>JAPTOF010000002.1:31262500-32462500 GCA_028554755.1 Cordia subcordata | reverse complement strand
AATAGACACATGAAATTAAATGAATAATATTTTGTTCACAAATGAGCACAAAGTTAAGTTCACACACTAAGGAAAAGGAAAAGGAAAACAAAAGGCTATTTAAATCCTTGCACATCCCCGCTTGAATGGTGGGAAAATAAAAAGAAAGAGAGAGCAAAAGCTTAGGTCATGACTCATTAAGCAGTTTCACAACTTTTTCTAGAAATGGTCATATAGCTTTTTCACAAGAAAAATGGCAACCTCGAAGTTTATTGGTCCAATCAAAAGCCTCGATTTTCATAATTACATTTATAATAATTAAAAGTTTAAAACGTAATCCATTTACGCTCCCCCAAAAAAAAAAAAAAGAATGCATTGTTTTGGCAACCTTTGATACTTCAGGCCTACCAAAAGGGCCAAATGAAAATAATTTAAGCATCCATAACAGTCGGCACATACATTGATCACGTCTTTTCTGAGAAGAGAAACTGTATAAAATGCAGCTTGAGTCTCTAATCTATCCAAGAGTCAATTTGTAGGTTACATGTAATGTGGTCCAAATCAAAAGCACCTCTGGTACTTAATACATTGAGATAGAGCCACAATGTTGCTTTGCACACTGGCCATCGATCTTGATAATCTTTTTAGAATTCCAATACCCACCACGATGGATTTCACAACTAAATATTTTATTTCCTCCAAAACTTGTACTAAAATAATGTTTTGTTCAGTAACCTTGACCCGTTGGTTTCCCATGTCCCAACTTAAGTAACTTCTCAAAAGATTGTATATAACTATATATTTGCTTTTTCTAGGTTGGCAATATGTTTTTGCTTTTTTTTGACCAAAAATAATTTCATATTTCTTAAATATTTGAACAAATAGTATGAAATCATTTAGATGAAAGACTACTAATTGTTAACATAATAAATCAATAAACCAATATCCTCTCTACACACTTAAGCTTTTAGATGAGTTGGTATATCTAATGCTAATGTTTCTAGTCATAAGTCAATACAATAATTTCTAACTAACGTTTGATATATTTCAGAATGTGGTTCAAATAGATATATCGCAAAAATTATTGTGATCAATGAATATGCAATATCTCATATATAGTGATCACAATTTTTTCTTTTTTCTTTTTTGGTAAAAGTATTGGCGACAAGTGTAATATGAGTGTGATTTGTATAGTGTTCTTTGTTAATTTTTGTTGATTTTCTTACAATGGAGTGGGCTAACGTAAATTTATATATGAGCATGAATACATTTCCGGTTTTGAACCCAAAAGGGGGGGGGGGGGGGAACACCAATTCCAGTTGAAGGCCAGCATTGATCTCTTGCGCTTGATTAAAATTTACAACTCCTTATCTAGCAAATCTTATATAATTTGGAAGCCGTTAAAGAAACAAAAAAAAAAAAAAGAAAAGGTAAACAATGTCTTATTTCTTATAATTCATCATAAATGTATATTACTCTTATTATTATCTTAGAGACATATGTGCTACACATATATCTATCTATCTATCTATCTATCTATATATATATATTTATTCGTGTGACACCCCGTGCGATATACGGAGAGTAACATATGTGATTAGATATATTAAAACTAAAGAGTTTTTACATTTTACTAAATAGTTACTGAAACAATTATATAATGTGAAATTAATAAAACAATGATTGATATATGTAGAAAAAAAGACATAATATTAATTAAATTAAAATATTTAAAATAGGAATGAAACTGAATAAATGATGAAAATGAAAAAATGACCTAAAAATGAGCATATTTAATTGATAATAATTATGAAAAACTTGTTATATAGAGTGCTATTTAGCAGCATCAAATTACATTTTATTTTTTTATTATATAGTACATATATATATAATATAATATAATATATAGTAAAAGAGAGTTGATGGCGTATTAACCAATGCCACACATCATTATATTATGCAATTTTTTTTCCAACTAAAAGAACTTTCTTTTATCAAAATAATTTTCAAATGTAATAATTTTATTTTAATCTATATATTATGTAAAGTAGATATATGCCTTTTCCATCAATCTCACATGACTATACCTTTTTTATTGGTGTCCATGCATTTTTTTCTAATTGTACTTCTTTAATTAAAATGTCATATTCAATTATTATTGATTTCTTATTAAAAAAATATGATTACTATTGAAAATCTACCAAGCATTAAATTTTTTTAAAATATATTCATAATTTAGCTTGACATAGTTTATAAAAATATAATTTCAGTATCAATAATAAATAAATATATTAAAAATACTCATTTTTTCCATACATGGCACGTGTTATACTTCAGTTTGATGATAATAGGAGAGCTCTACACTTATTTTAGAGAGCATATATTTTATACGTTTAAAAATTATTAAAATTATATAATTATGATAAATTAGAGGAGAGTAGGATGTGATTTACCCATAAACCAACCCGGGGAAGGAAAAGCTCTCATCGAATAGGTAACCTTCCATGCACGCGTTTAAAGCGACCCTAACCTTTCACACGTGCGCTGTCTTAGACTGAGATCGTCCGCGGTTGTGCACGTGCCCCCACCACCCCAAGGCCCCAGCCCCCCTTAAAGGTGTTCCTTCTCTCTCGTTTATATTCTTCGCTTCGCTCCTCTTCTATTCTCTGTTTTCAGCTAGCCTTAGCACAGCAGTTGGTGTAAGCACCTTAAACGCTGTCGTTTTGATTCTTCTCCGCTTTCTTCATTACAGAACTACACAGACACACACACACACACACATATATATATTTCGGAACATTTCATAATCCTCACCGGAGAATTTACTTTCCCGGTTAACTGGCGGCGAGTTTATGTGAAACGAATTAAAATTATCCGGCGATGGAGACAGAAGAAGAGTCGAACTTCACTTACATGGGGAGAAGCTTCAGCGGCATGAGCATCAACGATGATTCATCGTCGGCGTTCAGCGACTGCAACAGTGATAGATCCGGCGAGTTTCCGACGGCCTCCTCGCAGAGCAGGCGACTATTAATCTCCTGCGCGTCGGAAAATTCCGACGATTTTCTGCGTCAACTAGTCTCTGATCTCGAATCGTCTTCAATCGACGAGCAAAAGCAAGCAGCGATGGAGATTCGCTTATTAGCGAAAAACAAACAGGAGAATCGCATCAAAATCGCACGCACCGGGGCCATCAAACCGTTGATTTCACTGATCTCCTCATCTGATTCTCAGCTTCAAGAGTATGGTGTCACGGCGATTCTGAACCTATCGCTTTGCGATGAAAATAAATCGGCCATCGCATGCTCCGGCGCGATTAAGCCGCTAGTGTACGCTCTCAAAGTCGGAACTGCCACAGCTAAAGAGAACGCTGCGTGTGCTTTGCTAAGATTGTCGCAAATCGAAGAGAACAAAATCGCTATCGGAAGGTCCGGTGCGATTCCATTACTAGTGAACCTTCTAGAACACGGAAACATTCGCGGCAAAAAGGACGCTTGTACGGCTCTGTACTCGCTATGTTCAGTTAAGGAGAACAAAATCAGAGCCGTCAAGGCCGGGATAATGAAGCCTTTAGTGGAACTGATGTCGGATTTCGGATCAAACATGGTGGATAAATCAGCGTTTGTGTTGAGCCTTCTGGTGACGGTGGCGGAGGCAAGGCCTGCGGTGGTGGATGAAGGTGGCATACCTGTGTTGTTGGAGATAATAGAGGTCGGAAGTCAAAGGCAAAAAGAGATTGCCGTGGCGGTATTGTTACAGCTGTGTGAGGATAGCTTGGTGTACCGTAATATGGTGGCCCGCGAAGGAGCGATTCCGCCGTTGGTGGCTTTGACACAGTCCGGCACTAGTCGCGCCAAACAAAAGGTCAAAAAGTCATCAATCTCTCTCTCTCTCTCTCTAAGTCAACAAACCGTTTTTACCGTTTGCTTTGACTGTTAATACATAATGCTTAGGTTGGTTTATTATATATTTTTATTTAAAAAAAATAAAAACATTAGGTGATTTTAGATTTGCCTTGCTTATTTATTAACTTGTGATATAAGTTTAAAGTGGATCTCAAAATTACGACTCTAAAGCAAATCTGAAGTAGTTTTCTTCTTGGTTCATTCTAAAAATTTGTAGCTCACCCGTTTCATCACTACTAAAAGATAAATTTACTTGATCGTTTTGATTCAGTTTTTTTTTTATGATAATAAAACACTGACGTCGTTTGTTGTCGTTTTGTGGTATGTGAACCTGTGGACAGGCTGAAGCACTGATTGAGCTTCTACGGCAACCAAGATCCATGAACGCCGCGGCCAGAACATCTGATGTGTCTGTTTGAAGGTGTCCCACATGTTTCGTTCGTCATCATCATTCATACATAACACCAAACAACGAGTGTTACACACGAAATACGAGAAGTCAAACCTGTAAATATCTAATGTTGACGACTCTCGAAACGAAAGAAGAAGCTTGCAATTTTGGTCCGAGTGGAAGACCAAATCAATGTTTGGTTTTGGATTTGGGTTTGGGTTTGGGTTTGCGTTTTGATAAGAGTTTTGAAAATTGTAAATTTCAGGGTATATCCAGATTGTTCCTTCCCATTTCTTTTCTTTTTTCTCCTTTTGTCCTACCCTTTCTTTCTTTTCTTTACTTTTTAAAAGAATATCATTGTATATCACTCGAAGGTGACTTTTTATTCTTCTCCTTTGGTTAAGAGCTTGGCTTTATAATTTCACATCATTATCCTAATCAAATCAACCCTACCAAAATTGTCATCGTCACCAATTTTCTAACAAGGCAAGACCGAACAAAACTAGTACTCTACTAATTCTAGTGAATAGAACTAGAATATCCGGATTAATGGCGAAAACAAAGTCTCTTTAAAACAGATGCTTGTGTGGTTGGTTTGTGTATTTTAGATGATTAATTGAATTTCAAGGGTCCCACGTGATGCGTGCGAGCGGCTTTATTAAGAAATCGGTAGACACCAAACAAGAAGCTGGTTCAAAACGTGGGGCTGAATGTGAACTCTTAGAAACTTGAATGAATGTCATCATTAAATCTTTTCGCTTCCTTTGTTGGTCTTACACTTAATCTTTGGGGGAGAGAAATGATAAATTACATAACAACTAACGTAAGGTGAGACCAATTTCATGTGAAACGAAGAATATGGTCATTAGTAATTGCTCAACTGCTAACAAATAGTAGAAAGAAATACTAACACACATATAATCGGAATTCATAATATAATAATAGTATGAGTAAGATTAAAGAATTATATCTAACTAACGATAATATTTTATTATAATTATGTAATTATTATATCATTGTTATTAAATTTTATTTATAATATAGGTCCCACTTTTTGGGTATCGAAATGACAATGCTAAGTCGGTCATGTGTATAAACGGAAGGTTAATTAGGCTGCTCTATCTTAATCACTGGGCCCACTCCCCCGGCAGTCTCCCTCATGATGTCCTTTCGAGTTCATTGCCGAAATAATCATGTTTGTCCTGTCTTTCTTGTTCCTAGTTCCTTTATTTTCCTTGGGTCCAGTTTTTGTTTGTGAGTTTTGGTAGTTTGTTTCTCTTTTCTTTTCTTTTTTTTTTTTCTTGTTAAATTGTGAGCTTAAGGCAGAGCAAGAAAATGATCAGGATGTTAGTTAAGCAGTGAAGTGAATTCTTTTGGACGAAGAACTTTTAAAAATTCTTTTGCATTGATATGATATGAGAATTTGAATTTTAGAAGTAAATAGAGAAATAATTCAATTTGTTTAAAACGAAACTCCTACCAAAACTCGAGCTGCGGATATGTTTACCTTTTCGTTACACAGCGCAATAATTTTGAATTAATTAAAGTTAGGAATCAAATGATCATCAAATACCTACCCTCATACATACTAAAGATTAGATAACAACATAATTATTTATAAAATAAGGTCTCTCTTCTTTTTTTTTTAATAATTATGAGCATATAGATTATACGTTGTATAATTATGTAGATTAAAATGTTGTTGACTTCACAGATATCGGAAATCATCTTGGGATGAGTTTCGGGAGACAATATCAAAAGCACTGGATTCTTTGCCCCATACTTTGAGATGCTCCTCTCTTGCTTTAAAGGTATTTTTTGCAAATTACCAAAATGTCCAACTCATGAAATGACATATTATTCATGAATACATCTAGGGACGAAATGAAAGAGAAAATTTCTTTGCTGATATCAATATAAACATATATATGTAAATAAAAATTTAATCTGTTTTAGAATACAAATATTATAATTGATTTTGACAAGGTTTCACATTTGAAATATGTTGCTTTTATAAAAGCAACTAAAGAATTATCCATAAATTTGTATATTAATGGTGTCAACCATCTCTAACCATCTTTAAATATATCAAGTAAACACGATATTATATATATATATATATATATATATATATCTTTTATTTTTTTAAACCTCCACCTACTTAACTTATTGTCTCTTTCAATATGCTGGTTATATACACATTTTTCCTTTTTTTTTCTTTTTGGATGGGAGCTAGTTATATTATACATACATACATATATATATATGTATATATATATATATATAAAGTAATGTTATTACTTTAGTTAGTCATACAACATGTCACACTGTCATAGCTTATTTTCCCACCAAATCACCTTTGCCAATATCATATATGAAAATTATATTAGATTCAAAATCTCCTTTATGGTAACCATATATATATCAAAACCATTTCCAAATTTAACTAGCTATTATGAAACTATATATATGGTAAGTAAATAATATAAATTTGATTGCCTCTAAATTTATGATAAATCTATATGTCTATATATATTACTTATGAATGTTTTTGCCTTTTTTATTAATATCATTTGCCTTTATGACATAAGTTTTTTCAGTCACTCTCCTTTTATTTATGCAAAAAATATTTCCTAATCTACTTATTTAAAAGTATTCCTAATCTACTTATTTAAAAGTACTAATTAAACATGAAAATACATGTATCTATTTCATTCATGAGTCTTTTTCCAAGGTTATTTGTTTTTTCAAAGCTAAGAAATTTAGTTATACATGATTTTTCTTTTGTTGCTTTTTTTCCCTAGATCGGGCCTTTTTTTTGTTTTTAATTATTATAAATCTCATAAATTTTTTTTATTAATGTTAAGATTTTGCTCAAATTTTTATTTATATTTTATCTTTGTATCTATCTCTTTCGTTAATAATTTTTGTTGCCAAGATTATCCTAATTTTCAAAGCCAAAAAAATTTAATAAAACACACACTCTCTCTCTATCTCTCCCTCTTTTTGTTCAAGATCCTTTGTTTTATACTTTTACTTTTTCTAAATAAAATATTTATTTAAATTATTATAGAAACTTCATAATAGAATGTATTTATTGTTGAAAACTTACTAGAATTAAATTTTATAAAATTGATTCACATTTTATTGTAACATAGAATATAAAATTAATTGTCAACAACAAATATAAAAAATAATCATTTATCCATGCGTCTCACACGAAAATTATACTAATTGTGACATTAACACTGGGACCTTGTCAAAAATGACAGGTTAGTTAATGTGCAAAAAGGCCGAATCGTCCTAATCATCTCTTTTCTTTCCGTTTTTTATTTTCATTTACCTGTTTCAATTTGACGTCTTTATCTCACTTCTCATTTGCACCATTCTTTTTTTTTATCGACAGAAAAAAATTCATTAATATTCACAAAAAAAAAAAACTTTTATAAGAGAAGGTTAACATTTACATTCCATACTCGTAAGCTAACAGTATTTAAAAAGGACTGTTTAACCTTTCTAATTTTATACACTTTAGACTTGATATTATAATCAATTCTACAAAAAATTTGCTTCTCTGTTGAGATCGTGCCATAGTAGATTCTTTTATTTCTTTCTCTCCAGATATTATAGATGAAAGCCCCAAAAAAAGACGTGATAGATGAAAGCCCCAAAAAAAGACGTGAGAGAATAAAGTATGCGAGCTAACATGCAATATTAACCATTATAATAACTCGTTAAAGCTCTTGAGATTAATTGGACCTTTATTATTCCTGTAGCCTTTCTTCAAAATCCGCCAAGAAAATGAGCATCCAAAGAAGAGGTACTTATGATCCTCAATGCTTAAGTGACCAAACAGGCACGAGCGGTTAGCGGAGATCTCCCAAGAAATTAGTCTATCCTTGGTGGCTAACCATTTACACCTTCTATTCATAGACGTGGCTATCGTTTTGAGTGCCATTTGCAGAAAAATAGAAATCCAAATTGGCTGCAAGAAATTTTAGACCTTGGGTCACTGCTTTGCCGAACTGTTTTCGGTTTCTGCTACGACGACAACTTTAATATATTTATTAAATTTATCAACTCATCTAAAAATTTTAATTTATAGAGATAATCTTGCTACATGTATTTATAATACCTAACAATATTCAACAGGTCTTTGTTGATGTAAATTTATTTTACGACATAATAAATGCATATATGTTTTTTTTTCCAAAAAAAAAATCGTTGGAATGATTGAATCTTATTCATGGGACGTATACTAAGGCAGAAAGAGAGAGCAATATTATATTTGAGCAATAACATAATCTAAGCTAGGGCTAGAAAATCTAAGCCAGAAAAAATGCCAAAAGCAAAAAAAATCATGTGATACAGTGAGCGAATGAGCACCCATAATCATCTTTCAGATACGATGATATCAATTAACCATGTCGACACAAAAAAGAAAGAAAAAGAAAAAGAAAAAGAAAGAAAATGTCTAAGTGAAAAATCAGCAAAGAGATATTATGCTCTTGACGTGTTGCCAAACCAAATAATTATGCAGGTGACGAGGCTAGGCTATTATGTATATGTCCACATCACGCATTTAGAAACTAGAGGTGAATTATATGGACACATAAAACAGTCCTTTTCCACATGTTTCATGTGCCAACGTGCTCATCGATCTCGTGGTGATGCCTAAATGCAACGATAAAATGCAATGGGAAAAGAAAGGACCTCGTTATTCATCATTACGTTTGACCGTCTTCGCTGCCAAGACCTTCACGTTTACTCCGTTTTTCACCTATAAGTGAAATACAAGTACACCGAACTTTGATTTTACACCTTGGAACAGACAAAATTTGTGTTGGGGGGGGGGGGTGTTCTCAAAGTCAAGTCTTAAATGGTTATACTTATGAATAATTCTAGTTTAAGAATTTATGTTCAACTAATCATGTTATCACTACTCATTATCCAAAGTAAGCATAGTCTTTGTTTGGTGTGAATTGCAGAATTTCGTAAACCATTGAGTTTTTGAATTCAAGTTGCTCTCGAAGTCGTTAGGCTAAGGATACGTCTTCCTAGGTATCACGCATCGTGTAGAAAGCGGTTTTCCAGTTGTAAAGTTTTTCTTTGATGAATGAACACAAATGCTTGCTTTTTTTAAAAAAAAAAAACATAGTGTTATATATAGTCTGTTTTTTTATCTTATAATACATGTGAGTTCTACTAATTTCGCATCTTATAGTGAGTACATTAATTTATTTATATTTATAGACCCAATATGAATGATTGAGTTTCTAATATTTCAAGATTAAACCTCATAAAAATAATTTGTGTTCGACCTGCGTTGACAAAATTAACGTACAATAGTGAATTAAAAGCAAAAACGTAGGTGGGGCAAAAAAAGAAGCAAAGTTTTATTTGATTTCTGTGCCGTGTAATCATGCGCCCCCTCACACCTATGCTCTTTGCACGGCACATTACCTGGTGAACTGATTTGTCATGACCGCTACACATGAAAACATTTATATATTTATGCTTGTAATTGTTGCGCTGGCTGCAGCTCATGACTACGGTGAAGGAAAATTATTCCCACAGATTGTGGTGTTTTTTATTCATATTTATAATATAATTTACATCATGATAATTCAAGAAGTTTAGAAAATATTATACAAATAGGATTCTAATTTATATCTAAAATTTTGATCTATATCCAAAAATTCAAAAATATTGTATTGATCTATTCTACAACAATATTAAGATAAGATCACGTGGGGCTTAACACCCCCCTCCCCCACAAGCTGATGGGGAGGACTCCACCGATAGCTTGGTGCGCAGCAATTCAAAGCGAGGACGAAGTAAAGGTTTGGTAAAGAAGTCTGCTCGTTGGTCCTCTGTAGGAATGTACTGTAATTTGAAAGTTCCATCATGAATCTTCTCTCGCACAAAATGAATGTCAATCTCAATTTGTTTACTTCGACTATGAATCACTGGATTCGAGGCCATATATATTGTACTAATGTTGTCACATAAGAGGAGAGGAGGAGTGACAAAATGAATTTGAAGGAAGCGAGTAATGTGAAGTACCCATAGCAATTCTGAAACAATTCTGAAGTTAAAGAAGCAAGTGCTCGATACTCCACTTCTGAACTGGACCTGGACCTAGCAGCAGTTGTTTGCTTTTTGGAATTCCAAGTAATGAGATTAGGGCCCATAAAGATGGCAAATCCAGTTGTTGAACGACGAGTGGCAGGACAACTTGCCCAATCAGCATCACTGTATCCATGTAGCGATAATTGGGAACAAGGTTTAAAAAGTAAACCATGTTGAAGTGTGGACTTGACATAATGAAGTATCCGTTTAGCAGCAACCAAGTGAGGCATTCGAGGAGCATGCATATATTGACAAACAGAGTTAACTGCATAAGAGATATCAGGTCGCGTCATAGTTAAATACTGTAAGGCGCCAACCATTTGTCTAAACTCCATAGGATCAGCTAATAAATCCCCATCTTGTGAATTAAGTCGAGAGGCAGCCATAGGAGTAGCAATTGGTTTCACACCTTCCAATCCAAATTGTTGTAACAACTGAAGAGAGTATTTAGTTTGAGTAAGCAACAATCCTTGAGAATGTTGGGTCACCTCCATGCCAAGAAAGAAATGCAACGGCCCTAAATCTTTCACGGCAAAAGTTTGAGACAACAGCTTTATACAATCGGTAGTGATACTAGAAGAGTCCCCTGTTATGACGATATCATCTACATATATCAACAAAATAATAATATGGCCTTCTGAAAATCTGAAAAATAAAGATGCATCGTGTTGGGAATGAGAGAAACCACAGGAAAGAAGAAAAGCACTAAACTTCTGGTACCATGCCCGAGGAACTTGTTTGAGACCATAAAAAGACTTGTGTAATTTACACACATAATCTGGATAATTTGGATCAGCAAATCCTTGGGGCTGGTTCATGTATATAGTTTCAGATAAATCACCATGCAAAAATGCATTTTTCATATCCAATTGACAAAGAGGCCAGTTATTACTGATTGCTAATGTAAGTACCAGACGAATAGTAGCAGGTCGTACCACAGGACTAAATGTGTCATCATAGTCACCGCCTGGTTGTTGAGTATACCCCTTAGCAACCAAGCGTGCTTTATATCTTTCCAATGTTCCATCTGATTTCTGCTTGACACGATATACCCAGCGACAACCAACAATATTCATATCGCTTGTAGGAGGAACAAGTGACCATGTTTCATTTTTAATCAAGGAATTAAATTCCTCCGCCATTGCTGCTCACCAATTTGCATCCTTATTTGCTTGCGTAAAACAAGTTTGCTCTGTTGGTAAAGAAGAATTTGTCGCAAGAAGACAGGTGGGTAATGGATATCGTGTTGAAGGAAATGCACGAGGCTTAAAAATGCCGTCCATAGCCCTAGTCCTCATATGATGTGTACGAGCATGTTGTTCTGTGGCATTTAAAATCCTTGAATGACCAGATATAGGTGCATGCTCATTGCCATGTGAATTCAAAGCATGAGAATAATCATTATCTCCACCATCAAATTTTGAAATGTCCAAGCTTGAATGAGAAACAAGGTTGTTAGAAGAATCATGAACATCGGACTGTCTTGTAGTTGACGTGGGCACAGAAATTGAAGGAGTGTCATGTGCATCATGATGTTGCTCAATGACCTCGGTATGAATGTTATCTGAAGAAAGAATCCCACCATTTGGCAATGATTGAGAATTTATTTGATCTACACATTGAACAAGAAATGGTTGCATGCGAAAAAGTGAAGACAACCCTGTAGACTTAACGAACATATTAGCTACTGGAAACTTAGCTTCATCAAAAATAACATGTCGTGACAAGATAATCTTCTTCGTTTGTGGATCATAACATTTATACCCCTTGTGTGATGGACTATAACCAATAAAAATGCAGCTGCAGGTTTTGAAGTCCAATTTTTGTCGACCAAAAGGCGTTAAACAAGGATAACAAAGAGAGCCAAAAACACGCATAGTAAAATAGTCCGGATCATGGCCATATAACAAAGAGTAAGGCGTTTGTAATTGAATAACTGAAGAAGGTAGACGATTAATGAGATAGACAGCTGTTGCAAAGGCAAAATTCCAAAAGACTTTAGGCTTGGAGCTATAAGCTAATAATGTTAATCCTGTTTCAACAATATGACGATGTTTTCTTTCGGCAACACCGTTTTGCTCAGGCGTTCCAAGACAAGAGATTTTATGAATAATACCACGCTTTTGAAACAAAGTTTGAAGAACATTACTCATAAATTCACCACCACCATCACTTTGCACATATGTGATTTTCTCATTACAAAGATTTTCAGCCATAGCAATAAAATTTGAAAAAATAAATGCAACATCTGATTTTCTGGACATTGGATAATACCATGTAAAACGGCTATAATCGTCTACCAAAACCAAATAATATCAAAACCCTTCCAAAGACAGTAGAAGGAGCAGGCCCCCACACATCACAGTGAATAATATTGAGCAATTTTGTGGAACGAGTTACATTATTATCAAACACTAAACGCCTACTTTTGCCATATTGACAACTTGCACATGGGCAAAAAGAATCTGAAGATGAACTGATAGATAAAACCTTTTTGAGTTTTTGAAAAGTGCCTGTCGAAGGATGTCCAAGCCGAGCATGCCACACATCACTAGAAGCCTTGGAAGCAAGAAGCACTGTTTTATTTGTTGGCTGAAAAGAATAGAGTCCCTAACTAATCTGTCCTTGGTGTAGTGGTCTGCCTGTCTTCATTTCCTTTATACAATAACCAGTTGGAGTGAAAATAAAATGACACCCAAAATCTTTAGTAAATTGTGCGACAGATAATAACTTCTTTATAAGGGTAGGAACAACTAAAACATCACAATTTACTTTTCTGCCAGTAGATAGACCAAAAGGAATTTGACCATGATGCGAAATAGACAAGCCAGACCCATCACCAACTAAAACTGAATCTGAACCGATATAAGATTGCTTACCAGTAATAGATGTCTCATCAGGAGTCATGTGATGAGTAGCCTCAGCATCAACATACCACTGGGGATCAACCGGATTAGTAATTTGGTCGCACTAAAAGCTTTGGCAGTAGACTGAACAACCTCATCCGGCGGCCCGCAATTGTTTGCCTTGTGGTATGGATAACCACAACGATAGCATACTACCTGAGAAGAATCAGAAGACAAGTTTGTTTGTGTATTGCGGCCACGTCCACGGCCACTCATTCTGCCACCACGTCGTCCTCTCGCTCCTCGTCCCATAGGAGCACGATTAAAATTTTGATTATTAGACGGAGAAGAAGTCAAGTGAGTGGCAGGCATAGCAACGTGGGAAGACACCATAGAAGATGAAATAGACGAGCCAGAATTGAGAGTAATGGCTGCAGTTTTATCAACAAGAGAAATAGAACTATTTAACCGAAGTTCAAAATCCAAGAGCAAACCACATACCTCAGCAAACGTTGGACTAACAGTCCTTGAGTTGATAGCAGCCACGATAGGATCAAAATCAGAGCTAAGACCACGAAGAGTCCACAAGATTAAATCGTCTTCGTCGACGGGTTTCCCAGCGCTAGCAAGAGCTAAAGATAAGGATTTTGCACGCTGAATATATGTGTGAATGGACTGAGCACCTTTGACAAGAGACTGAAGCTCCGTCTTGATTTGTTGAATACGAGCTCTGGATTGAGAACCATATAAGACCTCTAACGTAGTCCAAACTTGTTGTGCCGTAACCTTGTCAACGACTTGAGAAAGGACTGAATCAGACGACGAAACAAGCAACCATCCAAGCACCATTTGGTCGAGCTTGACCCATTTAGCAACAGCAGTAGTTGGCGTTGTTGGTTTAGGAATAGAGCCATCAATAAAACCTAATAAACCATGGCAGCGAAGAACAGGGAAGACTTGTGTCTTCCAGAGAAGAAAATTATCAGAACCCAATTTAAGAGAAATGTCTTGTGGAATTTGCTTAACCTGTGGTAAAGCATCTGTAGCATCATTGGTGGATGTTGTAGAAGAGGATGAAGAAGCCATGATAGTTTGCAAAAGGCTGAGAAGAAAACCAAGAAGAAGACGTCTGCAAGAGGTGCGAAAGACGTAATTTGCTGCAGAGGGAAAAAAAATTATTTATTTTTGTTTTGGATTTTAGCCTAAGCTCTGGATACCACGAAGGAAAATTATTCCCACAGATGTGGTGTTTTCTATTCATATTTATAATATAATTTACATCATGATACTTCAAGAAGTTTAGAAAATATTATACAAGTAAGATTCTAATCTATATCTAAGATTTTGATCTATATCTAAAAATTCAAAAATGTTGTATTGATCTATTCTGCAACAATATTAAGCTAAGATCACGTGCGGCTTAACATACGGAACTTTTCAAGCCTGATATTCTTGCAAATGGCTAATTTAATTTTACTGAAGAAAAAAGTACGTACAGATAATAAAGGGATAATAAAGGCCAATCTAGTACGCAAAATTTCATCTCGTATTTCATTAAACAAAATATTTCTCAACTATATCACTTTTATCCTTTTAAGAGATTGAAAAGGTCGATGCATGTCGCCTATCGTGACTAAAGAGTAATAATTTATTTTGCCTCTCCTTTTAACCATTAAATTAATGATATGACAAACTTAAAACTTGGCGCACAACAAATTTTTCTGTTTTCGTGAATGCTCAAAAGCAATGACATCACCGAAGATGGTCTTTGAACCATGCACTCGAAGAGAACGCCGTCGAATACGACCAGGCCACCCGTATTTTGCGATTCAAACATCGCACAACATGCAATATAATGGAGTTCATGGCTGCCCAATGTCTGCGGTCAATTAACACAGCCACGCGTAAACACCGTCACACGTGTGAGCGCGCCCCTGCCGATGGAGATGTCACGTGAGTAGCAAGATGGCAAAGTCGAGGCTTGCAAGGAATTACATGTGGTACTCTCTTTTCCTAGAGCATCCAAAAGATATTCTAAATAAGATAGACATGATAAAGATTTTGAATGGATGTCAATTTCATTAATTAAGGGATAGCTTCTTGTAATTGATTGTAAATATTTCTTGATTGATGTAGAATAGTTTAAAAGATAGTGTCAATCATCGATGATCCTAACCATTTATTAGCTAAAAAGATGTATAAATAACCTAATTTTTCATTTATACAGAGTAGACAAAAATTTAAGAACAATATAAATACAATTCTTTCAGACTCTTTGTTGCTTCTCACCTTGCAAGCTCCCTTTGCTTGTTATTTTGTGCTGAACTTTGCCGCTTTACGCAACCCCTTGGAATAGACCAAGGACGTGGCGCACACACATGTATTGATAATTATTGAGCCAAAAATTAAATAGAAAGCTGATTCAATTGATAATTAGTTTAATATAACGATTAATATAAATAAAGATTTTAAGTAAATGATTAAAATCTCCTTGCTAATTTTTAAGATAGAGATGGATATAGAAGAATATATTTTAATATAGCGGATTAATCCTTTGATGGTAACAAGGAAGTGTTTGGATTCTGGAACCAAGCCACGTCAAAGTTAAAAGACTTTAAATTCTGTACAGGGCAAGCTATTGGGCTCTACTTGGACAGTCTAAGTTAAAAATAGCCCCGTGGACAATCGTGTGAAATGTGGGCCCTGGTAGAGCTTAATCTGTTTGGGTGGGCCCTGTAAAAAAATGAGCGTATGTCTATTTTAGGCCCAAAACTTGGGAACCTCCAAGCGCTATGTCCACACCAATTTAACGCAGTTCACATGAAATTCAAGGGCATTGAATTGTTGAAATATTTATCATCCAAGTCTTGAACTATATTATTAGACATCAATGGTCCAGAAAATAACGGAAAATAAACAGAAAATACACCACTAGTTTAGCCTCCGTACATATATTCTGATTTCATCAGGACAATAGCTTTCTAAAACACTATCATAGGCATTTGAACATTCTTTAAAACATTGGTTATCTACTTCGAACATTGTCTAAAGGTTATAATTGTTTATCACTTAAAATATCACCACTTCTTCTATGCCACAAACTATTTCTGCATGTTTATTGTTATCTGATTAGGTATAGAAGTTACAGATGTCACTGCTTCTAAGCATATTTTCCATCAGCACCCCAGCTGTCATTGAACTATTGCACGGAAAAATTGTTGAAAAATCAAAAATTTGTATGAAAAATTGAGGACGAATTTAAACTTTAACTTAACTAGAAACGTTATTTTCATGATAGCAACTAGAGAACAAAATACAAAGAAATATCAAACAGAGTAGTAACCTGTGAAATTTGCGACTCTAAATGAAGTACAAAAAGTTTAATTGTTACTCCCATTTCATTGTCTTTTTATGGCATATTCATGCCAAGTTAAAATAGAAGAAAAACCAAGAAAGAAAGGAAACAAAAAGGAAGGAGGGACAAAGACAAAAGTGGTCACGCTGCCACGTGAAAGTCACGTGCAGATTCTTATCTGCTTGTGAAGATCACATAAATCCCAAACGCAGTGGGGCAAGTAGGGTCCACTACTTTTATTAGCCGGATGTCAAATCCTCTTCACTTAATTTTCCATTTGTTAGATTGAGACCTTCGGGAGCCACATGGTTTGGAATATGCAACCTTAGCGCCTAAATCAGCCCTTTTCTATACACCACCAATAGTGGGGTAGTCTTTTTGGCCGCATGAGCATATGACTCTCACCTTGATAAGGTTCGCCTAAGCTCCTCGGCCAACAACGCTGGTGCACTCAGGTGAGGTAAATGGCCTTCAATGTTCAGCATGTGCACCGTGCTCCGCCCTCCGAGGTGGTCCTTCAGATAGGTCGCCACCGATGCAGGCACTGAAACATCTTTGGCTGTCTGAATTATGGAACACGGGACTTTGACTAGGCCTAATATGCCTCTTAAATCACTATTAAATACGGAACGTGATACAAACAAAGATATATCAGGCCTCATGTTGAATAAAGTTCGGCTAAATTCTCGTACCGCGGCCGGAACATCAGCTCCCACGGCTAGAGGGGCGAAACCGTTGACCCATGCTTCATAATTTGCTTCCATTGCTGAAAATACTTTCTCAATCTCACCTTGTTCGAATCCACCATGGTAGTCGTCATCATTCAAGAACCTGAAAATGCATAACCAACTACTTGTAAATTTTTGCCTTTGAATTAAAAGAACAAGAGTAGGCACTTGATTGGCAAAAAGCGGTAACAAAGCAACCCTTTGGATTTATTCCTGAGCAGACCAATTTTAACTTTATCATAACAATTGGATAAGACACCGGGTGACAATTGTGCTTTTCGCTTTTTATTGGAATTCTAAGAACAAAACAAAAAGACTCAAGATTCCATTTCTGGATATTCCTAGAGGCACTCTTAACCTATGCCATACATATAAGTCTAATGTTGTGTTTGTTATATGCTTATTTGAATTTTTAAATCTGAAAAATATATAATTGAATCGTTGAACTATTAATTACCTCGGAGAAGCACCAATGAGGACGAGCTTAGTGAATAGCTCAGGGCGGCGAATGGCGGCTAAAAGCCCGATCATGGCAGAGACAGAGTGGCCAACGTATGCGCAACGAGTGACGCCAAGGGCATCAAGTATGTGTAAAAGGTCATCAACGTAGGCATCCAGAGTGGTGTAACGTCGGAAATCGAAGTAATCAGGATTAACACTGCCTGCACATACCAAGTCATACACTACAACGCGATAGTCGCGCAAGAAAAACGGTAGAATGCGTTGCCACGCCGATTGGTCCGTGCCGAACCCGTGGGCTAAGACTAGGATTTTCTTGCCTGAACCCACGACTCGCACGTTCAAAACCTCCAAGAGCGTCTGACCCATACTGATCACTGAGCAAAACTTGAGGGGAAAAAAAAAAAAAAAACAGAAAAACAGAAAAAAGGATATTTTGAGTTTTTGTATGACTTGATCAGAAATTTGATGAGTGGTTGCTAATTGGGTGGTGGTTGTGGTGTTGGTTTAGGTGATTGTGTTGTAAGCATTATGTTGTTTAATATACATGACAGAGTCTTTTGGTATTTATATTGGTGGGAGGTTCTATTATGCATATGTTAATATGACATGGGACAATTTGTTTCAAAGGTTACAGCTGCATCTAGCTTTTGTATTTTGTTTGTGGAGAACCATCTTGATTTTCTATAAGGTGGACTGTGGGCATCTGGTTGCACCAAAAATTTCATATCTCCACGATTACTCTTCTTATTTGTGCAATGTACTCGAGATTTATCATTCATAAACGCTTAAAATAAAAAGTAACTTTCACTATTTTTTTAATAAAAAAAACTTATAAGTACTTAAAATAAACCCGACCAAACACCCTATTCATACTAAATTTCTTTCTGCAGCAGCTCTTTCGCTTACCATATGAAATTGTTCCTGCAGACGAGATGTGTTTCAATATTTAGTGCCGAGCTTTTTTTAATTGTTCAGTTTCAGTGAATTCTTAAAATATTGTGCACCAACACTTAAAAAGTCAAATTATAGTTCTTGAAACCAAAATTCTCACCTCTCTTGATAAATATTTTTAACTTTTTCTGCAAAGTACCGAAAGATGACAAAATTCTTCCATAATCAGCTGATTCATTATCAACAGGTCGAAGGTTTAATTCGATAGTCAATGCCGACACAGCTGTGGTTACGTTCTATTTCACCGTAATGCATGAAATCGTTATTACTAATGCACAAGATGTCATCATGGCCTCTCAGTTTCATCAAAGTTATCAACTTTTGCCTGCACTAGTGATCGACATCAACTCGAGGTAATGAAGTATTGATGATGACTACGTTAACCTTGGCTGCTGAAGTAATCGCTGACGACAAAAGTAGGAAAAGGCTGGTGGAAACACAAGTCTACGAATTCATACGGAGACATTTAACATCAGAACAAAAGAGATCGCCACTCAAAATGGTCCCAGACAAACTATATCTTATAATAATTTATCCATATCCATTTATCTCTTGATCAAGTTGCCACACAGTAAATTGTTAACATTCACAGAATGTCCATCAGTAATAGTAGGTCATAGAAGAATCTGATTCAATGGAGGTAGCCTTCATAAACGCACTTGAACCCAAAATTTTAAGCGCTGTTAGAGAAGAGTATTTTTTGTTATACTTATTTATTGTTTTCAATATCATCGTGTTTCACTTATGGTCTCTCATTTTGTCGTTGCTGAATTCTCTCATTTGCCGTGGAATTGACATGCTCCTTTTTTCTCTTCATGGGCGACGCAATTCAAGAAAACTTTGACCAACTGCCAGTTTGATATGTGTTTATTTGAAATTCTAAATCCTAAAAACATATAATTTTATATATCTTTTAGATTTAAAATTTTAGATAAGTATATAACAAACAGCAGTTATCATTCAAACTTAATTTCTGAGTAAAGTTGGTGCATGGACAACTTCTGGATGTTACTTAAAGACTGGACCCGGATAGAGTCCGACGATATTAGACCATACAATAAGGATAATAATTTTCAAGCAATATGAGCACGTACGAAACTCCAGTTTTGTCGTTAAAAAACGCCAACTCGGTTAAGAAGTAGGTACCGGTTATGACTTAAGAGACTGTGAGGACAGAAGTTGCAAGATTACAAATAAGATGTGTTGCTTGGAGTTGAAATACTACGATTTACAGATTTCGATCCTCTAATAACATTATTATATCATAACATTATTATAGTTATCGCATGTCCAAAATGCGACAAATTTTTGGTTGAGAGAAAAGAGAGAGGCGGGACATTTGTTAGTCCAGTGAGCCAACAACATCGTCTAGTGAAAGTTTCCACGAAGCATCTAGCTAGCCAGTGGTACATCTTGTACTGACAGTAGGATGGCCGGTGAGTCGGGCTTATCTTATCCAAAAATTTGTTCCTTTTCTTGTCTTCTCACCCACAACTTTCTTAGCATCTGTGACACGCAGGAGACATGCGACTTTCGACCTTGTCTAGGTTGCGCTAGTATAGAGATGGATAGGGGTAATTAATTAAGGGGGAATAAACTGAGAATAGGAGAAGTTATGGAATTTTACGCAATTCACGTTTATCCTTTGGGTGTATCTGATTGACACTTGGACAATCTGACCACTTCTTTTCAATGAAAAGAGTACTTGATAAAGTTTCGTAAGTTCAAAGGTTGTTCAAAGCATAGTTTCACCATTTTGCGGGATGTAATTAGAATAAGAACAATGTGTCTTACATTGTTATAGAGAATTTGCAAACTGCATCTGAACAAGAACAATCAACCTCCCTTCTTTCTTTTTCCTCGACTGATAGAATGTTAATCGAAGAAATGGGGAAACGTTACTATTAATTTATCATAATTGCATTATCAATTTATTATTGTTAGGGTATAAAAAGAAAAAGAAGAGCAGCGCATTATGAAAGAATCAGAATCCATTGACAATTATCAAGATGTAAGCAAGGCATAGGATAAAAGAGGCCCAAGAATGCTTAAATGAATTATGCAGTCAAATGCAGCCAAGTGATCCTTTGACCACTTTTTTACTTCAAGAGCTTAGCTTCTTCTATGCGCAAATAGAGGAACGGGGATGCACATTAGTCAAGACACAACTCAGATACTCATACCTAGCAATCTACAAAAATGTTATGCAACACTCTTCTTCTGTTATCCGTCACATTTTTATTTGTAACATGATCAAATCTAATTATTAGTTTGTGGTTTAAATAATTTAATGTAATAATGCAAGCAACAGAATATTTAAGTACGAACCGAAAATAGTTTGAAACATACCAAGTTAATGCCAGTTGACAAATTAAGGATCAGTTGAAGGCATTACCCTGTTAGCATTATGAGGAGGGATGATGATAGAACTTTGAAACAGTCACAGCATATTGACTTTATTGGCCAAAAATTCATATTTTGTTGTCCAATCTTTTGCATCCGAAACTTCCTTTTTTTTCCCCCACTCCTTATCTTGAGTATAATATTAATAATTGGACAAAAAGACATATCTAAAGAGGGTCCACCGTATATCTTGGCTTTACAGGCATGCGCTGAGATGCCAATCTCCACTACATTGTGGTTCGCCCATGTTAGAATACTTAGTGGCCAGTTCTGGATTTGACATATTGGATAACGTGGAAGTTAATGTATGCAACGCAGCCTCAAACATCAAAAGTACAATAGTTTGTAGATCACTGCACAAATCAATATTATATTCCACTCCGTAGGCAGCGACCAGTGACTATCCAAGTCCAAATTCAAAAGATTGTAAAAGTAAAGTTTTCAGGCCCCCTAGTACTGGAGTATGCTTTTTTCGCTATAACAAGTACGTACCAAGCAGAACGTTAACGTCCAACATGATTCTTGTAAGGTCTGCACCAGCAAATAAAGCATTTAAAGTCTCTGACATAGCCGTATATGTCCCTTCAGCACGTGAATAGATGGAATTTTTTTACCCTAATTTTAAATTTTTATGACAAAAATACCATATTTTCTAAAATCACTTATAAAATATCCTTTTCGATAAAATATCCTTTTCGATAAGTATCTGTCGAAACGACAAGTGACTTACTTAAAGCCACGCTGTCAAGAGCAATATTGATTGCCATGGCCAAACTAATAAAATCACAACACAAAAATACACAACAGCTATATTGATTGCCATCAATTGGCCAAACTAATCAAATCACAACAGAAAAATATACAACAACTAGATTTGATTTGGTGGCAGCAAAAGGACTTTTAAATCTTTAGCTCCCATGGGGCTGGGTTTGAACCTTATTAACAATTTTTTTTTTCTTCAATCAATTAATTCCAAAACCAGAAAAAATTAATATGAATTATGCAATAAAAAAAAAATTTCTATGAAAGCCCTCAATTAATTTAGTTTATGAAACAAAAATTCAATAATCATATAATCATAAACTAAATTAAGAACTTCCACAGTTTACACGTTCAAACAAGTATATATTTTTGTTATAATATGTAAATCCACGTATAAGTGACTCTGATACCACATGTAAACGCAAATAATTATACATGAACTTACAATATAAATTTAAAGATATAATCGATAGTGGAAGCACGTATCTGTTTGAGTCATTATTGTTAAAAATTGTTGAACAAATAACTGTCATCCAGTCAAGACATAGATCTTCCTCTCCTTACTCTATTCAATATTAACAGATTCTTATGGGAGCAACTGCTAAAGTTAAGAGTAAGAGAAGGGACCTAGCCCTATTTAAATAAATTCTGACAGCCCTACCCATAAAAAGATTTATCAGAATATATGGACTTACGCACAAAAGAACCGTATGGATTTATGAGGTGGGCTAAAACCAATATGATCACAAAGCCCAACTTGTGAAGTAGATATTCAGCCTATTTTATAAAACCAAAAATAATTAACGGTAACTCACTTTAAAGAGAAATTTTTCAACAAGAAATTCAGTGAAAAAATCAAAATTCAGTAAAAGGGAAAAAAATTCAGTGAAAAATTTTGGCCAAACTAAATGAAAATTTCATAGAAATAAATATTAGAAAGTAAATCAAAAGAAATAACCAGATAGAGAAGAGATTACTATTAACACACAAGCATACACACACACACACACACATATATATATATATATATATATATGTGCATTGAAGATGAGTGCTGAGAAAATGAACAAAAGTCCACCAAAGTTGAAGAAATTTGATGAACATAGTGAATATGAAAGCCAAAGCTACGGAAAGAAGAGATGGAGTTATTTTTAGGGCTCAAAACGTGAAAGGGAAGGTACAAAAGACATCTGAGATACAAAATAAATGGCAAAAAGATTAGGAATTATGAAATTGAAGAAAAAATAGATTTACCCCATTGGATCGAGGGAGAGGTTTGATGTAGGCATTGCGTTTGGCTTTGTTGAAAGGGGTGGAGGTGACCAAGATAGAGGCGTTGCAGCTGTGGATGAAGTAGTCATTGTGTTCATTTTGATAGAAGGTAGAAAAGAGAAAAAAAAAAGATGGAGGACAGGGAGGTGAAGAGAGTGATGGAAAGTGATGAAGATAGAGATAAAGAAAAAGAAAGGATTGGTACATGAAAAAAATAGTGCAAATCGTATTTCATAAGGAATTGGGTTTGAAGTTTGGAAAAAAAAAATTGGGCTGGAAAACAGAAAGCCAAAATGCCTCTGGTTATGAAACGTGGTAGAAGAGGCCATAAAAACGTGGACAAATATATGGTCAGATGCGAGAAGCATGGCATCATTAGAACCGTTAGCCTTTGGTCGGGAAAATGAGTCTTGTATTGGTTGTTTAATTCATTATATAAAAAGAAAGATAGCTGCTAACCCACTAACATTTTTAACTCCATGTTTTTCTTTTATTTTTATAAGTATAGTAAAATTCATTCCGATAAATTGCATTACTTTAGGAACACAATAAACGAGATGAGAGTTGAAATTGATTTGAGGAAAATCAATTATGTAATCTTTTGCCTTTACGTTTCTTTCTCTTTTTCCTTTTTTTTTCTTTTTGGGATCCTGTAACACTTGCCTTCTATATTACTCTTTAATTGATTTGTGTTACTCTTGTTCATTTATTAAGTTTTTCAAACGTAGATTCTGAAAAGCATCTATCTTTCAAAAAAAATTAATTAGGCTGGACCCGTGCTTATTAAGATGTGGACAATTCTCCTTGTACACGAAGGGCAGCTCCAAATTAGTGTACCTTTACAAGTCCAAATTTCGATGGGCTTGAACCGTCATGTTTGCCTTATGTAAATTATATCATGTTCGTGTAGGAGTACAAAATATGGTGTATCACATTTAAAAAAAAAAAAAGTTAGATCATAAATCTCTCTCCTCTCCTTTCTCTCTCTTCTCGTCTCTTTTTTCTCTTCTTCTCCGATCATCATGCCACCGTTAAGTTACTATGCCGCGAGCTTTAGGCTCTCTTCAGTGCCGTCTTTAGCTCTTTCTTCTCTCTCATCTCCTTTCTCTTTTCTTCTCCTCTCTCTTCTTTCTCCTCTCTTTTCTCTCTTCTTCTCCGATCATCACGCCATCACCAAATCAGCATACCGCGAGTTTCGAGCTCTTTTTGGTGTGGTCTTTCTCTTTTTTTTCTCTTTTAATAAGCTATTTGTTCAGTAAAATCCACAAATCATCACAATATTTGTTGACAAATATAAAATTGACAAGCATCTATACATAAAATAGTCACAGATGTTTGTCCAGAATAAAAAGATTATTTTTTCAATATTCGTAAACTATTTGTCTAGTAAGATCCATAGATCATCACAATATCTCTTGACAAATATAAAATTGACAAACATCTATACATGAAAATAGTCACAAATGTTTGTTCAGAATAAAAAGACTATTTTTATAATACTAATAAACTGTTTGTCCTATAAAATTCACAAATTATCACAATATCTATTGACAAGTGTTTAATTGGCAAGTGTCTATGCATGAAAATAGTCACATATGTTTATTCAGAATAAAAATACTATTTGTTTAGTATTCATAAGCTATTTATCCAGTAAAATCCACAGATTCTGTTGACAAGTGTAAAATTGACAAACATCTATACAAAAAAACAGTCACAGATGTTTGTTCAGAATAAAAAAAACTATTTGTTTAGTATTCATAAACTGTTTATTTAGTAAAATCCATAGATTATCACAATATCTGTTAATAAATGTAAAATTAACAAATATCTATACATGAAAATAGTCATATATATTTGTTTGGAATAAAAAGACTATTTCTTCAGTATTCATAAGCTATTTATTCAGTAAAATTCACAGATCATCTTTGTTCAGCATTGAAAAGCTGTTTGTTCAGTACATTCACAATGCCCAAATTAGTGGAAAGTGACGAAGACATACACAAATTCAGTTCAATTTTTGTAGTATGTGAAGATTAACATACTATGAACAAACACAATTTGCGTAAGACTATTTGTTCAATTTCGTTCGTTTTTTGCATATGTTGATTCCTTCATTTTTTTTCTTTAATCGATGTGTTTGTAGCAATCGTTGCAGCAAATCTGTAGCAATTTGAAGAATGATTATAGCTTAGGGCGAAGGAGATTGTTGTAATCAATTTGTAGCTTAGGTTTTGTTTGTGTCGTGAAACCGAGAGAGAGGCGAAAAATTTTGATTTCGAAAAAAAAAGAGGTTTATATATCACGTAATTTTTACAACCGCAGGTGAACGTGCAATGTGTACCTGTGGGTTCACGATATAAGTTCCCTAGTTATTACGTTAAAATTTTGACTGGACCAAGTTTTCTACTTTTAGGTCTAGGCCGCAAGCTTTTGCATATAATATTACAATATTATTAAAAAAAATGAATATTGATGAAATAATAATATCAGTAGACGAAATAATTTGAACAATTAAGATAGTACTATTACGCTTCATTATTGATCTCTCTCGAGATTATGTGAAGATCTTTAGGTAAGAGTGCATGGACTTTTATGATTGACACTATCTCGTTTATAAAAGTTAATTATTAATTTAAGAATCAGACACCCCCTAGGATGATGGATAATCCATAAAAGGAAAACCAAAACTCACCCCTTGTGGAGAAAGGACTCATGCTGTTCTCATTATACAGTTACCTTACCAAGAAAAGGGTATAACAAAGTCCTACTGTACTCAAAGCTCATGGTCTTATTAGTTGACTATGTCCAAAGGCTCGCCAGTGCGGTGAGACAAAGGCGCAAAGTTTCCAAGCGTACAAGATCTGTTTGGGTCCCACGTCTAATGTGGTTTGACATGTTTTCATGTTCCATGCCACATGGGAAACGAGAATCACGGTGCTCCAATCAGATCCATTGACATCGATTTTGAGTTCAGACACTCACCCTTTGCAATGCCCTGTTTGAATTCTGCGATCGAACGGCAATGTTTTCATTTGCTTTTGCTGAGTTGTAAATCTTAGCACTTAAATACTAATTTTCATTAATTATGTCCTTGTTTCTGTTGCTATACTAGGTCCTTTCAAGTTTCTTATTGCCTCAAAATTTCAATTCACATTTTCCACTTATGTTTTAATTGATTGGTAAATTAAAAATATTAAATTAAGATTACTTTTTCACCGAGTGTGACTCATTTTATAACTTGTTTAACTACAAAAATATATAGGTCAGTGTTTTTCATTAATATATTTATTGAAGTATTTACTAGTCCAAGGAATTTACGATATGTTAAAATTGACCTTTTTTTTTTAATCAATTGGAGGCATAAACTTCTTGTTAGTAATTATATGAGAATTATAAAACAGTTTTATCACAAGGGATTCGATGAATGTTTTGAAGATTAAAGGGGGATATTAGCAATTTACCCCTGTTTTAGAAATTCAGGCCTGTTTTATCTTATATAATTATTATTATGATTGTATCTGTATCTGTATCTATAGATTTTCTTCTGGGAGTATGTTGATGTGGAGTGGTCCGAGGGGAGTACAAAATATCTTGCTGGCAGTTCTGTTAAAAAATAAGTCAAATTAACTTAAAAAACACTACCTAACCCCGATCTGTAGAGTCGAAATTATTATATAAAACAAATACAGCAATTTGTATTAAAAATATTATGGCTCGTCGTTATATTTATTGTCTATCATGGAGCCTTGTGCCTTTTTGACTTCACGATTCCACTACCTTCACACACGCACACAGAGTCTTCTTTCTCAGCAGATTCAGTCAAGGAAGAAACTGAACTCTCTCTGCTTATAAGTCTAAAAGTCATAAGAGATTCTGCTTCTGCTAAGTGCTTTTCCGGAAAAGGTAAAAGCTGCACTTCGTTTTAGACAAGTAGAAAAACGCAGTGCTAGTGTTGATCTGTAGATGAGGTAGAAAGTTAGGATCGGAAGATCAAGATGGACGATTATTTGGAGAAGAATTTTGGAGAAGTGAAGGCGAAGAACTCATCGGAAGAAGCGTTGCTGAGATGGAGGAATCTGTGTTGGCTCGTCAAGAATCGCAAGCGTAGGTTCCGATTTACTGCTAATCTCTCCAAGCGTTTCGAAGCTCGCGCTATTCAACGTTCAAATCAAGTAAGAATATTGTCCGCTGTTTATAGTTTGCTGGTACTGGAAAATTATCTTTAGTATCATAGTTTGACTTTGAATCTACTCTTTTGACTTTTTAGATATTTATCAGAATAAAGCCGCACGGATTTATGAAGGTTTATCTGTGAATCTTATTGTTGAATAGTGCATCAGCTTCACACATACATGAGTATGAAACATGTTCTTCAAATCGAGCTATGTACTAGGGAATATAAGAGCTCCATCAGTTATCAAAACTTTATCGATTTGTGGAGATCTATTATTATACTCTGTTGATTAATACTGATTAGGACTATTGAATTACCACCTCGTCTAAAAGCTTAAGCTTGTAGAGAAGATTTGGTTATATTTATTTATATGTACTTTAACACACTCCTCATCTGCATCATCATAATTTGTTTAGAACTTGCACTTGGACAATTTAATACTTTCAAATGGGTGGCAGTGAGATCTGAACCCAGGAAGCTTAAGGTTGTAGAGTGGATTTGGTTATATATATTTATCTGTACTTAACAAGGCTAAATTGTTTTGTCAATGCTGATTTTTCAATGAAGATTGATATGAACTAAATGTGATTCTGTCCAAGCAGATGCATATATGGGAATAAGTGTTGATAACTGAGTGCACTTTCGACAATTAAGGATCCAAGGTAGATTATGGGCCTCGTTGGATTGGCCTTTTCTTTTCCCCCAGGAAAATCACCTTTCTCTCAGGAAAATGTGGATTTTTTTTGCAATAACTATTTGGCTTGGCTTCCAAAAAAATCGAAACTCAACTTTTTTCAGAAGCTAGAATTTTAGGTTGCGTTTGGTTTGCTTGTTTTCTGTTTTCATTTTCTAGTTTTCATTTTCCATTTTTATTTTCTAAAAACAATTTTCATTTTCTGTTTTCTAAAATACAGAGAATGTGTTTGGTTACTAAAAGTGTTTTGTTTTTTGATGTTTATTTACAAAATTGCCACCTTGTTTTCTAAATTTTTTGGAGATATTTACAAAATTGCCACCTTGTTTTCTAAATTTTTTGGATATATTCGCAAAATTGCCACCTTGTTTTCTAATTTTTTGGAGATATTTACAAAACTGCCACCTTGTTTTCAAATCTTTTAGAGTTATTTACAAAATTGCCACCTTGTTTTCTAAATTTTTAGAATTATTTACAAAACTACCACCTTGTTTTCTAAATCATTTAGAGTTATTTACAAAATTGTCACCTTGTTTTTAGAGAAAACACTTTTTTGATATTTTCTATTTTCCTAGAAAATTGTTTTCTATTTTCTGAAAATGAAAACAAAAATGATTAACCAAATGAATTTTCTATCCTAATTTTCATTTTCCATGAAAATGAAAACAGAAAACAGGCAAACCAAACGCACCCTCAGCTTCTAAAAAATGTTTTTTTCCTCCAAAAGTTGTTAAACAAGGCGCTTTTAATAAAAGCCAATCTGGACAAGCCCATTGCATCCTTAAAGTGTAATACTTTGTCCTGATAGGGTATCTGGAAACAATTAATCTCAGCTTGTTCTTTTGACCCCATAATGGCAGATTTAGTAAGAGAAAATTATGTGTTGTAATATGTGACTAAAATATGTTAGACTGAAAATTTTAGCATAGCATTAACAGCTCAGGAATTAGCACATTTGCCAGAGATTCTTGCATCCGTTTCCATTGGTAGTAGTCACATGTTTTTCCTATATGGACAGTTGTTGGATTGATAACAATTAACATCTCTCTGATGCATTAGAATTGCATATAGCACTCGTTACTTATTTGACTTTGTTCCTTAAACTTCTGCATTTTACTTTCTGAACATTCTTCATTTTGCCAATTTTGTAGGAGAAGCTTAGAGTAGCATTGTTGGTCTCACAAGCTGCCATAAGTTTTATTCAAGGTACGAGTCTTACCTTTTATGCAATCTGTAAGTTTTGTGACACTACAGTTTTATATATATTGGTTTCTTGCTGGAATAATTGCAGGAATAGCTTATAATGTGCCAGAGGAAGTCAAAGCTGCAGGTTTTGATATATGTGCTGATGAGTTAGGATCCATTGTTGAAGGCCATACTGTAAAGAAGTTAAGAGTTCATGGTGGAGTTCAAGGTATAGCAGACAAGCTATCAAGTTCAGTCGCCAGTGGTATTTCTACCTCTGAAGAATCATTGAGGAGAAGGAAAGAGGTTTATGGAATAAATAAATTTACTGAAAGTCCAACCAGGGGTTTCTGGATTTTTGTATGGGAAGCTCTTCAAGACACAACCCTCATGATACTTGCTGTATGTGCACTTGTCTCTTTAATTGTTGGCATAGCAACAGAAGGATGGCCTAAAGGTGCTCATGATGGACTTGGAATTGTAGCAAGTATCCTATTGGTAGTATTTGTCACTGCTACAAGTGACTACAAACAGTCTTTACAGTTTAAGGATTTGGATAAGGAAAAGAAAAAAATCACTGTTCAAGTCACCAGAGACAGCTGCAGGCAGAAAATATCAATATTTGATTTGCTTCCTGGTGATATAGTTCATCTTGCTATTGGAGATCAGGTCCCAGCTGATGGACTCTTCATCTCAGGATTTTCTCTGTTGATAAATGAATCGAGTTTAACTGGAGAGAGTGAACCAATTAATGTGACTGCCGAAAATCCTTTTCTTTTGTCTGGAACTAAGGTTCAAGATGGGTCAGGGAAAATGCTTGTCACTACTGTGGGAATGAGAACTCAGTGGGGTAAATTGATGGCTACTCTTAGTGAAGGAGGAGATGATGAAACTCCTTTGCAGGTTAAACTAAATGGAGTGGCAACAATTATTGGAAAAATTGGTCTCTTTTTTGCTGTTATCACTTTTGCTGTTCTTGTGCAAGGAATGTTTAGCCGCAAACTGGAAGAAGGTTCCTCCTGGACCTGGTCTGGAGATGATGCCTTGGAGACGCTGGAATATTTCGCTATTGCAGTTACCATTGTTGTGGTTGCTGTTCCTGAGGGGCTGCCTTTAGCTGTGACACTAAGCCTCGCTTTTGCCATGAAAAAAATGATGAATGATAAGGCACTTGTCCGCCATTTGGCTGCTTGTGAGACTATGGGATCTGCTACTACTATATGTAGTGATAAGACTGGTACACTAACTACTAATCACATGACTGTAGTAAAAGTGTCTATTTCTGGTAAAATCCATGAAGTTGGTAGTTCTATAGGTAGTTGTAGTCTTACCTCTGAAATTCCTGCTTTTGCTGCTAGGATGCTTCTAGAATCCATATTTAACAACACTGCTGGAGAAGTAGTGATGAGCAAGGATGCAAAAACTGAAATATTGGCAACACCCACCGAAACTGCACTCTTGGAATTTGGTCTCATGCTTGGAGGTGGTTTCCAGGCGGAGCGTAAATCATCAAATATCGTGAAAGTTGAGCCATTTAATTCTGTGAAAAAGCGGATGGGTGTAGTACTGGAGCTTCCTGGAGGAAATTTTAGGGCACATTGTAAAGGTGCATCTGAAATCATTTTGATGGCATGTGACAAATTTATTGACTCCAATGGACAGGTTGTCTCTCTGGAGGAAGTATCTGTTAAAAATCTGAAAGATACAATTGAAGAGTTTGCCTGTGATGCTCTTCGGACTTTATGCCTTGCTTACAAAGATATTGAGGGAGACTTCTCAGCTGAAAACCCTATTCCCTTTGAGGGTTATACTTGTATAGGTATTGTTGGTATTAAAGATCCCGTTCGTCTTGGTGTCAAGGAGTCTGTAGCAATTTGTAGAGCAGCTGGCATTACTGTGAGGATGGTCACAGGAGACAATATCAGCACTGCTAAGGCAATTGCAAGAGAATGTGGGATCTTGACTGCTGATGGGATAGCTATTGAAGGGCCTGAGTTTCGGCTGAAGGATGACAAGGAGTTGCATGAGCTTATTCCAAAGTTACAGGTAAAGCTATGGTGCCCATGTTCATCTTTTATGCATTACATTCTTCAGTAAGATATCAATTAAAGAATCAATATATGTTTTCGAGCTCTTTGGTATTTTTTTGTAGGGGGCCTAGGATGAAGGGGTTGATGTCTTTGCCCCTATTATTTTCTTTACCCTGTGTTGTTATTGCTTTTGATTTTTATCAACTCCGGAGCTCTGGCCAAGTACATTGTTATTTTTGTGACAAACATCTTTTCTGATTAAGAATATATTGTTCTCGTCTAAAATAATCACTTCATTTGTTTTCTTCCTTTTTCAAATGACCCATGGTGTTATTATTTGATGTTATCTGTTTCTTATATGTGAAATTTTGATAACACTAACATCACATTTTATTCAATTCCTTTTTAAAGTTCACATATTTGTGCCATTCTTGTATTAATTCTACATTCAGCTACTGGTCTCTGGTTAATGCGAGATTAAGCAATTACATATTATAAAAATATAAGATTTATGGACTGCATTAGTGCTGTCATTGTGTAGGTGATGGCTCGTTCCTCCCCACTGGATAAGCATACTCTGGTTAGACATTTACGCACGACGTTTCAAGAAGTTGTTGCTGTTACCGGAGATGGTACCAACGATGCACCTGCTCTTCATGAAGCAGATATTGGCCTTGCAATGGGCATTTCTGGAACCGAGGTGATACTTAATTGCCCCTATGCAGTGCCAAAAATTAATCCCTGCTAAATTCTGTTCTTAGTTGCTGCTATGCATTGCCAAAAAATAATCCCTGCTAAATTCTGTTGCCTTTCTAGCTTTAAGATGTCTTTATTAGTGTTACTGATAATTGTTATACCCATTTGTCTTGAAAAAACTTACCATTTCAGATTACTAATCCAGTACCCATTAGCTGTTAAATTTATACTTTGCTAGTCAGCCCTATAGATCTTTTCCTTGCAATAGACTTTCACTTGTTTCTACTATCTAGCTGATAAAGAGCGACATGCAGTGTCACATCCTTGCACTTGGATTTACTGATTTAAATATGAAATTTTGATTCAAACGAGGGCTGATTACATTTTAAATCTTTCTACCTTATGGACACATTATAATGCAGTAAGTCTTTTACCTTTCACTTTATTTGTGTAATTCCACATTCCACGCATTGCTTCTTTCTGTTTTAAGTTTCATGTAGTCTCTCCAATGCTTCTAATTTAAATTTGACAGAATATATCCCAGATTTACAATTACAAATCAAGACACTAATCAGTCAAACTTTATCTCTTTCTTCAATAGTGCCTCATTCTTCCTGAAAATTTCTGGTGTCAAAAAGTCAAGGTTAATTTAGTTGGATTTCCTATATTTACTGCCAGATTTTGGATGCCACATTTGATGCAAAACCAGTAAATGAGGGGAAAGAAAAAGGGGGAGATTAAGAGCCAGATAGGAGAGGAAAGAATCAAGAGAGAGAAATTAGGATTGAGAGAGGAAGATCTATCCAGCCCAAGATGTAAATTCCTTACATCAAAGCCCTCTAAATAGGCCAAACATGACATAGTCAAAATGATTCGAATATAGAGACAAAAGCGTCTAGACTATTGATAATTACCTATACATATCTTGCTTAAGTTGTAAGTACTAAAAATGCGACTACATCAAGCTATGTGCCCCTGGATTCTTCCTCTGCCACTTTCTACTTGCTGAAAGAACTGAAAGCATATTGCTGAGGATAATTCCCCTTCTAGTTATCTTCAAATAAGTAATGCTTATGCATGTTGTCTGTGCACAGTCTATTTAGTTCCGCAAGGTTTTCCCCTACATTTCAGGGGAGTTCAAGTTAAACGTTTTGTGTTTGTTATTATTGCATAATTACAGCATCATACTCATTTATTGATTGAAATATGTCAACAAAGTTTTAGGCTACGTTAAGGATTCAATTCATGAGAAGAAAATAAAAGAAAGCAAAGCGTATAAGTAGCGGAAAAGATAAGAAAGGAAATAATGACTTCGTATATAAATGGAACAGAGGGAACCCAGAACATCAGGAATGTTTTTTGAACTAAACAGGATGACCTTTATTACATTGCTTCTATACAGGCATTAATAGGAGAAGGCTCTTGAATTGGTTTTTATAGCTTGCTACTATACGAGCACTAGTTTTGCTTTAAACGTTCTTTTCTGTTTGTACGCTTGTTCTCTTGCATTTAGACTTTTGTTTAGGCTTTTTAATGATATCAAATTTCATCCATACTTAATATGCTTGTCTGTGGCAAATTAACATTATCTTTCATGCTTCTTATTTTAGAGAGTTCATTCTTATATCTCCATTTCTCCACCACTCACCTACATATATGAATAACTGATCATGTGCAAGTCAGCTCATAATGTTACCTGATCAATTCCAAATTTCCCAGGTTGCCAAAGAGAGTGCTGATGTCATTATCCTAGATGACAATTTCTCAACTATTGTCACTGTTGCCAAATGGGGCCGTTCCGTGTATGTAAACATCCAAAAGTTTGTCCAGTTTCAGCTGACGGTAAATGTGGTTGCACTAATTGTCAACTTTTCTTCAGCATGTTTAACAGGTACATATCTCAATGCAATTATCTTCTTGTTACGTCTCCCTTGTTTCATTTAGATTTTCTGTATTCTTATTTTTGGTTTTCTTGTTCTAATGTTTCACGTGCTACCAGGAAGTGCTCCCCTCACTGCTGTTCAACTTCTATGGGTCAACATGATCATGGATACACTGGGAGCACTTGCTCTAGCCACTGAACCTCCTAATGATGACCTAATGAAGCGACCACCAGTTGGAAGGAAGGGAAATTTTATCAGCAATGTTATGTGGAGGAATATCTTGGGACAATCGTTGTATCAGTTTCTGATTATCTGGTACCTTCAAACTTCAGGGAAAGAATTCTTTCATCTTCATGGCTCAGATTCGGATTTGATTCTTAACACACTTATTTTCAACTCCTTTGTCTTTTGTCAGGTATACTTCTAAGAAACTATTGATACATGAAACATGCTTTGACGTTTATTTCTCATCGCACCCACTCTGGCAACTATGATTTTGCTATTCGTGTTAGATTACCTACTTTAGCTTCAGTTGGCAAGCTATGGTTTAATTGTTATGCCTTCCTTGTTCTGTCCTCTGAATATGAAGCTTAAGATTACACTGTTGAGGATGAGTATAAAATCCCAGTAAACGAGAAAGAAGAAAAGCAAAATAAAAAGAGGAAGAGAGGAATGAGAGCCAGAAGAGAATGAAGATTGAAGATTTTGGTTCTAAACCTTGAGCTTCATATTTCTGAAGCTCTTAAGTTGAAATAGTCTTGAGTAACGGCTATGGGTACAGAATGTACAGAATGCCGGTATATCAACTTCTATACAGTAGCTGCAAGTTCGGGATTTACAATCTGTTATGATTAACTAACAGAGACGCTTTTCATCTTTGTGACCTGCAGGTTTTCAATGAAATTAGTTCCAGAGAGATGGAGAAGATAGATGTCTTCAGAGGCATTCTTAAGAATTATGTATTTGTGTCCGTAGTTACTTGTACAGTTATCTTCCAGATCATTATCGTACAATTCTTGGGCACTTTTGCAAACACCTATCCTCTTTCTTGGCAGCAGTGGTTTGTTAGTGTTTCCCTTGGATTCCTTGGTATGCCAATTGCTGCTGCCGTAAAGATGATTCCTGTAGGATCAAGCTGACTGCCATATGCAGCAACCATTACTAGTTTAAGTATCATCACCTGGAAACCACCCGTACAGAAAATGTAGCATCATTTTGCTTTCAGTTGTGCGATGTTGATGGAACGGATGGAAATATGCCCGAGACACCTGCCATAGAAACAGATGAATTTCATGATATTACAGGGCTGATGATCGTCCACAATGACTACCCAAATAGTTTCTGAACTGTCCAAAATTGTTAATCGATATAGGGGGTTAAGAGGAGAGTAGGAAACCACTCAGCTACCTTCCCGATGGATCAGTTCTCTTGCTGCCTGTGTCTTATGATTTTTTGAATTAATATTGCTTGATTGATCGTGGTATTGATCACTTAATCCTATCAAATCTTTGTATTCTTTTAACCTTTCTTGTGGCATTTATCACTTCCCCACTTACTCTGTCTTAAGCCTCTCTCTGTATGTAGATACTTTGTTTCCATTTTTCTCTGCCAATTAAGCCGGTAGCTGCTGTGAGTACACATGCTAGACAGGGTAGCCAATATTTCTTCACAGATTTGAGTTCTCTTTTGCTTCTTCTGTACATGTCGGAAAATGTTACTCTATCTAGAGGTGGATTGGGAAAATATAATTCACGCTTAATGTATTTCTTCGCACAGGAGTTATGCCTCAGGCCATCACAGTCCCCAAGACCAATATTGCTAGAGAATTTAAAGACTTGTAGAATAACCCATTCAAGATCATACCAATAACAAACTAGTTGAGGTTATATGTGTAATGTAAATGTTAAAAGCTGAGTTACAATTGGATTGGGTATTAGCACAAAGGTGCAGATTTGAATTCGAAACACTTCAATCTCAGGTGAGCACATATGGATAATCTTTCGGTAGCTATAACATGATGAAACAATTTTTACAATCGTATTTGTTTTAGTATAACAAGTGTTTTTTCCCCACCCAAAAGAGCTATTATATGATAAGTGAATCTATTTACCTTTTCTTCAAATAATGTCTTCGTGTAATGATAGCTCAAGGCAAAGCGTCCAAAAAGGGCTCACATCAAAAGGCATGCCCCAAACATTCAAACAAATCCAATCACATTCACCATTTATGGTACTTTGTTTTTGATGGCCAACATGCAACAAAGATACGTCAAGATCACACATTCAGCTTCCTAATTGGAAACTCATCAGTCTCTTCCCATGCATGCATGATTCTACGTGCTTTAGGCCTTGTGATAATACCCATTGAAAGCATCCCATGCACAGTACCCTTTAAAAGTTAGGGTGGTAGAAAAAGATATTGTGAACAATCAAATATAAAGATTCAAAAGGTAGAAGTGATTCAACAAATTCTTCTGAAGTCACCAACAATCGAAAAAAATAGAACTAATCGATCCACAAATTCTTCTAAAATCAACAATAACTATTCAGCTAGCTTTTGAGGTCATATATATACTACAGCCTCTGAATAATCCACCACCTGATCTGTGCTGATCTCCCTCCGATGCCCACATTTTTGCTTTTATTTCTAAAGCCAATCAATCAACTGCAAATGTATGGAACAAATGACACAAATTTCTTGTACGCACTCTATAGTACATCATTAAATTTCTAGGGAACTGCTTTTCAGAAAATGTTTACCTAGCCGTGCGGCTTAATTCTCGTCAGAATCTTAATCGAATCCAAGCCTTCTTCGACTACCAGGAGCAGCTCTACTTGAATACGGCGCCTCCCAATCATTACGATTCTGGAATGGTGATGGAACAGGGGTCACCATGCCCAAATGCTGCCTGAAGTGATTATAGCAAGTCCACACTTGTTCCTGCATTGAAAATTAGGAAAAGAAAAAAGAAAAAGGAAAAAGAAAGAAGATCAAATTGGTAGACCCCTTTGATTACTTTTTTATGTTTAAGATAAAAGTGATCAATTTCTTTACGCTTGTTCCTGAAGTAGAAAACGGTCCATTTGTTCTTGAATAGCTTCTTCCGAAAGGGCTTCTGCTTCCTCAGCAAATGTCTTAGTAGAAGATATGATTTTTTGGAACCGAGGCTTATTAGTATTTACGCAACTGAAAATACATATAGCAAGTATTATAGCATGCAAATCTGACTTTTTCATTTAGAAACATGAATGACATAACATTTATCACCTGATGGGTGAAGTCACATATAGTAAGTAATGCTTATAAATGTAAATTATATATTTCAAGAAAATAGATTATGTAACATCTATCACGTAAAAGGTTAAAGAATGGATAATGCCATGTAAATAGTGCCTTAAAACAAGACCTCAAATTAAATTTAAGTATATTGGTAAATGTGAATGCATCAATAAGAGGAAGGCGATTAGAGACTGAATATTAAAGAAGCAGAGATTGACACTTACACAGTATCCAGGAACTGGCTTACAGATGAGGCATTAAGTCTAGGCTCCAAAGCCTCCCTGTTTAATCCATGATCAAGTCTCACTAATGTTATCGCTGTTGCTGCTGCAGCTCTATAACAGATGGCTTATATCTTATCAAATTCTTATCTGCATAGAATATCAAGAATCATATCAATACGCGCATTATGATATGACTACCAAATTACATTGGTTAATCAATCATTGTAAGACTGTCAGATCATTTTTCAATATCAACAACTTCTTTGATCACACAACGTTATCCAAGAACAAATGCAAGTGAGACGAACTACCTATGACTGCAGCCAAGATGACGTCCGAGATTTCTGATACGCTGATGCTTGGCGAGTTTCCGGAGAATATTGACGCAAAGTAATGAAGGAAATCGAAAGGAGTGACTGGTCGAATGCTCCATTCTCTTGTGTAATACGGCTATGAATCTGCAGCATGAATATTAGCCGCGGTATTATTACCAAGATTAGAGGCCAATATACCCACTGCAGAAATATCGTTACAGAGTTTACAAATACCGCCATCAAGACTTTATCAAGAACCGCAGTTTCACAGTACAAATTTCGGTATACTCATCATAGCACAATGATACTTACATTATAGTGTGTCCTTGCAAGAATTCTATCAAGATATGTTAAAGTCAAGTGAGCAGTGCGGTGCTGGAATCCATTTGTTTCGCGTGCCTGCGTGCACCATATGGGGAAAAAGAACATAATCTTTAGTGTGCATTACATTACGTGTGGACATGTGGTGTGCAAATGAGCCAAAGATGAAAACAAATTGCGGTTGGGGTTGACATGACTAACACTGAGAATGAATTCAAGTGCATCCCTTCTTGCTTGTCTTGCCCACTCTGCATCTTGAATTTGAAAATCTGTTTGTTGAATATTCTCTCTATGAAGAAGCTGTCGCAGAAACCATTCATCGGCTGTTGTTATTGACGGATCCATTTCTTTTTCCTGGGCATCTTGTAGTGTTTTTTGAGTGTGCGTATGTGTGTGATCTTTCGTTTGTGTTTATGTGCTTCTTCTTCTCCCCCCCCCCCCCCCCCTCTCTCTCAATCAGTCTATCTACATCTAAAATGTCTTACAGAACATATATATAGGTTATATATGCTTGGACTTGAGTTTTAGGAGCCGCCAAAATTTAGTGGATGTGTAGGTATGCCTGCCTTGCATGTGATCTTATTTAGCGTGTTAATAAAAGCGTCACTTAATACGCCCACCGATATGTTGACGATGCTGAAATGCCTCTTGAATATTGACAAGTGTGATAGGGGGGTGGTGGTGGTGATTGGGGCGATGGCGGTGAAGGGTGAAGATGTTACGAAGCTTTGTATGAGTCGGGTTAAGATGGAAGTTTTGTATCTCCGTTTTGGAGGGCAGGAGAGAGTTTGGGCTTTGGAGTTAGATACAAGGTGACGCGTTGATATGACAAACCAATAACAAGACGCTACGTGGAATGTTCATGTAAGAGGGCCCCATTTATAAATGAAAAAGCCTTGTCTTCTTTTTGACGTGCACATCGCGCTTATCCGCCAGTTTGATTTTCTATTTTGGATAGTTAAATTTTTTTTTAGAATTTAAAATTTTATTTAAAATAAATAAATGTATTTAGTTTTATATTTTAAAAGTTGATTTTGATTAAAAGTTAACTGATTTTGGGGTTAAACGTCCGTTTACCTTTTTGCCAACGGTGTTTTAATCTATTTTTTTGGACAAAAATATCCTCTTTAATTTTTCATTATATCAATAGTCACCCCACTTTGCATATCCTTATTTTATTTAATTTAGCGTTGTTAGCTTCTCATTAGTTGTATTTTTGCTAATATATTTTGAATTATAATTATAATTTTTCAAAGATTTTTTTCCAACAAATAGAAATATGAATAGCATAGTATGTTATAGAAAGTGAACAATATTAATTTAAAATGTCTATTTTAATAATTTATGCAACAACGGTTATTTTCAAATTTAAAACCAAACACCATCTCATTTGGTAAAAATTCATTTTATATAAAAATAACCAAACACATTTTTATTTTGACCAAAAGTCTATTTGACTAAAAATTTGTTTTGAAAAGACCTTTCAACAAAAGTAAAATTTTCAACTGAATGCCAAACTCGCTTTAATGCCTAGTCAAGAGTCTTAGAGCCCATTTAGATTTTTTTTAAAATTGTTTTTAATATTTTTTTAAAAAAGAATTTTTTTTGGAAAATTAAAATATTATGTCACATCAGAATATTAAGGGCCAAAATACCTGGAGGTTTGCAACCCAAATGGATTTTGTTAGCTCATAGGGAATAATCTATGATTAATGCCTAGTCAAGAGTCTTAGAGCCCATTTAGATTTTTTTTTAAAAATTGTTTTTAATTTTTTTAATTTTTTTTTGAAAATTAAAATATTATGTCACATCAGAATATTAAGGGCCCAAATACCTGGAGGTTTGCAATCCAAATGGATTTTGTTAGCTCATAGGGAATAATCTATGATTCATGTTTTTTGAGAGGCAAAACAGTGTATCGATTGAATTGTAATTATGATTTAGATCAACTTTTTGCTAGCATTATTATTGTGGATATCCCACTACATTTAATTTGCTCGTTTTGATTGAAAGGGGCATAGAAGGTGAAATATTCTCTTGGATAATTATGTAAAGTCTCAAGCTTCTATTCATTCATTTACTGTACGTTCCATAAATTAAATACAAGATTTACAAGTTCTTCTAAAATCAAGAATGCTTATTGATCAGCTAGCTTTTATTTCTTCTCTTCGTATTCACATATATGCATCTCTTTACCTGATCAATCAATTGACTAACTGAAAATTGTATGGAACAAATTAATGACACAAAAGTTTTTCTAGACATTATTGTGAAGTATATCTCTAGCTGAACTACTTTTCGAAAAAATGTTTGCTTGCTAGGCATTAATTCTCATTATCAGTCGACTGGTGAAATTTTGATCAAATCAAATTGAAAAATTAAAATTGAAATTACACATGCATATATATAGCAAGTATTATAGCATCCTCCAAATCTGACATTTTCATTTATAAACATATATGGCATAACATTTATCACGTAAATGTTGAAGGATGAGTAATATCACAAAACTAGACCTCATACCATAATTATCATCAAATAAAATAAGTAATGCATGTAAATGTAAATATTTAACAATGAAAATTATACAACATTTATAACGTAAAAGTTAATATTGGAACATCTCATATAAATAGTGACTTAAAGAAAGACCTCAAATTAAACTTATTGGAATTGTAGTTCTTCTAAACAACATGTCGGAAGAATGTTAGTCTAACCAAAGGTGAATGAGTAAATCGTATCACGCTTAATGTGTTTCTTCGCTCAGGTGTTTTGACTTACATCATGACAGAGACGCAGAAAACAATATTGCTAGAGAAATTAAAAACTTGAAGAATAACCCACTAAAGATTATGTCAATAACAAACAAAGGTTATATGTGATATCAATGTTGAAAGGTGAGTTACAATTGGATATAATATGGGTATGGACTTGAATTTGAAACACTTCAATTTCAATTAAATTTAGATAATGTTATAACATTACCAAAGAGAGAATATTCTTTGACTTAGGAGGGTCTGTATCATAAATGAAATAGTTAAAAAAGTGTATAAATCACACATTCAGCTAGCTTTCTAATTGGAAACTCATCAGTCTCTTCCACATGCATGATCCAACATGCTTTCTTTGATGAAAAGACCCCTTGGAAGCATCCCATGTAAACCCTTTAAAACCTAAGGTGGCGGCAAAAAATATTATGAGCAACTAAAAAGAAGAATAAAAAGATTGAACAAATTCTTTTGAAGTCATCATCAACTAATAAAAAAATAGAACTAACTGATCCAACAAATTCTTCTAAAATCAACAATGATTATTCAGCTAGCTTTTGAGGTCATACACTTTTTACAGCCTCTGTATAATCCACCATGTGAGCTGTGCTCATCTCCCCTTTGGTGACCACATTTGTGCTTTCATTTCTAGAATCAATCAATCAACTGCAAATGTATGGAACAAATGAGGCAAATTTTTGTACCCGTTGTGTAGTATATCTCTAAATTTCATGTGAACTGCTTTCCGGAAAAATGTTTAGCAGCTAGGCGTGTGGCATAATTCTCATCAGACTACTCGTCAGAAGTACTAGCAACAACACATATACTCGAAGATGCCCATGCATGCATGATCCTACGTGCTTTTGGCCTTGTGAAAATACCCACTGAAAACGTCCCGTGCACAGTACCCTTTACAAGCTGGGGTGGTGGCAAAAGATATTATGAATAACCAAAAAGAAGAATACAAAGATTCAAAAAGTAAAAGTGATTTAACAAATTCTTCTAAAGTCATCAACAATCGAAAAAATAGAACTAATTGATCCACAAGTTCTTCTAAAAATCAACAATGACTGTTCAGCTAGCTTTGGAGGTCATATGTATACTACGGCCTCTAGATAATCCACAACGTGAGCTGTGCTGATCTCTCCTTGGTGCCCACATTTGTGCTTTTGTTTATAAAACGTTAACCAATTAATCAACTGCAAATGTATGAAACAAATGACACAAATTTTTGCACACATTGTATAGTACATTTCTAAATTTCTAGTGAACTGCTGTTCAGAAAATGTTTAGCTAGCCGTGTGGCTTAATTCTCTTCAGAATCTTAATGGAATCCTCCTGCTCCTGCGGCTACCAGGAGTAGCTCTACTTGAAGATGGCGCCTGCGATTACGATTCTGGAACGGTGACGGAACCGGGAGTCACCATGCCCAAATGCTGCCTGAAGTGATCATAGCATCTCCAAATTCGTCGCTGCATTGAAGAAAAAAAAGATCAAATTGGAAAAACCCCTCATAGAATTATACAGACATCACCGATCATCACATCATAACTGAAATTACATATAGCAAGTGTTATAGAATGCAAATTTGACCTTTTCATTTAGAAACATAAATGGCATAACATTTATTACATGGCTGGTGAAGTCACATATAATAAGTAATGCATGCAAGTGTAAATTATTTATTTCAAGAAAAATATAATGTATTATGTAACATTTATCAGGTAAAACGTAAAGAATGGATAATGCCATGTAAATAGTGCTTTAAAGCAAGAACTCAAACTAAACTTAAGTGGTAAATGTGAATGCATCAATAAGAGGAAGATGATTAGAGAATGAATATTAAAGAAATAAAGATGGGCACATACAATATCCAGGGACTGGCTTATAGATGAGGCATTAAGTATAGGCGTCAAAGCCTCCCTGTTTAAGCTCTGATCAATTCTCACTAATGTTATCATTGTTGCTGCTGCAGCTATAACAGATGGGTTATATCTTATCAAATTCTTATCTGCATGGAATATCAACAATCATATCACTACGCGCATTATATTATAATATGACTACCAAATTACATTGGTTAATCAATCATCACAAGATCATCAGACTATTTTCAGTGTCCACAACTTCTGTAATCATATAACGTTATCCAAGAACAAATGCAAGTGAGAAGAACTACCTCTGACTGCACCCAAGATGACATCCGAGATTGCTAATATGATGGGTGGCGAGTTTCTGGAGAACATTGACACAAAGTAGGGAACGAAATCGAAAGGACTGATCGGACCCATAACTCCCATCAACCAATTGAATACCCAAGACTCCGCGTACTGTGTAGTATTGCTATCAACCTGGAACATTAATGATAGCCTTGGTATCAATGGGAATATTGTTGGCCTTCTGTTCTCCATATTCCTGGAAGCCCATTCAAAACATGCCCGTGGTAGCAATATTAGAGGCCAATATACCCCCTGCATACATATCGTTACAGATTTTACAAGTACCCCCATCAAAACTTTATCAAGAACCGCAGTCTTACACTAGAAATTTCGGTATACTCATCACAGCACAATGATACCTACATTATAGTGTATACTTGCAAGCATTCTATCAAGATATGTTACAGCCAAGTAAGCAGTGCGGTGCTGGAATCCGTCTGTTTGGCGTGCCTGCGTGCATCACAAAGAACATATTCTTTAGAGTGAATTACATTACTGTGGCGTGTAAATTAAATGAGCCAAGATGAAAGCGAATTGGGGTCTAACCCTGAGAATGAATTCAATTCCATCCGTTCTTGCTTGTCTTGCCCACTCTGCATCTTGAATTTGAAAAACTGCATGGTCCCTGTTTGCAGGATTTATCATCTCACAATAAAGAAGGTGTCGCACATGCAATTCAGGATCCATGGACATGATGTTGACTTTGTGTGTGTGTTATGTGTAGTTCATTTGTTTGGGTTTATGTGCGCGCGTGTGTGTGTGATATGACCTTGAACCTAGAAGAGAGGTCAGTAATGGAGTTGGCTCAGGAAGAGCACCTATACAGAAGAGAGAGAGAGAGAATAGAGGAGAGAAGCAGAAGAGAAGAAGATTAACAATGGCGGCTAAAAGTTGTTATTTCGTTACTCTTACTCAGTTTATGTAGTCAGCTGAGTTATTATTTTTCAGTTAGTTAATTGGTTGACTAACTGAATTCCGAACAGGTGCTACAAATTGTCCGCTTAGCCCTTATTAACTCCTGGCAATTGACTAAACTACCCTCTCACGCAGAAATGGAAGGTGACAACAATCAGAAATAGAAATGGACAAGTGATGTGGTAGGAAGGTTAATCTCTTCCACGCCAATAAACTTTTATCCAACTCCTTAGCAACACCAAACAGAGTAAGTATGGCTACAACCTTCGAAGCACGTCTAGGTTGGTTCATCCTCCGAAGGAGACGTGGGCAGCTTCATCCTACAAAGAAAAAGAGCGGGGCTTTTTTTCCATTTTACCTCCAATGCTTAAGTTAGTTCTCACCGAAAGCTTTGAAGATTTGAAGAGAAAATGAGTGAATGACTCAAGAAAAAAGTCCCCTTATTCACGAAATAAGGGGATTTTTGAATGTGTGCGAGGGTTTTGTTTTCAAGACCTACGTCTTTCATATTACTTTAATTGCTCTGACCATTTGTCATTAGATTTGCCTCCCCTATTTAGGGAAATGGTGATGTCATTGCCTAGTCTTCTTACTTGGCCGAAGCAATGCCTGGTGGGTCCGGCCATACTCTAAGTGGCCTGTTCCTTAGCGACACCTTATCTTTCTTGCTTCACTTAGAAATCGTGCCAGAGGAAATAATGGCTGAAGCCTCACACAGTGGGTTCATCCATCTCATTGAGATGGATGAAAGATCAACTATGCAAAACCCACTCCATGCTGGTTCGGCTATAAGCTGGAAGTGACCTCCTTCGTGCATGTCGCATCTTCCCACGGTAGATTATTTTACCTATATCACTTGCCCCCTGGACTTCATCGTACACGTGATACGTGTCGGTGGGGTCCATATAGTTAATTTTCGTTGGTTATTAGTTTGATCTATATGACAATGTGAAGTGATATTCAAATGCTTCGTTTCTCGTGCAAGATCTCAACTTTAAATAGGGCCTCTTTCACCCTCACTTTCACTTTTAACTTTTCACTCCTTGTAATTTTGCTCTTCAAAAACACTTTCACACGTATGAAACCGCGTACCTAGGCTTCGTATATTAGTATAACCAAGCCGAAGTTGCCCCATTTGGTTCGTACTTCACCAGCTCCGTTAGACGAAGGCCGCGTCTTACATTACAAGTAAGTCCCCAGTTTTTCACATTAGTAATTTTACCTCCTAAGACAAGTAAATAAGCTCTGCCTTGATACTTCAGTTAGTACTTATCTTTGCTGCGTACATAATAAATGATCCCCTTACACGCTGGTCTCCTGGTCGTAGCCATGTTTCCAATATTCTAATGACCAAAACCTTAAATTTATGCCTTATGTTAACTATTCTCCTGACCGAGGCATGTATTTCAAACATATTGCACATCGAACCCTCTCTTTGCTTTTAGTCAAACTAGGTCCATCCCACTTTATTAAAGGCTATAGCCTTAGTTTTTCCCCTCAACATTCCTAATCTTACACTCTACTATCCAAAAATATTCTCATTTTGAAGTGCCTCGGGTCTCCACACTGAGATTTACTTTTTGTGTGCTTTTTTTAGGGCTTATCTGAAGCGTCACCTACTTGGTTTGCCTTGCAAGATCCTTATATGGAGCAGCCTATCGGTTCTTCGAGCACCATCCTCTACCTCGGGCCTTGGTCCTCGTTGCCTACATTAGCCAAGAGCTGTCTCTCCTTCACAGGTTAGTATTTCTTGTCGTGGGCCTTGCTCTTGGCTATTCTCTGTGTCTCTTGGTCATCTTTTAAAAATGCGTTGGCATGTGAGTTTAGGCTTTGCCTTATTCGAATTTTGGGTTGAAATTTGATATCTAGGCCATAGTTTAATACTTGTGTATCGAGATTGCACCACTTGCTTGACAATATACCTTTAATACTTCGACTTTTCTCTCTTGTGGCATTTTCTTATTTTTTATAGGTTGGCTCGAACCATATGTGCTTAGAGTTATAAAACTCTTTAGCGATAGAAATGTCATGGCACTGTGCCTTTTTTTTTTTAGCATTCTGCCAAGCAAACAGTTATAACTGTTGCATATTTGCTTTAGCTAGAACCTTGGGTTCAGACTAGTAATCTAGGAGTCAAAATAGGGCACATACACGAAGTACACATGACATGCTCAATGAACTGCCTTTAAGGCTCTCATCCTTTTTTCGCTCAGACTTGTCACCTTTTCCTTTGGCTCACCTCCGTAGATGAACTCCTTTATCTTTAATTTTCAAGTTCTATCATGTCTTCTTCGTAACTTTGTGGTACTCTGAATTGAGTGAGTAAGTTGCCTTGGACATTCTCGTGTTCGAAGTTAGGCTCAGTTGTTAGCCGTACCTTGGTTCACAGCCTTCATTCTTTCAGGCACTCTATGCTTGATAAGATGCATGGATTTGGCCTTGGAATCTTATCGTTCGCTGGTTGTTTTACTTGGTGCATAAATGAGGCGGTTGTTATACCCTGCTATTGATTGCTCCATAATTATTTGTTCTCATACCATGGCCTTATACTTAAATTGACATAGGCATGGCATACCCAACAGCTTATTTTAAAACTCTAAGGGCGATGCCATTATGGCGGTTTAGGCCTTATTCTACTTTGCAAACGACCTTCAAACCTCACATGGTAGCTTCGGCCTTAGATTACGGGTTTGACCGTGAGATTTCATAATGCGAAGACCATTCCTATTGCTTCGGCTTTGGTTATGTAAGGCCCACCCTTGCCTTGTCTTAATAATTTGTTAAATTAAATATTTGATTTCTTTACAGGTTCTTATTCGCATCTTTTCCACTACTATGACATGTTCATCGATAACCCCTAGGTATGACCATCTCTCTACTTGACCTTTGGTTCTCTAGCTTCTATCTTTCTAAAGTGGGCATGTTCTTTCACAAGTTCAAGTTGGTTCTTTTTTTCCCTGCTACACCTCGTGGCCAGTTCGCTCTTAGTGCTCGACAATCGACCTCCACCTCATCATGGTTCGCAAGGGTCTATAGGGCACGGTCTTGGAAAACCCCAGATGGTTAAACCTCTACCAAAATGGTTCACCCTTAAACTTAAAGTAGGGCAAAAATGAGCAGGTTCCAAAGATTCATAGAGTATGGGCAGTTTCCCTCCAGCATCAGGTCAGAATTTCTAGGGTTGAAGAACATGCTTGCTCTTCACCTCTTAGGGAATTCGCCTTTTATGAGGAGATGTTGGAAATTGGCCTAACTGTTTTTTCTTTTTCTTTTTTTGTGATGAGTTCTTCAACAAATGGTTCCATTTCGATAATTTATACCTTGCCCAGCTTACTCCCAATGGGTGGAAGACATTAGGAGCCTTCATATCTGTTTGAATGGACCATAAGATCACACCCTCTACCAACGCCTTCAGCTAGTTTTTTAAAGTTTACAAGTCCTCAAGCTTGGTTGAGTGGTACTATATCTCACCAAATGGGTATGTCATACTTTCTAGCCGTAAGAAGAAAAAACCAAGGAAAAGTTGGCAAAGCAAATTTTACTTTATTAAGTTGAATAGTCAAGCTTGGTTGACGCCAAGGCATTAGGGGATCACCGCCTCCCGAGGAGCTCGGCCGAGATGCCCTAGGGGCTCAGCTTGTTCTTCGACTGCTTATGGATAGGAAATCCGAAGTGCAGAAGCCTTTACCAAGTTTTACATTAGTCAAGTAGTGTTGACAGAGGTGGGGCTATGTCATAGAGTTGTTCCCCTAACCCCTACTTTAGTGAGCTCTGAGAGTGAACTTGAGAACGAGACCACTGGTGAGGGTCAGTCTGTGCATGTGACAAATGATGAGAGCGGGACCAATCACCAGTTTCTGAGGGCCGGGCTGATAGCTTTGTTTCTATTGAGCATTCTGCCCCTACTATCGATGAACCATCGGCTATGCCTGAGGAGAGTCACTCTGTAGTAGCTAGATTTTTCCTTTGTCTTTGCTATTCAATTTGTATTTTGACCCACTTACTTCCTTCTTTTGCAAGTATGGATAAGAAATGATTTCAAGATATCCGTTCTAGTGTCCTTGTTTCTTAAAACAAGAAGATCAAGCTTTCACACTCTTCAAAGATCCGTCCCTCTCTTCTCGTTAAACTTGTGGAGTGCTGTTTGACCAAGAAAAGTGCTGTAGCTGCAGCCAAGTCACCAGGTATGAGCTCCTCACGAGGACTTTTTTCTATACCCCCTCCGAAAAGGTCAGGGAAAGATTCAGGGGGTCCTGAGCTCACGGGTCCTTCCTCTGCATACCGCCCCTTTGGTACGACTTGTGCTGTTACGTGCGATATCCTTTGTCGTGGCCACATTATGCAAGTAGATGTAGATGTTGTAGTATCTCAAGTAATGAAGCAATTAAGGCAGCAGATGGTGTAGCAAGAGCAGACGATGTTGCAGCAGGCTCAAATGATAGAAAAGATGCAATGGCAGATTACTTTATTGACAGAATCGATGGGGGAATTCACCAAACCAACAATGCAATGAGGAAGATTAGAAAGCACCATAGGACTCTGGACATATTATCTTTTATATGAATACTTTGTGTGTATATATATATATATATATATATATATATATATATATATATATATATATATATATATATAAAGTTTAACTTTTGACCTAAATGTGTTTCATATCTTTATTTTGTTTATTTTAATATCACTATCGCATGTCTGAATTAATATATGTAAATTGTAAGAAAGCGCCATTATGGGCCTGTTCGGCAAATTTAGCTGTTAGAATAGTTGATAGCTGTTTGAGTAACTGATAGATGGTGGGGTAGCTGATAGCTGTTTGAGTAACTGATAGTTGGTGGGGTGGCTGATAGCTGTTGTATATTAGCTGTTAGTGGATAGTTGTTTAACTAGATGATTGAACAAAATGTGTTCGGTAAAATTAGCTATCAGATTAGCTGATGAATGTTCAGTGACAGAAAAAGACATTATTATCATGTTATTATTATTATTGTTCTTATGATAATTGTAATTATTATTACTATTATAGGAATAAGATAATATATTTCATAATTAGATATTTATTTTCATAATCATATTTTAATATTAAAGTATAACTAATTTTTTGATAAAACATTTATATCAATATTACAAAAATTAATTTTAATTGATTCAAAATTATTTTGTAAAAAAAAAAGGTACAAATAAAACTTATGCTTTTAGTAATGTTGATTATTATATAAAAATTGAAATTCATTTTTATATTATTTCTTATTTATTTTTGTGAAAGAAAAGGTAAAAATATACAGAGAGATTGGTAGAATTGCTAAAAAAAAAAAATGAAAAGCTAAAAGTTATTTGAAATGCTAAAATTTTTAGCTTTTGAGAAACGTTAGTTGAAACGCTAAAAGCTACCTAAAAAGCTGTTTGAAACGCTAATTTACCAAACAACAATAATTTAGTAAAATAGTATTTTGACTGGTCAAAATGCTAAACGCTACTTGAAAAGCTGTTGCTGAACACACACAATAACCTACAAAAAACGTAGATAGAAATGGAAAAAGCCATTGGAATTACCAACGGAATTCCTATAGAAAACGTCGTTAGAATTACCAACAGAATTACAAAGGAAAGAGCTGTTGTAATTGCCAATAAAATTACCTACAGAATGCACAGGTGGAATTTCCAACGGTGTTATCAATTGAAAGCCCCGTTGAGATTATCTACGGAAAGCGCCGTTGAAATTACCTACAAAAAGCATTAGTGGAATTATCTACAAAATTTTGCAACGAAATTTGCCAACGGAATATTTTGTAGCTATTTCCAATGGATTTATCTATGGAAAATGTTATTGAAATTACCAACGAAATTAACCATGAAAGGAGCCGTTGGAATTACCTACTGAATTCTCTACGAAAAGCGCCATTGGAATCACCTACAGAATTTCACAACAAAATTTACCTACAAAATGTTCCGTAGCTATTTTCAACAGATTTACCTACAGAAGTTCCATAGGTATTACCAACAAAAAACGTATGGAATTCGATTTACCCATAGAACCTTTTCCTATGGAAAGTTTTCACAGGAAATCTTTGGGCTAATCCTATTTTCTTATGGATTTCCCACGAAAACTTTCCGTAGGAAAAGACTATTTTTTTGTAGTGTTTCGAGAATTTTGCCCGCCTTGAATGATTAAATTTTAATAGATATTACAAATACACCATCAAGACTTTATCAAGAGATGCAATTTTTTTACAGTGCAAATTTTGCTACACTCATAGGAAAATGATAATTACATGATCAAATCTTGTCTTCTATACAATTCTATCAAGATATGTTATAGCCAAGTCATCCAAATCTTTTGTGTACCTATATCAGATTAAAAACTCATTCATCTGTGTGCATCATTTGTAGTGTGTAAATGAGAGCAAAGATGAAAATGAAATGGGGTTGAGACTAACACTGAGAACGTATTCTACTGAAGGAGTTCTTGCTTATCTTGCCCAGTCTGCATCTTCAATTTGCGAAGATGTAAGTTGTTCATTTGCGACATTTGTAATCTCTCTATCAAGAAGCTCTTGCACAAGTCTTTCATCATCTGCTGTGATTAATGGAACATTCATAGCATTTGAGAATGTTAGTTTTTCCTCACAAAGTAGGCTAGATATAGGACATATATGTTGTCCATCACTATCTTACATTTCTTTCTTGGTGTATGATGTAGAGTTTGTGTCTTTTCTTTGTGTTTGTGTGTGTACACGTATGTGTGTTTTATCTATCAGTTTATCTAAATCTAAAATATCTAACAGAAAATCCAGGAGATAATTATATTCAAAAGTCGTTGAAGTATTTTGCTTGGACTTGAGCTTTTGGTCCCGCCAAAAGTGTGATTTTATTTTCTTTCTTCACTTAAAAAAAGTGTGATTTTATTTAGCATGCATGTTATAAGCGTTAAGGGTGTCGAAAAAGTGGAAATTGAAATTGACTCTATTTTGCTGGTGCATTGGAATAAAAATAGAGCTACAGATTGTGGAAGCTATATCTTTACGTTAAAGAATGTAGAAGTATGATGGCTAGTTGTCTGGGATTTACTTTGAAGCATGTGTATAAAGAGGCCAATAGATGTGCCGATTGACTTGTAAATTTTGGATTACATCTTTCCATTAGTCTTTGTTAAAGAATATTTTGATTATTAATGTCATTCCTTATTTTGTGATATTAGATTAGGCTAAGTCTATTTCCTTATTGTGTTTATATAGGCAAAAGTCAGCTTGTTGCCCAAGACTACTTGTCATCTAAGTTAGCTTATTATGCTAGTCTCCTTAATATTCTAGTTACCTTATTAATCTAGTTTCTAGACTTAGTTCCCAAGTTATGAGGCCTATAAATAGGCCCTTCCATTGTACTCATTACATATCAAGAATTCACAATGTAGTCTGTATAATTCGTTCTCTTTTCTAGAGCCATCGTTGGTAGTGGTTCCAACATTCTTCAACATTTTTTCATATTTCCCTCCATATTTTATCTTTTCTATTTTCATTTTTAATTTCCACATGGTACCAGACCACATTCCTGGTGGCTTGTGTTATTGTTATCCTGTTGTTTTCACCACTATTCTGCTGCAGTCTTATTTAGATCATCCTAATCTCGATCCTTGATTTGCTAGGTTTTTGCTTTAATTTGTATGAGCTCTTGATTCTCGGTTTTTGGCTATTCTTGGTTTTGCGAGATTTTTGCTCTAGCTGTTTTGAACTTAATCCCATTTTTGCTTCTTAGTTTGTGGGATTCTTGCTTTGGCTTTCATTGAGCTTAATCCCGTTCTTGGTTCTTTGGCTTGTTTGAGCACTGTTTTTGGTTCTTCAGCTTATTTGAGCACCTATCCTTGGTTTTTGCCTCGTTTGAGCACTAGTTCTTGGTTCTTGGCATTCTTGGCGTTCTTGTGGGATTCTTGCTTTGGCTCTTGTTAAGCATAATCCCATTCCCGGCACTCTTAGTTCTTGTTCTTCGCAGCTACCATTGCTGCATCTTTAAGTGCAGTTTTCGCTCAGTCCAGTTCTTACTCGATTCGATTATCGGTTTATGGTTCTCACTCGGTTCAAGGTTAGTCCAAAGATTTTCAACAATTCAATTATCAAACTCAAGTTGGTCCTTGTTTCACCACTTGAGTTTGAGGGAAGTTGTTAAAAAACATTTTCATTATTAATGTCATTCCTTATTTTATGATATTAGATTAGGTTAAGTCTATTTCCTTATTGTGTTTATATAGGCAAAAGTTAGCTCGTTGCCCAAGACTACTTGTCGCCTAAGTTAGCTTGTTATGCTAGTCTTTTTAATATTTTAGTTACCTTATTAATCTAATTTCTAGACTTGGTTCCTAAGTTATGAGGCCGATAAATACGCCCTACCGTTGTATCCACTACATATCAAGAATTTACAATATAGTCTTTATGAGTCTTTCTCTATTCTAGAGCCATCTTTGGTAGTGGCTCCAACTTTCTTCAATATTTTTTCATATTTCCCCCCGTATTTTGTCTTTTATATTTTCATTTTTAATCTACACAGTCTGCACCACTTGATGAATCGTCCTAATCATCTTCGACGGTTGTTGGGATTGGAGAAGACTATAGAGAGGTCTTCACCCTTAGAGTTGTTTGCTTATAGCCAACTTTGCCTCATGTAGAGGGGGAAAAAAAGAATACGCTCACTGATTTCTTGGCAATCCTGAAATACGGCTTAGATATTAACAAACTAAGTGTGATAAGGTGGTGGTAGAGTGGTTAGAGATTGGAGATGGTGGTAGCGGTGGTGAAGAGGACGATTGGGGAGGTGGGGGAGGGGTTGAAGTGTGAAGACCTTTCAAGGCTTTACATAAGTTGAGTCAAGATGGAAATTTGTAGTTTTTGATTTGGGAATGGAGTCAGATACAAGGTGGTGCTTGGATATGATGAACCAATAATTAATAAAAAGGTTTTGGAAAAATCATGCTAAAGGGTCACAAAAAAAATAAGGAAAAAGATAATTTTAGGACATGGACTTTACAAAATATAAAACTAAGGGATTGAATTTTAAAACATCTAATTAAAGAGATTGAACTATGAAGAAATGATATTTTGCACACCTTTAAGTAGGGGTGTTAATCTTTTTCAAATCTTAGGTGACAATTTATTTTTCTTTCATAGCTTAGGTAGATTTTCTTACATAATATCCTAAATCTAAATGACACATAAATAAACACATTTATAAATTATAACCTATCTTGTATGTGGCTACATATGTAAATTTTGGAACTTTTTGTGAGTTATGGGAATATAAATTAACTTGCGTGTTCTTCCTATACTAAATAAAAAGTTAACATATACAATATGTATTTAAAATTTAAGAAATATAAACTAACTAACTATGCAATTTAAGTATTGAAAAGATAAAAATTCTTCTGAAGTCATCAATAATCAGAAAAATAGAACTAATTGATCCGCAAATTCTTCTAAAATCAACAATGGGTATTCAGCTAGCATTTATTCTGAAGTCATCAACAATTAGAAAAATAGAACTACTAATTGACCCACAAATTTTTCTAAAATCAATAATGAATATTCAGCTAGCTTTTGAGGTTACATACTACGGCCCCTGTATAATCCACCACGTAAGCTGTGCTGGTTTATTTCTAAAATCAATCAATCAACGATGGCAAATGTATGGAACAAATAAGGCAAATTTTTGTACACATTGTATAGTATATCTCTAAAGTTCTAGTAGAGAATGTTTAGCTAGCTAGTCGTGTGGCTTAATTCTCATCAGACGACTTGTCACTACCAGCAGCAGCTCTACTTGAAGACGCCTCCCCATCGTTACGATTCTGGACCGAGTCTGGTATGCCCAACAGCTGCTTGAACTGATTATAGCAAGACCAAACTTGTTCCTGTATTGACAAAAATCAAATTACAAAAACAAGCCCTCGTATGTATATATTAATTAAACATAGACGTCATGGATCATCACATCATTACTAAATATAGATTATGTAAAATTATATATTCCAGAAAATAGATTATGCAACATTTTTATCACATAAAAAGGCAAAGATATATATATATATATATATATATATATATATAATAATGTCATGTAAAAAGTAACTTAAAGCAAGACCTGAAATTAAAGTTAATTGGTAATTGTGAATGCAATTAAGAGGAGGAAGATGACTAGAGAAGGAAGGGAATATTAAAGAAGTGGAGATTGACACTTACAATATTCAGGGACTGGCTTACAGATGAGGCATTAAGTATAGGCTCCAAAGCCTCCCTGTTTAATCTCGGATCAAGTCTCACTAATGTTGCTGCAGCAGCTATAACAGATGGTCTATTTCTTATCAAATCCTTATCTGCACAAAATATCAAGATCAATCAAATCAATACTCCCATTATGATGATGATGATGATGATGATGATGATGATGATGACGATGATGATGATGATGATGATGATGATGATGATAATAATAATAATAATAATAATAATAATAATAATAATAATAATAATAATAATAATATGACTACCAAATCCAAATGACATTCGTGAATCAATCACAAGATCATCAAACAATTTTCAATATCAACAACTTCTTTTTGATTATTTTAACGTCATCGAAGAACAAATGCAAGGTGACGAACTAAGTACCTCTAACTGCGGCCAAGATGACATCCGAGGTTGTTGATATGCTGATGGCTGGCGAGTGCTCTCTGGAGAATATTGAAGCAAAGCAATGAACGAAATCGAAAGGGGTGACTGTCCCCATTCTCCATTCCAACGTAAACAATACCCAAATCTCCATTCTCTTCATCGTATAGCTATCTTCCTGGAATCTTAATCGTGCCATTGTGCTCTCCATCTTGCAAGCCAATGAAAAACATACCTTTGGTAGCAACTCTTGAGCCCGAACTCCCGGCCTCTGCATAATTTATTGTTACAGATTTTACAAATACGCCATCAAGACTTTATCAATAAACCGCAGTTTTACACTACAAATTTTCCTATTAAATGATACTTACATCAAATTCTACCCTTGCAAGAATTCTATCAACATATGTTACTGTCACGTAAGCAATGCTGTGCTGTAATCCAAGGCTTTCCCGTGTCTTCATGCATCAGATTAGAAACACATTCTTTAGTGTGCATTATGTGTGGTGTGTGAAAGAGCCAAGATGAAAAAGTATTGGGGTTGAGACTAACCCTGAGAATTCCATCAACTGCATAAGTTCTTGCTTTTCTTGCCCACTCTGCATCTGGAATTTGCAAAGATGTATGGTGCGTGTTTGCGAAACTTGTCATCTCTCTATCAAGAAGCTGCTCTTGCACAAACCTTTCATCATCTTCTGTGATTGTTGGAATATTTTCATCTGCTGTGATTGATGGATTCTCATCTGCTGTGGTTGATGGATTCTCATCATATGAGAGTTCTTCGTCAGAATCGTCACAAAGTAGGCAAGGAATACACGAAGCAACAATTCCCATCTCTTTTTCTGTGATTGTGTTCTTTTGTTTGTGTTTATGTGTTTCTTTCTTCTCTCTCTTTCTCTCTCTCTCTCTCTCTCCCTATCAGTCTGTTTAAATTAAAATGTCTAACATATTATATATATATACAAGCCGTTGAAGTAAAGTGCTTGAACTTGAGTTTTTGGTCCCGCCAAAATCTAGTAGATGTGTAGATATTATGCCATACTCGAGTGTGATTTTATTTAGCATGTTATAAGCGTTACTTAAGAATATGTTGGCAAATCCTGAATGCGGTTTAAATATTGACAAGTTTTGGTATAGGGCGGTGGTGGGGTGGCCAGAGAGTAGAGGTGGTTGTGGAGGGGACGATGGGGGGTGAAGTCTGAAGATGCTACGAGGCTTTACATGAGTCGAGTCAAGATGGAAATTCGTAGTTTTGGAATTGGACATGGAGTTGGATATAAGGTGGCGCGTGGATATGACGAAATAATAATAAAATGCTATGTGAGAAGATCATGCAAGAGGACCACAATACAAAGGAGAGGATAATTTTAAAACTTCTAATTTTATAAAATATGAAATTAAGATTTTGAAGTTTTAAAATGTCTAATGGAAGTACTTCAATTTATGAAAAAATAATATTTTATATACAGTTAATTAACAGTGTTAATTGTTTTCTTTTGGCCATCCGTTACTCCCCATCGGATTTGAATCCATGAGCTTGCTCAACTAAATGAACATTGAAATTAAATATGAACTTCTAATGATATATATATATATATATATATATATTTAATTTTACTTGGCTAACTATATAATGACACAATTTAGCACAATGTGTATTCTCTAAGAGGGTGTTTGGCTTTGCTTATTTTGGATGCTTATAAGCACTTAAAAAAAATACCCTTTCTCATACTTTTTACTATTTAAGTAATTGAAAAAAATACAAAGATGTTAATCTATCGACTATATTCTATATATAAAAATATATAAGAGGTGGCAATAGGAAACGATCCAGGTGGGGCCGGCTTTTATTTAAAGCGGGGGGTAGGGAAGAGAATGCAAGAAAAGGCACATTGATCTTTGCATGCATGGGTTACTAAATTAGTTTCTTTCTCTTCTTTCAGGGATGTAAAAGATGCAAGCAAGTGAAACAAAACAAGCTTAATTATTCCAGTAATACAATATATATATATATATATATATATATATATATATATATATATATATATATGTGTGTGTGTGTGTGCGCCTACGCGTGCAATGGTATCCTTTAATTTTGGAGTAGGAAAGGAAAAACTTTAATTTTATGTGATGGTTTGCTTCCAACCTAAAGTAAACATTATATATTTAACTTTTTTAATTTGTCGATAATTATATAAAGGCTGATTTAGTAGTATAAATATACATACACATATCTATATACATATATATATACATATATATATATATATTTACTCTTTGGAACTAATTAAACTATCTTTAGGGACTATAAGATACTTTTTCATTTGACATCAGATCAAAAACCTCTTTCTATATGTTAACATATCTATTTGACGAAATAATAGTGGATACTTATTCAAGCAGACAGATAGCTCATGAAACAATTAAATTATTGAAGGTTGTGATCGCGAATCAAGTTTCTCATAGTTTGGTACTTTTCTATCCATTCTCTGTATCATAGCGCAATCAAACTCGTATTTTAGCCTTGGTAACTTTGAGACTCGTACGCAAATATTATATAGGTTCGTTAATTACCTCTAATTATCACATGATATACTTGTTTACAAAAAAAAATTTATTTGAAACGGTTATATATGGCATTTTATATGAGTTTTTTTTGTAGAGCATAATCTACTAGAAACTATTTTTGTATTTTATTGGACTGAAATATGTTTGTAAAAGGATAAGAAAAATAAAAAGAATTACTTGAAAATTGAAAAGTGCAAATGCAAACACGAAGCTCTATTAAAGGCCCAAATATTGTGAAGTTGTCTGGACTGGTGTTAGCCCAATTGTTTCGTGCTGGTTATGCTTCAAATTTTGATGGGCCGTCCAAATTTTTACGCTGGAAGCCGCTGATGGCCGTTTGTATTTTCCTCGCAGTTCTTTTTTCGGGCACGTTGCAAGAGCAAGGCTAAAAATTATTAACCCACTGGACCTTTTAAAGTGTCTCCACCTTTCGCCACCGTCGCCGCCACCACCACCACCGCTGGCCCGCTTGGGTGAAGGAATCAAAGGTATGTTCAACATTTTTTTCCTCTTCATCTGTATTTAATCGTTAATCACTTAGCTTTAAGGCAGTGCTAATGTCTTTTCACTCGAAAACGCTAATAGTTTTAGGGCTTTCACATCTCCACCTTTCGCCGCCGTCTCCGCCACCACCACTGGCGCACTTGAGATTAGGCATCAAAGGTATGTTCAACTTTCTTCTTTTTCTTTTCAGTCCACATCTGTGATTAACCGTTTCACTCGCTTTAAGGCAGTAGTGTTCGCTATCGTTAGTTTTAACGGTTTTTTTCTTCGATGGCATACTTGAGACTTGAGATTAAGGATCAAAGGAGTGAACTTGATGCTTTTTTTTCCCTTGTTACATGATATCTTGTATATTTTTGCGTAGATATCATACAAATACAAAATTGTATAGGAAACTTAAGGTTGCGTTTGGTTTGCTTGTTTTCTGTTTTCATTTTCTAGTTTTCATTTTTCATTTTTCATTTTTATTTTCTAAAAACAATTTTTATTTTCTGTTTTCTAAAATATAGAGAATGTGTTTGGTTACTTTTGTTTTTTTATGTTTATTTATAAAATTGCCACCTTATTTTTAAAATTTTTTGGAGATATTTACAAAATTGTCACCTTATTTTCTAAATTTTTTGGATATATTTGCAAAATTGCCACCTTGTTTTCTAAATTTTTTGGAGATATTTACAAAGCAGCCACCTTGTTTTCAAATCTTTTAGAGTTATTTACAAAATTACCACCTTGTTTTTTAAATTTTTAGAATTATTTACAAAACTGCCACCTTGTTTTTTAAATTATTTAGAGTTATTTATAAAATTACCACCTTGTTTTCAGAGAAAACACTTTTTTGATGTTTTCTATTTTCCTAGAAAACTATTTTCTGTTTTTTGAAAATGAAAACAAAAATGGTTAACCAAATGAATTTTCTATCCTAATTTTCATTTTCCATGAAAATGAAAATAGGAAACAGGCAAACCAAACGGACCCTAAGTTGCTAATTTAAATTATTTCTGGGTTGCTCCTCGCACCCCTTAATATTTATTAATAAAATTCTATATTTCTAAAAAGTAAAAATGTTTCTCGTTTGTTGCCTGAATATCAATATCATGTGTATGGACTGAGCTTCATCATCTTTCCTGTCTATTTGTCACTAAAAATGTTGTGCCATCTGAGCCTTGTTTCATTTAGAGACTTATCAATTTTTTTTAATTGATTTTTATGAGATGAAAAGATTCTAGGGATCAAATACAAATTGAGGCCGGTCCAACGTCTTGTCAAGATACAGATCTTGGCATTCGTGTCTGCCTGAGTCCTATTTTGTTCTAATTAGGTGTTTTCTTCTATGTGAGTCTGAATGTTGCCAAAAGTTTCCAATATTCATCGTGTGATAACTGAATTTGGTCCCTCGGAATTTTTTGGTGACCCAAAAGCTTTTTGTGGAGCAAAGTTATTGTTAACTCTTACTTTCTTTCACTTTTGATTCTTTGTGGTTAGTTCTGTCAGAGGACGTCATTATCAAAATAAATCTAATTGGTATAAGATTGTTCACTTTCAAACTGATGTGGTCTGTGTTGCATCACGAGGAAGTTGCATGACCTAGAATTTGTTGCATGTCAGTGATAAACTGTTTGATCTTGGAGTCTTAGCATTATTAGATGAAAAGATTTTTCATTAATTTTCTTCCTTTAGATTTTCTCTTCCTTGTGAAACTGACTACTGCCAAAAGTTTCCAATATTCCTGGTCTGATTACTGAATCTTTTGCCCTTGTGTTTTGTTAGTAACTCAAGTTTTTGTCATTACAAAAATGATTGCTAATTAACATAAGCAACTTGCGAACAAATATTTGATTCTTGCATAGTATAGATTTATTTTGTGAGGAAGCTGTGATAATGAGAGATCTATAGTGAGTACATGTAAAATGGTACATACACAACAAAGGGCTAGTTTTTTCTTCTTGCGTTTACTGTCTATATCATAGAGTTTCTTTTTCCTTTCTTTGGAAAAAAGAAAGTCAGGTAATTCTTTGTATTTTGTGTATTTCATGGTTCAATTTTCTCTGTCTGGCATTCTATTTAATATTTTTTTTCTATTCAATATTTCTTTTTCCTTCCGTTTTATTTTTTTATTTTAAAGTAGACTATAAAAGCCTAGCTTTCAAGCCCTCAGATTCTTTTTATGATTTTTCAATGTTTAACTGTTTGCTTAGCAGTTCTTCTTTTACCATGCACTAAGTTCCATTTATTTCATTTAGCTTTTGTTTCGCTCTTTCTGCTTTGTATTTGCTATGTACAAGTGGTGGTACGGTAATTACACCCTTAGGGCCTGTTTGGATTAGCTTTTTTTAAGGAAAAAACACTTTTTTTCCTAAAGAAAAGTTACATTAAATTTGTAATAGCTATTTGATTTGGCTTCAAAAAAAGCTGAAACTCTGAAAAAAGCTAAAATACAGCTTTTTGTAGAAGTCAGAATTTTCAATTCCTCAAAAAAAAGTTGTTTTTCAAAAACTGTTAAAAAAAGCGCTTTTGGAAAAAGCTAATCCAAATGAGCCCTTATACTATTGATCTAAGAGCTATAATATGTATTACTAAATTGTAAGTTAGATAGGAAAGGCCGTGATAATCTTTGTTTGTTCTTTTGTGTCTTGAGGTGTTTATTCAGCTTACTATAGCAGTTCTGATTGTTACTTGCAAACAAGATAGATGCCAGGTGCATTGCCGATATTGCCCCTACCTGCCCCACCTTCTGATGGGAACCTTGGCCCGACACCTCCGGCTCAGGTCACACAGGAAGAGAACAATGAGGAGCAGAACAATGCTAACAAAGCCAACTCCGTTCCATCATCAGTTGCAACTCATACCAGGACGATTGGTATTATATATCCCCCACCTGATATCAGAAGTATTGTTGATAAAACTGCACAGTTTGTGGCTAAGAATGGACCCGAGTTTGAGAAAAGGATTCTTGTTAATAATGCTGGGAATGTGAAATTCAACTTTTTGAATGCCTCGGATCCTTACCATGCATATTACCAGCATCGCTTGTCTGAGGCACGATCCCAGAGTCAGGCTCCTAGCCAACAGCAGCCATCTCAGGCTGCAGATTCAGCTGCTCCTGAGACAACAACTGCTGCATCCATTGCTGAGGGGAAAGCAGCTGCTGCAAAGCCTGATCCCTCAGCCCAGTTTAGACCTGTCCACAAGGTTCTTGAGCCACCGGAGGCAGAACAGTACACTGTTCGGCTTCCTGAAGGGATTACAGGGGAGGAACTGGACATCATTAAGCTTACTGCACAGTTTGTTGCACGTAATGGAAAATCCTTCTTGACAGGGTTGACAAGTAGGGAGATCAATAATCCTCAGTTTCATTTTCTGAAGCCAACTCATAGCATGTTTATGTTTTTCACATCACTTGCGGATGCCTACTCTAAAGTGTTGATGCCTCAGAAAGGGTTGACTGATAAGTTGAGGAATAGTGTTGCTGACATGACTACAGTCCTTGAAAGATGCCTTCATAGGATGGAATGGGAGAGGTCACAGGAGCAGGCTAGGCAGAAGGCTGAAGATGAAATTGAGCAGGAGCGGTTACAGATGGCTATGATTGACTGGCATGATTTTGTTGTCGTTGAGACTATTGATTTTGCAGATGATGAGGACGAGGAGTTACCTCCTCCGATGACCCTCGAGGAGGTTATTAGGAGAAGCAAGATGTCAGCTATGGAGGAAGAAGAGATTGTTGAGCCTGGAAAGGAGGTAGAAATGGAGATGGATGAAGAAGAGGTGCAACTTGTTGAAGAGGGCATGAGGGCTGCTACTCTGGAGGAGAATGGTGATGGGAAGAACACTGAAGGTATGGTGATTGCCGAGCAACAGGAAGCACCAATGAGGATCGTTAAGAATTGGAAGAGACCTGAGGAGAGGATCCCTGCTGAAAGAGATCCAACTAAATATGTAGTCTCTCCAATAACTGGTGAACTCATTCCCATTAGTGAGATGTCTGAACATATGAGGATCTCTCTCATTGATCCTAAATACAAGGAGCAGAAGGATAGGATGTTTGCTAAGATCAGGGAGACTACTCTCGCGCAGGATGATGAAATTTCCAGAAATATTGTGACTCTTGCACGGACCCGACCTGATATATTTGGTACCACAGAGGAAGAGGTCTCTAATGCTGTCAAGGCAGAGATTCAGAAGAAGAAAGACGAGCAACCGAAGCAGGTCATATGGGATGGTCATACCGCAAGTATTGGACGCACTGCCAGCCAGGCTATGTCTCAGAGTGCTGTGGGGGAGGATCAAAATGATGCTATGAACAATGATGTGAGAAATCTTCCAGGTCCTGCTGCACCACCACCTCCAAGACCAGGTGTCCCAGCTGTTCGGCCACTTCCTCCACCGCCTGGGCTTGCCCTGAATATTCCCCGCCCTCCTAGTACTGTGCAGTATCCAACTCCATCTAGTGCTGGGGTCCTTGCAGTACCTCCACCTAGGCCACCTGTTGTTAACATGATTCCTTCAGTTCGGCCACCAGTGCCTTCAATGCCGATGATGCCTGGACAGCAACCACTTATGGTAAATCGACCTCCTATGCATCCTTCTATGTCGATGAATCCACCAAGCATTGCTGTTCCACCACCACCACCTGGGTCACAATTTACTCCTGTTGGTGCTCCTCGTCCATTTGTTCCTTCACCAATGTCCCAGCCTGGCATGCCTATGGTTCCACCACCTCCAATGCCTCAAGGAATGCCTCCACCTCCTCCACCTGAGGAAGCTCCTCCTCCGCTTCCAGATGAACCAGAGCCTAAGAGGCAAAAACTTGATGACTCTATGCTCATCCCAGAAGACCAGTTCTTGTCCCAGCATTTGGTATGGAGCGTCTTTTCATTCATTGTTTGCTAAATTTAGTATGGAATTTCTGTTCTCGTCAGATATTTGGCCATTTCTGAAATTTCAGATCGATATGTTGCTGGTTATTGACATAGTCAATTACTTACGTTTATCTTCCCATTGGTTCTGCTACAGGGACCTGCTACTATTAGCATTACTGTGCCTAATGTTGATGAAGGGAATCTTAAAGGTCAAACACTGGAAATCCTAGTGCAATCCCTTTCTGAAACTGTTGGCAGTTTGAAAGAGAAAATTGCCGGGGAGATTCAGCTTCCTGCGAACAAGCAGAAGCTGAGTGGAAAAGCTGGATTTCTCAAGGACAATTTGTCACTTGCACACTACAATGTTGCACCTGGAGAAACACTCAATCTTTCCCTGAGGGAGCGTGGTGGTAGGAAGAGATGAACATTTTCACTTGCTGAGGCTGTTAAAAAGGTCAATTTAGTACTATTGTTACTTTGAGGTTTCTTCTTAAACTCCTCCAGTCTATTTACTTTCATGTTATTTTGGAAGTTATAAGCTACTGTATTTTAAGATTGCCTATTATGGATTTAGCAACTTTCTCTTTTGGTCTGATGTATGGTATGTACTACAGAAAATGGCGACTGGGCGATCATCTTGCCAGGTTAATAGGAAGTTAACTAGTTCTATATTCCCAACAAGATCCACTGTTGCTTTTCCTATTTACATTATTAACTCATGCTTCTTTCTGGCGTGTAGCTGCTGCTTTGCTAATTCCTAGGTGGTCCTTGGTGGTTATGTTTCAGTGGTTCACATATTATTTAGGAGGGAACCATACTCTGAATTATTTTAATATCCAATTTTGATATTTTCCTCATTAGAAGTTATTTTATATGCTTGTAACTGTTGGAAAATCTTTGGCATCTAGGTTTGTTCTGTGGGACGTATGCTCATCTGCCCGGAGAACTATTGTCTTGCTTGAGGCACTTGGGACTTAAGGTCCAGCTAATCAGATTTATATATATTTCCCTGAATCAGCTGCCGGTGGGAATGTATTGGGGTTCCCTAATTTCTTTGTTTTTCTCACTACAGAACGCTCCAATTCTGGAGTTGAATGTGCAATCCAAAGGATGTGTCGATTTAATCCTATTTGAACAGAATGGCAGGTAAGAGTTGTTCTTAGCTGGCGTCATCTGGGATGCCCTTTGGTCCTATTCTTCATTGTGTGGGGTCTTGGGCAGTTGGGCATTTCTGTATGCTGCTTGGCGTGAGCTTGCTGAAGGGAAGCCTGCTGAAATTTTGGGGGAGGACAATGTGATTGGCTATTTGTGATGCACTTGATATGCGGACAAGAGATAGTTTACCTTGCGTAACAGTTTGATTACTTGTAGATTCTCTTACGCAGGAAACATATGGTAGTAACCAAGTGGATATATTTGGATGGTATTATGTCAGATTTTGTTATTTTGTGTATTGGTTGCTATTAAGAGCTTCTGGCAGGGAAGAGAAGAGTTTTGCTGATATGTTTATGGGGCATGCAATTTTTGTTGAATTGAGGTCAGGATGTGTTTATCACCAATCTGATTCAAGTATAAACATAAGTTTATTGCTGAATCATTCTCTCTTGGTCATCTGAATATCAAGACAAAACGAAAGATGCATTATTTGTGTAGTTGTATGTCCAACAAAAGGATAATGATAATGACACATTAGAGAGTAAGTTCTGCTACTTTTGGCCAAGCAAAATGTAATTGCTTGCAAGAGATGTTAGATGTAGTCCTCTCGAAAAACATGCACTAAACAATGTCTTGCGCCTGAGGAAAATGAAATATGATTAGAGTAACATATAAGCATTTAGAATAAACAGCAGTGCGAGTGAAAAAGGGTGCAGATGTACATATGTGCCTATTTACAAGCTTCTGAAGCTGAATTTTGATCCCTACCTTGTCGCTTTTGGCTCTGGTAAAAGTTAAATTTCTAACGTCATAGATGGCAGTTCAAAGTTAGTAAGTACTTGACCCTTTTGTAATGATGGCTTGCTATCACATTGAGCATATGGTTAATTGGTCTAAAATATTTAAACTTATAATAACAATTATAGTAAATTTAATTTCTTATAAATGAAATCTGACTTGGGATGCGAATGGTAGTAAATTCAATTTTGTATAAATGAAATTCAAATTTCACACAAAACCAAAGTAGAATGGGAGACAATTATATTAATAATAACCGGAAATAACTACAATGACTTGGTAGTTTAGTAGTATATCTCTCATTTTTTTGATCTGGTGGTATGTCTCTCATTTTTTAATATGAGCAGTCCTGGAATCAATTATCGTTAGTTGTATAAAATGAAAAATAAGGGAAAAAAATCTCTACTTACGTCAAAATTTGCAAAAGATTGAGATAAGCATTTACGAAACAAGCACTTGGTTTATTTACTCGCTACTCGTTGCCCTCTATTTCACACACAAACCAACCTCCAGAAGAACTCTAGATTCCTTCTGTAATTCTTTTTATGGACTAACATTAATACATAAAAAAAATTATAGGTTTAGAAAACAAATTTATACGTCTAGAACAAAAATTTGTAGAATTTTTTAGAAAATTCGTAAGATTAGTTCATGTTATGGAGCAAATAATCTTAAAAGGGAATGAATTAAGATTATGTTACTTTTGTGAAAATTAAAACAATTCAATACAACTTTTAGAATCAGGAAAATGAATAATCTTCATACAAACAATTTATCAAACAATTTGTAAGTAATATGAAAATAACAGATATAGGAAAAAAAAGAATAGAGTGCACCGAATTTTTAGATGGTTTGGCCGAGCTTACATCCACTGCTTAAAGATTCTCTCTTTAGAACTTCAACCTCCTTAACTATAGATACTCCTTCAAATGTTAGAAGTACAAACCAACTTGTTACAACTTTTTGAAGCATCTTTTTCAAAGAACCCAAGTGAAAACACCTCACTAAGAATTTCCACACTCTTTTCTAGCTAAGAGCACAATTCACAATATATCCGAGCTATAGAGTGTAATTACAATTGACAATGATATGAAAGAATACAAATCTTGCTTAAAGCCTCACCCAATAGATATGAAAGATATAGCTTTTGTATAACTCAATGAAATAGACAATCTAAAGCTCAAGAATATTTTTAATGCTCAAGTGTTTGTTAGGAAGTTTTAGAATGCTGTTTAAATAGTGCTAGAAAGATTTATTACAAATCCATGATAGAAAGAAATGATAGAGAGAAAATCGTGTGGGTGAGAGTGGAGTGAGAATCTTGCCGAAATTAGTTTCTAACGGGCAATATTTAAAACTGCAACGCAGTGGTCGGTTGACCAGATAGAAAGTCCGTCTTATCCCTCTGACATTCTACCTACCCTTGATAGGCTAGGTCGGTTGCCCGACCTAGGAGTCCGACGGGGTCTAGAACATATTAGTTCAAAAGCTGGCTAGAGGATCCTGACCTATAGCAGAAAAACTCAGATTTTGGCTTATTTGAAATCCCTTTGAAAGCACAATGTTTAGTAATTAAGAAAGTGACAATGGGAATTCAAAATCAAAATAGAAAGTGGCAATATGAAATTCTTTCAAGTAATGTGAAATAAATGTTAAAAAGAAAAGGAGAGTCAAATATTTGCTTTTTAAAAACCTTTCCAAGATTAAGTAAGCTATCAATTATTTTACTCAAAACATTTTAAGATGCAATTTCAAGATTCTAAAAAGTATGTTTTAGGAATACAAAATCCTTAAATTAATTTTGAAAATATGACCAAGGTGAGTAAAAATCATGAGCTTTAGACAATAAATTCACAGTTATACACAATAAGAGCAAGTATTAAAAGAAACGAGTTGATACCCCTTACAACTTCTTGTCTCTGGCCATCCATGTTAAATTTTTCCAAAATTTTTTTTCTTCCCATTGCCCATTTTTATTTTAATTTTTTTGGAATTTGTCTAAGATGAAAGATTAAGATAACTTTAATCAATACATAAATAGTTAAAATTATCCTCTCCTTTTATAAGTCATATCAATACGAGAGAATTCTAGACATGATAGAATCCTGATCCAAGATCAATAACCCACTGGACCTTTTAAAGTGCCCCAATTTGGGTCAATAGTTACGGCCCAACTGTGCCGAGGAAAGTGCAACAATAGTCGAACAGAACAACACACTGGCTTCTTACAAGCCAGAAAGTCAAAGACTTCGAAAAGCAAAAAACATGACAAGCCCGTGTCAAGTCTCAGGGATGATCGCATAAACTCGGAACTTTACGTCGCTAAGGGGGGGGGGGGGGGGAAAAAGAAGAAGAAGAAGAAGACAAATGGATGTAGTAAGCTCCAGTCGGTCATCGCTGCAAGTGTCCCCCAAGTCCCCAAGTTCCATGTTGGACTCAACCTCGTTAGATCATCCCCCTCAGAAATTTGTGGAACCCTTGTGGATTTTCAAACAAAATTGTTCATGTTTACGTAAAGTGTTTGAATACAATAAGGACATTATCAGACCAATGCTAACATTGATAATAAACCAAAATATTTTGTTTTTTTATGGCTTTAAGCACGTTAAAAAAAAAGCAAGTTTGACCAAATCATTTACTATCTTATCCTTACCTTTTTACTTTTATTACTAAAATATCTTTTTTCTTTTATCTTATACTTATCTTTTTAAATTATATTTTAATGTCCTTAATAGTTATTTTAACTATATAACTTACTTTTCAGTCCACTTTAATCAAATATGTAAATATTTATTTTTATAACTATAACTTTTATTCAAACACGTAACTACTTAAAATTGACAATAAAAAAAAGCCACTTAAAGCTAGAAGTGCTTTAAGTAGTTTTTTTATAAGCCAATCCAAACACCCTCTAAAAGGAAAAAAAAAAAAGAAGAAGAAATTTTTACGTACGTTGAGATTTGTAAAATATGAGATAAGCATTTATGAGTATGAAGTTAGTAAAATAATTAAATTTGGCTCAATACTTAATGCAGCGAAAAATTTGGAGAACATAAACAGAAAAAAAGATATCGAGGAGCTCAATTTCAATATTGAAATTTGTCAAGAAATCTCATAGATGATAAACTCTAGGAGAGGGAATAAATATATTAATAAATAATTTCTGGAAAAGGTTTTATCTCTATATATAGGCTAGTAATAAAAAACTAAATAGGAAACTAAAAACTAAATAAGAATTTAAAACTAAATAAGAAACTAAAACTTCTACCAATCCTTTCTATAATAGAATAAATAATAAACTAATCTTAATATAACTAGAACATAATAATAAATAACAAATCTTAAATCTTAAAATAATTAGGATTGGATTGCATCAATACTTCAACTTAGATAATTCGCATTGAATAGAGCATGCATTATTAAAGAAGAATAAAAAAGCAATTCCAAGCTCAATTATTTTTTCATTTTTCAATTTTTAACATGAGAAAATTTAGTTGATTTTTAAATTATTATATGACCTTTTTTTGTCGAAAATTATTATATGACCTTAAAATACACTTAGTATTGTAAAAAGAAATTAAAAAAATTGGATATCTGACTTTAAATTTCGTCTGGGATGAGTTTTTTTTTTTCCTTCCAAAAAAAGATCAGCAAAGGGGTACAAATTGAATTGTCTAATCTAGCCACGTCAGTGCTTCCACAACGCTCCTTACGCACCGTGCTCTTCCCCACACCGTCACCGAATATTCCAAGCCACCCAAGCTGAATAATCCCCTCCAAAATAAACTTTGAAATAAAAATAAAAAAATAAAAAAACCCCGAAAATCTAGTCACCTACCTCTATAAAAATAATTTGGTTTATTTACTCGCCTCTCATTGCCCTCAAAGGTACACACGCGCAAACAAACCTCCAGAAAAACAACATCGTGTTTCTCTCTCTATATTCTCTCTCTTTTGTCTCTCGAAAAAAATCTAATCCCTTACAAACTTTCATGGATATTACATCATTCGATTCAACCAAGATTAAGATAGTAGCCTTTGCTTGTTATCTGTTTTCTCAATCTCAGCAGCCTTCCTATCTTTCTTCTTCTTTCGCTTCCCGCCGTCCGATCTTTTCTAGTCAACCTTGTTTTGCCTCTTTCTAACGTTTCCTTTTTGTTTTCTTTCTTGGAGAGCTTTTCATCAACACTATGGGTAGACGTAAGGACCTCTACTTTTTTTTTTTAAAAAAAAAAAATTCTTTTTCTTGTTAATTATGAGATTAAGCCTAAATTTTGTTGAATTTGCGGAGAGGGGCTTGGTTTTGGAGTTAATTGTTTAATTGACCTTTGGCTTTATTCAATTCTTGCAGGGAGTGCAAAGAAGAAGAACGCGGCGATGTTGGATAGCGATGACACGGATAGCTTGAGCTCGTCATCGTCATCGGTGCGTTCTGATAGGATTGTTTTTTCGAGTAATGAGGAGGTTCAATTAGATAGAGATGCTTTGCTTGATCAATGCTTGGACGAGCTTTTTGAGAAAAGGTACAACCTTTTTCTTGTCAAACCCCTCTTGTTTCTGTTATTATGATGTTTGGAGTTAATTTCGAGTGAGTTATGGTATTTGAAGTTACTTCCTCGAGTCAAATATAATATTTGAGGCTAAATTCCGGTCAATTTTAGTACTTGAAGCAAATTCTGAAACTAGTTTCAAAGAAAGTATAAGAATTTGAAGCTAATTTTAAGTTTTTAAGGCGAAGTTCAAGAAGCTTATGTGATAATCTGGAGCTGATTTTAAGTAAATTATTATGTCTGAAGCTAATATTGAGCAAATCATAGTCCTCTAGATTATCAAATTTCAAGAAATATTTGTTGTGAACCTCAAGTAAATTTTTTTCAAGTAAAATTTGTATCTAGAAATCTTTGTTCTTTACTTTTTTGTTAAGTTGCATTCTCTTAGTAGCATGAAGTAAAGAATGGTTAAAAGTTAGTGGAAATTTGTAATTTGGGTGTTGAGAACAAATAATGTTGTTGTCTTAAACCTTCTGTTTCCATGTTAGAAATGGAGAAATTGATTGGTGACTTTATTGCTGTGTGAATCTTTTATAGGGGCGCAACAAGGGAGATGTCTCTGGCATCGCTTATAGAAGCTTTTAATAGCAACATACAACACGAGTTTGTTGAAAAGAAGTAAGACTTTTCCTCTGAATTCGTTTCTATTTAAATTTCATTCTTGTTTTACATTTATCCATTTTTCTTTAGCTTTCCTGTTGATATATGCACTTAAGTTGAACATGAATATGTTGCTCTTTTACTCCTATATCAAATTGAACTTTTTTCTCTAGACAACCTTTACGAAGGAGGTTGCATAACAAGAGACATGAAAGGTTGTGGGATAAATGTTAAAGAACTCTTCCTGAGCTATGCATACAGTTCGATACATATATTATTTTCCATCATTGTCCAGGCATGTTATTTTTCATGATTTGAGTTGAAAACACATATGTAAAGCTGGGATGGTCAGAAGGTAGAAGGAATGTTTGATGTATTTATGTGTATGTGTGAGTGTGTGTTGGTGTTTTTCATGTCTAATAAATGCTTCTTATTTTGTGTATACTGACTTTTTGGTGAAATAGTTTATGTTTTGCCATTTGGTTGTGTCTGGGTTAAATTTACTTTGTCCTCTGTTGGCAAAGTAATTTTCCCCAAAAATAGCAACTGACTTTAGTCCCAAGTCATTTTCTGGAATAAGTGCACAACTCTGGTTCCCACAAGTGCACATCTGTGTATACAAGTGGGACCTGCCTCTAGAGCATTAGTATTCATTTCTTCTCTATATGTATTTGTTGATCGTCGTTGATACACTATTTTCACCCGGATGTGTTACCTTCTTGTTTTTGAAATCGCTATCACAATGCAAGTCTGTACTTGTGAAGACAAGTTGGGAAGGAGGATGACTTAAAAGACGTAGGCTTTCTTTTCTTGGCAGTCATGTTCTCATAATCTTTTCTGATCTCCAGGTTTGCTACCTTGCTCCATCAATGTTTGCACTCCATCAAGAAGGGTTCTTCAAAGGAGATAGCTTTAGCATCTCATATGATTGGTAATTAATCTGCAGACCTCCTGCTTTTAGCCTCAGAAGGAGAAATATTGGTATTCTTATGGATACGTATTGCATTATCCTTTAGTCTTGACTATTATTATGTCTTTTTCCACGCAGGTCTTTTGGCCCTGACCACTGGTCCTGGGGACAAAGCTCAAGAAATTCTGGAAGAATCAGTGGTTCCTATCTCTGAGGCTCTTAAATCTCGCCCGGAAGTATCGAAAATATCAGCCGTAAGTTGAGATGGAAGTTACATTTTTTCACATGGTAGTTATCTTTATGAGCTGTAGTGACATATATCCTCTTTTGGTATGAAAACAGTTACTGGAGTGCTTGGCTATCATCACCTTTGTTGGTGGTGAAGAGCCAGAAGAAACAGAGAAATCAATGCAGATCATGTGGCAAGTGGTTCATCCAAAACTAGGCCCCAATGTGAGTATGGTCATCCTATTTTTTTCCCTAGTTTTGCCTTTTCCTATGGAAGCTTCGCTTCTCATTTTATTATGTTATTTTCTGTTTTATATCTGCTGTTGCTTTTGCCCTTCTGGGATTCCTTTAGCAATTCTACATGCTATGACTTTGCATGTTGTGCTTCTATCAAAGGCGTGAAATCTTAATTGTTTATTTATTGTTGATGTGAACCTTGGTTTGTGATATATCTGCTGTATTGCACTTTTTCAGGTGGCTGCCCCTAAAGCCTCACCAGCTATCATCTCATCAACAGTCTCTGCTTGGTCTTTTCTCCTAACTACCATGGATGGATGGTCACTTAATCCCAAGAGTTGGCAAGAGTGAGTAAACTTTGACCTAAACGACTAAACCCTCTCCCTCGGTGTGTCACATTTGGAGGCAAAGTGCAAGTTATCTTCTCTCATGTGCCCTATAATGTCGTAATGCAGTTGACGTAGACCATATAGCGTAGGAGGCCCTGTGTCTCCAGACTGATTGTGATCTGGAAACTGTTTATCAGTTGACTACCAGGTTCTTTATTAGTGCCTGGAAAGTTAAAAATGACATTCTTGCTAATTTTGCAGGTCAATCTCTTATTTTTCAACTCTACTAGACAAGGATGACAGATCTGTACGAATTGCAGCGGGAGAAGCACTGGCCCTAATTTTTGAGTTTGGGAGCTTGGAGAAATTCGTTGCTGAAGCTAAAGGATCTAGTGGCAACCCAAATGAAGATGCGAATTCTCGGAAGCTTGTCCATATTCAAGGGTTGAGGAGTAGAGTAGTAAGTCAAGTGAAAAACCTTTCAGTGGAGGCTGGTGGTAAAGGTTCTGCCAAGAAAGATCTCAATGATCAGAGAAACACATTTCGTGATATTCTAGAATTCCTTGAGGTACTTTTCTTTGACCTTTTCACACAACTTGCTATATTTCTCTATTGAGGACAAATTCCTCTGTGGAAAATTGTTTAAGAATGAGGTCAGAAGTAGTTCATATAGGGATATCTTTTTGGTGATCCTCACTGTTGTGAGTGTCAGGATGGTGGCACACCTCAGAAGTCGATGAAGATCGGTAGTGGGGACTTGCTATATACGAACACTTGGGCTCAATTAATACAGGTTCCTCCCGATCTCTGTGATTTATAGGTCCAACCCATTGTAATGTACATGCTTCTTAATTATGGTTATTTTTGCAGCTGAACTTTTTAAAACATTTCCTTGGGGGTGGGTTCATGAAGCATATGCAGGTTTGTCTTTCTTTCTGTTTTGTGTCTCTCTTTATTTTATGCTACATCTTGTGTGAACTATTCTTGGTTGATTTTCTGTTGTGCCCAATAGGTGTCATATTACTTATCTTTTTGTTTATCATGAACAGGAAAATGAATTTCTTCATGATGTTTTTGGCTTCTCTCCAAAGAAGTCTCTTTCAGGTGGCGAGCGTCGTATATCTGGCACTGAAAAGGTGAATTCACTTTCTTAAAATGTTCCACTAAAATAGATTCTTATCTATGTCACACGTCATATAGCATTGTCTCTACTGCTATATCTGCCCCTTTAAGATGTTATACATGCTCAACACCCAGTAATATCAACAAATCATTTTGATGTTGTAGTATCTTGTTCTGCTGTTTCTTACATGGTCGTCTCTTTTGCCCCAGTAGATATCATGTTTTTTCTTGTTTAGCTTATGTTGGTTTTTTGGCTTTTAACTTCTTTGCGAATACATATAGAAACATGTCTGAATTTGACTACTTCAATTTTATTATGGTTGGCTGCTAAAATCTTTCTTGCTGTCAATATACATGCTTGTGCTGTCGCAATTTCTCCTGATTCTCCTTTTTCCTGCAGAGGATGTACAAATCTCCAAACTCTGCCCTCAATAAGGCCAGGACACAGTTTCTTAACAAGCAAAGAATGCTAGCACAGGTAGTGTTTCTCCCTCGTGTAGCCCCTTCTTTCCCTTTAGTAGGATGCTCCGGCGATTTGTGTTCACTTAATTTACATGTCTCGTCTGAATTTGTGTTCACTTAATTTACATGTCTAATCTTGGCATCGCGATTTGCAGGACTTCAATACCGGGCACTTCGCGGTTGGGGTCGATGATGTAGCATAAAGTAGTTGTGAACTTACGGATGCTGCCCTGCCTACTTTGGAAGTCGAAAGAGAGGGCACTTTGTAGTTTGGCAACATTTATTTAGTCATTCTCACTGATGTAGTCGTGTGTGTAGAATTCTTTAAGAAAACGAATAGAGGTTTTCTAGACTTTGTTATTAGATCTCTAGTTATTCAAGTTTTGCATTTATGTGTTTGAGATTCCAAGAATTTGTGAGTTGAAATGCATGTGGCAAGCTTTATAACTGAATATATTCATATCTATTGTTCACTTGTATCCTGGTTTTTTATCCTCGTCTTGAAATATGTGGATCTTTTTTCTTTTGGTCAAAATTTTGGGAATTTTCGTCCTCATAACTGTAGGAAAATTGAATAAGGTCTACAAAAACTTGGCTCAAGAAATTGAGAAATTAGAGTAATGACTAGTGATTAATCTCCTAGTCCAGTTGTAGAATCAGCAAGACAATTTTCGAGGGGTTGGAAATTATTAATACGTTTGAGTGGAATTGATGATTATTATTGGCCAAAACAAAGACTTGCTATGGGATGTAGCGAAGATTTTCAGATTTGACGAGCCATGTGTTAGGAAAAAGAAAAAGAAACACGCACACAAAAATATGCTGCTCGCCGCCGCCTCTCTCTCCCTCCCCCATCCCGTTCTTGCTGTCGAGTTTTCTCTCCTTGCTTCTCTTGTGCGGTGCTGATCTCCAGGGCGGTTCTCCCTTCTCTTCATGCCTTTGTCTTGGACTGGTGATATTATTTTTTTGTTATGTAATTATTATGTTATTTTTATTTATTTGACATAGTATTTTTTTGACTAATTATATGGAATTCTCAAATATTTGATTCTCTTGATAACTCTGGTTGGAGTACTAAGCAGTTTAGCTTTTTTGTTACTGGTGTGATGGGTAATATTGCTTGTGTGATAATTGGTTCTCTTGTAATACAAGTTTGTTATGCTTTCGCAATTTTTTTAAATTTTGTTGAGAGATGTTAGTCTACTGTTCAAAAATTTCTCCTATCTTTTAATTTTAACTGTGCAACTGAGCATGTCTATGTTCGTGCAAACCATGTGGCAGATTAGATCGCGTATGTGATTATGATAGGTTCTTTGCCTTTTGTTGAGACTTGTACTTATTCTTTAGAATCATGTTTGTTTATGAACAAATTTTTTTTATTTTGTATCTTGGGCTTATTTTCGGTAATGCACAAGCTCTCAGTGTTTTGTAAATTTTTAGTCTATTAATAATATTTCAACTTTGACAAAAAGGGCAAAAAAAAAGATAAGGCATATGTTGGCCCAAAACGAGCCTAAGTTCTCTATGACTCCATTATTAGTTGGAGCCCACGTACAATTAGTACACTCAACAACAAAAAATGCAGGAGGGCTCTGCTCTTTTTTTCTTTTCTTTTTTTTTTTTTAAGGAGACAAAACCAAATTAAAGAGTAATCATTTTAGGAGAGGTTCGAGAGGAGGCTTTTCTCACGATAATGTTTTCTAATAAAATTTTAAGCTACAAGAAAGGATTTTCCAAGAGATGAAAACCAACCGGCAATCTTAAATTATAATTGATTAATCAATCAATACATTTATTCGCTTCTAGGTTTACGCTTTTTTTTTATTCTTAGTGATGAGACTATGAAATCCTTTGGATTTATCAAAGAACTTTCTTGTGCACCTGAAGATCTCTCATATGTGTAAACGTTCAGATTTCTGCTTCTTTTTTTTTTTTTTCCCTTTCTTAAACCAGAACTTCTTTCTCATCACAAAGATTCTGTTTAAAAAGATGCATCTATAATTTTTCCTTTTTTGTGGAAATTATAAAAGACTTATCCACATCTGATGTACCCTTGATGACATGCATAATTATCGAAGTTGGACCCTATATTTGTAGTCATTTCTTGTAGTACAGCGTAAGTATCAATCATAGAATGTTATACATACATATATATATATATACATAAACTCGATAATTGTGAAAGGAAAAAAATTTAATTAGAGGACTTTTTCACGTCCTTTCTTTTCAAAGTTTTTTAGTATACACAACTTAAAATTTACATGTGAAAGGAGAGGTGTGTTATCTTGAACACAAAACCTCCATCAGCAACACGTGCCAGAGAACTTTCAAAATGTTTCATCGTGAAACATGAGAGTTACTTATTGACACAATTAATAAATAGTCTGCTTGAAAAATAATAAACTATTAACAGTACAGAAGCAATTAGAGATACAAAATTATAACTCTACATTTTGCGCCTTGCAAGATCACAAAGCCGGAAACATCCCCTGATAGACTCCAATGTCCATGCCATTGTAAGCAATGGGGGCATACATCCACAGATCATCAGAGCTTAACAACTGCAAGCACGACGTTTGCTATGCATGTTTAGTCAACCTTGTTTATAGTTAATTAATAACGTGATGAAGAATTAAGACATAAAAAAAAAATATATATATATATATATATATATATATATATATATATATATATATATACCTTAATCTGAAGCTGCAAAAACTTGACATAGTGAACAGCCTCTTCAAGCATTGTGCTAATATCAACCTGATTTACATAATTAATCAAATTTAATTTCAGTTAATTCCTTTACTCTATACTTACAATACTGGTATGGTACACATTGTGGTCATTGATGTTTAATTACCTTTGTTCCATTGGGGACAAGATTCTGCAAGATCCTCAGCCTCTCATTTATTCTCTCTCTTCTTCTCTGCAATATTGTCAAAATGTTAAACTCCAGCACTCACAGGTTGAAATGTTAATTACATTGTGGTAGCGCCCGCCCTCGTGAGATGACCGGCGGAGAACATAAGTTCGGATCTCGGAGGGTTTTTTCCTTCATCGCTTCCGACCCAACAGGAATTAACCAGTCAGCATTATATAACCATGCATGTTTGCTTACTTACCCTAGCATAGAGGCTTTGGGGATCGGTTGCAGAACCCCTGCTGGCTCTTGTTTTGCCATTTGGATTAAGAGCTGCTCCACTTAGCTCCTGAGAAGCATTAGAATCATCCTCCGACATGGAAGGCCCTGGACTTTCCAGATTTTTTCCAGCATTTGTGATCTCATTCTGATCATCGTCGTCGTCCTCATTTTTGCCAACATTCTTGTTCTTTCGCGGCTGTGCTTTACGTCTACTCTTCTGTGTCTGCGTCCAAGAACCATGTAAGAAATTTATCAAAAATGCTAATTCTTAACGAGGAAAAGAAAAAGTTTGATTATCTGCAATTCTTGGTAGTTACATCTCTTGACACCCGAGATTTCTTCTTAGGAATATCACATGATTCATTGCTCATCAGTTCATCTTCTGGTGTGTCAAGCTTCCTCTTTAGCTGAGGTTGGTTGCGTGATGCGACATTCATGGCCTCCACAGGTGCAAAATCTGCATTACCTGATTTTCCATTGATGATCCTCATCTCTTCATCCGAAAAAGCTGGCACCATTGAGTTTTCACTTTTGTTGTGCGCAACATGAAACTCCATGGACGACGACGACTCAGATGTATTAGTGGTTACATTATTATTAAACAAACTCTCCAGAAAAGAAGCCGCATTATCACTGGCTCCACTGGATTCAAACAAACTTGAAGTCTCCAAACTCATCTCAATGCCACGATCACTCGAAAATATGTCATGCATTAAGAAATCAGCATCCATGTTGGAGAACATTCTGCTGAAGGAGTCCAAGTCCTCCTCAAAGAAAGCTCCTGCAGACTCCATTGAATTCTTTTTCTTTCTTTTGGGTTATAATTTGTTTAAGTATCTAGTGTTGCTAATGAAATAGGAGGCTTTGAAAACGCTTGTGAATAGCCAAAAAGTTGGAACATATTTATACCAAGAGGTCACCAACAAATCGAAGAATGTTCCTTAGGTTTTGATTGGCTTTGTTTATTAATTAAATTTCTTAATTTCAAATGATTGTGCATTTTAAATTTGTGGAGTTCTTAATATTAGTTAATGCCTTGAAACTAATCTGAGGAGTCCACTGTGTGGGCCAACATTAGGCAAAGGACAACTCATTGGTTGTCCAAGTACATTCAATTATGAACTAAAATAATTCGGTCAATTTAATGGCCTTAGGCCTTCTTAAGCTAAGCTAAATTGGGTTAACACAAATGTATTAACGACTAACCATTATCAGTTACTTGTTAAAAATGAAGATATTGTTTGGCATAATATAATAATTGGAGGATTAGAAGACATAAAATTTTGCACAACCGAAGGGAACGTGTGGGATATATCAATTGGTGAATTCATCATATAGTAATAGAGATAGAATATTCTTTGATGAATAAACAAAATATTTAGAAAAGGGACGGCCAGGTCGTGGAGATAAGTATCATGACATTCTCTTAAGTAGTCCCTTCTCGACACTGTAACCGCGAAATTTGGGCCCTTGTCTCTTCATATTGCCCTACCTAACCACTGTTACGCAAGTTTAACATGACAAATTCCAAGGGTTTCTAGTATAATGTTAAAACGTTTCGAGTATGAATGCTGGGACTTATTCATCTTTTAAGTTTAAATTAGCTAAAAATTATTTTCTTGAATTAGTTCCGATAAATTTTATACTTGGCTAATTTAAACTATATATTAGTTAAAATAGGAAAATAGGATAGATTTTGTGTCGTGAAATGTAATATTGTTTCTAACAAAAGAAAAAAGGAAAAAAATGGAACGTAACAACACTATGCAGCATTGACCAAACGGCAAGCCCTTCCTTTTGCGAAGATGCATGCAAACAATCAATTTGCTTGTTTTGCTAGTCATCGGTTTAATGATTGCATCGTGGATTCGTGAATCTCTATCCGTTGCCTCACAAGGGCTGTTAATAAAATTACTTTTAGACGTGTCGCATAATGTCGGTAATACAAAATTGACAGAACAAACATACATAATTATCCAAAGGAATTTTAGCTAAGTGGCTTATATCCCACATTCTTCGTCTCATGATCACATATTTTGATAATACCTTATCAGATCCTTGTCAGTTTTGGCTGCAACTCCAATGATCTCAATAATTCAACCCTTAATCTCACACAACGTGATTAGACTATGTTTATATAACCAACTCAAAATAACTGCATTTGAATCAAACCATAAAGTTACTGACACGGATGCATGATTCTGCTTGGCCTCACTGCGACATTATCCATTGTTATATGCCTTCAGATTTTCCAGACATGGCCTAAATCTTGGCACATTGCCTCAACAATCCTAATACCCAATTAAACTACTCATAATCCAAAAAATTATCAGTAAGAATTTTGTCCAAATCTGCCTCGTAATATGATTTGCAAAATAAAGAAAAAATAAGTTTGGATTATCTCGGCGACACCAAGCATTTCCAAGCCAAGCAAATAAACTTACCTTAAGAGAGTTCCCAATTATTGGGGCTGGGGATCCTGCCCCACGTAGCTTCGAGGTCATTGCGGCTAGGTTAAAGAACCTTGGGATAGATCTTAGCCGGCCGGAAGATAGACAAAATGTGTCATCTTCTTATGAGACTCTAACATTATCGTCCCTATAAAATAACTAATTTAAAAGATTGTGCCTATTGAAACATCATCATGTAAAGATTTATAAATACCTAAGTCCGGGTGCATTCAAGATATGCAACAATTGATACCCTTTCTACTAATTCAGCTCCTCTGCTCGGGTATCCCGATTTGGGCATTGACATAAGCATTAGAATTCCTTTAGTCGGTATCAGATCGAGTCCCATAACTGACTAGAATAATCTTTTAGAATGTTTTGAAAGTCATTCTGTTGGAGGAGTCTAGATTTGGATTGAGTGGTTACTAATAATCTAAGCATTATCAACTAGATACATATATCGTTCATCATAAATTACGCCGATTCCAAATGTCGTTGCTATCTTCAATGTCGTTATAAATTATATCGGTTACAAATGTCCTTTGCCAGTACGATATGTGTGTCAGGGAACCAAACCCAGCTGTGATAGCATCATGGTTTAAAGATTAACCAGATGAAGATTCACCCTAAAGGATCACTGGATATGCCATGAAACCTTCAAGTAAGCAAGCCAGCCAGATTGCATGAATTTAGTCATGAACAGCTAAGTCTCACCTTAGATTCCGCCGATTTATGAGGTTGATCAATTCCGCGCGTCGGATTAAGACTGGCTACACTAAATAATATATATGCAAGACCAAATGTAAATTAAGATTTTCATCTTGTAAGAAAGTTCTATAAGGTCTTCTTCCGATGGACTTTTAGCACCGCCCTGCACGATCTCTCTGGTTCAAAAACCTAAAACACTTCAAATGATGAGAATACAAAAATCTATTATTTTCCAAACAGTAGAGAGATTGTAACAACCCGAAAAGATCAGATACTGTTCTCTTTGGAAATTCCCGAGTGTGTGTTTTGGCCGGCTTTGCACGACTAGCTTGGGTTACTTCTTCCTAATTCTTTTGCACCTTTCGACATGAGCATGAGTTGAAGGTGCCAGCTAATGTTTGGCTTATAAAACTACGAACGACGACATTCTTAACGTATAAGATTGAGCCACATTTCCAGACAACGACTTTTATCTATGCTCCAAAATGTAAAAGGGATATGAATATTTTTAAATGCTTTTTGACCTTGAGGCGATGCTTCATGTCAAACCCCTTTGTGTAGAGTTTATTATTCAATATCAAATTGTCATGATAAGAATTTCTATTATTTTTATTATGTGATAATAGCAATACTATAGTGAAATATTGTTTTTTTTTCCTCTAATTTATTGAAATTAGTTTAATTTTAACTGCCCGGGGGAGGATTTCTTTTTTGGTTCCAAGAGAATGCTAAAGCTTTTACAGTCATACTTTTAGCCTTAAAATTCTAGTTTAATGAGTGATAAATTTGAAATAATTAAGTAGAAGGTTATTTGAAAAAAAGAAAAAAAAATAAAGATGGGAGACCATTATAATTCGTGCAAAATGTAGCCATCAATTAAATTGATAGCTTAAGATGTATTTATGTTAGGCGTGTAATAGCATGGCTTATGACTAATACCAATAGAGAAAATGCACAAGGCTTGGTGAGGTAATTAAACCTTGATCTTCTGTCTGAAAAGATAAAATAGTATCATCAGAAGCATAATGTATTAATGTAATGATCTAGTACGTTTTATCACCATTGATCTTTTTTATAATATAATGTCGAGAACCAAACTAATTAAGCATCTTTTAATAAAAAAAAAGAAAATATTCAGGTACATAATTGCATCATTAAGTAAGCTAAAGAGTGCCCTAATTAACGTAACCACCGAAGTTAAAGTGAGATATGGTTGTTAGCATACAATTGGGGGGGGGGGGGGGTTGAAACGAAAAAAGAAGCTGGTCCTCAACTAACGAACGACTAGAAATGTGTTGCAATTTACACTCACGGCCACAATTGGCTCTTCTAGTTGCTAAAAGCTGCGTCGTTAATTGGTTGTGCATTTCAACTTCATTAGTCAATGCAAAGCCTTTTAATCTTGTCTCTTGTGGGCTTAATCATTTGAGTTGGTAGCGTTAAATAATATTAATCAACACATAAACATACGCACTATTAACCAAAAACGGCAACCCGAGGCGGTATGTTTCATGCAATAATTAAATAAAATTTTGAAAAGTAACAAATTAAACTATTAAAACTAATTAATTGAGAAGATAAAATTAGAGATGCAGAATGGGCCCAGTCTTGCGTTCTTAGGAGCCCCATCACCTTGCATGGTTGTATATTAAACGAGGATTAGATCTAAAGTCAAGTAGGGGCCATTTTGGAGTTTCTAGTCAGCCTGCATGGTTGATGCCAATATTATTATTATTATCATTATTATTATTATTATTATTTTACGATTTGTCAGACATGTACCGATTCGTGTACAGACAAAATTAGTCCATATTAGTGGTGGTTGACAAAAACAAAAAAGGAAAAAAAAAAAGGTAAAGAGGACTCGAAAGGTTCGTTTGACCCCAAAAAAAAAGAGAAAGAAAGAAGAGAACTCAACTGGTTCAAAGCTCCAATTTTCAACATTCTATTCTGAATAATTACTTCCAACAATAATATTTATTTCTAACTCTTAATTTCTTATTGTTTATCTACTGAAAGAGTCACTTTATGTTATTCTTTTTCAAAGGAGCACGCGGCATTGGAATAACGACGCGTAAGGAAGAAGTTCCATGTCATCAAACTAGAAAATTAGCATGAGCTTTAACTTTTATAATCTCACGGTAAATTGAGACTAAATTATTTGGCCATCTTCGGAAAAACTTTCAGGTCTAACTAAAGATTTGGGGGGGGGGGGGGGGGGAGAAAAAAAACCACAAAATTTGAGTTTCTTGTATAGCATCTTTTGCATTTTTTTTTTTTTGGGAGAATAGCATGTTTTGCATATTTCGGAAGTTTCTTGAAGCCACAAAAGAGGAATCTCATATACGTACGAAATGCTGCTGCTTGTTTCCGAGTTCCACATTGCAGCCGCTTATGTTTTTCCCAAACCAAGTTAGATATCTTAATTAAGGTATTTTTCTCAACTCAAACTAGTCTCAGTAGATGAGGCATAAATTCCAATGATTATTTTATATGTTTTATTCCAAAGGTGTATAGTTTGTCATTTCCTTTTTTCCTTCCCAAATCATGTGAATTTCTGCATTCTTAGTTTTTAAGCTTTGGTATATATTTTGCCTTCTCCTTTTTTATCAGTTGTTTTCCCAGATTCGCAAGTTTTCAACTGCCGCATTGGAGATAATAGTTCAATACTTGTATTGGCGAAACCATATCAGGCAAAATAATTCTATCTCACTTACAGAGCACGACTAATGAGACCATTCTTTACAAGGATGGAGATGGTTTCTTTGCGGGTTAAATCCATTTTGGCCCATGAGTTTAAGGATAAAGGTCAAAGTCCCCCATGTTTCAAGTTTACCCAGATTCCCCATAAGCATTTAACGGTGTTAGGCTTCCGTTGATTTGAAGGGTATAATTGTCCTTAACAACTAAAAACAGTAGAAATAATTTGCTCAATGTTCACAAAAGAGAGTGGCCTATGCCGATTTACTCGTGCGTCCTGGTTATCTTCCTTTTCCATTCCCCTCCGACCCCTTTCTCTTTTTTCTTTAAATGCCCTTTTGATCTCTTGCTTGCTAGAATCCCACATGTTCTCGACCATAAACACCCATCAATCTTTAATTGACAATTTCATTTTTAATGTATAATTTCGATTTTTACTAGCCAAACTTGAAATTGCGCGAGAATATTGCTTGAGGTTAGTGATTCAGCTGCTTTAATTGGCTTGGTCTAACAATATCAGTATTCGAGAATATTAGCATTTAATTTATTGCAAGCAGAGAAGGCCGAGACAACAGATCATGTGAAATTCATATTGATCATGAGTTGTTACACTTATAGAAAGGGATCTCAATCACGCAATCTTTGCTGAAAGATATCAAGAATGAGGAAATATTAGCTGGTAGTAATATTTGAAAGTGTAATTATCGAATTATGTGACAAAAATTTCAAAAGAAGAAGAAAAATAATAAAGGAAAAGTTGGGATCTCTTATAAAGTGATCAGCAAATAAGACAGCAAATCTTTATAGGCTCTCTTTGTCAGTGAATTAGTTTTCTAGTTGTTGGTTGTGGAAAGACAATTATACCCTTTTAAATTAACGTAGCTCTATCACTGTCAGATGCTCATGGGGGAACTTCGGTAAACTTAGAAAGTTCGCGGGGGACTTTGACCTTTATCCTTAAAACTCATGGGGCAAAATAAATTTTACCCATTTCTTTGCGCATTCTGAACTAGAGATAAGAGGTCCAAAAACTCCTCCGCGTATGATGCCCTAAAAGGGCATCACACATTCGCGCATAAACATCTCAACAATTTGGAGGAAGATAATGGGTAAAACATCTTTTTAAATTGATCAATGAATAGTCTGTTTCGGTTACCCAAATCGCTGAATCTCGACATTTTAGCTAGACCTCTTTTCAAACCAAAGTAAACACCCCAGCCATTGAAGCTGACATTAAGTGGCAGAAATTTTTGGCTATAACGCCATATCGGGGAGCTAGGATTTACTTCGTTTGCACTTGCTACAAATTCACATAAACATGCAGAGTGGCAGACAAACATATTCTTCACTAAGAAATCATAGCACATTACACATCGAAGTCTTGATCATATAGTTAAATGATGCAGAATGAATCTGAGGTTTTAACGTTGTTACACCAATAATCCAGATATAGGCGGTTGCCATCGCAATGGGTGTCTGAAGCACAAACAAAGAGCTTATTACAAGCCACCAAACAAAAGACAAAAGCAAGAGTACCCTGCTCCATTTTGAAGAAAAAAAGCCCAAAAGGATTCCTTTAGCAATTCTCAAATTGCAGCATCTCGGGAAACGTATAGCAGCGTCCATGTCCACGGTTAAGTTGAGCTCACAAGAATAAACAAGGGCTTGTCTCCTAACTTCTCCCGACCCTAATAAAGCGAAGCAAAACCAGCAAGAGGTTGTAAAGTAGGAAATTCCCGAAAGGCACTAACACAATATAACATGAACTGGTAATTTTTGTTAACTCGAGACTTCCTCTTCAGAGTATTTTCAGTAATACTTGATTATCCGGGAAATTAAGAGCATTCTAAATTGCAAACGACAAGACCATCCACAATTTCAAGTGTATTCACCATACATTTTGTCCAATTCTGTTGTGAAGCATATGATCGATTTATGTACAATACTCAGGACATCCAATATGGAGCAGATAACATTGGCTAAAAACACGTGTTAATCGAAAAATGCATTGTACAGGTAAAACACAATTTTAATGTTGTGTAACTCATCCAATCTATAGTTAAAGCTTGCTTATTGATATAGTAACATAATTCATACCTTCAGTCCTGCCAATTCGATAACACATGCACACTCAACCACATGGGCACCAACACGCTCTGTGAGTTGAACAAACAAAAGGCAACACCAGGGACCAGACATCAGTCAAACACATTTAGAGAAATAGAAGAACAATCACATTTCTTTGCAACATTATTCCTCTTCAAAATTTATATAGTGGGAGTCAGAAATGATAGACGTTTCTCATTCAAGTTTTTTCCATTCAACAAATGCCAGTTAACGGGAAACAAGCAGTAAAATCTTAGTCCCTTACCTTGTCAGTCATGCCTCACGTCACATTGTGAGTCATAAATGTGCCAAATATCCATATCATGGAAACAGAAAAGTGGAAGTGGAATAAAAATGGTCACCCTATAATGTTCGACAAGAATTTGATGAACTTCAGAAAAAATAAAAACCTACCAAGCAGCCTGATCGCAGCGCCTAAGGTTCCCCCTGTTGCAATTAGATCATCAATTACTAGGGCACGCTCTCCAGGTTGTACAGCTCCAACATGCATCTCCATTACGTCTGTTCCATACTCCAATGAATACTCTTCTGAAATCACCTCCCCTGTCAGACAACCATGACTTTCAGTACTTGTCCTAACATATATAACTGTTGAAAATTGAGAATCAACATACGTTCCACAATTGCATCAAACAGGTGCAGGAGGAACTCCACCTTCAATGGTATACACTTTATAAAATAGGCACGGTCAAGGCAGGAAAAGGAATACAAGATGCTGTGTAAGTTAGGCATGGCCATGACAGGAAGAGGAATACAAGATGCGGCGCTTTCAAATGCAGAAATTCATATCGTCCTTTCTCTGCTTGGCAGTCTCAAGCAAAGTGAACCTTCTTGCGAGGCTGGGAGACATCTAGGGGCATGTTTTGCCATCCAAAGATGCCGCTTTAACGGTGGAGGAAGGTAACAAATATATAGTTATTCCTCTATCCTAAAGAAAATGTTTGACATTTGATATGCATTGAATAATCAAGAAAACACAGGATATGTGAAGGCAACTACAATTTGTTGTGAAAATCCGAAGTTTTGGTCATTTTTCATGTTTAAATATCTATAAGTTTGTGTAGCGGACATCCCTCACTCTAACCAGAAGCAAAATAAAAAAGTAAAAATATTAGATATAATGCTTTTGGGGGGCATACCAGAACAAAAGACATGACTATTATGCTTTACCTGGAACTGTAACCATAAAAATATAATAATAAGATCATTGGTAGTGTCTCACCACATGCTTTCCAAGAGGCTTTAGAATTTTTACTTTCTAAAGCCATCATCAACAAGTTACAACATTAGCAATCTAACTTTTAAGTATGTACTAGTTCTTAGTATAGCTCAAAAAAAAAAAAAAAAATAGTATGTGGCTAAAGGATGCAATGTCTAGAGTCAAGTCCTGATATCAACAGATAGATGCAAATCATAGCTCGTTGAAAGTCTGGTAAAATTTCCCAAGCAATCCATCTCTAAACAATCTATTGCACTAATGGAAGATAGGTCAAGGAGAAAGAATTTGGGAGAAAACTTATATCACAATCCATAAAATTTCACCTTGCATAGAACGACAGAAGTTCCATCATCATGCAAAGCCAAAAGAAATCAGACTGTACAAAATAACTGAGTAAAGCTTGATAGCTAACATTCTAGTTTTTCGATCTCCTACTCTTCTTCTTCCTGCTGATCAGACGAGAAAAATGACACGTCCCGTACAATGTTTTCTCAAGCATCTAACAACGTGAAATCTATGAGCTCTTAGCGATTTATTTTTCAGATTCACAATGCAATAGTATGTAGGGGGTGATAAATTATACGCACACTAGTAATCAACGTGGGTGGACTAATGAAGATCGAACAGAATCTTCTAGAACTCCCTTAAAAGTAATAATAACAATTAGACACAGTAATCAGGGAACGAGGAGAAAACAACGTACCTGGCAACTTCTTGGGTTTTCTCAAAGGGACAAATTTGGCCCCAATAGCTAATGCAATTGGAGGACCAAATATAAAACCTCTGGCCTCAATACCTGCATTACGTCATCAAGATCAGTCATCATTCATGCCCATAACCAGGTTTATCACCAATTCTGAAAACTGCGACAACTAACAATTAACATTATCTTTTACAATGAATATGGTCAAGCCGTAAGAGTGGACGCGATGATATCATTAGAAAACTTTATTACACCTTTATAACCCCAACAAAACTTCAATTCTAGCCATTTGAGATATAGATAATTAGTTTATTAGAACATTAACCATTTGCGTTTAATCATGATAACTTGATAAGACCAGAAATTGCTCAGCCTTTAACTACAAAGAACCAACATTTTGCTTAAGTGACACATAACACCTTAAAATACCTTATGTTTAGTAAACTCCTATGTCCACAAAAAGAAAAAATTACCGGACACTAACCGAGTCATCACAATATTATGATAATTTGTCGAAGCATACGTTACAACCTGTGTAGCCTCGCAAGGTTGCCTAATCGGACACTAAGTGACATTATTAAATACCAAACTGTAACAGCATTGATCAAATATTAGCTTTTTCAATTTTACGTCAAAGTAAACACCTAGTATCATTTCATAATGTGTAAATTCACCAAAAATGGAAAAAATCACCTGCAACAACATTGATATTCTTGTCTTTGTACCTCTCAACAAACAAATCAATGGTATCCTTAAAAGCCTTTGGATCAAGCAGCAAGGTTGTTATATCCTGAAACATTATCCCTGCTCGGCCCCGGTTTCCACATTTACACGAGATAAGAGTCACTATTTACACGTAATTTAATATAATAAACCAAAAAATATATATATGAAAAAAGTACCGGTTTTGGGAAAATCGGGGATGACCCGGATGGTTGACGCGATCCTGGAGATACGGTCGTCAGCAGAGGGGGCGGACTCATGAGACGCCATGTGTGATGAGCTCAGTGGATCTTTTCCCGGAGACGAGTAGTAGATCGGGAAAGCAATAGAGCTGCTGCTGCTGAGAGTGCTAGTGGAAATTATTCTGACGGAAATGCCCTTGGATAAATATCTATTGCTTTTTTCTTGGACGATATTGGGCTTGGAGGTTTTAGGAGCGAACCAGTTGGTGATAGCGTGCATTTTTGCTTGGATTTTATACAAGGGCGTACGAACATAAATTGAAAAGAGTGTGTGGGGGGGTTTAGAAGTAGGTAGGGGTATTTTCGTCAAATCGTCAGATGACGCTATGGCATGATGATGTGGAGACCTTGATGTTGCATGTTTCATGCTTCATGCTTCAAATGGTGACTAAGCTAAATTACACCCAAAAAAAGAAAGGACAAAAAAAAAAGAGAGAGAGGTAGGTCGATGGGCTTGTAGGGTACGTGCTTCATGCTCCACATTTGCGACTTTTAGTTTTAGCATCACTAACGACGATTAAAACAAGAGTCAATTAATCTTAATTGAATAAAGTTAGTGGGTATATGGTCAGCATAAAGAAGTTGCATTAATGGAATAGAACATGTAGCAAAAGTATCCATGGAAAATATGCCAAAAGAAAGTTAAACTTCGGGTTATATCGATTCACACCTATATGCTCGGAAGAATTAGTTTGTGGACAATCTTCCTCACTAGGGGTTACCTATTGCATTTGCCCAAAACCAATTCCCTTTTAAATTGACCTCCAAAAGTTAAATAAATTAAACTTCACGTGAAGAGAGAAACTAAAGATTTACCTGCTAGACTCAAGGAGTGAATTAAGGTAGAAGATTACAACCAAATAGCTCCCAATGTCTCTTTAAATAGGTGACAATGAAGATGATGAAGGGAACACTCTTGCGCCAAAAAGTTTATTAGAAACTAGAGTTTTACTCTTGTGCATCACAGTATCTACCTTATATTAGAGGGATCACTTGTGTGTTATTTTAAATGTAGGTTGTCCTAGAAAATCTACAACTATTTTTTGAATTCAAAATGGGTACCAAATTATAGTTTTTATGGAATTATTTGGTTTGGATTATTACCATAATGTCTGTCCAGTACCTTGAATTTTCTAGCATTTTTTTTTTTTGGAAAATATTAGTAGAATTTTGTTCGTTTCAAACACGCACATATGACATCTCACTTTTTATGTTTTATTACATGTTTGATTGTGAAATATCTAAAATGACTGAAGTACTTATGCAAATCATTCTAGATGAAATTGAAAAAAATCCTAGAATATAGGGGATAGTGAATTTTAGTTAATTAAGGTACAAATGTAGTAGTTGTTGGGATGAGACATGAGAGTGAGTAGCTCGATTAGTTGAGTGGAAAAGGAATTGTGGAGTGGTGGAGTACTGGAATAATGATGAGCTACATTAGTGGAGACGTGCATAAACAAATTCTAAGAGGGTGTTTGGCTTTGCTTATTTGTGTTTCTAAGCACTTAAGAGGACGTGTTTTTGACTAAGTACTTATAAGCACCCAAAATAAGCAAAGCCGAACACCCTCTAAAGCTAGAGGTTCAGCAGCTTAATAAGCCAAATGATGGCGTGGTTTGATTGTTCTGTCTATGGCGTAACGAAGAGAAACAAATAAATCTCATGTTTTTCAAGATACAGTAATATTATTATGTAAGCAGCTTTGGTGGTGAAACAAGCTGCGGATACAATCATACAAACGAATAAGATTTTAGGATAATGGAGAAAGGCACCATACACTAAACAAATCGAGAAATGAACCTTGCTCTGTGGTTTTCTTGTTTCGATATTTCTATGTAATTAATTAAGCCGTCAGGAATATGCTTAGGGAAGATCAAATACAGAGAGAAAGGGCTTATAAGCTCATATTTGTCGATCAAGTTGCTTGCGGCATCCTCAAGATTGAAGTGCTTCAAAACCAGGATCCTAAAATCCATGTGTTTTTAAAGGGGAAAAGAAAATTTTGGAGGAACGTTAAATTATATGTTATAAGTTCATTAAAAATTTCAAACCCACCTGCGTGAAAGCATTTAGTTCCAGGAGTATGCAACGGACCAAATAAAATACCGAACTGATTTGCTAAGCAATGACTTCATTGGCTTTTGTGTTCCCTTTTAACTTTCTCTATGCGCATCTTGCTTATATATGTCGCCGTTACGGCAATATTGTTTATGTTTATCCAGCTATATATTGTTGAACTTTTTCCTTCTAGAGGAAGAAGTAATAATCAGCAGAAGATTAGTTGAGCGGTAACTTAAGAGCTTGAGATATTCATTGTTGGTGTTGGCGTTAGCGTACAATGTTGAATAGTCTGGATGTTTCGAGGATGTCTTCCCTTTTGTTGTTCCAGAAAGCTTACCGTTAGAATTTAGAAAGCAAGCTCTCACACACAGTCAAAAAACCATTGGAGTTGGAAACCAAAAGGATTTGACTAACATACGTGTCAATGACATTTCTCGAAGACTGCTCAAAAGCAATTCGCCGATTTCACTCCATGTTCAGTGTGTTTGGAACAAATAAAGAATTCCATAAAATTTTGTAGAATTTATTTGTAAATTTAGTTGTTTTTTTTTTTTTTTTAATGTTTGGTGGTAATTTTTTAAAATGTGAAATTTTTTTCAAATTTTAAGATTTGTAAATTTCGGATGTGCTCAAACTTTGTTAAAGTCTTAATTCAAGAGGTGGAATTTGTAATTCCACAAAATACCTTTATTCCTATAATTATTTATTAATATTATACTACTATATTTTAGCTACAATCTTTATTGTTTACCATTGTCTTGTAAACTCAACTATTACTTTTTTTCAAAAGCTTTCTTAATTGGTATTTTTCTTATAAAATTATTTAAATTCCCTTTGTTTCATAAAAATTAAAATAATGAAAAATGTTATAACAAAAGATTATTTAAGTAAAATATATGTATTAATTCCAATTCCACACGTTCCAAACATAATTTGGATTTACAAATGATAGAATTGATTTAAAATTGTTCTACAAATACAAACAAAAATTCATTTGAAAATATAAATCTTCATGAAATTTATTTCATTTTGAAATTCATTTTATTTCATGAAATGAATTTCATATCACAGGTGCTTCCAAATACTATATCAGTTTCCTTTCCTTTTCTTTTTTTTTTTCTTTTTTTCATTTTCTCTTTTTGGTGAATGGGAGGCAAAGCCTTTATGTTACAAGATTGAGAAAATTTTCCTCCTTTTTGTCTTTCTCTACGGTGTGCACGAGTGGTTTGGTTACCTTTTTTTTTTTTTTTCTTTTAAACTGATTCCAAATGTTTATAGTTTTGCAAAATGAAAGTTACACAATATAACATACAAATTGATGGTTTGATTAATTAGGTTATAAGCGGCTTGTGATCAGTTTTATAAACAACTTTAATTAGATTGATTTTCGGATAATTTTTGGATGGTTCTTGAATAATATTTGTATATATAATGCACATCAGAGTGATAGAGCAGGCAATTCTTTTAGACGCATTGCTGTTTTGAGTCTTCAAAATTGCAAATAAAACTCTCATATTAGTTTCCTGAAAAATAAATAATAATGTTCGAACAATTTTAAAAACTATTGATTGATGATCAAACTCAATTTAAACCAAAGATCTTTGTAATTCTTAACTATCTTTCTCCAAGACGCAGAATCACAACAGCCGCCCCTTGCGACCCCTCTTTTGTTTGTTTTTTTTTTTTTAGTACTTAATAATTGTTCCTAGACTACTGTCATTCTTTAAACCCATTTATTTTTATCCAGTATAAACACCTCATAGATAAACAGTATCAAATCTTATTTTATTACTTTCTTGCAAAAATTGATGCCTGTTCTTTTTCTTCTTTGTTTATTTCTTGTTGGCATAGCGTCTACAATAGAAAATCAGAAATCAAACACTCAAAGTATCTTCCATCGATTTATGCGACATAATTAAAAAAAGAAAGGGTGTTGGGTGCGGGGGGGGGTGGGGGTTGGTGTTCTAACTAATTCTGACTGTAAGATAAGAGAGTAGCTAGTAGCTTATATTGATAGGGGTAAGTTAGGTACCCAATCAGTTGAACAAAGTTTTATACTATTGGTACGCACAAATTGAATTTGCCGAAAATTGTGGGTAATTAATCATCCAAAATGCCTAATTATAAAGATACGCATGATACTTTAATTTCCTAATTTGTAGAAGTTGAATTCTACGATCAAAAGTCCAATCGGGACCAAATCACCTTTTACATGTGCATCTAACTTAGACATGCATGAACACACACACGCACAGTTGGAAGGGTGTCTTTAGCCGCCCCCCCCCCCCCCATCCCCGAAAAAGATTGAGTAAGACTCGGCTGGTGCAAGTTGGCTGCTCTGCAATAGAAGCCTTGATTGACAAGTAGTTCAGATCTAACAAATAGTCTACTTACAAATTAACAAAGGACGGCGTTGGTGTTTTGACTTAGACCCAGTCCACAAAAGTCTTCAGTCTTCACTATACCACTTCAGTGTTTACAAAACGTGCTCATTTTTAATACGACAAAACCCAAGGCATCTACGCTACACTTGTCACGCAACTTCCACCTCTCTTTCTGCCCTCTCTCTCTCTCTCTCTCTCTCTCTCTCTCTCTCTGCTTTATAAATAAGCCCTCACTGTAAACTACATTCATTCATACTACAAACATTCATATCTTACGCGACATTCAGCTTTCAACTTTCGACTTATTTCTTTCTTCTCTCTACTACAAAAATCACGCACGCAGTTTGATATCAATTCTCTCTAGTGATTTAGTTATTTCAGGAAAAGGAAGCATCTTTCACGACGACATGGCTTTGGAAGCTTTGAACTCTCCGACCACTGCAACCCCTTCGTTTCAATTCGACAACGCCAACGTTGGCTATCTTGATTCTTGGACAAAGGGTAAGCGATCAAAACGACCCCGTAGCATTGACCACCAGCCCACTGAAGAGGAGTACTTGGCTCTCTGCCTTATTATGCTCGCTCGCAGCGGCAACGGCAGCCGCAGCGGCGGTGCTGGAGCTGGAGCTGGAGCTTCCACCTCCTCCTCCGCCACGGCCGTCGCCACGACGACCAATAACAACAATACTCACCATCTGAAAACTCCTCCACCGGTGCCTAGGGCGGCTGTGCCAGCGTCAGATTCTTCTAGCAAGCTTGTTTACAAGTGTTCAGTTTGTAACAAGGGTTTTGGTTCCTACCAGGCTTTGGGAGGGCATAAGGCGAGCCACAGGAAGCTTACTGGTGGCGGCGATGAGCAGTCAACCACCACTTCCACCTCCAACACTACTACATCCATCGCCTCCGGGAGTGGTGGCAGCGGAAAGGCTCACGAGTGCTCGATTTGTCACAAGGTTTTCCCTACTGGGCAGGCTTTAGGTGGGCACAAGAGGTGCCACTATGAAGGCCCAACGACAAACAGTGGCGGCTCTGCTTGTGGTCCCAGTGGTAGTAGCGTTGTCACCGCTTCTGAAGGCTTGGGATCCACTAACAGCCACCATGACTTCGACCTGAACCTGCCTGCCTTGCCGGAATTCTTCCCGGGATTCCCCGCCGGGGATGACGAGGTGGAGAGCCCTCATCCAGCCAAGAAACCGCGTTTCTTACTGCCACTGAAATTCGAAGTTTAAGAAAAATAGTAGAATTATCAATAGTAGATTGTTTAGCAATTCATTAGAATTTTGTGTAATGTTTTTCTTAGTTTTTTCTGTAGTTTTGTGCCAGCTGTTATTATTATTAATTTTTTCTGTAAATAGACTTTGAATTGGTCTAGTGAAAATGATTGTTTAGTTCTTTGATTTTTTTCAAATTTAATGAAATAACAAGTTGCCATTTGTGTAAATTGAAATATTTCCTTCTTGTAGAATTGCGAATTACTCAAGTTATAATCAACTAACATATGAGACAATATACAAGCAGGAGCGACACAACGCAAAGATTTTGTCGTTGGCGTGCTTATCGTCGAGCTTGTGTTAAGGGCCTTGAGGCCACTCGGACAAGGATCGTATCTAACAATAATTTGACCGAGCAAGAGAAGACGAGTAATTTGGGCACAGACCACGAGGTCCACGAGTTTCGGACCTGCACGCTTGCATTTTTCCTGATTACTATTTTTCCGTCTTAATTTTTTATGCTTTTCATGTTATCGAAGCACACGTAAGTCTTATGTCAGCAACCCTCACACTAGAAACATTATTACAATATGATTAAGAGCTTGTTTGACTTTACTTATTTGGTTATTTATAAATACTTAAAAAAAATATTTTTTATATGTTCTTTTACTATTTGTATCTTATAAGTTCTAAATAAATTTATCCAAACAGGCTCTAAAAATATGGAATTTTAAACTATTTTGTCATAAAAAGGGAAAGAAAGAAGTAAAGCGAGTTTGCATTCTACATACATCGAACTTTGCACATGATCTTCACCACTCAAGAATGCAAGTGCAAGACATTTGTGAATTGTGAGAGGTGGTACGTAGTTAGCAAACATTGAACGTGGGTACTGATGGGAATTAGCAAAATTCAATGGATGTCTGGGACCCAAAAAAAAAAAAAGAGAGAGAGCAGCTGACGTGGGTACTGATGGAAATTAACAAAATTCAATGAATATTGTCAATTAAATATGTAACTTAGTGTTGTCTGTCATTTAATGGTTTGCTACTATTAGTGGTAAAATATTATGTAACTTGTGGAGGGGTGTGGTGGTGATAAGGATGAGATGCAAGGTGTTGATGAAAGCATATACGAAAGTTGATAAGGTGGAAGTCAAGTACTCTTAATGTTGTCCTTTGGTGTAGAGTGCTGATTAGGATGTCAAAGAGTGCCTCGTTTTCCTATTTAATCCTCGGCTTGCTATGATTGGCTGATTCTTTTAATTTTTGTTTTGAGTCAGTCGTGATTTGGAATGGTCCAATGTAGTAGTGATCAACAGTCTCAGAATCTTCGCAGCATTCAATAACGTTCACGTGTTGACTTCTTAGATCTTTTAACACGTTCCTGTAAATGCCAGTCAACGCTTCTTTTTTTTTTTTTGGGTGGTGAAACTATGATAGTTTGGATGAAATTAATTTCACCGAATTTAGAATTTGGTAATCATGTCCATGTTTTTTTTTTTTGTTTCCCTCATGATTTGAATTTTTAACATTATACAGTAATAAATTGTTCAAACTATTTCATTATATGTGTGGGTACGAAAGTCAGCAGCTTAGCAAGCGTGAGGCGTGACCTGCGTAACATGTTCTGATCTAATTAAGATGCTTTGAACATATACTGAAAATGGATGCTCAGGAGTGGGCTTTGCGTGTGGGATTCTAGGAAGAAAAACAAAGAAAAAATAGTGTTGGAAGCACAACTTTTCAACCAAAAACAGTAATATGTTATTGGCACAGCGTTAGTTAAAGAAATGGTAGATCGAATCTAGTCATCTAGCTACCAAGTAAAGACTGCAGATTTTTCATTTTTCACACTTGGAAATGTGTGTATTTAATTTTATAGTGTACGTCTTTGAAATACTTTTATTTTAAGATACTTATTTTATTAAAATTTAAAAATATTTTATAATATTTAAAATATCTTATTACATACACTATGCATTCTATAATTATAAAAAATAAGATAGGATAAATTACTTACTTTTTATAAGATAAAAAGTATGATTTTATTTTGAATTTTCATAAAATACATAATAATATTTCTTAAATCTTATAAAATGTATTTTATTTTAATATAATAAGTATATTAAAATAAAATTATAATAAACATAATATTATCTTGAGATAATACAGCCTAAACGTCATATATATGATATGGATGAACATGTCGTCAACCCCTACCTACTACGTTAGTCGACAGCTTGTGTTAATTGCCATTTCTCCATAAAATCAGTCTGATGAGGACCAAAGAACATTCTAGTACATAGCATTCATGTACGTAGTGAAGTTCCAACTACTGCTCCCAAGTGGCCGTGGCCTATGCACTAATGGGAAATGAACTATGTGGTGGTGCCACTTGTATGGTCCAGATTATTTGCCACTTTATTTAACATATTAAGGTTGCTCACTTATAATTAGTGATGTCAATGGAGCGGGGTTAGGCCGGGATTCAAAAACCTTTACTCTGCACATAGTATTTTTGCACCTAAACTTACCCCGCCCCTATACCCATACTGGCGACTATCATCCCTGCTCCTACTGGTGTTTTTTATATCATGCCCCTGCCTACGGGGCACCTATCAACAAAAATCAAAGAGGTGGTAGCATCGGGATAAAACATCTACTTGTTAAGCCCATATTTGTCAAGTAAAATCCCTACTTTTTAATTAAATAAAAATAAATTAAAAAAATAACATAAATCATGTACCAAACCTTAAAATATCAAATTCTAACTCTAATAATTAAAATTTAACATAATTTTACAACAATGACACATTAAATCCAAATTTACTCCAAATCATAATTATTAAACATAACATATAATATACATATATACACACACACATATATACATGCATACATACATACATACATATATATATATATATGTGTGTGTACTAGGGTGGCGCGGGGTCGGGTCACCCCACCCCGACCCAGCCTTGCCTCGGCACCGGTGCACAAACAAAAAACACCGGCCCCCCCCCCCGCGCTAGGTGTTTTTTTTACAAAAACTCCGCCCCTACCCTGCTGGTGCCCCTGCGGTGCGGGACGGGGCGGAGGATCATTGACTTTCCTACTTATAGTGAGGCTGCTTGCCAAATACTCCGCGCGTAAGTGCCACTTGGTAGGTCGAGATCACATCGTGGTGTCTATGAAGGATTGCCAACTTAAAAACCATTTTGGATCGACAAGCTTTTTGGGACAGCAAAAACCGGAGGCATGCTGTGTGTCATGATTCTGTCACCACTGACATATTCTTATATGTATTTTGATACACATTAATTAAACTACAAATTTTGTGGTGCAACAATATTATACGAATAGAAGTCTTAGAACCAAAACTTAAAAAATTGAACTCTGAACTCTCGGAGTACATCTAATCTGCAAATATGTTATTGAGGAAAGAATACTCTTCTTCCCATAAATCGGTTAAGCCATTTTTCTTCTCCATTCTGGTTTCATTTCATTTTCATTTACTTATGAAGAAAGAATACCAAAAGAAACTATTAGTTACCGAAAATGGGTTTGTATGATATTGTTTCTTGTCTCTCAATATTATTAGTATTTGTCAAGAAATCCATTAAAATTTGATGCCATAGAGCATTATGCCTGATTCTGGAAAGGGAGCACATTTTGTCAAACATAAGACATGAACAAAAATAAATAAATAAATAAAAATTCTATCTCCTCTCAAAGGTACGCCAGCGTTTTGTTTTTTCGCTATTAGGATAGGAACAAACGACAAAAATGGCGACTTATAAACAAAAGACCTTGTGTTCAAGTCTTTCCTTCGATAAAGCTAGTATGCATATATACACTATGAAGTTTGTAGTTTTCACTTTTGAAATAGATTTAACATCTTACTTAAAATAAGTTTCTCGTTAGGTGAAAATGAGGGAAACACGTTATGGGCCCAGTAGTTATATATATTACCTCTTTCAAATTAGTGGAGGGGAAAACCCAACGAGCATAGTGGTCCAGTGACTATGGCCACATTCCAGCAATGATCCTGTTTTGACATGCACAACATGATGGATGGGCCGCTCATCTGCATTCGCGGGCTTTAATGGTATCTCAGTTTTTTTGTTTTTTTTGGTCAGGAAGAATATAGCAGTTCACTTTTAGAGACTTTGTTATGTGCTGCCTAGGTTGGGCCGAGATATTGAATGTCTGAAAATTATGCAGATTGCAATGAGGAATCTGTACATATAAGTTAGCCCAGTAAAGCTAACTATGAGCTTTTAGGGTCCTTTTTGGAGTACGCGATGCACACGAACTTAGGCCCATAAGCGAGGCATTATTAATCCTCCTCTTCCTCTTCATTCTATCTTGCATTGAATTTTACCATCTGGAGGCAATATCTATAGACATCACATCAGATTTTAAATCTCAATACCATTTACTCCTCTTCTCTTTTTCATTCTTGTTGTAGAAGTAAGTAACAGATGTACAAAACTTGGGATATACATGTAGTGAATTAAAGATATCCAACCCTTAAATTAATAGTATTCTTTTATTTCTTTTTCTTTTAATTGCAAAATAAGTAAATAATATATGTGCCAAAATACATTTGACCATCTTATCCTTAATGATGAAAAAAATTAAGATTAAATCCCCAAATTTCACGGTGAAGCCCTCAACTTTTAGAGAAAGAAAAATAATTTTATACTCTTTTAATAGACCATCAATTTACATATAAAGCATGAGGAATAAATGACGAAGAAAGGACTCAAATCTGAAATCTCAATTGTGATTTCAAGGACTCGAAGTCGTTGGAAAGTGGCCAAGTACGAAATTAGAAGTATATATGTATATTTTTTTTGGTCGAAAAGATTAGAAATTATATTAATTGGAAAAGAAAAATGCAACAAAAATAGAACTGTCAAAAGTCAAAACACAGTAGCCTAACAAAAAGGAAAAGCCGGGTACACTCACACAGTGGTCTATGACTATATGTAGCTACCTATCTGAGCACGTGTCGAAAAAGCAGAAGTAGACAACAAAGCAAATCCTCAAGAAAAAAGTAATCCAAGATCAACGGTGCATATTCACTCATCACCCCGCGCCCCCCAATTGACTACGACGCCGCGGAAACACGCAGCTGCATCAAACCAGAGTTTGCAAAAAAGCAGATATTATTATATAACGTCACAAAAGAAACTAATCCCACTTTTAAGTAGTAACCATAGTTACTGTTTTTCCACTCTCTCTCATTCCCCTCTATAACGCCACACCTTCTTCTCCTCTCTTTGCCTTTGTCTTCAAAATTCACTCATATTAAATTTATTATCTATCCACAGGAGATGAGCTGCAATGGCTGCAGAGTTTTGCGAAGAGGTTGCAGTGAGAACTGCATCCTAAGGCCCTGTTTGGATTGGATTCAAAGCCCCAAAGCCCAAGCTAACGCCACCCTCTTCCTCTCCAAATTCTTTGGCCGCAGCGATCTTTTGGCCCTCATCGCCGCCGTCCCCCCTAACAAACGACCTGGTATGCATACTTACCAAGTCCATGTTAACATTTTTTATTTTTTATTTTTTACATGCAGAGTGTTAATTTATTCGCTTTTTAAGTATCACAAAATCCAAACGTATAATCAGGCTCATGCTTGCGTGTTAATCGTATAATTTTCTATTTCGTTGTTTGTTTGATTAGATTTGTGTTTTTGTCTTTGTTTGTGGGATTAGCTTTGTTTCAATCGCTGCTATATGAAGCGTGTGGGCGAACGGTGAACCCAGTGAACGGCGCGGTGGGCCTGTTATCCACCGGAAACTGGCACGTTTGTCAGGCGGCGGTGGAGACCGTCCTTGCTGGCGGGGTTTTGAGGCAAAACTCCGCCGGTGTTCCAACTGCTGAAGCACCGGAGACCTTTTATGGAGCCAATAAACCAGTCATGCATGGATCATCCGATGGAATGGTCACTCAATCTCCGCCGTCGGATGCTATGAATATCTCCCCACAAAACAAAAGGCAGTGTGGTACGGCGTCGTTTGGGTCTTCTGATGTTTCTGACGTGGCACCGGAGTTGGAAGGCAGTTCCAGTGGGGTTAAAAGAGCGGGTGGAGTAGAGCCGAAGCTTCTCAACCTTTTTGTATAAAAAAAAATAATAATAATAATAATTAAATGTTAAAAGTGGGGATTAGTTTTTTGAACTTTAAAGTTAATCCTAATCTAATTTTAAATGGAAATATGGTCAAATTTTAAGGACCCATGATAGGACCAAATTTTGTTGGATAGGCGAGTTTGCTCTCCAAATGTAAGAGGGTTCTTTTTTGTTTGTAATCCAAATTGATATAAATAAATAAAACCTTTTCAAATGTGCTTATGATGTAAGCTAATCTATTCTCTCTCTCTTTTTTTCCCCCAAATAATTGCTGTACTCTTGACAAAGAAAAAATATATAATTGTTGTCTTTCTTTTTTGCCATTTGGTACGGGTCCAACGTTTGTATCCGTACAAATGCACAATTTTTAGAGAATTGATAGCCCACTTGGCATTTTGTTTCCATTCGCTAATCATTCCCACGAATACTTTTGTTTTCTGAAGGGAGCAATCGATGCCTCTCGACAAATTCTTCTGCACTTGGAGTATTGTTTAGTGTGACGTTGTCTTCGCTCTTGTACTATCTTTTTGTGTAGCAACATTCAGAAGTAGCAAGACAAAGTCTAATTTGTTGTAATTTAGTATTATTTATTTATTACAATGAAGTTCGATCATCACTAGAACCGTTCCGATCACTAGAAACTTGCAATAAAAATAAATTATGGTGTAGTTAAATGATATGACTAATGATAATCATAGTTTGTTATTGGCCAACTTATTTATGCTTTTACTAACAAGAGCAGAGCAGGTGGACGACACCTCGTTTTTAGGCCATAGGGTGGCTAGTGCTGTTGGCTAGGGCGGAACAGCACATATTAGGTGTAGCCTAATTAGACTAAAGCCTCCTCAGAAGACCCGCAACTCTCTCAAGACAAAAGTCTTCCGGATGTTTGGTAAGTACAAGCATGCTCTTATTTAAGTGGAGGTCTGATGCGGATGAGGTCAAATCTCACCTGGGCACTTCTCGATTAAGTGCCTTAACTCGTGCACTTCTTACCAATTTATTTATTTATTGTCTAAATTTGACTTGAAGTTTAAGGCTAAGTAGTCATACTTGGATGATAATAGTAGATGTTTCGTTACGTTGATGCATAAAATGAATGTTTTACATCTCAGTTTCACACAAATTTCGACCATGGTACACTACTTTACGACTTTTGTTCCACTCAAGTAGTGTTCGGGGAATGGTTGCACACAGCAGTGAAGTACTTACGGAAAAAGAAAAAAGGGCAATCAAAGCTCCATAAAGGCTTTTCATATGAGGCGAAGGGAGAGCGTTTCAATCAAAAGCTGGGGGGAGAATGCGGTAGACGTCAGTGGGCCCTACAATAGTCAAGCAGCAGTGTGGATCGGCGTCACTTTTATCTTTCTATAATGTTCTGTTTTCTCCAAAGGCATGGTACAAAGGAAGAGACACGTATGTAATCGTGCAGTGTCCAATAGATTCGACTTATTAAGGTTGCGTTTCGCCGCATCCGCAGCGGGTCCCGCTTTCTATTCCTTCTATTCTCTAATAATAAAACTGTGTGTTGTGGTATGCCATTTGCTCCATGACTCACTACCGCTCAAACTATTCCCTTCGGTTTTTTTGTCCTATTTGTATGTATCGCTGATGAGCTTTAAAAAAAATATATTCATTCCTGGGAAAATTGTAAAACATGCAAGCTTTATAAAGAAAATCACTCACATATAAAATGACGCTGAAAACTCATCTCTAAAACTTGGTAAAGTGGCTACATAGCAATTCATGGTCAAAGTTTTCGAGTTTAAACCTCTGCTATTCCGCCTTAAATATTATGTTTCTTGATTAACCTAGAACACACATTAGGATATTTTGATACACAACTTAATTTCTAATTGGATTCTGTATAAGATGAATTATATATGCATTATTATAAGAAAATAAAATTTCTATGTTCTTAAACAAAAAGAATCTCTCTCTTGCATTGGAGGTTTTCTCTCCCCTGAACTTTTTTACTTAAAGCAACACGGATGTGGTGTTTCTCGATTATTCTTGATTGCGTGCCGCTCCGGTGACGAAATGATGCGGTGGTGATGGGATGCTTGTGGCACAAACATTGTTGTTTATGGTGGGTAGTTGGTGAAGAATAATATAAGTTGTGCCTGGGGGAGTTTTGTCTCTCTGCTTGCGTGCATGCATCTATTTGGTGCTCGATGGTGACTTGGATGGTCTGCTTGATGATTGTAACAAAGGAGATGGTTGGGGGAAAAAAAGCGGGAGGTTGTGTAGTGAAAATTCTAGTAGGTGATAGGCTCAGGAAAGGCAAAATAGGATATAACTTACAAGCACCAATGAGTTCCAAAAGTCATACATCACTGAGCCATTGCATTGCCTCTCTGCTCGGCTTTGAAGAAGAACTAAGAGGACGCCCATTTCTTCATTTGACTTCACTTTTCGTTTTATAAGGATAAATGATTTGAGTATTCCTAGCTTTTCTAATTCTTGACTAACTAATCTACAACAAAAACAATTTTACAATTTTGTCAGTTCTGGTTTGAATTTCGCTGAGTGCTCCTAGTAAAGCTTGCAAACAGTTTGCTACCACTGTTACACCCTCTTGTCGTCTCCCTAATCGCCTTTGCTTTACTATTCATTATTGTCTTCTTGTTGGTATTCATCCTGATAACTTCCGCAGAGATGGCTTCTTGTGTGTTCCCGTTAATGTTGATTCCCCCACTGGTTGAATAGGTATCAGTATTTATTCTATCTCGCCATTGACTTTGATGCGTTTGCCAGAGACTAATAGGTCAATATCGTCAATTTCTTGTTTCCAAAATGAATACTCGCTCAATAAATCATTTGAATTTCAATCCACGAGAATCCACGAAGAGCTGGTTTGGCTTGCCTATTTTGCAGCTTATAAATTCCTAAAAAAGAGTACTCCTCACATGATTTTTACTATTTACAACTTATAAGTCCCAAAATAAGCTTAGCCAAACTAGCTATAAGAACCCGTTTGGCTAAGCTTATTTTTAAGTGCTTATAAGCAAAAACTTGCTTATAAGTAAGTTGAGATGTGTTTGGATAATATGTGTTTATAAACTGTTGACATGTTTGGTAAATAAGTACTTATAAATTGTAAGAGTAGTTAAAATAACTAAGAAGGACATGTACAATTAATTAATGTGACAAACTATTTAAGGGTAATATTGTCTTTTTTGCTAGTTTAACCAAGTGCTTATAGGGCACGTTTGGATTAGCTTTTTTGAAAAGGATTTTTTTAACATATTTTGAAAAATAATTTTTTTTTGAAAAACTGAAAATTCTAACTTCTAAAAAAAACTGTATTTAAGCTTTTTTTAAAGTTTCAACTTTTTTGGAAGTTAAATCAAATAGTTATTGTAAATTTAATGTAACTTTTTTAGGGAAAAAAGTGCTTTTTTTTTTTAAAAAAAAAACAATCCAAACAGGCCCATAAGCTGCCAAAAAATAAGCTGCTATTTGTTGCTTTTTTTCAACTTATAAGCTAGCAAAAAGTGCTTATAAGTTGGTTATCCAAATATGTATGTTGTCCTTTTTGACTTTTAAGCTGGTTTCAAACCGAACTGCGGTTAGGATAGCCAAATTGACAACATTTATGTACACGAAGTAATCCTATAAGCAGTGGAAGGGCTAAGAAATTGACTTTGAAACACTTGATATGTTGTTAAACAAGAAACTCAAAAAGACTATTAAATATCTCGAGAAACAGAAAGGGAAAGACCAAAGAAGAGCGTTAGGAGAACTCTATATCGCCTGATCCTTGCACAGTTGAACCATTGATCACACCAAGTGGAAATATCATTTCATATATACACATATATTCTTTTGGGCATTACATGGAGGTTCAGTACATAATCTTAACCCGATTACGAGAAAGATGATTTCCTACCATCTCTGCACACAAAATACTTCTCTCTGTTCTCTTCTACGAATCCTACTTATGAAGTAAATGCTACCATCCAGAACAAAGTCCAAAAAGAATTGGTTAATATTTTGTTATATCCAACAATTATAGTCCAAGGCAAAAGAGAGAGTTTAACGTCAAGTTAGCATTTGCAGGGATGGCCAAGGTATATCAGTTCTGCACTTGGTTTACTGAGCTTCAAGGATCGTGCTTTACTAGTAATATATGTGTTCTCAGGAAACAATCATTCACCTGTTTTCAAAAAATTTTATTAGATCTCACAGTATATTGTGTATAAAATTTTCCAACCATCTTGCTTTTTGGGTGATAAAAGATGATTGGTACGATTTTGTTACCTGCAAGGCTGTCAATGATGACAGAAGATCTTTGCATTTAGCAAGCAAAGCGTGCTCCTTTGCAGTTATATTTGCTAGTTCAGAGATCAACGAGTTCGCTTGCTCAGCCTGTTGACAGGATTTTCCAAATAAGCCTCATAAGTTTATATCAGTAGTGCTTCCTCTTTAGTGCTACTACTTGTGGAAAACAACAATGAATATGTCGGCATTTCTGCTTCAGTGAAACATGCAACTATCAAGTAATCAGCCAAGGAAATATTCTGGACTAAAAAGTTGAGTTCTAGGAGCTGAAATATATTTACACACCATGACAGAAATGTTGGTGAAACCAAGAACTTACCTTTGTCAGCTGGGAGCATATTGAAGATGCCATGGCCTGCATCACATCAGCAGCATAGCATATAGCCTTGTTTACTTGTTGAAGATCTGCCTGCAAAAGGAAAAATAAATATTAGTTTACTAGTTAGATACTTTTTATAGTCAAGCAAATGAGAATGTTAAACAACTTTAAGGAAAATAATAAAGAAATACCGTTGCACCACCAACAAGTGGAAGATGTACTACGCTGGCTTCAAGTGCTTCCCGAGCCCCTGACAGAGAATTGCAGTGATCTTTGTCAATAAGTTCCATACTTTCCAAATATGACACCTGCATTGGTTGAAATAGAGTTAGATGCCAAGTGCAGATCCAGCTCAAAATCAAGTCATGAAACAGGAGAATTTAAGTGATGGGGCCATCAGGTGAATGTAGTGAATTATTTCCTTCAGAAATATGAAGACCAAAATTGGATGTGGTTGTAACAGTCATTGTGCATAAAGCCAAGACCTACCATCCGAAAGGGGAATATGAAAGTGGATTTAGGAGGAGAGCGTCTAAAGACTATGCAAGGGAATGGTAGGTTAGGGTGGAGATATTACTGGTTTGAGAGGTAATGGTTGACGCACCATTACATGAGCACAACGTTTGGATTTGCAAACATGCATAGATCAGATGGAAATAGAGAGGTAAAAAGAAGGGAACAAAGCAAGGATGATTTAAGCTTTAGAATCGAGGAACAAACATCTCGCAAAAGATAAAATTAAAAAGCAAAAGAATTTAAAGAATAATCAAGGAACAAACAACATATGGGAACAAGGATAAAGGAAAAAGCTGCTGAATGGCTACAGATATACATCTGGTGCATCTTACTTGTCCCTTGAGGATGGTATGCAGCTTCAGATTTTGTCTCAGCGTCTGTAGCTGGGTCCTTTTGGATTTAACAGAATGCCGCAATTTCGATGTAGTCACCCATGCATTATAAAGGCTCCTCTGGTGCAGGAAACATCAATACATGTTAAAAATTCTACCACAGCAAAAGCAAAAGCACTTGAACTCTGGAAAGCATATTATACATTACCGGCTTAATAATTCATCTGCATTCTTTGCAAACTAAAATCACACAGGAAAATGCACATTTTTTTATGGGTGACAGTAAATCCATTTGGGCATTCAAGAACGAATTCGGAACCAGAAGAATGGGAATTAGGCAACTCGTGATGTCGGATAGATCCAAAAGCATTGTTTATTCGTTACATGTTCACATCATTAGAGATTTCATGAAAAAGTTTATTTATTTGATACCACAAGTACATAGCACATGTATCCTTCTTCTCTGAGGTTGTCTTTTCCCGATCTATTAGACAATCAAGACACTCTTTAGTTCAAAGCATGCTAACATACCATTTGAAGACTGAAGCAGCCTCTAACATTCATTATTGTACCATCCTCAAGCAGCTATTTAACAACTCTTCAATTTGAAGCAGAAGAATTCAGCTCAAATTGAGTTAGTATCTGAAAAGGCAGTTTCAACATATCATTGAGGATTCTAAGAAGATTGCTTTGGAGATTGAAGGTCTTCAATGGGAAGCTGTCAAGAGAACTCAAAATTCTGGTGCTGATTGGATTTCAAAGAAAATGCTTGCTGGCAGCCTTCCTTTTAACTGGATTTTTTCTTTTGTTTAAAGATGTAAACCCACAAGGAGTCAGCTAACTGTGTATTTTATTTCTTGAATGCAATTCCTTTGACCAGGAAAAAAAAAAAGTTTCAACATGTCTCGCTCATATGATTTTAAGTGTAAATAGTTGCTTGTCTTCGAACCGAGTCCATCAAAACAAATGAGCTAGCATGCTTAGCAAACTACATCCCCTCAGATGCCAAGTGATATTGTTCATTGATTTGCTTGAAGCAGGCAGCTTTAGTCATTATTGTCTTTGAGTTTCTTCAAGAAGTGACTTGAACAAATAGCTTTTAGCACATTCCAGAATATGTTATAGTATCCTGGCTATTGATTGGTCTCAACTCTCACTAAAAGAAGCCTCCAGTTTGATGACCCGCATAAACATACTCTTTATCATCTTTCTCACTTTCAAATTTCAACTTAGTTATTCAAATCTCCTAGAGATTTGAGTGAAGTATAAACAACAGAGAGTCTAGGCACTGCTATCAGTTGCCATCAAACAGATTAATCTCACTAATACGGTGAATTATAAATAATGTGCTTCCCAGTTTCCATCTCATAAGAAAAAAATTAGAAGCATCAGCATCCAATAAGGAATTAAAAAAAGTACATGCCTTGACAGCTGACAGATATACAAATCCATTTATGCTGCAAAGTGATCAAAGGCTTATTGTATTAGTGAAGGTCCAAGTATAAAGACTAGGTTTAGAGCTTTACCTCAGCTGCTTCTGTCTGTAACAAAAGGGCAGCTTCTGCTCTAGCCTTCACAAAACGCCATTGCAAGTGCCGGTTATAAAGCAGCCTCAATTCATGCGCATGAAGAACCCAAATTTCCCCCATCTTTCCTCTTCTTAGATCAGCAGTATAGCTCAATATTGAGGGAGTGTTTGAAACATTATTACTCGACATAGTTGTCACACAATTTCTTGTTCTTGTCGGACTAGGCATGCCCCTTGATGCTGGATAGTTCAATGACGAACTCAAAAACTTGCTAGGTGAACCCGGCCTCACACCCTCTCGAAGAGGAGACAAAACTCCTCTGCTACTAGAAATTCCTCGAGGCACAGATTCAGAACTCCCATTCAAGAATTTCTTCGCACCAATGAGCTTTCCCTGAGCCATCATTTTCGGTGCAGACTTGCTATTACTGTCTTGCCAAAACCTCGCCGGTACAACAATTTCACGTGGACCCCCTCTTACCTGAAACAAACTCCCACCTGAAGACAGACTGTCACTATCCTCATCGGCCGTTTTAGCCGGAACAGAAGGTGAATTTGCAGCATCAGCAAGCTCAACCTTATTTTTTGGCCCTGCAATTTTACTATCACGTTTCCATTTAGCTTCATTTTTAGATTTCTTATTATTTTCAACAATCATAGATTTTTGTAGAGCAGATCCACGCAGTTTCGATTTATCATTCCCGTAATCCATGCTGCGAGTCAACATGCTTGAAGTCATCGGTTTGGATCTCGCTGGCCAACGCTGCTGATCGGTCGCTTTTAAATTCTCATTCTGATCTTTCACCGGCTCAGCTGGCTTGCGCCTCTCCGGTGTACTTTTCCGTGCACTAGTTGAATTACGAGCCACCGCCGGCGTCGGAGCCAGCGTGGCCTTACGGTTAGGCAAGCAAAGCGACTGGCCTTGAAACGAAACGGATAAACTCCTAGCAGACGTCATCAGAAGCCTCGCGGCATTCGATATCTCAGTTGGAGTCCCCGCCGCCGGCCGCCGCCTCTCAACCGATTGTGACCGCTTGATTGTTAACGGCGTACTCGACGGCGTCGCTGTCCTCGTAGCCATATGAGATTGGCTCGGGCGCGGAGAACTCAACCGCGGAGAGGAAGAATACGAGCTGGACGTCTTTGACGACGTGGTCGAAGTCGAATTCGAGCTCGAAGAAGTCAAGGACGACGACAGATACCTTGGCGTCATCTCTGTCGCCTTCTGCCGTCGCGGTGGCACATTCTTCTCGGCCTCCGACGGCAGCAACAGCGGCCACCTCGGATTGTGAAAATTCGCGCCTCGTGAAGTTACTTCGAGGTTTGGTGTCGTAGACACAGCAGCCACCATTACTTTTTACTTCAAAGCGATCTTCACATTGCCTACGTATAAAGCTAAAATTTAGCAGAAAATATAAAGATATTTGCGCTTCGATTTTCAACCTAATCAAGCTTAATTTTGCTAAAAAATGTACAATGAGAACCGAAATTGAAGAGCGAAATGTAATGTATTACACTATGATGGTGTGTGAATATATTGCGTAAGGTGACATGTATGTATAGGTAGTGAGAGTACGAGAAGGCGGGTTTCAGGGGGAGTAGTTTACGGAAAAGCACGGGAAAAATAACCGTTACGATTACCGGGAATATATATATATATATATATACACACACACATATAGGTAGAGAGAGATTGCTATTGATCGCATAAATGAGCTTGTACATTACTCACCATGTTTTGTACGTTCTAATTGTAAAAGGCAAAAGAAAGAATTAGTATGCTCTCTGCTCACCGCGTGGCCGCGTTGTACGTTGTACTAGTGGAGTCGTGGGTGGCATGGACTACGGAGATGTGGGGAAACTTCGATAATGGTACCAAATGTTAACGAAAATCATATTTTTGACCCCTAACGTTTTATGAACTCATCAAGTTGGTCCTCTTCGTATGTTTTCATCCATAATATTTTGGAAGAAAAATTATGAAATTATATTTATATCTCTCTGAAATTATCTCATGCACCTTCAAGTTGCTTACAATATTTACTTGAACGTCTAAGTTGTTTGGATTGGTCTTTTAATAATTTTGGAAAAAAATATTTTTGATAAGCTGAAAGTTCTAGCTTTCTTTAAAAAATTATATTTGAGTTTTTCTGTCAAAGTTTCCATTTTTTGAAAGTCAAGTTAAATAATTATTACAAAAAAATGTACTTTTTTAAGAGAGAAAAAAAAAATTTTTTTGCTTAAGAAAAATTCAGTCCAAACAAACCTTTAGTCTTTGCCCCTAACCCAACCTTTTGTGGTAGGAATATAAATTCAATTAATTACTTATCGGGAAGGAAAAAGGGGGCAAAAACTTATTTAAAATTAAATTTTCAAATACAAAAATGTATAGACAATAGAATCCATAATTAAAATTTGGCTTCCAAAGTTGAGTAGAGACATGGAATGTTAATTTTGTTAGTTGGGCATAATAACGTCACCAATAAACTATCACATTGAGCTTCATGGCTTTAATTTGGGAGAATACTTTTTTAGGGAAAAAAAAATGAATTAAGAGTGATTCTTCAATTAACAAAAATGCCGCTCAAAGCAGTAAAACCAAAGAAAGCTATCTAGCAGTCAACAAGTCTTATCCCAGTGTAGGCTTGCTTCGTGCATAGGTTACACAAGCTTGGATCAGCGGATTAAAATGCAACTTCTATTTTGAATACTTCTTCATATTCGGCACTAAAGACTTTGGGACTTAGCCTAGCTATTGCTTAAAATTCGAAGAAGTATTAGAAATTAATAAGCTACTGGTGATTATCAGATTCTAATAGTGAGAAGTCAAGACAAAAGATAGAGATTAAATTGCACCAAACCTCCTTGTAGACTACTAAAGAGCATTAGACGTTCATATAATTTAAAAAGTCCCTTATAATCCTCTTGTGGTCCATCAAAATTATAAAGGATCCTATAGTTATTAAAAGCCTTAATCTTTAACCATAAAATTTTTCTGTATCCAAATTAAATTTTTTTTTATTCAAAGCTACTCAAACTACCCTTCTCTTTTAATATAAGAGCCTTTGACGTCTCTCATTTGTTTTTTTTTTTTTTTCTTGTTTCGGGGTGTGCGAAGAAAATATTCCTCATCTACGTCGGTCATTTGCTGCGGTTTCTAAATTTCTTCTCCTCTTAAATGGATTATGATGAAGGAGACTTCGGCGACCATGTGCCTCCCTCGTTCAACCCCCTGATACGAGCCTTCTTCACGTGCCAAACTTTTGCTAATTTGATCTTGAATTTTGATACATCTGTTACCATTAAAACTTGTTTGAGCTTTTTTCATTTCAGGATCTAATAGTTTGCTGCATGTGTAAATGCAATTTGATTTAATTGGTGAATTGTTGTTTCTTAAATGTTTAGTGTTAGAAATTTTACTGTATCGATGGATGTGGGAATTTTTACCTTTTGTTTAATTGCTGATAGTGTTTGTCTGCATTTGTTCTTTTTTTTATTTTCATTTATGTAAGTTGATATGTATTTGTTGAATATTTAAGTATGTGTTGTCATTGTGTTACTGGGGCTTCATTTTGTGTATTTATTTATCTTTCTGATATGGCTAACTTTGAAAAAGAGAAAGATAATAAATTTTTATGTATCTTTCACAAATTATTTTGGGTAGTTTTGGGGAAAAAAATAATTTGGATACAAAAAGAAAAATATTGTTAAAAATAAAGATTTTTTTTTAATTACAAGAGAGTTTGATACACTTTTGATGAACTAGAGATGGATTATAAAAATTTTTTTAATTTCTAAACTATAAGGAGTAATGCATTTTTTATGGATTACAAGGAGATTTATTGTAATTTATCCAAAGATAAACTACGGGAAGAGGGGCAAGTTTTAAGAAATTTAGATGACACGTGGGAGCGAGTGAATGGAACAGAAGTGTAACGTGTACGCGGGCGAAGGGACTTAAGGAAAGGTGCGTGGGAGCGTGGTTCGGTGAAGGCAAGGAAAAGCCGTGTCCGGGTGAGTCTTGGGAGCGACGTGATGTTGATGGCAATTTTCCTTTTTTTTTTCTTTTGGTCCAACGTTGATTGCAACTGATTTTGACAATTTAATGGCGGATTAAGAGAGCTCAATAATCATTGGCTTGCTTAGTTTGGACTGCATGCCACATTATTGACTTAATATCGCGTTTTAATGGTGCCTTTTATTAATGAATAAGCCATTCTTAGCATTGTTAGCCTGATATATTTGAAAGACTAAGGCTCAACTTGTTTGCGGAAAAATAATTTGTAGAGGAAAATGTTTTTCAAGAAAAAAAAATATTTTTTTGGAAAAAGAATATTGTTTAATGTTTGGGTGTCATATTTGAAAATATTTTCTGAAGTTTGATTATTTGAAATGGGTAATGAAAAGAGGGACGGTAGAGAGTTTTCGAAGACATGTTTTCCCTTTTATTTTAAAAGGGAAAATGTTTTCCCCAAAAATAGAGTAGCCGCAATTATTGATTGGAAAAGATTTTTCAGATGACTTTACCTTGAATCAACAATTCTTCAAATTGTTCATTTAAACAAAATTGAAACCCTTTCTTGTTAAGCACATAAAATATTTTGCTACAACTTATTTTCCTACAAACAAACAGAGCATAACTTAATTTATATAATTGTACAGTACATTTTCTTCTTCATCTAAAAGTATAAGATTGATGTTCTTCAGTTTTCTATGCCTGATTATTGTTTATGTTTTTCCTTGTTCCACTGTAGTTAACCAGGCAGCAACTTTAGAATTTCACGGTCATTTATTTTTTATTATTTGTTATCTCCATTTAAAAGTATTTACTTCATCAATATAGATACTTAAAAGCACCTTTATTTCCTGAATGTTTAGATAATAAAAAGAAAAAAGAAACAAAAAAGATTGAGACATTTATGAATTCCATTGAATTTCCTTGTGCGTCTTCACATATTAAGAACTATGAGATCACCTCTTTCATTTTAGAGTGACAGAGGAATGGTACCATTCAAGATATTTTTTTTCATGCTTTTTTTGGAAGTCTAGAGAAAGGTGCAAAGAAAGATTTATATATGTCTTTCTTACCATACTATCGGATCTCATAGAATACTGTCAATTAGAATCCGTTTATTTAAAACGCAAAATTAGAATCCTTTTCTTTTAGTTGTAGCCTCCATTGAGGTCTTACCCATGCATTTATGTGTGCTTTTTTTTTTTTCCTCTCTCTTTTTCCCTTTCAGTTTGTTTAATAATATATGGGGGGAGATATAGTAAGATCAAAGTATAGTTGAACTTAAACCATAGTAGTTCATCACATTTCAAGTGTGGCAAGTGGACAGTCTCCACTATTTTACGGGAAGAGAATATCTGAATTCTGAAGGCTATGCCAAAGCGACTGAATAGGACATCAGATTTTAATGAATCAAGTGATTAATTAGCTTCAAGAATATTTAAAGGCTATCATTTGACAAATATACTTTTCATCAATCTTACGAAAGCGAAAGAGGATGGTGAATTGTTTCAGTAACTTAAAGATGTATATATATATATATATATATACTCATCTAGAGACCCCTACCAATTTGACACACAAAGTCTCTTATATATATCACTGGGGTATATGTGTGTGGGCGCCATACATAGAGCAACGCCTAGCTAGTCGTATGGTGGGGAATGTTTCTGGAGTCTTTCTTTTCCAATTTCTTTTTCTTTTCTTCTTTTTTCTCTTTTTGGGGTTAGTTTACGGAAACAATAACTGGAAAATGCGTTAAAAAAAAAAGGAAGGAAAGAAAAGAGGCTATTTTTTTTGCATAAATATTGCTAAAACGAAAAAAAGAAAAGAAAAGGAGAAGTGATCAAAATAATACTTCTAACGGAGCTAGGGAACAAGAAAATCCCACGGCACGAGGGAGGTCTCATATCAAAGCAAAATATGTTCAACACCAGCAGCATGCAGTGCTTACAGAAGGGCCACCTCTAAAAGTTCATTTCTTCACCAGCACGTAATTTTGATTAGCCTTTGCCCCTCAAATTTTCTCCTCTGCTATCCTCCCTTGTTTTATATATATATATATATATATATATATATATATATATATATATATATATATATATATTGATCAGCGATTTAATATGTTCTTTTCCTCATATATATTTACCTTCTGGAAACAATTAGCTTTCCTTAATGTGAATTGACTTATTTACTTTCTTATCTTTATTTCTCTAGTTTAGCCCTTATATGTAATGTGATCTTATTATAACATAATCAGGTCATTGTCCTTGTGGGATCTTATATCATGGTCCCTCACAAAGTATTCATTCATTAAGTATTGTGCTCCCTTATATATAAAAAAAAAGAAAAAAAAGAATAAAAAACAGCTCAGCAGCAAAACATACGTGAACAGTACGTGCTACTGTTTACGCAGTAAATGTTTATTCACTATCTTACAACTGTTTGTTCACTGACGATTTGCTCACTATTCCACATTTGGCTATTCACTGATTATTTGTTCATTACCACACAATTATTTATTCACTGACCTTTATATATACATCAAATATTTGTTTATTACGCCAAAATTATTTGTTCACTATTCCACAACTATTTGTTCACTAACTATTTGTTCATTACCCCACAACTATTTGTTTATTGACTTTCATATATACATCAAATATTTGTTCATTATGCTATAACTATTTGTTTATTATCTCATAACTATTTGTTCACTGAATATTTGTTCATTATCCTACAACTATTTGTTCACTCCTCTCATGTACACAGACACAAAACACAAATACATCTGCACACACTCTTGCAGAACATGCACATGTGTGCGCATACACACATTCACACACAATGAGCAAGGCGACGAGGGGAAGATTTATTTAGTGGTGGTGCTATCATGAATCATGATTTAAAAAGTTTGAAATTACTTCAGCATCCATTAATGGTGAATATAGATTTAAGCAATTAAATCTTGAATTAAAAGCACCACGAAAATCGCGAAACTACAATGAGAAACGGTGTCGAAGAGAGCCTAAAATGCATAGTATGGTGACTTGGCGGTGGCGTGATGATTGGAGAAGAAGAGAGAAGAGAAGAAGAAAGAAAGGAGAGGAGAGAGAAAGAAGAGGAGAGAGTGTCACGATCACATCAAGATCTAATCTGTTTTTTTTTTTTTTTTTTTTTAAGTATGAGTACACCATACTCTGCACGACCACAATTCTATAGGAACATGATATAATTTGTGCGGTCCTTGTGTATATATCTTCCTTCTTGGTCTTATTTATTTTCAACTTCTCCCAAATATGGTCCGACTTTAATTTATCCCCCCAAATAATGCAAACCCCCATCCACATTGGAGATACGCATTGTTATATATCAATACTATATCCATATACATCATGGCCATAATTTTATGAGAGCTTACAAGCAAAGTTTCATGGATATGTATACATGAGAATCGGTTAATATTTGTTTTATTCACAAATTAACAAACAGCTTGTCTAATTTCTTTTCTTCTTACTTACAAACCTAGAAAGATTAAATACGAAAGATAACATAATAATTCTGTATCATCAGTAGATCGAGCTATACCACAGACAAGGAGCCTTGACCCTCGCAAGGGGACACATTATTATATACTAAGCAAGTTTGTATTAGCTTTTCTTATATATACTACATAAAATTTATATATCTGAGTAATAATATACATATTGCAAGCTTCTTAATCCATACACAAAAGAAATAGAAGTAATCAACAAATGCGATAAACAAAAAAGCACTAGACAAGCAAAGTCATCATAAGCAAAAGAAAAAGCAAAGCCGTAAAATAGAGCATTGATGGATAACATAAGCCGAAAGCGTCCCAAAGGCTTTCCTTTTCTTAGTGCTCCATCCCCATTCCCTTTCTCTTTCGATCATTGCTGGTTTTGGGTCCCACCGTTGTCTATTTCACAAGGCATATATATACATGAATACAAGCTCATATTCATAGAGTTGCATACATATGCTTTTTCTCATTTTAGCAATTTTTTGGTGCACTACCCTTCTTTCGATCGAAACTAAGAATCGATGCAATAATCTGGAATATTGAGGAATATAATTAACTTCGTTGATTAATTCAGAACGTCCACTTCACTAATTAATTCAGAACGCCTATACTTTCATCTAGTCATTTTTATAGTATTAATCAAGACCATCTAATCGGTGCATAGATACTTAATTAAACTAAAAAATGAGAAGAAATAGAGTAACGAAGAAATACTTTTGAAGAAGGGTGAACTAGATGGACAGTTCTGTATAGTAATTTCCGTTTGTAATACTTCTGGAATATGGCAATGCTAAAACATATATAATCTCATCATAATTAACTTCTCTTTTCTCTTTTTTCTATTTAAGTAGGGTGAGGTACTGGAGTAGTGTAGCTCTCAGTTTGCTGTGTAGGGTGGTTCAATATATTTGGAGGCCTAAAGCCAAAATTATAATATGAAGATTTCGTGTATTCTCACTGTTCTTATGAATTATATATATATATATATATATATATATATATATATGAGTGTGTGTGTAAAAATTATATGTAATATGTAAAGATAAATTATATGTGATATTTAAAAGTTAAAATTATACAACCTGATAATAAAAATTTGATTGGAAAAGACAACACATATTGAGAGTTCTTTAACAAAATGACAGGACTTTCAACAAGAAAAAGGAAAATTTTTCTTTGCCTTTTGATATTTAAGAGAGAAATACAATAACAGCCCAAGGAGATTATAATTTAAAAGAAAACTACAAATAATCAAAATAGAGTGAATATTCAAAATTAAAACTTTAATTTTTCCCATGTATCGCACAGGTGCAATATATCATACTTGTTGTTACATTTTATATTTGTTTTTTCACTTAGCTAATAAAGTATATATTACTTGAATTTTGAATTTTATGTGACATTTTAATGGATATTTGAATTGTAAATAATTTATTAATTATTAGATAATTTTTATTCAAACTCTTCTATTTATTTTTGTTATAAAAAATATGGCCTCAATTCAAAATTAGATATTGATATTTTAATTTTCCTTCACAAATAATTAGAGTGACAAATTTTACATTTCTAATACAATTGTATATTTATACTTTAGAGGCTAAAATTAAACTTATTTTTAGAAATAGAATACATGACTTTCTATATATATATATATATATATATATTTTATAAAACATTTCAAAATATATATTATATTACTTTTAACTATAGTCTTTAAAAATAATGCATTTAGACGGCCGCTTGCAACACTTATATTATTTATAATAAATAATAGATATATAATATAGAATATTATAAATTTTAATTAAAAAAAACACTCTAAGGAACAAGGAAGCTTGACGGAGCAAAGAAGTCAATGACCGAAGCTATTTCTCTAATAGCCCCTTTGAACAGGAGGGCAAAGGCTTTTCGAAAAAGTCTTTTTTGTCTTCTAGGGGATTTTTCAGATCAAGGCCCCTAAAAACATCAAGAGATGCTACTACGTTGGTTCGTATTTTGTCCGTCAGCCATGTCCTAACATGCATTTGCCCGTTTATTACAGGGTTATTCTCTAGATATCATGAATGAGATACAATTATTGTGCTAGTGGCACCTTCATTTATTATTAGGTTTTTTTTTTTTGGGTTAAAAGAAACTAGCTCAAACTTTTGGACTTTAAATTAAAATAAGATAACCAAATTTTTGTACAATTATATAAATTTTAATTATAATATTATTTAATTTTAAGATCGAAAAATTTGAGTGGTCTAAAGCGATTGCTTTAGCTACTTTACCCTTGAGCCGCTTCTATTGTAGTGAACTTCAAAACGGCGACCAAGCATCAATTAAGTCATAAAGTCACACCCACAATACACATTATTATTATATTGTTCCTGAAGAAGAGTATTAATCAGCCGTACGTAGAATGATTGTTTTGTAGGAGAAAAAAAGTAAAAGGAAAGGAAGGGAAAAGGATATGGAGAACGAAATAGAATTTGATCATCAGTTGAAGGGCATTAATTATTAGCTAGAATAATTGTAATTAATATAGTTGTTAACTAACTTTATCAAATGCGTTGATCAATTGAGCTATTATTTTTCTATTAGCAAATCATAGACAATTAGGAGTTGAAAATTTTCATGACTTAAATATGACTTCAAAACAGTACTATGACCACTAGTGAAGTGATCACTTTTTCAAAATATATAGGAAATATATATGCCTAGAAATCAAAATCATTATTTGATACGTAGACAACTAAGCATTGGGGACTTATATCATAAACTTGCAGGTGCACGTTACACTGTGCATCTACGATTATAAATATACTGAACAAATAGTTTATCAGTACTGAACAAAAATGATCTGTGAATTTGATTAAACAAGTAGCTTATGAATACTGAACAAATAGTTTTTTTATTTTGAACAAATATCTGCGGTTATTTTCATATATAGATATTTGTTAATTTTACACTTGTCAACAGATATTGTAATAATCTGTAGATTTTATTAGACAAACAACTTATGAATATCGAATAAATAATCATTTGATTCTAAACAAACATCTTTGATTGTTTTTATGTATAGATGTTTTTATGAATTTTACTGGACAAACAACTTATAAATACTAAACAAATAGTTTAGTATACTATACTCTGTGCTACTGCAGGTGCATAATATAATTTGCGCCAAGGCATTTCTATTGCTCCCACCGTACCAAGCATCTCTCTTTTTCTTGTTTATTGGTAATAGGCCTCCAAACTTTGGGCTAAGGTCAATTATAGCATTCAGAGAAGGTTGAAAAAGATTGAGAGTCGTCGTTCACATTTATTTTTTAAAAAATATCTTTTTTAATAAGAGTACACTTTTGTACTAAATATTTAATTAGTTTAGTTTTCAAAATAATTAAAATTAAAAACCAAATTTAACTTATTTTTAGAAATTAAAAAATTTAATTTATCAAAAAATATTTTATTCAAAAATTTTAAAAAACTTAATCTGAACGGGCCATGAATAGTAGTTGAACCCTCACCGCTGTTATTGGGTTCGTTGTTGCCGTACGTATCTTGATCGATCCAATACATGTAGCCCAATTACATCTAACGTCATTTCTCTTGCGAGTGAAAAAAAAAGTTGAGGTACATGCAATGATGTAATGCCACTCGGTCAACTATCAGCTGCAACACATAAAACAATTAAAATTAGAAGTAATAAGAAGATCATTTCCAAGCTCAGATCAGGATACCTGCAGAAGGAAAATTCCTAGGCATGCAACTTAGCAAACAACACTCATGAATGCATGCCTATTCAAAGGTAAATTAAGATGGTAGAAATTTCATGAGCAACTAACAGACACAGACTTATCACATCCTTCATATTTATTCGGCATAAAAGGGATCGGAATCGCGCTAATTGTTTAATTAATTAAGGTAAGCCTCCATGATTTGGACGATCATCAGCAGCAGCAATAGGAGGAGGAGGCTTGGGAATGTAAGGCATTACAGGGGTACCGTGCTCGACGGGCCTGGGTCTTACTTTTGCCTTTGAGCTTGGCACCGGATCAATTGGACGGTAATCTTCCAGGTTAATACTACCACTCCCTCTATCTTCGTCGTCATCGTCGTCGTCCTCGCCCTTCTCATTATCCTGCACAATGTAACAGATCTCAGTACATTTTCATGCTATCTCAACTCTCTCTCTGTGTAAACTTCTTGTAGCTGAAAATTAAGCTAATTAATTAATTAAGATCACACTTACACTTGTAAGCTTACTGCTTTCCATGGTCATCACTCTACCATCCGCATTGCTTGCAAGCATGCCTGGACTTGTTGAGGTACTTCCTTTGCAAGAGAAAACAAGGCACATCAAACTGCTCCCGATCGCCAAGAACATGACCATCAGCACCCCATAGGCCTTCATAGTGACATGCAACAGAGAAAGACTCAAGAGTCGCCTTTGGTTTCTTTAATTTGCTCTTCAAATTCGTAAATTGAACCCAAAAACACAAAACCACAAAAAAAAAAGTAGACAGCAGTATTCTTGTTTCTCCTTCACGCCCTCAAAGCACACATGCTCCTTTAAATGAACGTTAAAAAAAAAGTCAGCCCGTGAAACCCGTGAATATCAGAAGAGGAATTGAAGTACAATTGTGCATGCGAGAACATTAAAATAAAATAAAAAAATGATCTGAAATTAACTACATTCATGTGCGTTGGTGAAGTGAGACAGTGAGTCATCAAGAAGACCATGTGATGAGCTTCATGGCTATACCACTGACCATGGCAGTGGTATAAGAGGTAGATGGGTACGTAGTAAATGTATGTTGAGTTATTATCATCTCTTGTTTTGCTATGCGCTGCAGAGAGAAAATGGTCAGTGCGGGGGCGAAGTGAATTAAATGCAGGACGCTGTGGAAAGCGAGCCCTGCAGTCTTGAACTTTGCCGTTTGAGCACAATAGCACTCGAATATTTTGGAAAACATAACCAAAAAAGTTTCTAATATCCGGCTATTTTACCGATTAAATATGACAGACCATGTATTATCTACACACTCAGAAAAATATATTCTTAACAAAACAAAAATTTATCATTCTAACACCAGTTTTATTGATATGTGATACACCAACTGGACCATACATTTTTAGAGATCACACATCCTCAACAAGAGAGGTAACAGTGTAGACAGCTCCTAAGATAATAACTTTTGGCCATGGTTGTTCCTAAGTCCATGTCCGATTGTTTTTAATTCACAGTGTATGAAGGTTCAAATTTTCACGCCGATCGTAAAGTATATCATCACCGGCCACGGCAGAGGAATGGCGCACACCTCGCCCAACCGACAAATCTCCAGCGGCGACCGTTCCGGCCTCTTATAGCAGACCTGGTGAGCTCTGTTTCATTTCTCTTCAGCATCTCCCACAAGATTTGAACATCTTCATACTCACAAGCGCTCACGTCATGGCGCAGTTTTACAAGTCCTGAAAAAATATTCAAATATACATTTCACATCACCATTCTTGACTAGATTATATTGCAATTATCAACACAACGAACTGCCTTATGCTAAGCGTTCCACATGTCGTTAATTTGCTGTTTCCTAATAGATTTTGATAAAGATGATTGAGTGTGATTGTTTAACTTGTCATCGCATGCCTAATTATAAAATGTTAAGCTCACTAAAAACCATATACTGCCGGCAATGCGACGAAACATACGAAAACAGATATCCTAATCATCATGTGTATATGTTAATATTTACATATTAGTAAAAAAAAAAATGCATTTGATTTGGATGGTTCAACAAACCGTTAACACAAGTAAAGGGACCAGGAAGATAGAAAAGTAGAGAAAACAATGACCAGTAATCAATTAAATTAATTGTCAGCTGGGTGCACCCACAATTTCCAATAAGCGAATTAGACCAGTCATGCCAATCGCTAATTAATTCAGGACAAAAGTAACTGTGTATGGACTTATTAATTTGAGCACTGCATATAGAACTCTGCCTTCATTTGCATTAAAATTTTCATCTGTTTATTAATATTTTCTAGTTCAATTGAGTTAATTGTCCTAAGCGACTGCAACATGATTCAAGGTCCAGGTACAAAGCTTTAATGACAAACATAGAATTGTAAGCCTTTCACTGTAAAGATGATTTTTTGGCAACAGAGCTACGATAATAAACATTAGATCAGACATTAACCAGCAGAAATTACAACAATGCATGCATCACACATTGTATAAGCAATATTAACCAATACTAATGCTGTATTCAATTTGTGATACAAATGCTTATATGAAATCTTAAATCTGAAAAGTATATAAAATTATATATTTTTTAAATTTACGATTTTAGATAAGTATATAACAAATACAGCATAAATCAAAAGGCGAAAAGGGAAAAAGCATACCAGTTTTGCGCGTTCTGAGCTTTATAGCAACTTTGTCGCAGACTTTCTTCATCGGAGCCATCACTTTTCCCCACCACTCCATATCCAATCCTCAACTGCAGTTTCAAAAACAATATTGATCACAAAACCAACCCTTCACAATTCCCCGTAAAAAGATAAATCAGAAAAAATAAATAAATAAATAAATCATCAAGAATTCATCCAAAAAAACCCACCAAAACCAATGCCATCATGATTGCTTTTTCTTCGAAAATGTTACCTTAAATGAGAGATTTGAATAGATTTCTCTATTGGCTTCGGTTTGCTTCTGTTTTGTCGTTGTTGTTTCTCTGCAGCTCCTCTCTCTGTGAAGGGAGAGGGGCCGGCGAAGGAAAGGGAAAGGAAGGGGAGGGAAGGGAAGCAAAGGGAAGGGAAGAAGTTCGTTAGTGCATAAAATGATAATATTTCCTTATGCCAACGTTTTTCTTTTTTTTTTTTCTGGTCAAGTCCTTAGGCTAACGTTAAAGTGTTTATATACGTAGAATGGAATAGAAACGTGACACGTGTACTCCTAACACGTAGGCTGCATCTTATGGTAGTTTGTCCTAGATTTTGATTTGTGATGTTCTCCTTTTCCGACAATGACATCCCATTCCACGCGGGAGTTTATAGGAAATTTTTTATTTTTACCCTGTTTTTAAAAAATTATCATAAAAATATCTTTATTTTGAAAAAGGCTTTCAAAAATACTCTTTGCGATAAGGTGACTTATCGTTCACGAATCCCAAAATTTGAAAAAATTAAAAAAAATAAACAATGACGATTTTAACGAAAACAGTTGGCAAGTGACTTATCGAAAATGGGGCAAGTCACAAAATGGGGTAAGTCACATGCATTAAATGTGAAAAAGCGGACAAAAAAGGCAAAGCCACATGCATTAAGGGCCCGTTTGGATTGGTTTTTTTTATAGAAAAAAGTACTTTTTTTTCCCTGAAAAAATTATACTAAATTTGCAATAATTATCTGATTTGGTTCCAAAAAAGTAAAAACTCTGCAAAAAGCTCAAATATAGCTTTTTCTAGAAGCCAACATTTTCAACTTATAAGAAAAAGTTACTTTTCAAAAACTGTTAAAAAAATCACTTTTAAGAAAAGCCAATTGAAACGGGTCCTAAATGCAGACAAGCCTTTTAGCCCAAAAAAAACACACTCATTTAATGCATTATACAACTCCCTGCCTCCACGCCCCCAGTCCCCACGCCCCACTCTCGAAACCTCAAACTTAACACGGTAAGTCACCTACCGTATTTTAAAAAAAATACGGCAGGTGACTTACCGTTTTTGTTAAAAATACACCATGTTTTTTTAAAAAAATTTTAATTGCCCTTTTTTTAATTTTTTTTTAAAATTTTGGAATTTGGGAACGGTTCGGTAGGTGACTTACCAAAAAGGGTATTTTTGAAAACCTTTTTAAAACAAGGGTATTTTTGAGATAAATTTTTAAAAGTAAGGTAAAAAAAAATTTCCGAATTTATAAGTGGTTGTTATTATTACTAACATTTTAATCCCATGTGGTGGATATTATTGGCCTTTCTTATTAGTACGATCTTTTTCCTTTTAAGAAGCAGGTTATGCCAGATCAGAAGTTGACCATTCAAAGAATAAGGTCCCCCCTAATATCATTATCTAGCAGTTTTTTCCAAAAGGAGAACCCTTTCCCACTGGCCATACTTAACTGCGGGAGGTAAATCGAGGATGTGCGTGAGTGGCACACCGTGAGAGAGACCAACGGCGTGGAAATCCAAAGAATGCCGCAATATTTCAATGAAAGATCGCGCCACACGGACTCGATCCCGCGTATCTAGCAGTTTTTTGAACATATGTGTAGAATCCTTAAAACGTATTACTTAAAAGGAATTGTTTCAAAATTAGCAAGTAAATTGGTGCACTTAAGGCTTGTTTGGATTAGTTTTTAAAAAAAATATCTTTTTTTTAAAACTATATTACTTTTGTAATAATTACTTAATTTAATTTAAAAAAAAGTTAAAACTGTAAAAAAAGTTTAAATATAATTTCTTTTAAAAGTCAAAATTTTAACTTCTTAAATATAATTGTAAAATTGGGTCAAATACTTCTTAAATAGTAATAACAGATTGCAACAAAAAGTATCAAAGTGATTATTAATTTATTACTTAATAATTAAAATAAAATTTATTTGTAAGATTAAAAAAATTATAACTACGTTCGATGTTTGATAAAAAAATAAAAAAAAAACATAAAAAGCACGGAATAAAACCACATTAGTATTCTATAAGTTTGCAACAATGAGATTTTAAAATCATAGCCTCAAAAAGATGCACTTGACTTATTATTTGAGTTCATAGTATTAACTTACAAATTCACGTCTTTTACTAATACGAGCCATTAGGACTTGGCATTCTATCTCTAAAAGTTGAGTTCATCCCCTTGTCTCCGAAAATTTTTGAGATCAAATCATTTATTCGAGATATGTAAATTTTACCTTTAACATCATAGTTCACGAAAAGGATTTAGTAGCCTTGTGGGCTGAGAATGAGGGAAAATAACTATTTTTTTTTTTGAACCCTTCACTCCCACAGAATTTGAACCGAGTACCTCACTTTTGGAGACGATAGTTTCAACCACTTGAGTATTTCTTGATTATGAGGGAAAATAACTAGTTAATATAAAGGTTTTTCATACTTGATTTATCTATCATGATGTTATTAGAGTTTTTAAAATTTTTTTTTATCTTTCAATTGGAGAGTCATCTTAGAAGTTTTGAAAATGTAATCTTAAGGTTGGCTCAAGTATCATGTAAATCGATTGCGTACAGTTGCAACGGCCCAAGCAGGCACCCAAAGTTCTGGCCTGCAGCCTGCTTGTCCTGGCAATAAATAGTCAATAGATGCTGCTATCTCTTTATTTACTTTGATTTTTGAGTTACTCAATAAGTTATTGAAACAGAATTTGGAGGACCGAATTTGGAGTTTTTACTGGTGAAACTCAAGTAATTTTTAAGACTAAAATTAGTGGGCTGAGGTAAGGGGATTGGAATGAATTTTTTCATTGGCATCATGAAGAAAATCTCTAGTTCCCAAGATTCAGTTTTCACCCTAAATGTAGAAGGGTTCAGCTTAATCATTGTTGTTCTGCAGATAATGTTTTGATTTTCTCTAAGGTGGACTATGGTTCATTGAAGCTTATTCGTAGGGGTCTTGATTTGTTCCAAAAGCTGTCTGGACTTTTTCTTAGCAAAGAAAAAAGTGAATTATTTATCAGTGGCTGTGAGGAACCTTTGAGAAGCCAAATTGTTGATCTGATGGGATTTAGAGTTGGCAAACTCCCAGTTAAATATTTGGGTGTTTCTCTTATCTCTGGTAAATTGGGTCGCCTCGAATGCCTGGAGCTGATTAGTAAGATTTCTTCTTCTAGAATTGATGGTTGGGCTCTCAAATGGCTCTCCTTTGCAAGAAGGAAACTACTTATCTCCTCGGTCCAATCTAATATTGTTGCTTACTGGATGATGACGTTTCTTTTGCCCAAGGAGTTATGCACCAGATTGAAAAACTATTGATTGGCTTTCTTTGGCATGGTCAGCAGGGTACTAGCAAAGGTGGTAGGGTGGCTTGGCGAGTTGTTTGTCGTAGGAAAGAAGATGTGGGCGTTGGATTAAAGGACCTTTGGGAGTCTAATTGCTCCAATAATCTCATTTATCTTTGGAATATCTTTCCCAGCAATCTTCAATTTGGGTCAAGTGGATTAAAGCTTACTGCCTCTGTTGAGGGAATCTTTGGACAACCAGCCCAAATAATGATGCAGCTTGGTATTGGAAATGGCTTCTTAAATTGCGTGATTTGATGAAAGGCTTTGTTTTTCATATAATCAGTAGTGGGCACAATACGTTGTTTTGGACGGATTTTTGGCACTCGATTGGGGTTCTTAAAGACATTTATGGAGAGGAGATGATTTCTGTCTTTGGTAGTTCCCTGAAAGCTAGAGTTGTAGATTTTGTGATGGGGAATGATTGGAGATTCTCTCACAACCCACTGCTCGAAAATGTCAGTGCTTTGGTTGGTGATCTTTAAGCCTAATCACCTGGTTGAGGATTTTATTATTTTGGCTTCCACATCCCTAAAGGAGACTGCTAGCTGGTATGGAGGGACTGGCCTTGCTTGTCAGGTCGTTTCTCTTCTAAATCAGCTTGGGAGGTTATGAGAACCAGGTTTGAGCTTGTTGACTGGCATGAGATAGTGTGGTTCAAAGGGCCATTATCTGCGCCATACACTTTGCCAGTGGCCGATGATGTTAGACAAGAACCCAACCAGGTACAGGTAGCTCTCACGGGGTTTGGTTGTGGATCCTTTGTACGTTTTTTGTAGGAGATGCATTGAAACTAAAGATTACCTATAGGATAACCAAAAGAATTTGGATTAAGTGTATGCATATGGTTAAGGGGCCTCACTAGATTTGCTCTTAGGGGAATTTCTGTGTTTGGTTTAATAGGAGACTCAAATCTCGATTGTTGCAGGCGATAGTCACGAAATTGTTTTTTGCCACAGTTGTCTATCACATTTGGAAGGAACGTAACCGTCGAATTCATGACAAGACCGCTTTATGTGAGGAGCAACTGTTTATGTATATATCCGTTGATGTGAAAAATCTTTTGTATAGGGATAGGAAATTTCCTAAAACTATAATTAACATATTCATTTGTGGGGCGTGGACTGTATATGTTGATATCTTGGTTTAATTTCTTTCGTTTCTGCTCCTTTGCTGTTATGTATAGTTTCGTTTTTTTAATGAAATTTCACTTGCAATATTGACCATACTAATTCGAATCCACCTTTTAATATTATTGAATGGACTAGGTATTGGACACCAAGAGATACAGAAGATAGGGAAGTAAAACATAACTGAGAAAAATAAAAAAAATAGTAGAATTTCTCTTTGTTAATCTGTACGATCAAATTCCTCACCTTTTAAGTCATAATAATAGTTTTAGCCACTTTAATTATTTCATAAATTTTACATACTACTTGTCTATATACCATTGCTAACTAGTAGTTGCTACAAGATTTTAGTTAGAATTATGATTCAACATATAAATTTGAAGTTGTCTATCAAACATATTTATTGCCAACAAAATTGTAAATCAATATATAACAAACTTCCAAGTCCCTTTCTTCTGATATTAAAGTATTCTAACAAAGATAAACAAATTAAGAGATTTTTTTTTCTTTTTTCTTTTTTAACCATTCAACCGCTAAAATCTCATAAATAAGTAAAAAAACTTGGTATTATCTGTCTCCCAACTTTGTAGTAAATAGCAATAGAACATTACGTGTGGTTCAATAGAAAAATAAAAGATAAAGTTTTGGAATTGATCTCATGCGAAAATCTCCCATTAGTTTTTTTTTTAATTTTATTTTGTTCTTTTTATTTAGATTGGATTATTAAAAAGTTATTTAAAGCACATCTGGCTTTTTTTATTGTGAACTTTAAATAGTTATGTGTTTTAATAAAAGTTGTAATTATAAAAATAAATATTTAAATATTTGTTGAAAGTAATTTGAAAAGTAAGTTATATGGTTAAAATAATTATTAAAGTCATAAAAATAAAATTTAAAAAGGTAAGTATAAGAAAAAAGGGTAATGATATTGTAATAATAAAAATAAAAAAAGTAAGGATAAGATAATAAATAAATTGGTCAAACTTATTTTTTTAAAGTGTTTAAAATAATAAAAACAAAAGGTAAGATTGAGGAGCTTTTGTTTTTTAGTTAAAGTTATTCAAGAGAAATACTTTTTTAATTAAAATAAATACTTTTATTAATTTTAATTAAACTTTAAATAAGATTGATCAGAAAAAAAAAAAAAAAACCGAACACCCTCTTAGCCAAATAGGCAAAATATAGAATTTTGTAAAAAATATTTTTATTGCAGGGTTCTAATAATTTAAAAAAAAAAAGAAAAAGACAACCCCTCCCATCCTTCTATAAAATCCCCAAAGCTGAAAATACAGAAGCTTTTTTCTGTTTGCTTTGCTCGGTGCATGTTTGTTCGGCGTTTAGAGAAGAAGAGCAACACCATCAAAATTTCCGATTTTCGAAGATTATTTTTTTTCATTCTTCGGTTGAAACTGTTGCCCTAGCAGGCTAGCACTCAACGTAGTCTGCAAATTTCAACTCCATTTTAATGGATCCTAACATCATGAAACTCCTCGAAGAAGACGAGGTAACACAATCAGACTCACAGTAACATATATATACACATCCTCGTCAATTCATATGCTTCTTCGCTAATTGAGTAATTTCTTTCTTCACCAAAATGAATTTTTGTGTATTAAATGTGGGCGTGTTTGTTTATAGGACGAAACAATGCATTCTGGGGCTGACGTCGACGCGTTCACGGCGGCTTTAAACAGAGACATTGAAGGCGATAATTCCATGCCTCAGCCGTCCGATTCAGATAGTGGTATTATTAGCTTTTGATGTTTACTTATTTTGATTAAAGTTCGGAAATTAGTTTCCTTTGATTATAATATCTAGTGTAATGCTAGAACTAGTTGAACAAATTGAAATTATTCAACGAACTGAGATCCAACTTGTGTAAATTATGTTTACTTCAATTGGAGGATAAGCATATCAGCGTTTTATTTATAATATCAGCAGTAATATTCAACACTGGTCGAATAATCCGAGAATAATTCTACAAATGACACCCAATTTGTTTTTATTATGTTTGCTTTGAGCATAGGATAAGCACATGACTGGTGATTTAATTGTTAGCTATTTAAGATTCTTTTTTTTTTCCTTTTTTTTCCCTCCCTCTCTTGGTGGTATGCTTTGGTTGGTAGCTGTATAGTTTAAGTTTGAGATTGAGACAAGAAACATGGAATTTTATGAGGTATGAGAAATATGGGCATTTTGATACCATACATCAGTAGATTAGAATAAAGGAAAATGAAGGACTTCGGGTTTTAAGTCTTCTAACTTCTGAGCAGGACTAATTTTATACTTGAATTGTCATTACCAAAATGGTCTAGAGCATGAGGGTTATGGCAGTTGATACTAAGGGGAGATTGGTTTTGAATTTGGAAAGATGAAGTTTCAATCTATCATGAACCTAGACTTTGCACATCTTGCTTAGTATAATGGTGGCATGGTGATAGGTGAAACCATAATCTTTGCGGAGACAAGTGACTGTTAACTGAACATGGACTTGCATGGAACCAAATTCTCAATTTGCCGGATATAATGGATTAGTCAACGCTCCAAGTCTGAAATTCATACCAAATAATGTTATAATGAAATTATGCCCATGTTATCCTGTTTATCTTTATGTCTTGGTAGCTAATCTTTCTTCGTCATCATCCACCATTCATGCTTAAAACCTAGCCATCATGATAAATCGATCATTTTGTCATATTTATTTTCATGCTTATTGAAGGAAAATGAGGATTCCGTATTAACATTTTCAAGTTTTTGTGTTTCCTAAGAGCATGCATGCTTGGGAGCTGGTGTTTTCTGATATTTTGCTGGTCCATTTGTTGTTTCCTTCTGATATGTAGGTATGTTCAACTTTTGCGTGCAGGTGCAATATCTCAAAGAAGCAATAATACGTCAAGTCAATTTCTCTTGCAGTGGCAGCCATCCAGCAACAGTGAAAATGCTAGTTGTCAAAATCAGCGAGATGCAGAGGGTAACCAACAACTTGACCGGCCTTCGTCAGGAGTAGAGCTGGAGAGACACATGTCTGGCTCTGACGGTCAACAACAACAAGATCATCCTTCACAGGGGCTTACTCACCCTCCTCTACAATATGAACCCTCACCTACGGATACCTCTCAACAACTAAAAGCTGAGCAAGACGCTCCTCAGGTATCACAAGGAGTAAATTTACCAAGTACTGAAAAGAATCCAATGCATGGCCATGAGCCTGGTGGAACCCAAAATAACAAGGGCGAATCTGATAACCTTAAATTGCAGAGTACGAGCAATCAACAGACCCAGGCAATGGGGATAAACAGTCAATCAGCAATGGCAACGGGGATGGGCAATCAACCGGCTACTGCATCGGGGGTTAACAATCAACAAGCAATTGGCACAGGGGTGGGCAATCATCAGCCAATTGCAACAACGATGAGCAATCAGCAGTCGATGGGAACAGGAATGAATAATCAACAGTTGGTAAGATTGGGAATGAGCCATCAGCCCTCATCAGCATCGGGGATGAGCAATCAGCAATCAATGACAATGGGGTTGAGCAATCAGCACCCGATGGCAGTAGGGCTGGGCAATCAACAGTCAGTGGCAACAGGAATGAGTAATCAGCAGTCTGTGGCAGCAGGGATGAGCAGTCAACAGGCAATGGGAACAGGCATGAATAATCAACAAGCTATTAATTCAATGAATCGTGGCAAACAAGTACCATTTGCCCTGTTGCTTCCCGTAATACAGCCTCAACTTGACAAAGACAGAGCAATGCAACTCCAGACCCTTTACCAAAAGCTTAAGGTGGGTTGTTAAAGCTAGTTTAATTTGCATTATGTTTTTGTTTGATTACTGGACCTTTTGTTTCTTTGCCTAAGAATGAGAATCTCTTTTCAGAAAAATGAAATTTCCAAAGATGGGTTTGTCCGACACATGAGAAGTATCGTGGGGGACCAGATGCTCAAGATGGCTGTTTATAAGTTGCAGACACAGGTAGTGAAACTATCAAATTAATGTTAGCCAATAATTTGATGTATTAAGTATTGAGGCAGAAACCTGTAAGTAATTGTATTGCTTCTAAGCTCAGGCTACTCGGAACACACGGCCAGTTCCCAGTCAACAACAGCTGCAAGTGGCAGCTAATGGTACATCACTTTCCTCTGAATCTGTATCGTGCTTGTAGATTATAAGTCCCAGCTTTTTGCTGATCCAATTCATGTTGTCTTGTCTTTAGTGCAAATGCCTACAGATGCAAACGATCCAAATAGTAATGCTCTTCAGCAATGTGAGGTGGAACTGCAGGGAGAGCCACGTGGTTTGCGAGCAAGCCAGATATCTTCATCTAGTTTGAGTGCTTCAAGTCAAGAGAGGGACCGTCCTGCTTATCCGGTAGAGGGGCTTAACAAGCAGCAGCAGCAGCATTTGCACTTCTCACAAGCATCTTTCCCTGCATTTGGGAGTACTGGAAGTAATTATCATCCTCTCTCAACCAGTAATGCCACTACATCAGCTGCATCTCTCAAACAGCCAACTCATGATTCACAAATGAGACTTATACCAGGTCATCAAAGCATGAGTGCAACTCAGTTGGGAACTACATCTCAGGCAATAAATATGATGAATGCTCCTAGGCCGAATTCCCTTAGCGAACCAAAGAGAATGCAAGGTGGAACTCTTACTCAGATGGCAAATAATTCTCCGGTGCCACAGAATGCAGTTCAGTGGCAGTCGTCGAATATTAGTGAGCAGAGAAATAGTGCTCCATCATCTATGACCTATGTGAAACAGGAACCTGGCGATCAGTCAAGTGACCAACAGCAAAGGTCCCAATTATCCACCCCTCAGGGTTTATCTTCCTTCTCTTCTGTACACATTGACCATGGAACTCTAAAAGAAGAATCTTTTGATATGCAATCCTCCAGACTGGGTTTTTCAACTCCAACAAGCATTGTTCCTTCACCTACAGTGCCATCTACGACATCAAGCCAGATGGAACATAATCATCCGGTAAACATTTTGATTTTCTGCTACTTTGCTAGTTCTTCTTTTGTGTTAATCTGGTTCATAATGTTATAGCGGGCAGATTGTTAACAGCCAACAGGATGATGATATATATGTTTTATAAATCAGTGTCTGGATATATTTAGGTCTTTCTTTTGGGTTAGAGTTCTTCTGTCAAACAATATTGTGCCTGAATGCTGATCTAAATGGATTTCAGAGAATGCTTTTCTCAGTCTTCAAACTGACACCTTATAAATACAATTAGGTCTACCACTCTACTATAATGCTTGAAATGAAGTTGCTCTGATAATTACAGAAGAAATCCATATGCACAATTATCGAAATGTGTTTTACACATAAAAAATGATAAAATAGACAATCAATATAATTTATCAAATGTAGAATTGTATAAAGTCAGATGCTTATTGCCCTTTAGATCCTTGGTATTCTCAAAGTTCCTGCTGTTGGGCTTCTCTGAAATAACCACCGAAATGTGAGCATTGTACTGAGACTTACATTTAAGCAGTTTTTGGTAGTTTTTACATTATTAATGTTCCTGGTCGTAATTTAGGTGTAGACATGATACATACCACCTGTTTTAGATATGTGTTTACATCATGATTCTTTTATTATCACTCATCTATCTGCATTCTTTTAGCTGAACTCCCGGATACCTTCTGTAACCTCTCCTCTTGCACCCACAAATAATGCAAAGACTCCAATGAAGAAGCCAACAGTTGGCCAAAAGAAGCCCCTGGAAGCACTTGGGTCTTCACCTCCTCCATCAAGGTGATTTCAATTATCAGTACTCACGAATGGCTATGGAATGCAAAGAGATTCAATACTGAATTGCTTTCTGCAATTTTATGGCTTGTCTTGCAGTAAGAAGCAAAAGGTCTCAGGTGCCTTTTTGGATCAAAGCATTGAACAGCTTAATGATGTTACTGCTGTTAGTGGAGTTAATCTCAGGGTAATTACTCTTATTTCCTTGTTTCCCTCTTGATGTTATTCTTGTCTCTGATCATTGTAAGTAAGCTCACTGTCCTTGACTAGGAAGAGGAAGAACAACTATTTTCTGGGACCAAGGAAGAGAGTCGGGTGTCAGAAGCATCTCGACGAGTTGTGCAAGAAGAAGAAGAAAGGCTGATACTGCAGAAAATTCCACTTCAGAAGAAATTAGCAGAAATCAGTTATGATTCTTCCTCTTAATATTCTGTGATAACTTTGAATATCAGCATTTAGATGCCAGTCGAAAGGATTACTTAGGTGTTCTTATTATTATGTGGCAGTGGCGAAATGCGGTCTAAAGGGTATTGGCAGTGATGTGGAGAAGTGCTTGTCGTTGGTGAGTTTTTATCCTATGCTTTATATTTGACTATTTGAACTTTTATGTTCTATTAAAGTCTAAAATGCTTAACTTTTTAGTGCGTGGAGGAAAGGATGCGTGGGCTGATATCTAATCTGATTAGACTCTCGAAGCAGGTTAGGTTTTTCTACCGCTCTTTACTCTGTGTAGAGTGGAATTACTTCACTGGGAACATAAATTGGCATATTTCTCTTTGGACTATATGCATTTGTTGCAGCGGGTTGACATAGAGAAGCCAAGGCACAGAACTATTATCACCTCAGATGTTCGGCAACAGATAAGTGCAATAAACCGAAAAGCTCGTGAGGAATGGGAGAAGAAACAAGCTGAAGCAGAAAAACTTCAAAAGCTGAATGAAGTATATCTGTCTTTGACTTATATATTGTTGTGAATATCCCCAATTATTTATAGATGAAGAACTGGTGATTTGTGTGATTGCAGCCTGAGGGTAACAATGCAGTTGATGGTGAGAAAGAGAAAGATGAAGCTCGTGCTAGATCAGTAAAAGTACTGAGTTTGTTGTCTAAAGATTTAATTACTGTTTTTTCGTGGAAAATAATTGTGAATCCTTTTCTGACCTTTGTCATTTGCAGGTAAACAAGGAAGAGGATAATAAGATGCGTACAACAGCCGCAAACGTAGCTGCACGAGCTGCTTTTGGAGGAGATGACATGTTGTCAAAATGGCAATTAATGGCTGAACAGGCCAGGCAAAAACGGGAAGGGTCAGATACAACATCTGGTTCACAGGTTGGTAAAGATGTGGCACGAAAACCTTCATCAACCTCTGGAGGAAGTGCTGTGGACCATCAACAAGCAGAAAGAAGAGGTCATTCATCTGCTACCCCTGGTATGTTTAGTTGCTTATATGCATAAACGCCTCTAACATGCCATTTGAGATGAATATTTGTTGCGACTATGCCAAATGTGTAACAATTACCAAGTCAACCAAACTTTAGGTTCAGTCTGATCCTCAGGATTGCGTAATTTTCTTTTGGGACCTTATGGTTATATTATTCTGTGTATGCAGGAGGGATAAGGAAAATTGGAAGAAATCAGGTGGTCGTGCCACAGAATAGAGTTGCTCGGACCATCTCCGTCAAGGATGTTATTGCTGTCCTGGAGAGAGAGCCGCAGATGTCAAAGTCCACATTGATGTATCGCTTGTACGAAAAAATCCGCACTGATGCCACAGCTGAGTAACGTTCAAAACACCAGTGAATTAAGATATCAAGTTCCAAGTATATAGCAAGTATTCTTGTTCTGTTGAGGGATTCTACCTCTCTCCCTTCCATATTTGTTTGCTGTTACTTACATTTTCTGTAAATCGTGGGGCTCTAAAAAGCCTTGTATGACAATATGAGTAAGAATGTGAGCGCTTCATTATTCTAATCTTTCGCAGAAGTCGGGGGCTTCTAGCTTTTACATTTGGAATCTGAGTAAAAATTTAAACGTCAAGCATTTCTTCAGATCATGTTTAGCTTGTTTGAGCGTGTTTGGAAATGTCTTAGGTCATTGTCTTTAGTTCTCAATGCACAACACCATTAGGTGTGATTTATTAGAAGAGTAGAAGCATTAATTGATGCCGGACTTTGGAACTCATACACAAAACCGCTGGTACCCGCATGCTTGTCTTGCAACTGGCTCAATCTACGTGACCTAATTTTACATCATTTTCAATTAGTTAATTAAATAGTTATTTATTAATAGTTAAAATACAACAATTATTAGTTATTTAAATAGTTATTAGTTTTCTAATCTCTAATTATGTCGGATAAGTCCTTAATATAGGAAATTACTTAAAATAGCTCATTTTAACCGTTATTAACTACCTAATCTCTAACTGTGGTGGACAGGGCCTTAACATAGAAAATTACGCAGGAAAGCTCTGTCCAAGGCTAACAATGACACGTGTTATTACCGTCTCATGTCATGGTCATACATGTTTATTAAAGTCGATTATATTTACATCATCAGCATCAGCAGCATAGTAGTAACTTTTGAAGAGTTGGGTCTAGATCCAGCTTGGATAGTAACAAAGAAGCCCAAACCGCCGCACAACGCGGTTCGACAAGATCTTTGAAATATTGCATTCTTTGGATTTCAAACCCGTTGGTCTCTCGCTGCGCCACTCACGACATCCTCGCTTAACATCCCACCATACGATGAAAAAAGGTTCAATATCTGGTTAACCCTTTTGTAAAAAAAAAAAAAAAGAAGCCCAAGCCCGTATCGTGAAGTGCCCACACTCGCCCGTAAGGAAGTCTGTAAACTGTCGAAATCATGTCCCGCATGCAGCTGTTGACGAGAATAACAGACAATGACGTCTATGTTACATTAAACAAACAAAAACCCGTTGGAATATCCCAAAAGCTGCAAAAGTGAAGAGAAGCAAAATATCAAAGCTTCAAAAATATGTCAAGAAAAGCTATGTCGCAAGCTCGTGTCTACGCTGACGTCAACGTTCAACGGCCTAGAGAATATTGGGATTACGAATCGCTCACCGTTCAGTGGGGGTAAACATCGTACTGTATAACCATGATCTTCTTATATATTTTCAAGAAATTTTTTGTTAGTTTTTTTCTGTCCTCGATTTATGCTTTTTTTTTTTCATGATTGCGAATTGATTATATATCGTTTAGCCTTGGTAATTTGGCTTTGCTAACAAGGGGAAGTTTTTGTCACATTCTTTAAGGTTAAATGTAAATTTAGCAAAAACTTGAGAATTGTTTTTGCATTTTTATCCTAGGATTTTTAAGTATATTTAAGATTGAGCTGTCTTATATACATAATGTTTTTTGTTTTTTGTTTTTTTTTATTATTTAAATTGAAGTAATGAGTTATCTGTTGAGAAGGTTGCCCCAAAAAGCGGTGTATATAAGGCATAACCCAATAAAACTTGAAAGTTGGCGACCAGGATTGATGTTTCTGATATTATATTTATTTATTAATTTTTAGTTGAATTAGCTGGAAGCCTTTGGCAATGGTGTGACATGATTCAATTGAGTATCAGATAGTTTTTCATGTTCTATTGGTTCTGAAATTTAGTAGCTGGATGGTTTTAGAGGAAAATAATAATCGTAATTAAAATTGGCCTATTTCTTGCTAGTTTATATGGGTTTTCTCTTCTCTTTACAGTGAGCAAGATGACTATGAGGTGGTTCGGAAAGTGGGAAGGGGGAAATATAGTGAGGTCTTTGAAGGTATAAATGTTAGCAACAATGAGAAATGCATCATCAAAATCCTCAAGCCTGTCAGAAAGAAAAAGGTAATTTGCAGAATTTCTCTGTATTCTATAGAGAAGTGTAGGACAAAGATAGACACCGGCAATATTGGTAGTTGAATATCTCATCACTAATATGTGGGGTGTTTTATCCGGGTCATGTTTTCCATCTCAGTCGTGTGCTTCTAGCTCCCATTTGATTGTACTGGGACCTGCCTATAGAAATCTTCTCCGCCTAAGAACTACAAAGTCCTGAAGAATTTACTGGTGGTGTTATCATTCTCAAAGCATTTGTAATCGAGGTCTGCTCTGTGGACTGGGACTACAGCAGAATCTCGCGTATTGCAGATGGAAGTTCCACTTCGTTTTAAGACTGGTAAATGGTTTAACGCATTGAAGTGTTTTGCACGTGGAATTTTTCTCGAAGTTCTGTGGACATGATATGTTCTGCTCTAAGGAGTCACTGATCAGGCAATCTTTTTGTCCCCATGATAAATACTGGAAAGTATTGCTAACATGGCCAAGGAGCTTGTTGATACATGGCCAAGGAGCTTGTTGATATAAAAATTGCTTTTTGGGGACAGAAAGAATTGTATACGTTTTTTGATGAGTAAAATGACGCTTATATTCCTACCTGTTCAATATATGTTTGCGAAGCCATTTCTTTATACATTTACTTTGTTCTTGTGCATTTCTTTGATGGCTTATGTTGTACAGATAATTTAATCACTTCTGCAGATAAAAAGAGAGATCAAAATACTTCAAAATCTGTGAAGCTACTCGATATTGTCAGAGATCAGCACTCAAAAACTCCCAGTTTGATTTTTGAATATGTGAACAGTACAGATTTTAAAGTCTTGTACCCAACGCTGACAGATTATGACATTCGCTACTATATTTATGAGCTTCTCAAGGTTTTCTGTTCATCTCATTTCCATATTTTTTTCTTGATTTCCTGATCTCAATTTTCCTCTCTGAACTCCGTTTCTCTCTTTCTCTTCTGCTCTCTGATTCTCTCCGCATCCGTCACTTGGAGTTGTTGGTATGAGGAGGTTGCAGTTGATTTGTGTGTTTGAACATCACTATTATGGCTTTACCAGCATCTGAATGTGTATTTTGTAGCTTTAAATGTGTACACTTATGTTGAGAGGACTGTGCTCCTTGTAGATAATCTTGTTGCAGTTCTACGTCTTATTAAGTAGGTGTGGCTAATCTAAAGTGAAATGACTGGGCAGACTTTGAGGGAAATAAATCTGTATACCCATTATGTTGAGCAGTACATGAAGTTATTGGGCATCCTCTTTTTCTTGCCCTAGCTTGTGAATTTTTAAGAAGCAAAAATGTAACTTATTCGACTTTAGGATTAACTTTGGTCAGAGGGAGGCAATATCTCAGTGATATTGCCTACTAAAATATAGCACACTTTATTTACTGTGCCGTTTCTTTACCTGAAATTTTAAAACAAATATTGACATATTGAGCTTTGCCTTTATTGCAGGCTTTAGACTGCTGCCATTCACAAGGAATAATGCACAGAGATGTCAAGCCTCATAATGTCATGATTGATCATGAACTACGGAAGCTTCGGCTGATTGACTGGGGTCTTGCTGAGTTTTACCATCCTGCCAAAGAATACAATGTCCGAGTGGCTTCAAGGTTTGTTGATCTAAGCACAATAATAGTCTTTGTGCGTGCTCATCTTTGCCTCATTCCTTAGGACTCCCATTTCACGTTATCTATCTGGAAGAGTCGAATTATGCTGTCTGTCCGGTGACCAGTCACTCATTCTTCCCCTTTTTGGTTCTTCTTCCAGATACTTCAAGGGACCTGAACTACTTGTGGATTTGCAAGATTATGATTATTCTCTGGACATGTGGAGCCTAGGCTGTATGTTTGCGGGGATGGTATGACTTATGCTGTTAGAACCTGCTCACATTATTTATAGTTTTGCTAAATGGATTTCTATTTTTCTTTCATCAACAGATTTTTCGGAAGGAGCCATTCTTTTATGGCCACGACAACCATGATCAGCTTGTGAAAATTGCCAAGGTAATGCAACTACATTATCTGATTGATCTGGCTAGATGTTAGACACTGTCTTTGGTTAACGTGATTATTCATGTATTTGTCTGTGTTACAGTTATTTTCATCAATTTCTGTGTTCTTCTATAGTCAAGTTTTTGACTCTTAAACCATCATCTCCTTTGCTAAAAGAATATGGTCAACCCCTGTTGTGTTATGTTTTATTATTCTTACCTGAGGTGGAACCAACACTAATTTTCAACGATGCTGTGCAAATTTTACGTGCTAATTCTGTATATGGTATGTTGTGTTTTGAAATGTTGTTCTTAAGGTTTTGAAACATGGAACTTGATTGCAGAAAACACTAACACTTCCCTAGTTTAAATCATGGAACTCGTCTTTTTTTTTTTTTTTCCTTTTTTCATGTTTACTTGGTTGCTTTGGTGTGAATGAGTTTGCTTTATGCCTTTACGTGGAAATATGTTATATGTAGGGAAGACAAAAGAGGATGTGGTCTTACATTGGTCCATCCTTGACTATATAGAAAGAAGCAGGCATATACTTAAGTTGCATTATTTTCATCATTATGCAATCTTCTATTGGAGATATCTCTACAGGCATAACATTCGATTAGACCTGTAGCCATGCATGCATGACTAGTTTTCTTGCAGGTTCTTGGGACAGATGAGTTGAATGCGTATTTGAACAAGTATCACCTTGAGCTGGATCCTCAACTTGGTGCTCTTGTTGGAAGGTAAATTGGAGAAAATCTTTTATCTCCAACATTTAGCTTAACATATACAAGCATGAATATTCTTCCTGACATCAGTTGTGCCGTCCTATTATTTTTCCTAGTCTCTTTTTTTGGGAAAAGGATGCAGCACCCTCTCTGCAGCCTTCTAATCTCTCTACATGTATTTCATTTAAACTGATGTAATATTTATCATTTCTGCTTTTATTCTCTTGTTTTTTGCTTTCCTTTTCTCTTTTTCTTTTGTTAAGCAGTAATTTTACGTTCTTAATCTTTTTGTGTGTCATGCAGGCATAGCAGAAGACCCTGGTCCAGATTTATTAATGCAGACAATCAGCATCTTGTTTCTCCAGAGGTGATTTATTTTGATTTCGGTCAGCTTCTACAATTGTTTTGTTTATTTTTTGATAGTTACTCCTACCACACAACATCTTTTATTTTTCATGCTGTGCAGGCCCTTGATTTTCTTGATAAGCTTCTCCGTTATGATCATCAGGATAGGCTTACTGCAAAAGAAGCTATGGTAATGTTTTACAAATTATTTTCTTTCTCTATTAGGACAGAAGTTAAGATATTGTAGAGGCGCTTAAAATATTTCAGTTCTTTCGAAAATATTTCAGTTCTTTGTTTCCTTGTTTTGGGCTTTTCGGTTGTCGCCTCCTATAATTCTCAAGGCGCAAGCATGTTCAGATCAATGAGAACTGAAAAAGTGCATTCTTGCCCAAATTCTAATGCATTCTTGCCCAAATTCTAGCATAACCTGATAGGTGTCTTACTTGGTGGAAAAGAAAAATAAATAACATTCTTTTTCTTCATGTGAATGCTGAATGCTGTATCTTAGATTTATCGTCTTGCGAAATTTCTGTTCTGGAAGACGGTGTCACTAGGGGGTTACGAACAGCTAAACCGCCAGAGGCCTATTTTGCGGCAATTGAATGGCTAATGTAGCTTGTTCTCCGTAAGATCTTTACCTAATAACAAAGATGTGCAACCTTTTTCTCCATGCAAGGATTTATTTCCGTCTGCTTCCACGATAATCTTTGAACTACACTTCCATTTTTGTTAGTCTGAAGGGTGAAAGTTTCCTTTGATGATCTTGTTCTCCAAGATCAAGCCACCAAAAAATCAATCTGTGCAATTAACTTTTGCTTCCATGAGCTCCTTTTAGATAGCATTGTTATCGTTGCTTGTCTATTTCCAAATCCATAATTTTAATGACTTTATGCCAGTATGATTATTAGTATCAATCTCTTCAATTTAGCCTTGACCATCTATTTATCATAGTTGTTATTCAAGTTTAGACATGCTCCTTTATTTCCAAAGATATCACTAGAAATTCCCTTGCATGGAAAATGTCAAATAATTACTTTATCAACATTCATTCTATTGTATTGAGACACCCTTCGTTCAACCTCTTCTTATTATACATGAGAAAGGATTTTTTTCAGGCAAAGAAACTACATTTTCCTATGTATGTTAGATTGTGAGATAAGCAAATAATTTTTCCTAGTTGGTGATTAGTCAAAATTGTCCTAGTCATCAGATATCAATCCATCAGCAAAAGGAAATCAAAATGCAAATACTTCGCAAGCTTTTTAGCAAAATACTCATGGTTTTGTTTTCTGTTTCAGGCACACCCATACTTCCTTCAAGTAAGGGCTGCAGAAAACAGCAGAATGCGAACTCAGTAGTCGGTAACTCGCTGCGTTTTCATATTTACAAAAATGCATAGTGTTGCCAGTTGTCGATAATAGTACTCTTTCCCAGTTATGTATCATAGCAAGTATCGCCAACTCAAGCTGCTAGACGGTGTTACAGGCTTTATGTGGCAGCATTCATAGACTGCCCCATCTGTACTCAGTAAAGTATATTTGTTGTTTTCCCTCAAGGACCATATTTCATACTGATATCGCTGAGAGATTGTACATCTAATGCTCAGTGAGATTTGTGTTGATATTGCATTGTCCAGATCAACAATAACAGCTCAGTGCCTAGATTGTTCACATTGCTTTGGTTTTGCAGCAGGACTTGGCTATGATTCCATCCTTACCCTCTCCGACACCACACGGCTGGCCTGTCCCACCCCTCTGCCGAGGGGGTGGGGGGGACACCATCTTCTTGTTAGTCTGTATACAAGCTATCCTCGTGAACTTTATTTCTCGTCTCATAAATTAAATAGGAAGGCATAACTGAAGACATCAGGCGGATAAATAAAAATATAAGAGGTAAATGGATCCATGATAGGAAGAAGATATATTATAGGCATTCACGAAAAGTTTCAAGCTAAGGAACATCAACAGTTTCACAAAACTATCGCAATTACAACTCTGGAACACTTTCAAGCGATCATGCTGATTAAAAACATGGTGGAAACCCACTCCCACAGAACTTTCCTCCACTTCAAATCATTTCTTCAGATGAGGAAAACATGTGTAGAGATCGGTCTTGGGATGTTTTGCTTCAGCGTGTTCCTTGCACTTTACCTCTGAAGTAGTGCATATGAATGTTTGCATGCAAGCCTTGCACTGCATTCAACAAAGCCGTACAACTGTTAATATGACGTACACAACCCCTGGCTGTATTAGCATGTAAAACACTCGTTCCATACTGACTTCAAAGTCAAATTTTATATCCCAATTATTTAGAGTCTGAAAATATACTAATCTTACACGATTTTAGGCCAGTTATGATATTCGCCTTGTGATGAAACCTTTATGTTCAAGATCCCCTATTCTTTAACACCCAACGCTTTTCAACTTCTGTATACAGACTTGTGATGTACCTCAAGGCTGTTTGAATCATGGGGGTGAAGCAGTCATATGTTTTTAAAGGGAGCAACCAAATATTGATTGTTTCCAGAGTGTCCATGCCAATGTTAAACTACATTTCGAGTTAACAACTAGCACCATAATCAAAACAGCCTGACATGTCTATTTGAAACCTCATGGATTGAACTGCATATGTTTTGCCATTACACTCTCTACATGTTTGATTTTCATAACCAGCCAGCAACTAGCTGAAAACTTTTGCACAGAACTGAGAGGCAGTGATAAAACAATAAAACCAAGAGCGACCTGTTTCACCATCTCAATATGCATAGGTAGCTTGTGCATGTATGTGTAAGTTTTAGTTTTAAGGTGTACCTTTAAGATCTACCTAAATATGCAACATACATGGACATGCCTATAAAAGATTGAAATGGTGCTCATTAGTTAAACAAAACATAAAACAATTAGTTATAATGAACCATAAACAGTTTATATTATCAAAATGTTGAGCGGAAAACCTGATATGTTTCAGAAAGGAGTCGTCATCTTCTCTTCTATCATCAGATCTAACAAACAAGATATCAGCACAGAAGAGAAAAACCAGAACCCACAGACCATAAAGCAATCCTTTATCTCATTTGCAAACATTTGGATCTAAAACCGCTACAACAGACGAATACAAACACAGACAAAAATGTATTTAAAAAAAAATTTAAGAAGAACAAAAAGAATATGCACACCCAAATCCCTATGTCTAACTGTCCATTAAGGCGCTGTTTAGCAACAGTGCTTCAAGTAGTGTTTAGTGTTTTGACTTGCTCAGACTACTATCTCCTCCTACTTTTGTTGTTAGGTAAAGTAGTGTTTTAGGTAGTATTTTTAGTTGAAATAGTGTTTGAAGTAGTGTTTTTGAAATATTAATATTTTTAACATTTCAGGTAGTGGATAGTGTTTCATTTTTCATTTTGGCAATCTTGCCCTCTCTTCATTATTTTTTGGTAATTCTACCTACTATACAATCTCTTTCTACATTTTTATATTTTCTTTCACAAGTATAAATCTAAAATAACATAAAAAGTAATTTTAAATCCTATCTATATCAAAATATACTAAAAATGTGTAAGTCTTATTCATCCATTTATTATCTTTCTTGAGAAAATAAATTTTTGATCAATTAAAAAATATTTCTGCAATAATAACATTTTTTGTAATATTAATAAAATTAATTTATCAAAAGTAATTTTATTATACTTTAATAATAAAAAATGTTATTACAAGAAACATATATCTAATTATGAAATAAATTATCTCATTTCAATAATAGTAATAATAATAATTATATTTATCATAACATAATATCAATGTCTTTTTATATCATTTTACATTCATCAACTAATCAAACAGCTAATTTTATCAACATATATTATTCAATCAGCTAACCAAACAGCTATCCGCTAACAACTAAAATATAACATCTATCAGCGATTCAAATCACTATCTGCCACTTATACAGCTATTAACTACTCTAACACCTAATTTTGCCGATCAGGCCCTAAGAAAATCCATTAAATTTACCAGTCCTTTCATATCCTATGAACTACCAAAAGCCACAGCCAAACTCAAGATCCAAACTTTAGTAGATCGAAGCAAATTTGAAATGCTTAATCCAAACCAAATACACCAACTATGCGTGGTAGCACAAGGTGTCAGTGATACAGATTCGAAGTGCCAAAAAATAGATGAAAAGTTACTATAACCAGGACCTGTTTAAGGCATTGCAAATTCATCTGGTGAGAGCAGTTATGGGAAAATTCATAATCTAAGCACAATCAGAATCTGCGAAAAAACTCATTGTTTTTCATAACTGAACTAACCAAAAAATATGTGAACGGCGCAAAGAACAAGAACATTTATGCGATGAAAAATATTATAATATAGACATATCGAACCAAATATCCCATATCCCAAGCTAGTAAATTATGTTCATTTTAAATGTAAAAACAATAAAGATTACTTTTTTCCTTCCAAAGATAATTAAAAAAAAAAAAAAACCTGAATAGTCATGGCCTTCTTGTTAGATTCAAGCTGGCTTCCTGCAAGACATCATATCACCAAAGACACACAGACACGCTCCGATCAGCTCTGGTATTAAACAACATCTTTGATAGCAAAGAGTGTATATATATATATAGACATAAATTTTTTTTTTTAAAAAAAAGCATAAAATGTACCCTTTTGGGCCTTCGTCTCCTTCATGTACTTCTCACGTGCCATCTTGGCTTTCTGGCCGTTGCCTCCACCCATGGCTGTTGGCTGCTTTGTTCGATCTCTTTGTGAAAGTAATAAAGAGTTGAAGAAAGAGAAGGAAATGCTGAAACCTTTTGTTATGTGTGTGTGTGTGTGTTTTTTTTTTTTTAAATTGCCCTTCGGGTTTGAGGCGTTTGGAGGGGTTGAAGCACCCCCTTTTTAAATCATTGCCATTCTTCTTATTTTTGTTTTACAAGCGTGGGTGGTGTATTTTTTCATTAAGATCAAAAGGACACGACAGATCTAGGAAAGCTACATGAAGCTTCACTCCACGGTATGCACATTTGACAGCCCTCCGTTAATTATTGTTTTTTAGAAATTTTCAAGTTTTTCTTGTTTTTGTATTCTTTTGTTTTTTAGATAAGATTTTAGATTGTAAAAATTAATTTAACTCTAAACTCAAAATAGGCATGATATAAAAATAATTGGATGCAAATGCATAAAATTTAATAATTGATCCTTTATCATTTCATGGGGTATTTATTTAAATCTTTTATAGTTCTTTTCTACAATTTTAGGTAGTGTGGTGAAGTGCCCTTGTCCCTTGCAGTGTCTGATGACTTAAATTAATTGCACCGGAAATAGATTTCTAAGAGCTAAAAAGGCAATTTAGATGTTGGGATGACTTGATCATGAAATACTTGTGACTTTTCTTTCGTATGAGGAAAACATAGTAACACGTGAAGGAATCTTGACGAACATATCTTGTACTATACAATTAGGTATTGCTCCATTATTATTTCAATTAATTATGAAAGTACAATCTCAGGCCATAGCAACACAACTTTGAGGGTTGTAATTTTTATTTCAATATTTATAAACAATCAAAATGGGAAAAAAAAAACTTCTTTTTATTAACTTTTCAAATTCAATACTTATAGATACCCACACGAGTATTACCAAAGACCATGTTTCTCTTAAACTTAACCCTTAAGCCATGCAAAAATGTAACTTCCGCAAGAACAAATTTATTATTATTATTTTAATTTTTGGGGTTAAAATGAAAAAGGGAAAATCTAAAAATTGCCCAGTTTGGTAGCTGCAATGGTTTTAGAAGCATGAAGGCTCACGCCTACGGTTGTTGAGGCCAAGACAGAAACACGCCTTGCACTAGTGGAGCTCACCACCAGATGGTCAGTCACTATATATATTATCACTCAACTTGTGGTGTGCATTGAAGATTACCAAATTTAACTGATTGGGGGGGTGAGGGTGGGGGTTGGGGGGGCTTTTTTCCTGTTAAATACGCGAGTGGTGGGCCGCAGAAAATTGCAATACTAGCATTTGTCACTTGATCCATTATGTTGTCTATGAATGAATGCTTAATTTGAGGAGGAAACTTGAATGTTTATGTTCATTAAGGATAAAAATGAGGTATTGATGCTTCATACATGTATTGGTGTGTTGTTGGTTGGTTTGGATCGGTCGCTGATTTTCATGTTGTTTGTAAGTTTGGGTCGGTCACTAGGTTTGTGTTTAGTTGTATTGGTCATTGTGTAATTTGTGATTGGTTGTCTGGGTCTATCAATCATATGCGTAGATTAATTAATTGCAAATTTTTTTACAACAACATCAAATTCCTAATTCATTAAATATCTCTTCCATTTCACCACCAGATTGATTCTTGCTCTAGTATTTCTAAGGTAAAAATGGATGAAGGGGGAGCGTGACTTAGACTTCCACTTTTAACTGCATTTTCAGCTTACATTTTACGTTTAAAGACATTGCACAAGTATCAGACTGAAGAATAGCATAGCATTCTACAGAATGCAACATCATCTTGGTATTTAATTCCTAGGTTCAATATGCTTGGATGCTGGCTGAATATCTGTTCTTTTAACCAGGATTATAACAATGATTAAACGCCCCAAAATGAAGTTCACAAGGGCCGTTACTGTAGCATTTGCTTGTTTAGGATGCAGGAAAGAAGGTATTCTAAATGAATACTGTCTTAAAGAGTTTAAGATGAGTCCTGAGATAGTGTTCTGTTAACAGTTATTGGGAGTGACTCACAAAAGAAGAAATAGTATTCTGCTGCTATTTTAGGGTACAGGCAGCAGAGTAGTTGCTTGAGTCAACAAGTTTAAAACACAATATATTGAGCCTGAATAAGAGATTAATCATGACTTCTCATACAGCAAAGCATCAGATACATAGAGTCCTACACACGAGTAATTACACCTGAGTAATTTCTTCATTTGGCCTTAATATTTATACAAGGTATTTTAAAATTTAGAAAAGATGAAGAGTACAAAGATTAACTGGCCAGTTCGAGGCACTTATTTTCCTTTTGAAGCCCATATACTTTCCACAAGCCTGTGGGCAGGAGAGTGGATTAAGCACTTTCTGCAAATCCCATGCGTAGATTACCAAAGTCAAAAACAGTGTGGTATGCTCCCAAGAATATATCTCCAAGGACCCTGTAAGAAGAATCACTTACATATATCATGTATGTTATAGACTTTTAATTCAATGGGGTATTAAAAATCCTGAACGAATACATTATCAAAATCAGGAGCCATAATTATCTTGAGTACACGTATTATTGTAAATTATATAGATTCACTATCCCATTGAAAAATTTAAGCTGGTGTTTATCAATTTCTTGTCTTCAATATAAATGATCCGAAGATATGAAACTGCTTGTACTCCATAATTAGATGAGAAGTCCAATTCACATACCAGAGGGGACCTTGTGGAGGAGGCACATCAAGAGGAGCAAACCCACTCAGACAGATAGCGGTGTGGTTTTCTTCGAATCTCATAATGTACTAAAGAGCAACCATGAAACAAAAGCTATAAGTACTTGCGCAAGAAGATATGAACGAAAAGGAAAAGTTAGGAATTTCCTAATCATGTCGCAACTTGTAATAAAATATACTCTAACTTGTGCTGAAAAGGAAACAACAATGTTAAGCAAATAAAGATAATAGCACAAACCGATTCTAGATAGGTAATTGTGTTTGGCCAAAAGAATCAGCATCAAAGTATGTTAATCTGCAAACTCTCCATGTTCTGATTACTACAGAAGCAAACTGACTAATATCAAAAGAAGAGAAGCTGAAACGCACCTGATGAGGAGAGAGGGCGAAAGGTTTATCGCCGATGGAAACAGAAACATTTGGCAAGGAGTTTATGTGATCACAGTTGACAACTGTTCTCCCTCCAGGATTGGGAAGCTTATCACATAGCTACAATGCAATACCGAACAGTTATACACTATGTATATTTATCTATCTATACATATATATGTGTGTGAACAAAATTTGGTATTGTTTGAGGAAATTTACCTCGTTTACGTATTTTAGCACTTTGTCTTTCGTTTTTTGTTTCTTTAACTCTACTTGCATCCAGAAAGCCGCCATCTCACAGAAAGGACAAAAAACCTTGTCATCCAAACCTAATTTCTCCGTCTTCTGACTTTCAGTTATCATTTCTATACCAGGGCTGCTTTTGAAACTCGGTATGTCAATAAGATTCAAATTGGTCATATAGGGAGAAAAAAAAAAAAAAAAAAAGAGGCAGCTGATGAAAGGTTGAAAGGTTGAAAGGTTTTCTTTTTTCTTCTTCTTTCTATTTCTGAAGAACAAGAGAAAACAAATCACAGTGGATGAGAATCTGACCTCGCAATTTTAGAGCTATTGTACGAACAGAGTCCCATATGAAAACAAACCTTATCAGGCCGCAACTACAGGGACAAGAAGGAAAAACATAAAGTTTAGCGAAAGCTTTTTGTTCACACAACTTCTAGGTAGATATGGAATATATAGTGTTATCAAAGTTGTGGATCCAACAATGCAAGCAGGATGAGGTGGTAGCAGGGCTCACCCCTGATACTAAGCGGTCCCATATTATATTTCCAAAGTTAGAAACAATATGTTTGCATTCCATACTCACAATCCCATCTCCTCCAATAGCATGGTTTATTTGGGTGATGATAGTCTGAAACAGAGCTAACAACAAAAGATAAGAAAAATTGCATGCCTAGACTATCGCAACGAAAAGGGAATAGATCAAATTGCATACCGTCGGACCCGCTAAAAGTGATGTTCCTGAATCCACAACGGCTGCACAGCCACCTTCACAAATACCTGAATACAAATATTCATCACATGGAAATGTTTTATCATTGCGCAAGAGCTATGTGAATTGGAAAGCTCAGCTTCTTCGATATATTCCTCAAGTTTATTTCGTCAAATATGCTGACACTCATGTTGCTAATACAGAACAATTTTTGAAACCAGGCCCTCTCTTGGAACGCAAGTGACACTATGATTTCCCATTGTGGAAAACCATAGAAAGAAAAACTACTCCAAAGACTAATAAAATAGCAAAACCCGTCATCATTGTCCAAACAGACATACCTAAAGTTATAGCTAAAAGACCCAACAAGTAAGGACAACTCTCCACAGACATGCTTCTCGTATGGCTTCTTTCTTCTTTGATTACTTTCCTCACGTATCTATAAGACCGAGTCCATTTCATTTCTTAAAAAGATTAGCAATCTATGACTTTTCGGGGAATCCTTCATTAATGGTTGTGAATGACTGGTTTTTTTGATCTTTTTGACCTTGGTTCCATAAGAGCAAGTCAGAAAGATTGAGTTCCACGAAATGTTTCCTAAGTGAAACAAAACGAAATTTAGAAAAATACGAGGTATAGAGCGTAAATATCATCACCTGTGGAAGTATTTCCAATGAGAATATCCCCCACCTCAATCTGCCACATATGTTGATGGAAGAATAAAGATAAACTAGCTGAAAGATCAAGAATACACAATGTTGCGATATGTGAATAATATATCAAGTATTTGTAGCATGGTCTACCTGCCAGTACCCATTGTCTGCTGCAACTGGAACGTAAATATGTTCGCCCTTGAAGTGTGTCAAGTCAATACCCCCAAAGAGAATCTCACCTCCCATCTTTACCCCAGGATCCCTATTTATCCAGAGAGAGAAAACTTGCTCAGCTACCACACCCTGTAGCAACATATTGTACCTGCACGCCGTGGAACATATCTACAATCAATAGAACTCGATCAAAGAAATTTTGTGTCCTGCTGTTCTGCATTTAACTATAGAGGTAAATCGAAGTAGTTATCTCAGAACCATTTCAAGGGGGAAAAGAAAAGGGGATTGTAGCATACCAAACTGGTGCTACTCGACCCACAGCGATGTCCTGAAACCCAAGCCCGAGTATGCCATCAAATTTTGCAAGCAAGAACGGGAAAAGGCTCTCCTTTGTCACCTCAACGAACACCTGGTATGTTAAAAGGCACTAATTTATGTTTCTATAACATTAAGAAAAATGTAAAGTATGTGTGGGAAGCTAGGAGCTTGAACCTGCTCCCTAACAAGTGTATTTCCAACGTGAGTATGGTCTTGACTAAGGAAGCCATATAATGATCCAGTGCCGTAACGAATTTTGCAAGGTGTTCCTGCATTGTGAAAATGTTGAAATGTGTGTGATTGTGACTGAAGTGAAGCTCATATAGAGTTGGATGTTAAAAATATACGGAAGATAAACAGTAAAGACTAATCATTTACCGTTTTTTCTGTAGGTACTGGACAGGCGTGACCAGTACTTAGAATGTATGTAGCAGGCAATCTGCATGTAAGAAGTATTTGGTTAGAATTTAATATCGTGGCATAAAATAAAAGAGTAAGGGTCAACTAAGTGTTGTTAGAAGGAAAAAAGTAAAGGGGAAACTTACGGAGAGATAGCATTTAGAAGATGGGATCCAAAGATTGGAACTGCCAGTATCAAAGACGACAGCAAAGTGTTGAGGGGGTGATCCAATTCCAATTTCCCCGTAATATTGAGTGTCCATGTAACTCTTGAGATAGATGAGTTCCTGTTTTGCAAGAACATGATGAGAGTTGGGATTGACATTATCCCTAGGAAGAGGTTTGGCATAGAAGATGGCAGCAGTATTGAAGTTGTGAAGGGTCAAAGGCAGCTTCTTGAGACCAATCCTGACAATCCCCTTCCCCTCAGAAGAAGAAGATACGTTGAGAGCATCGGTGGAATAACAAAACACATGCCAAAAGAGGAGGCAGGCAAGCAGAGTTCTCGGCTTCATGATTGAAATTATCTGTAAAACTGAATCGAAAAGAGTGATTAATAAGCTGAGTGAGTTCACTGCATTATCCAAGAATTTATATACCAAGGCAGTTGGAAGACTAATGAGTGAATGAATTATGTGACGTATGATACATCAGGGAAAGTATGTCTACGTCCGTTTGTTTGTGTGGAGTCGTCCATGCATCTTCATCTCATCAATAACAAACAAACAAGTGACTTGGCCATATCACTGGAAGATTGTAGCCTCGTTTCTTTCTTAAGACGCAAAAGGACATGACAAATCTAGGAAAGCTACAAGAAGCTTCTCTCCACCGTATGCATATTTGCCAGCACTCCCTCATTATTATTGTTTTTCCAGAATTTTACAAGGCTTTTTTTAGTGTGTCTACCTATTTTTGTATGTTTTCAAGATAAAATTTTAAATCGTAGAACTTAATTTAACTTCAAACTCAAAATAGGCATGTTATAAAACAACGGGATGCAAATGCATAAATTTTAATGATTGATCCTTTATCATTTCATGGGGTATTTAAATTTTTTGATGGTTCTTCTCTAAAATTTTCGGTAGTGTGATGAAATACCCTTTTGGTGTCTAACGAGTTAAATTAACTGCATTGGAAATAAATTTCTAAAAGCTAAAATGACAATTTTAGACGTTGGGTGACTTGATGATAAAATACCTATGACTTCTCCTTTATATGAGGTAAACATACAAAGGAATCTTGATGAACATGCCTTCTACAATACGATTAGGTATTGCTCCATTGTCATTTCAATTAAATATGGAAGTACAACCTCATACCATAACAACACAACTTTGAGTGCAGTTCGTAAATTTTATTTGTGTGTTTATAAATACTCAAAATGAGAAAAACTAAAAAGTAAACTCTTCTTATTAACTTTTCAAATTCCATACTTATATAGACGCAAACAAGTATTACCAAACATCATATTGTTCTTAAACTTAACCCTTAAATCATTCAAAAGTGTAACATCTGCATGAACAAATTTAAATTTTTTTTTAATTTGCGGGGGTTAAATGAAAAAAATAAAAAAAAAAGAATCTAACAATTGTCGAGTTTGGTAGCCGCAATTGTTTTAGAAGCATAAAGGTTCATGCCTACGATTGTTGAGGCCAAGAAAGAAACAAGCCTTCACCACCAGTTGGTCAGCCACTATATTACCCGTGGTATGCATTGAAGATTACCAAAATTAACTGATTGGGGGACTTTTTCCTATTTAAATCTGCCCTAGTGGCGGACCTCAGAAAAATTGCAATACCAGCATTTGTCACTTGATCCACTATGTTGTGTATGAATGAATGCTTAATTTGAGTAGGAAATATTAATTTTTATGTTCATTAAGGATGGAACTGAGGTATTCATGCTTCAGATATGTATTAATGTATTGTTGGTTTGTTTGGTCGGTTGCTGATTTTTTCTTTATTAGTGGGTTTGGGTCGGTCACCAGATTTGCGTTTAGTTGCGTTAGTTATTGTGTTGTTTGTGATAGATTGTTTGGGCGGTAGCATGTTGTTTTGGTTATATTTTATTGTATTGCTGCCTATCTTTGTTTTTATCCAATGCTTTTTGGGCTCGGAATTGTAATTGTGTTAATAAATTTTTCTTTTGACCCAAGAAAAAGAAGACATGTGTTGGTGACTTGTTCGGAGCTGATAATATTAACTCACTTCTACTTGCTGATAACTGAAATGGGCTTGAACTCAATACAGGCGATGTGCACTACATCACAACCAACTCGCTACAAGACGCAGAACTTAAGGTCGGACTTGGAAGGTCCACTAATAAGTTGTAATTTGGGCCAGACCTAAGGTTGACAATGAGCAGACTCTTGTGTTTACTGGATCCAGTTCAACAATGAAACTGGACCGAAGCCCGAACCACTAATATTGCAGATGGGCCTTCAAATTTCGCCAACGCCGCAAGCCATTAACCTTTAATAGTTGGGCTTGGCCTCCACTAGGCAAACAGCTTACACATTATTATTGTCCCCCGGTTATTTTTTTTTAAGCATTCATGTGAATAAAATTTTTCTTGTTACCCCTAAAAAAAAAAAAAAAGAGTAAAAATTTCAGGTTGAGCAATATTTGAAGCTTCAAAAATATAAGTACAATTGGAAATTGCAATTGAATAATTGTTTTATTTTTGTTTTCTCATTGAACTTTTAAGAGGATGTGACGTAAACTTGCATATGATAAATTCTAAAGGATCCTAATCTTTTCCTGAATCTTGCAAAAGAACTTTATAAGAGTAACTCATGTAATTAAAATTATCTTTCTTGAAAATGATCACTTGGGGTACAAGTGAGAGTCGAATTATGGGTAATATATATAGATAGATAAACCACTTTGTACACAAATTGATTTTCCTCCATCTTTCTTGTGGATTTTGATCAAGGAATAAGATGCGTAATGTATTTCCGTTTTGTTGGTGAGAAAGCAGTAGGAACAAGTCACATGTTCGAACCCCACTAGCATTAGGATAGTCTGATAGGGAATGACCCTGCCCACCATGCAATTTCAATTGGATAAGCTTGCCTACGTAGCAATCCAAGAAGAATACACGATTTCAGGAGAATTTTGAGCTTTCCTTTGCATCCACACCACTCATTTCTATATATTCTGACAAAAAGAAAAAAGAAGAAGAAAAAAAACCCTTATATCTATAAATTTATTTATTTTTCTATATAAAAAGAGATAGACTATAGCTTTAAATACATAGTACAATAGCTCTTCCCCACACACAAGGCATTAATTCAATCATCACCTGCTTTACTTAATTAGACGTATCCATCAAACTCGCCTTTAAAGAGAATAAAAGCAATAATCACTCTCTACAACTAAACCATCATATTAACAGTTCAATTATTTTTTTTTTTTCACAACATAATAATGTTATAACCTTAATTTAAGAGTTTTGAACTAATCAATTAATTTACTATAATTAAATTAACAATTTGTAACCGTTAATTATGATCATAATATCTTAATATCGTCACCTAATTTGTTCTCTTAACTAATAGTTACTGCATTATATATTCATAAGTTGTCCCTTGGAGTAAGAATCATATGCTAGCTAAGAATCATATGCTACCTTTAGTTTTCTTGGCCCCCTATCTTTGAGTATAGATCAGATGCTTAGTTTATTTAGCATTCTTAAGAAAATATGAGAAAAAGTACTCTTTCAAAAGTAGTTTAAAGGACATTATATGTGCGGTCTTCTAAATATTTCATGAATGAGACAATGCTTAACTATTTAAGAAAATGTAACATTTAGTTGTTTATGAAATTTGCTTCCTTGTATATTTTTATATAATCTCAATATAATATTCTCTTGTTTAAAAATTTTCTTTATGCAAAGCGCTAAACAAATTAAGTAAAAATATGATTTTCTTAACATTTCAAATGGGGATATCGAGTTTAATCTTCATAGCATTAAATCAAGCTTATAATCACTTTTCATCTCAAACTAGCCGACATCTCGAAAAAGCATTTGTTGAACCTTTTCTTGGAGAGCTAAACGATAAACAAAAACTTACGAGTGAAAATCATTAGTAAGTAGGAACAACAAAAACATAGCCTCGAAAAAACAATGAGGGAGCACTTAAACCAACCCTGTGGAAGAAACCAGGGGATCCCCATCGCTATCCATTGGCCTCTGCTGCACTTTTTCGGCTTCCATGCACGAAATGAACCAACCAGGATAATCATTACCTCATTTGTCCGCCCCACATAAAAAAGAGAGGCCCCACCAAAAGTAACATAATAGAAAAAAGCGCCCCCATAAAATTTTTTTCCAAGGTAAAGAAAGGGAATATGCTTTGCTCTGCTCCTCAAATATCCCCTTTGCCACGCCTATGCAGTATGTTATTGTGATAACACCATTTGATCAATGCTATCACGGACTCTATCTTTATACGTATCTCTGTTTATCTTTTAGTAATTCTTTGCTTCATTTTTGAGACTTCTCTTCGCTATTTTTTTAGCTCCCTTTTGGTGATAAGTGTGAAAAGCGTCAAACTTGAGGGCTTAGAAAAATTATGGAGTTTTTTCAAGAGTATTTTCTGACAGCTTTGCTGGCTCTTGTTTTTGCTTGTGTTATTGCAAAGTTGGTTTCAGTTGCTTTGTATGGTGATGATAATAAAGCGGCTAGTGATGACAAGGTTAAAGTTGTTGGGAAACAAGTAAAAGTTGAGTTGGATCATAAAGGGTTGAGAGTTAGGGGTGCTAAAAGCAAGAAAAGAGTCAAATTTGCTGATGATGTTGTGGTTAAACATGTAGATCATCGTCATTATCAGTTTGAGGTTGAGGAAGAAAGTAATGATTCTGACGTTGAGATCAAAGGGGTCGTGAATGATGATGAAGATGTTTGTGATGAAGCGTCTGAAAGTAGTGGGATTTTGGTCGAGTCAATGGAGACGATGATTGTTGAGGAAAAAGGTGAGATTTTTACTAGGGTTGATCAAGTTGATGATCAAATGGTGAATGATCATGATGGTTGTGGTAAAGGGTCTGAAAGTACTGGGATTTTGGTTGAGTCAACGGAGGGGGTGATTATTGAGGAGAAAAGTGAAAAAGGTGAAATTTTTGCAAGTTCCGACGACATTGATGATCAAGGGGTGAAGGAAGATGTTAAAGTGATGCTTTGCAGTGAGAAAGTTGCTGGGGTAGGTGGTGATGATGGAGAAAAAGTGTCCAAAAATATTGGGTTGTTGGATGAGGAGGTTGTTGAAGGAAAGAGTGGATATATTAAGACTAATGAGTCTTTCAGTGTGAAAGAAGAAAATGTAGTGATTTGTGGTGTGGATAGTTTGAGCGTTGAAGAGAAAATGCAGCATTTTGAAGGTCTAGTGGTTGAAGCAGAGAATGCAGAGATTACTGTAAAGAGTGGTGTAGGATTGGAAAATGATAATGTTGCAATTGTTATAAAGGAAGATAGTGGAGCGGTGAGGGTTGATGAAGATCAGGGAGGTTTAAGTAAAAGAGACGACGTGGTGGCTGTTAATGATGAGGCTGTTATTGATGATGATGATGATGATGATTGGGAGGGGATTGAGAGAACTGAATTGGAGAAGAGATTCGGTGAGGCTGTTAATTACGTTGAGTGTAAAGTGAAAGGGAAGGATGATCAATTGGCAAAATTGGGAGGTGATGTGCAAATGCAGTTGTATGGTCTTCACAAGATTGCAGTGGAAGGGCCTTGTTGTGAGCCTCAACCAATGGCACTGAATTTCTCTGCTCGGGCCAAATGGTACTCAAATTTACCCATAGATGTTTCATCTTTGCTTGATATATGACATATATGATTCATGTATGTGCATGGTGCTTCTATCTCTGCTAGATGTTAAGAACAAAATCAGGGCCTAGCATGTAGATTAATGTTGAAGGGAAGACTAGTAAGGTTATGATTAGTAGTTATTTTTTTTCCCTTTTCTGGTGAAGCCTTCAATAGGCAGCTTACGCATGGCTGCACCGGAAAAATATCTGAAAAACAAATATAAGAACGCTGGTAGATACTCAATCACATTCAGAAAAAGACTAGGAGATCATAAAAACTTCGTCTGCCTTCTCTGCTACTCTGACTCTTTCTCTGCCATCATGTAATACTCCTGTTAAAGCTCTGGAAGTGGTCAGCATCACCTTAACAGCCAAAAAAAATAGAGTTAATTGTTCATGGCACTTCAAATTCTTAGCTTGACTTTTTTCTCTGTCAAAGCAGATTGATTAGAATAAATGTTAGTAGAATGTGGAATTTCCTTCAGCAATCCATACTGTGACCACTAAATTATATTACGTTGGAAGAAAATGTTATGATAAGTAAACAGATAGAACGAATCAATATGCACCTTAGGGCCAACCCTTGAACAACTTTCAGGGTATAGTTTGATTGCTAGTTATATAGCAGGGTTTGAAAGCTGCAATATGTGAGTGATAGAGGCACTGATTCCATTGTGCAAGGAATGCGTGGCAGAAACTTGGAAGCATGACTCCGGAGGTCGCTATGGAGGAATATATCAAACTTGTGTCAGAAAATATTCCTAGTCCGGGTCAAAATTATTCCGCTGTAAGTCGTCTCCAGGCTGTGGTTTATCAATTGCAATGATTGATATCCTGACTCCATGGGTAATGTGTCTAACATTTTCCTGCAGGAAGATGGTAAAGAAGGTTCTTTAAAAAGCAGAGTGCCTGATGGTCCAAATCCTGGAAGCAATTTCCAGGACACTCCCCCAAATATTATATCGGCAAGGTCAGCCTTAATGCTTTTAACTTTTTCCCCCAATTTCTTTCATGTATACAACTTTATTCTCTGAACACTTCTAATCTGGATTTGTGCACTTCTAATCTGGATTTGTGTTTTACTTCCTTCTATCCTTCTTATTAAAGCTTTCATCTCGTCTTATTACTAATTATTTGCGGCCTCTGCAGGGAGCTGGAATCAAGTTATGATACTACAGGAGATGATGCAACAGCAGGAGCAAAGACGGTGAGACTTAGACTTTACATGAGAATCATAACGTATCTGTGATTTAAAATATCATTTGGACGAATTGTTCAGATGAAAGTTGTTGTGTCAGTCGGTAATCGATTTAACAATAATGACTATTATCTAGAAGAACTCACCGAAGATGAAAATGCCATAATTGAAGAAAAGTAAATTATGCTAAGGAAAAATCCAGTTTATTCATGTAAAATTTCACATGATGAATCAAGTCAATAGATTGCCTTGCCATTAGACATGTTTATGCAATGCCATTGTCATAATACTTGCTCGCATATTTATAAAGAAACAAAAATTATCAGTTTTTCAGAGAGAGATTCGAGGAAACTGAGAACAAAGTTAACCATATAAGCTTTCATGATTGTTTATGCAAGTCTTGTAATCAGCATCTGCCTTTTCATCCATTTGATGTTATTTTATCAAGATATAGTTAAGGAAATAGACAGATGAGGTGATAAATAGTTGCATTAGATCTTCTATATGGTTTTATCACCCGGTAGGTATTTCGTTGAAAATTGTTTGTCAGCAAGTAATCTGAATCATATTAGGTAGTTGCAAGTTTGTGAAGTTTCCTTCCAGATCTTATGAAAGGTCTCTTGACTTTTACATTTGAACAATCGTTGCAATTTTTCTTTCAAGTGACATTGCAGCTTAAGGTTTGAAAGTTCGAAGTCTTTAAGGAGCCACCCATTTGCTATTGGAGTTTTAAATTCATGTGGTAAATGGAACTCAACTGTAAGACAACCTTTGCTTTCATGACAGGGTTGAGATTGAAAAGAATTAACTAGGTGTTGATTCTCAAGAATACTTTAATCCAGAAAATGGAGTTACTGCTATCCAACAAAGGAGTGTGCTTCAAGGGGGATGATCTCCCGTCTAGATATATTTCTACGAATCTTGTCAATGGTTATGCATGTCATTCTCATATGTATATAAACGTGATCTGCATTTATCATGGTGATAATTGTGCAGCTCAAATAAATTAAGTCTCTTTCAATAGTAGCATTAACTATAATTCTTTACCTATTTTGCTTGCATGACTTGTCTGCAATTTTCTGATTCTGGTTTCTTTTGCTAAACTTTCCTGCACTAAACCCCTGAGAGATGATGTAATACTTCAATCAAGAAACAAATGATCCGGTTAATCTCAAAATTGAAATCATTGTTAGGCAATTGAAATTACCTTACTCTCAGAACTGCAATAAAATCAAATAAGGAACTCTGTTTTGGGCAAGTAAGGCTGCTTTCTATGGTTGAACCGCATTTGTTTGACATAAACACTATTCAACTTGCAAAGATCATAGTTACGTTACAAATGTTTGAAAGTCTCATGACTTGATGTGAAGAGATAACATTACAAGAAATAACAGAAAAAGTTGGCGAAAATTCGTCCTTATTTGAGCTCATTTGTCTAGTAAACTTTATCAGTAGTTATTTCCTGAAACAATAGGATCCTTACTTTATCCTCCCCCTGCACCGTAGCCACCAGAGTAGCCTGCACCACCGCCCCCGCCACCACCACCAGCTGAACCACCATAGTTGCCATACTGACCAGCTCCTCCACCTGCACCTCCACCTGCCCTGCCAAAGTAACCAGGTCCCGAGCCTCCACCTCCACCTCCACCTCCTCCCCCAGATCCGCCCGAACCATAGCCAACATTATATCCTCCAACACCGTTGCCACCACCGTTACCACCTCCTGGACCATATCCACCACTCCCTCCAAAGCTGCCGCCACCCCCTCCTCCTCCCCCACCCATACCATAACCACCGCCGCCACCACCAATTCCTCCCCCTCCCCTGCTCCCGTAATCATACCCTGGTGAACCCCCTGATCCAGAGCCACCACCCGAACCTTTCCCACCATTATGAAGCCCCACGTTCGCAGCCTGATCAGCACACTCAATGCCATATTTCTTCTTTTGGAGCCTATTGTCCAAGTTACCTCTTGCAGGTTCAACAGCTACAAAGTTAGTAAAGCCAACAAAGACCACAACCAAGAAAATGAGACCCCACGATTCCGTCTTGTTTCTTGACATGATTATCTATATTTTTGACACTTGGCACTCTCAGAAAAATCAGTAAGCAAATCAATAAATTGTTTTAAGTAAATATAAAGGCTGTATAGCTCAACCGGTATAATACTATTCTTCTCCTTTCACAATATATAATGTTGGAAATTGAAACTTTATTTAAAAATTAAAATGCGAGAACCATATAGGATGCAATATGCAGTTCATGCAAGCATGTTAGTGACGCATATAAGAAAGAGAGATATGCTGTTGGATCAGTTTGATGGTGGTCGTTATATATAGGGAAGTTTTCTGACGTATGAGGGATTGTGATCGGCATGTTTGATGAAGTGGAGCGTACAAGATGTTTCTGGTAGCAGAAACAATTTGCATGAGAAGAAGGGTGCAAAGTTAGTGATCTAGCCATCCAAGAGCGAGTCATGCAGTGTATAGATTGGCTAGCTCAGAGGTGACTAAATTGAAACTTATTAATCTGTTATTCACTAAACTAAAATTTGCTGCTTTTTTTTTTTTTTGTATTATTTTCTGTTCAAAGAAGAAAAAGGTTCACTCGTGATGGGATTGGCATATTCCACACAAGAAATAATTTGATACTAATTCATCTTGTTACTTGCTGCAACCAACCAAAACAAAAAGGAAAAAAGGAAAAGGTGAAGAGAAAAGCTTTTTCAAGATTTAATTTGAGACCTTTAGTATCTTATTTAAATGCTTATTCTATTAAAATTTGGAGATATTTTATAAGATTAGATATCTTATCACATACACCATACATTCTATAGTTGCAAAAAATAAGATAGGATATATTGTTTATTTCTTATAAAATAAAAAATATGATTTGTCTTAAATTTTTTAAAAGATACGTTATAAGATATTTCAAATCTTATAAGATTTCTCATTGTTTTAATAGAATAAGCATATTAAAATAAGGTTATAACAATTAGAGCACTTATACTTTATGTGGATAAACGGCAAATGCGCAAGGTAAGAGATAATCGTGCACTTGGGAGAAAATCGAATCTTTCTAATTGTTTCCAGTTCCACAAATAGTTGAGATGAATTAATTTTCACGGCCCGGATTCTTTGTAACGATAATACGATAAAATGTTTATGAACTAATAATTCAAATATAATGAAATAATAGCTCTTTTCTTTTGTCGTAAGTCGTAACGTTATTGTTAAATCAAGGCTTCAGGTCAGCGCATCAGAAATTTGGAACTAGTTTAAAGAAAGCCAAATATTTCTTTTCAAAGTAAGCAGCTGTGTTTCTGTCTTTGATCATTATACTTTACGTTTTCTTCACTTTTATTGCTGCTTAGCACGAACGGGGAATTATTGCGACCGCAAACGCACATATCATAGACGCTAACTTTTAACACTTGCATCTTGCAGATTCCGGGTTCTGATATGATTCATCACTTAAAACACATCATTTGCGATCTTCGAAGGGAAACAAAGTTTCAGTGCCTTTGGAGTTATACGCGGTGAAGATTCGGGTCTAGCGAGAAGCAGTGATTTCAACAAAGCATGTAAGGAGATTGTACAGAGTGACACCACTATTGGTAACATTTTCAACCCCAACTATGGTGTACATAAACTTAGAAAAACTGGAAAAAGCCAGAATTTCGAGTGTAATCAAACAACCAGAAATCAGACAACGATAGAGCAACACAGATTGGAATTAATCAGGCAACCAAAAATCAGACAACAATAGAGCAACACGGATTGGAATTAAGGGTCTCTGCAAGTTCCGTGCCATCAGGGATGATAATATTTGCTCATCTTGAATACAGAAGATGAGAGAGCAACTCTACTAGTTTAATAAGAAAAGATTTTTAAAATTGTACAAAATTACACATGTCAATAAAGAATTCTAATTTATATGATTACTTTGAACTTACTTTCAGTCTCAAAGATGGTGTTATCCATCCTCTTAAACAACCCATGGAAGTGATAAAAATAATTCATATAGAATATCTGATATCTGCACGATTTTGACTCATGACGTGAATAACTTAGATCCAGAGTCTAAATAAACAAGCAATCATGACATTTTACTGATTTTTCTCTTCACTCGAATTAAGCAAAATATATGCCAAAGAAAAAAATGAACCATATCAGAGGAAGCCAAAAAGAGTTTCCGGAAGTTCATGCAGACTTACATGTTCAAGTTGGCTACCAAAATCTTTCATAAATTTATGAATGAAACTCTATATGAAATATTTACTCTTATAATGTGCTGCCATCATATGCATTAGGAAATCAATCAGTCCTTGCCTACAAAAGGCTTGATTGGATGGTATAATCTGGAATCATGCAATTTTTTGCAACTAAAGACTGCAATCCAAAGGACAGCAAAGAAAAACCTTTTAAACAAAAATATAGCCCACTTAATGGACTTTGAATATCATCGCCAAACAAAAGACAGCTAAATCAATCCAACAGGTATAAGAATTTCAAAGATAATTAATCACTAAATTAAACAAAAAAGAGAGATGTAATGGTATATTTTCATCCGCTGCAATTTACAGGCCTAGTACAATAACATCATTCTGAATCCTCAGTAGACTGAGCAACAGGAAGGTAGTACGTATCGAGTTGCCAATATTTGTGTTTCAATCCCTCCCAAATTTCTTCACCAAGACACTCCTTCACAGGTAAGGGGATCAACTGTGTCGAATAACCTAAACTCTCAAGTTCTAGAGAAACTAACTGGCAGTAAACGACATGAAAGAAAGCATTACCTCCACAGAGGCCGTTGAAGAATGAATATATTCCTCCAGGCTTTAGTAATTCAGGAAGATATTGATGAAACTCTCTCATATCTTCATAGTACTCGCCATAAGTATCAAAAAATATACCTGATATATAAGAACCATCAGCCAAAGGATCATGCTCCAAAAAGTAGATTACACTTAACTCAATTTGACATCAATAAGCAATATCAGCAGCATAAAGAAGTTGCATTCCAAAATCTAGATAAAAGGACATCCCGGAGATCTACTAAACCAGTACATTAAGATCAATAGGGTAAGCGTGTAAAGCTGGCTAAATTGCATGAGTACAGTGTCAAGAAATTCAAATGGACTAAACTCCTGAATAAATGAAATACTATCTCATTACCATCGTAGGATTTGAGTTGAGGAAGCACATCCTGCCACCGTCCAAATATTATCTTTACATTCTCCTTCTCACCCCAGCCATCACGAATCATCCGATCATAAACAGCAGGATGAGCCTCAACTATCGTATGTGTAGCCGGTGAATATTGCTGAATTGCTGTGTCCACAAGACCCATCCCAAATCCAATGTTCAACACATCACCACCAAGTGAACAGACCGCTTTCGCATGAGCCTCCATCAATGGCTTCTCCCAAGCCATCATTACAGCCTTGCTTTCTGAATCCATCAGCTTATCTTCACTAAAACTAACTCTATCTTCTAAATAGTCCGCGTTTTTAGCAGCATAAGCATTCTCCTTCCTTGCAATTGTTCCCAATATCAATTCCGCTTGTATACCTATAATTAGATTATAAACATTTGATAAATAAACAATTCTTTCCAAGAGAACGAAAGAAAGAAAAGAAAACTATGTTTTGTAATAATCTGGCAGAAAAACTCCTTTCTGATATTTGGCACAAAATGTGTAAAATCCATAGGTTCAGAGATAGCTCGATTTACAATCTTTTTTGTCGTAGGCGGAACACTGATTTAGTTTAACTGAGTAGCCATTTGGCCAGTGTATATCTTTTGAGGGTTGTAAATTTTCTGTGATTAATAGAAGTTCTAGCTTACCTAGCCAAAAAAAAGAAAAAAAGATAAGAGCGTAAAGTAAAACATGAAACTTCGATTAAAACACAAAGTAGTATCTTTTACACTTCTGACTTCACCCTTAGAATAATTGTCACTTCAAATAAATGTTCTGATAGGTACGAAGGCTCTTGCAACATTTCCACTAAGTGTAGACAGACACGATTCTTGAACAAAATGTCGAAAGTTCAAAATTTATCGAATGCGATTCAACAAAAATATATTCACGAATGACGAATGAATAAAACTATTTAAAAGGTGACCTGCATTGAGGAGGAGGTCGAAGGCGGCCTGGTGCCCTTCCTCCATGGCGAAGTCGCCGGCGGAGAGGTTCGAAGGAGAGAGAGCGTTCCAGGGGGCGCCAGCGTCGAGGAGAGCTTTGACTAGCTCAGCGTGGCCGTGTTTGGCTGCGTGCATCAGTGGAGTAAGGCCGTCTTTGTCGAAGTAGGTAACGTTAACTCCGGCGTCTATGAGAGATTGGAGTTCCTTCCCGTCGCCGCTCCGAGCCGCCTCACAAAGTTGCTCCTCCTTCTCCATTGATGCGGCGATGCGTTCCTTGGCCGCGAGTGTGAGTGTGAGTGTGATGGCCTTTGCTGCTAAAACCCTAGAGTCTACTGAGCTGGTAGACGTTAGTAGTGTTACTCTGCTTTGTGACCCAAAAAGGAAAAAGTCTACTATTTTTTTCTTAATTTAAGTCACTTTTTTATAATTTAAAATTTCTTATTTTTAGTCCTATTCTAGTTTTTTTAATTAAATTCTCAGTTTAATTAATTCTTATTTTAATTTTACTCTAACAATTATCTTATTTTAAAATATTACAATCTTAAAATTATAGAAAATAGGGATGAGATTTAGATTTTAGCTTTTACGGGATGAAAAAATCCCCTATATATGGGGTTTTTTGTTTTGAGGTTTTGAAAATACTCAAATATTGAGATGAGATAGGAGAGCTGTTGAAACATAAAAACACCAATCACTCTCCTAAATATAGTTTTTTTTTTTTTTATGTTTAGGGTTGTTGTTGGAATTAGTCTAATGGACATAAAAGGACCCGCTTAGATTGATTTTTATTTTAAAAAAATATTTTTTTAAAAATAAATTACATTAAATTTATAATAACTATTTAATTTGATTTTTAAAAAATTTAATATTTTGAAAAAAGTTTAAATATAATTTTTTTTAAAAGTCAGAATTTTTAACTTCTCAAAAAAAATTACTTTTAAAAAATTATTAAAAAACACTTTGAGAAAAAAAATCAATCTAAACAGCCCAAAATATGAGAATAAAGTATGTCTTTTAAGTAAGAAATATGAAAAAAAAAAGTTGTGTTTTATTTTCTTTTTCTTTTTGAAGAAATAAAATGAAATTATTTAATTAATTGTAATATCTTGCATTGATCTGTAATGAAATATTTAATTTTTTTTACAAATAAATAATGTGAGTTGATTATTTTGTACTGATTGATTTGAAATAATTTTTTTTAATTGACCAATATGCACCAATTGATAAGAAATATGAGAATAAGGGATGTTTTTTAAAGTAAGAAATATGAAAATAAACAACGTTTTTTTTTTTTTGTTTCTTTTGGAAGGAATGAGATGAAATTAATGATTTAACTTGTAATGGTCCATGTCGCTTTTTGGGGAGATAGATATTTGAATGATTTAATAAGTGGGAAATGTGGTATAATTATTTTGATTTGATTATTTTGGACAATTTGATTTGAAGTAATATTTTTGATTGACCAATTTGAGCGGGTTGATTTAGAGTTTCAAGTATAATATGCTTGTGGGCCTGGAATCTAGGCTTGGAGGCTTAATATAACATTAATAGTTTAGCTTGCAGACTGAGGTTTGGACTCGAGGCCTCGTAGGCATGATAAAATGGTATTAAAACCAGTCATCAACTGATTGCGGGAGCTTAGTGCTATGCGCACAAAGTGTTATTCCAATGTGCAGCAAAACAACCTTTCGAGCTCGTAAGAATTACCTTTAGGACACTGTACGTCTAATTCTATGTGATTGTCATAGTGTGCCTTTGACAAAAATGTCAAATCCCAAAAAGGGTGTGTGTAATGCACATGTATTAGTGGAAACATGTTAAAAAGAGTAGAAGAAATATTTAAATGCATTCTATAATTTTCCACTTCTAGAAACCAATTGTCATCCATTTTTTCCCTTTATATATAGAGCACGTTATTCATTAAGAATTAAAAAAAAAAAAGCCCTTTGTCAGAGATACCATTACTTGTCATCCTCTAAGAATTTCTTCGCAGTAAAAATTGAAGTTGAATACTACTCTTAACTCATGTTTGATCTCAATCCCTTATGTTAAGTGAATGCCCTTGATTTACCTGATATTTAGTATAAGTGACATGTTACACACTCAAGACTTTTCAATTACTAATAGAACTCCGTTGATTATTTTTATGGTCAAACTCTATCAATCTCATTTTATTTTCGCAAAAGAAAAAAAAAATGTCATTACTTGTCATGACCTACAACAAGTTACCGATAAAAAAAAAGGAAAACAAAAATCATCTTGTTACATGTTTGCTGACTTGTTCAGCTAATCAAGACATGTGAAGGGGAGTTCCCAGGGGCATAGGTAGGTGAGTTGGTAAGTGGTCAGGTGATTGGGGTGAAAATATTCCGACAACGCGGGTTCGAATGTGTGTGGTGGCAGTTCCCTACTGAAATATTGTGGGGGTTGCTGCTAGGTTCGTGGCCCGTTGGTCCTCTCCCTGGTAGGGCTGTCACTCATGTACATCCCTAATTTATATCCCACTTGGTCATAGGGTAACCTGTGGGGGTTGCTGCTAGGTTCGTGGCCCGTTGGTCCTCTCCTTAGTAGGGCTGTCACTCGTGTACATCCCTAATTTATATCCCACTTGGTCATAGGGTAACCTTTTTAAAAAAAAAAAAAAAGACGTGAAGGGTGTGCAGCAGCCAGCAAGGTTCCATCAACTTTGGTCTCCGCGTTCATCCTCTCCTATGTATAAACCTCTTGTCACTCGTTTTCCACGCTGTAACTTGCAACTGAAAATTGCCGACACCTAATCAGAAGTTTCCTGTTACGATTTTGTCAAACCTTAACCAAAATATAAGGTCAGACTGATCAAACCATAATTATTTGTACACTCAAGTTGACTGCACACCTAAAACAATAAAACGACACCTGCGAAAAAAGAAATTAAACGATCGCAACAAACTAAACCATCTATCAAGCTGTACTATTTTTGTTCTTTGAAGCTTGTTTAGCATTTGATCAATTAATCAGCTGGGATTCTTTCTATCCTTGCTTATATATGCCGAGTGGATTATTTCTATTTGATATGGTTTATTTACATTGAGAATAGAGTGAAAATTTGAGAATATGGCAACACATTTTGACCGGTGGGAGAAAGATCCTTTCTTTTCTGCTGCAGAAGATGTCCAGGAATCTGCCGACAGGTACAAAATTTAATTTTCTTTTCTGAATTTGGGATTTGGTTTGTAATTTACGAATCTTTATATACTTTAGTGTTTTATTTCTTTAGTTTCATGTTTGTATGTAAATTTTAATTTTTTATTTAAATAAGAACTGTAGATGGTAAATTGAAGTTATCCTTTTCTTTTCTTTTTTTTTTTCCGTTATATTTTGAGAAATGCATGGAATCAACTTGAAATAGATTTTCTGGTGTACATTTGCAGTTTGGTAAGAGTTAGTGCTGATGCTTTTATTTTCCATTAATCTATGAAGGATGGAATCAACTTATAGGACATGGCTTCACTCCCAGAAGGACACTTCAGGTGTTTGGAATGTTAACGAGCTTCGCCGGGACCTGCAGACTGCCCTTGGCACTACCAAATGGCAGGTGACTCTCTTCCCCTCGTGTACACATGTGAAATGAGCATATTATTAGCTCATTTGGATTGGCTTTTTCTTAAAGTGTTTTCTTTAACAATATTTGAAAAAAGTGTTTTTTCTTGAGAAATTAGTTTTTATTTCTGAAAAAACTGTATTTGAGTTTTTTTTTTTTTTAGAATTTCAGCTTTTTTAAAGCCAAGCCAAATAATTATTGCAAAAAAAATATATTCTTTAGGAAAAAAAAATATTTTTTCCTTAAAAAAGCCAATCCAAACGAGTCTTGTGGCAGGTTTCTGGGGGTGATTTGGGATATATAATCGGTTTGGAAGTATATATTGTTGAATTGATTGTTGGGTATGTGATGGATACAGTTGCAAGAATTTGAGCGGGCTGTTACTTCCAGTTACAAGAGTAGTTCTGCTGATGATTCTACACATAGGCACCGTGATTTCATTTCTGTGACTGAGAGTCACATTTCGAAAGCGGAGAAATCTTTAAACGAATCAGCTATTCTACAGGGGAAGCCACCGTTGCCTTGGGTGTGCTTAGATGAAGCCGAGTGTAATGAACTTGCGTTGTTCCTTTCAAGGACATCAACAGCCTTTTCTGTGGATCAGTCCTTTGGCAGAGTTCTGAACAGGGATCAGCAAGCAGTGAGTTCAATAGAGGCTGATAAGCAGCAAGCTATGGCAGAGAGTTCAGAGGATTTATTTCATTCTCTGGAGAGGAGAAGAGTAGGGGCTGAAGAGAAGTTAACCGGGCATTGCAGGACAGCCAGCACCAGTGACATTGGTGTGTGGAAGATTACTGTTTCTGATGATGTTTTTCCTCCACATTCTTCAAATGAGCAACCTGAGCCACCTCCTCGAAAATTTCCCAGTTCTTCAGGGTTCCTAGATACAACGGAATTTGCAACTAAGTTGAACTGGTCAAAGAATGGTTATAGGAAGTTGAAACTCTCAGATCGCAACCAAGAAGCTGATATATTGCATCATTCTCAGAATTTGACAATAGTTAGTGTTAATTTTAGTTTCATAATATTCAATGATATTTAATTTATGCTTGCTGGATTTGTTGTTGGCATAAGTTGCTTACCATGATATCATCTGCTTCATGTGTAAAGGGCTTCAATGCATGCTACCAGAGGAGTAATAGTTGCCTTGATGACTGCTATGACAAGCAACTGTATGGTGGGTGTGGAGCCTTTCAAAGGCTACTTCAAAGATATCGTGTGCAATATAGCCGGCCTGTTCAAGCCATATTCTCAGTTATTCTCCTTTTTTCTGCAATTGGTGAGTCTTCTAATTATCCTAGCTTCTTTATTTCTGTAAATAGGTATGACATTTTCTAGCATGGTGACCTAAGAAACTAGAACTAGAATTACTTCTCTCCCCTGTCCAAAAGAAATAAGGCAAAAAGAAATAAATCTAGGATTTTGCTTCACTTGCAGTCTGCTTGCATTGAAGAACTCTTTTCTTATACTTCTATTATTTAGCATTTCTCTGGTAAAGAATTTGTTTCTCTATAAAAGAAAAGGTTTGAAGGTGTGGTGTTCGTTCACTGTAACTGTAAGAGGGTTAGAAAGAGGCCTACCAAGAGTTGAGTGGGAAACGTTTATGCAAGAACTCATGTGCATGGAGCCAGTAGAATAGATGACATTCAATAGAAATGAGTGACGTTATTAGAATTATATAGCCAATTCAACCTAGTGACAGAAGTTTTAGTTTCATTTTGGTTCAGTGTGCATTTGTTTTTGCATTCTCTTTGCATGTGGCTGCAATCTCTATCTATAGATGTATGCTATCTTACTAATTTCCATTGTCATCTATTTACATTGTTCTGCAATCAGTTCTGCCAAAATTTCCTAGACCAATTTCTTAGTTACTAAAGATGTGAGTTGCACTTTGTTTTCTCTTCTTGCAGTTTTACTGGCAGCATGTGCAATCTGAGGAGGAATGGATCTTTTTGTCGATTGTAATTCTTGTCAAAGGGTTGAAGAAGTACACAAAAATGTGCAAGAAATCTTAGGCTGCTACCTGATATAGATACGTGCAGTTTTGTTTTTCTCATGCTTATAACATGTGAACACGGGTGCTTTAATCTGCGCCATATCTCATTATCAATATTATTGGATTCTTTTGTTGTTACTTATGACCAAGTATAGCCGATGCGTTCAATTGCTTGTGGAACTATTAGTAGGATTTGGATCCTCTCATATTAACTCCTGTCTTTTGTATACCCTCGTGACCTAGCTGCGTTGGCCAAGTGATTTATCTATTTTATACCTTAAATATCTACCCCTTTTCGCTGGATTCACAATCCAACATTTATTGTTCAATATGTACTTTGATTTGCAGGTTCATATCGAAAGACAAATCGATTCTCTATGCATTGTATCATGGCAATTGAATAGTGGATCAATTACTATTATTCAAACAGAAAACCAAACTGGACGGAACTAATAGTGTGTTTGGAATGATCTTATTTTAAGATGCTTATTATATTGAAATTTGGAGATATCTTATAAGATTTAAGATATCTATCATATGCATCATGTATTCTATAGTTGTAAAATATAAGATAAGAATGATTGTTTATTTCTTATAAGATAAAAAATATAGTTTTGTTTTAAATTTTCATAGAATGTATGATAAAATTTCTTAAATCTTATAAGATGTACCTTATTTTAATAGGATAAGTATCTTAAAATAAAACTATAACAAACAGAACATAAGTCTTGTTTTTCTCACTGGAGCCGACAATGTAAGATTTCTGTCAAGAGTCATTTACAATCATGTAAATAAACTTCCAAATTTGTCTATGAGCCAAACTAGATAGCTCCGGTCATGAAACGGTAACAAAGGTAGAAGGTGACCACCAAGAGCGACAAAAATAACTCCACAGCCACTGCGCTCCTGGGCACAGGTTCCTCCTTGATCACAAAAGCTTTCATCTCTTTGCCTTTGGTAATTTCCTTGCAAGAAGTGTCATTGGACTCAGCCTCCAGCATATTATTGTGGTAGCCTTCAAGATAACCTATTCTATATTTCAAGAGCAAATCCTTGGCTGCTTTACTATGGCCAATATCTTCAAATGCCTTTGTTGCATCCTTGCCAGCAAGTTCAATCAAAACTTCTCCCCCTCCAGGGTGCTCTTCCAGGAACGTTGTCGTGTCCAACACCTGCAATATGCATTCCATAATTCGACATTAACATTATGTACCATTGCTATGCTTGTATATGCTTATCGGAAAATTTTAAATCTGAAAAACATATAAACTTATATGATCGTCGGATTTTAGATTTTAGATAAGCATATAACAAACACAACATATATGTTACTAATTAATACTACACGTTTGTATGAATTGTATATATGTTGTGTAGGAATTGAACAGCTGAGCGTGATACTTTGCCATTGATGACAATCCAGCAATCTTGCTTGGACTTGTGTTGAGCAACCTGGGAAAGGGTGAAAACTATTTCTTTGCTCATCTTCTTCTGTTGCTATATATTCATTTGAGGAAGCCTTCGTGTGTGTATATATATTCAACGAATGCTATGAGCAGGATGATCTTGGCAAGTGAATCAAGCACCATGCGATTTTTGGCAAATTTTGTGTGCAGTGCCAGATTGTGCAGATGATGCAGCTAAAGGAAATGGATCTGTTGAGTTGGCCAATTTTAGAAGTAAATTATTTGTCGTAGAGATTACTCGTGATTGCAAGCTCTAGCGCATATCATAATATTATTACTTTAATCATGTCTTTATTTTTCTTTTAAATAATAGGATTTTTTTACCATTTACTTTCTAGCTTGATATAAATTTTTACCATACAATAAAAGTAAAGTGACAAATATATATATATATATAGCATAGAACATATGTTACTCAGTAGTGGTCCATCTATGTTGAATAAACACTTGAAATTATTCGGATTCCCTGCCGGCGGGTTCACACTCTCTTGATATATATAAGAAGTGTATATATTTACACACTCATGCTCATGTATTTTATAACGCAAGAAGATATGAAAATTCATAAAACTAGAAGTTATAGAAAAAAAAAATTTTAGAGGGGAAAAAAAGGGACACCCAAACCCCATCTAATACCTAATCTCATCCAACACCGAGTCCTATGTATTAATTTCAAAAGAATAAATGAAGAACGGTTTAATATGCGAAATTTCACGTCCGACAAGATTGGTAAAATAATGGCTGAAATGAACATTAATATAGAAATTGATATTATGAATAAGAAGATAGAGAAAATTCATGTTGCTAATTATCCAAGCCAACACCTTCTCCATTATTGAAGTTTGTCATCAGCACCATCTTCTGTCTTTTGAGCAAATTCCAATGGGATTGTATATTATAAAAACAATATAATAAATAAACCTTGGGTATCAAAATAGCAATCTTTGAGAAAAGGGGAAAAAGACGAGCTTAATTGTAGAAAGGTGGCTACATAGAGAGGATCGAATTGATGTAAAGTGGCAGTCGATCTGGTCTGGGATAAGCCTTTTCCATGTGCGCGCTTACGTGGTTCTAATGTTTGATTATATTTACATAAATGTTCGGAATTTACATAGTTAATTCAATTCGCTTCTTTAAAAATATGTATTATAAAACTTTTCTTTTACAATAAATATTGTAATATATGAATTTATAAATATAGATATTTTCCTAAAAGATAATCAACTTTTTGAAATGAATATTTTGAAAAAAATTTAGGACTAGTGAAGGCTCATCCACTCATGGCCGGAGGGGTAGAAGAAGTGAAATTTGGATGCACAAAAATATTTCTCCATTTTTAAAATTTCCTAGTTTACATTTTCTTTTGCAGCTTCTCATATTAATTTTATAAATCAGCATTTTCAAATCAAGACAAAAAAGAACTTATGACTTTGTTCCTTGCTTTAGATATATAATGACGACTCGATGTCATTATTAATTTTTATTAGGCTGTCAATTTAAATTAAATTGGCGGGTTCAGGCCCGTCTCAATAACAAGTACGACCAATATTTATTTTCTTAATCACAATTGCTCTAGCTAGTGCAATCCAAGATCTCTTCACATGCATGCATGTTATGTTGAGAATTTCAAAGAAACGAAAAACAATAAGAAAGCTTATCTAATTTTTTTTTATAAATTTCTCATGTATTTACTTCTACCGAATAGGAAAAAGCTAATGGCTTGCCACATTAATTGGTAAAAAAGTTAACATAGCAGTCTAATTACAAGTTACAAAACATATTATTCTTCACTTTCGAGTGTAATAGCAGAAATTGGAATGGCCACTGTGATGCCAGTTGATGCTTAATTTATTTGAGACTACTGGTAGTTAATACATCCAGATTCGTCCGGAAGTAGTTTACTGCTGCCAATGACGAAGGAACATAGTATAAATCGTGGCCAACCTTCTAGGACTGGTATGAATTATGCTCGGTGTAATACTGAAATCCTGAATTCTTGTCCAAAAAAATTAAAGATTGGCATTAAATTCTCGGCTCTATGCAAGTTTACCCACCCTCTTTTGTTTTCGATTACCCTTCTTTTGATACTTTGTCTTAGTAATTGCATGAAAATTGGTATTAGGGCTCTGTTTAGATTGACTTTCTCAAGGAAGAAAATACAAAGTTTTTGTAATAATTATTTGATTTGTCCTTAAAAAAAGATTAAATTTTAAAAAAAAGTTCAAATATAATTTTTTTTAAAAACTAATTAAATTTTGGAAAAAAGTTCAAATATAATTTTTTAAAAATAATTTTTAACTTTTGAAAAAAACATATATTTTTATCAAAAATTGTTAAAATAAACACTTTTAAAAAAGATAAATCCAAACGAGCCCTAGTAAGTCCACACTATTTGTGTCGGCAGGAATTTATTTTAATGATTTCGCAGAACGCAATGATAGTATTCTAGCATCGTATACTTCACAACAGCTGTTTTAGGATATCTTGAAGGAAAAACAAAAGCACTGATGTAGGATCATTTTGTCATTGCTTGGGGTGAGACCGTGAAACGAACATTTCGAAATCAACTAAAATAATATGAAAAAAAAAGAGAAAAGTTTCCAAATTAACATCTTCTGGACAGGGTTTTCCAAAATAGTATTTGTCATGCCTCCAAATCTACCCACCTGAATTCGGGGTCGTGATTGTCGCGAACCTAAGAAGATCGTTCCTTCTAAGTCCGCAAGGCTCTCTATAATGTATTACAAAAGCTAAAGCATCTTACAAAAAATTTTATCAAATAGCACTAATACTATCAAGGCCAACTATTTACAAGTTCAAATTATTCACAAATAATTCAAGCTTTAAAGAATCAAGGCTAATTAAATTACATTAGTATCCCCATTAAGGTGCTCTTCGGAATAGCCCAAAATATCTCCCCTGCATAAAAAAATGTAAATAATATAATGAGCAAAACAATGCTCAATTAGCTGAATACCCAAGGTCAGGCTTAGGGTAACCCTAGACGAAAAAACAAGGCTAACCACCACATACCTCATACATAACACCAAGGTAGATAAAATAGAAATGAAATATATATCACTTATAACCCAAACTCATCCCTCTCATACAAGGCACCTCTCAACTTCTCAACCACTCGGTACACCCAGTTATATCCCTTTCATACAAGCATAGTACCAATACATATTATTTCACATAATACCTCCTCGGGCAACGATATATAATATACGTCAACACCATTCACAACACATTAGGCCTAGACCTCACTGCTAGGCCTCGTCCGATCTGGTGAAGCATCTCTCACCGACCTGGGCACAGGACGGCCACCTGCGGCCCCACACCTCCGTACGGTGAATCATCTCTCACTTACAGGCACAATAACCACATTTTATACTAAGATAATAGGCAATCTCACCCTCTAGATAGGTTTCGTAGCCCCAGGAGTTTTCACATAGTACACAAAACTCATCATAGCCACAAGTTTCACACATCGCATATAACACAGGGTTTCAAAGCCCAAGTACTCCAAATAATCTCATACAATTCCCAAGCTAAAAACAAACATAACTGACAAAGAGAGAAATGAAACCAACTATATGTAGGTATCGTCCAGGTAGCTTTTGGAAAAATAGTTTAGAAGGAATGTTTGACTTACCTCAGTCCAGCTTGACAATCAAACCCTCTCATTTCCTGACAATTATAACCAATTCTGATTAACTCGACATTACAATTAATAATCTTAAGGTCAAAATCCCACACTAATTATAGACTAGACAATAAAGCACAATTATAAGAGAGTAATCATAGGTGCTTATCAAAGACATGTTAAAAGGATGTTGTAACGCTCTTAAGAATAACTATCACATAAACAGAACATTCACCTACTTTATTTCATCAACAACTTAATGTGGGTGGCAAGATGAAATCAGTTATGTATATACTTACATGTAATTATAAATTTCACTCTTTAGTTCACCAAACTTGATATTATCAAAGTCACACTTTGGTGTTGTCTTTCGAGTGCAAGATCTAAAAGACCCGCAAGCGTACGGATCGTGCAATATAGTGTGTACAAGTGCGGGTGTCGAACAACAGGAATGCATGAATAATGTGTGTGAATTCTATTCTTGGTGCTCTAGAAAGTGCCAAAAAGAAAGATCTAAACTAGACATATTTTTGGGGTTTTGGATTATCGGGAGCTCTAGGTAAAGGAAATAAAACTAAACTATGATTATGAAAAATGAAAACACAAATTGGTCAAAAGGGAACTAACAATTGAGAAGGGGTTAGGGTGACTTCGACTTATGAATGGGTAATTCTATACTCAAATGCTATGGGATTAAGGGATGATGGCTAACTATCATGAGTGCTCTTAACTAGGTTGCTAGTTAGTGTCCTAATTTCCCTCTACGACTCGGTGTGGGTCCGTCCCTAGGCGGCGCCTCCTAGAGCTACGGCGTGATCCTTATGACCTAGGGCCTCAAGAGTGACTAACTAACTTCCTAGGTGGCTTAGAATGAACCTAACTTAGTACCTAAACCTTTGGCTGGATTTAAAGCCAAGACCTAGTGTTGCTAAGGTCGACTAAACCTATCCGGAAACCTATTGGCTAGCCGTAAATTATACTTCGTCATTCTAGGAGACTCAACCTAGACTAGCCGTAAATTATACTTCGTCATTCTAGGGTCACTACAGGAGGATTTGACTTGCTAGTGCGTTCATACATGTTCAAGGCCAAGGTGCGCGTGAATAATGAAACCTATTCAACTACCAAACATCGTCATGTTCAGTTCACACCATTAAAAATAATTAACAACCAACACGTATGCGTTATTGAAGTTATGCTCGTTACTAGGCATGCAAATATACATATAGACATGAATAAAAGCATTACCCACTTCATAGCATTCACATATAAGCACATAGACATAATTATAACATGGATTAGATGTGTTTAGTAACAAACAAACTTCAATTTATACACATGTTATTCATCTAGGCATTTTATCAAACACTTAGACATGAATGAGAAAATACCTATTTGAACAAGATAATTCGAAACATATATATATATATATATATATATATATATATACAACTATCATATCCCTTATCATAAGAGTATATAGTTAACCCATTACATAAGTTAAATCACCCTACACAAGTCTACTCAATCATAATAGGAAATAGAATGAAAGAGAGATAATGAAACTTCCCTTTTATCCTAGCTAATCTTGTACAAAGCTTTTGAGCAAACTTGATTCCAAAATGTTTGAACCCTCCAAATCAAGCATGGTTCTTAGTGAGAAATGTGTGAAAAGTGTGTGTGAAGTGGGTGGGATCTAGGGTTAAGTGTGTGAGAATTTTAGGTGTGAAGTGTGTGTTAATCTATCAAAAAGTCTTCTTCTCTTTCTGCAGAATCAGGCCCTATTTATATGTTCTCAGCATATTGCCGGTCGATCGTCTAGGTCGACCGGCCTCTGGAGTGGTCGTCCGGCTTTTTAATGTTGCTCTCTGGAGTGGCCGGTCAACCGGCTCTGGAAGGGTAGTCGTCCGACTATTTTTGGCACCTCTCTGGAGTAGGTCGACCGGCTCTGGAAGGGTGGTCGTCCGGCTTTTTAATGATGCTCTCTAGAGTGGCCGGTCGACCGGCTATGGAAGGGTGGTCGTCCGGCTGACTTTCTTCCTCCATTCTTTGTCTTTTCGGCCTCTGGTCTTCTCTCTTAGACCCGTACATTTCCCATCTTCATCATCTTTCATCGTCCAATCTCGATCTTAACCCAAAGTTCACCTAAATCATTGAAAATAAGTAATTAGTGTAGCAATTTGTCTCTTAAACTCGATATGTACATTTGTTTACGCTTATACCTATTCTTATCAAAAGCACTACACTAATGCATCATTACACAAAAACACAACACATCACACTTCTATATTCTCAATTAAATCTCTCCAGAATTCCAGCAAAACTTCTCAATATAAGCCTAAAGAAAACATACAAGTCCAATAGCTAGGCAGGCACAAATATTCTTAAAATTCTCATCACTTGCTCGAGCTCCATATTAAATCCAGTTTCTCTCTCTTAATTTCCAGTTTTATGTATCCATGCCATATTTTTCAATTATCACTTTAGTTCACAACTTATATCAAACAATTACACTTTCATACCGTCAATATATAGTTTACAGCTTCACTAAGCTTTTTACCATTTTAAATTTCATATGCAAATATCATAGGTGCCTCAACGAGCAAATATACATATATTTCCCTATATGAGATAATTTAGAATGTCCATAACAAGATATAAAAACCATTATTCTACAAAATATTTCATCTTCATGCATTTTGGAAGTTATTAAACACTCATAATTTCATGTTAACTCCGGATCATCCCTTAAAGCTCAACTTTGCAGCACATATTTACAAGCAGTAGCATATACATCTCTATGTTTAACATAATAGAGTTGAATTTAATATAACCCAAGTGAACTATTTGCTGGAATATCTAAAATTAAACTAGGTTCTTTCTTAAATTTTCTACTTATATACACAAATATACACTAACATACATGGTTGTACTCTATTTTTGAGTCCTAGAAAATTATTAAGCATGCTCTGATATCTCAAAATTATCAATTACCTTAAACGACAAAAGGATTCAAGCTCATGAACCTGTATACAATGACACACTAGAATGTTTATACACAAAGTAAAGTGATACCACTTGGTTACAAAAAATGACACTATTAAACCTTTGAATCTCGATTTCTTCTTCCTTCTCATAGCCAAAAGCATGCTTCAGGCTGTGAAGATTTTCGGGTATGGGTTTGGGAAAACATAGAAATAAATGGGCTTTTCCTTTTGCTTTAATCTGATAGATAGATATGTAATTTATGCCTTTTTGCACTTTGCCCCCTCTAGTCTAGCATATTTAGTTAGATACCCCAACACATCACAGACACACACCACACATGTGCGTACATGGAAGAACTCATGCAATTTTGTTCTATTTCTTTTTTTTTTTTTGGGTATTACAGTATTTTTACCAAATGATTTGACAACTAATTTTTTCCAAATCATTTGGCATGGGACGATTTTAATTAGCTTTCTTGCAGATGATTTGGCACTTCTTGAATAATTTTTTTTCCCTTGATCTTTAGCCGCAAATAATTTTTTTTAGTGCCTACCTATTTGGCATCCATGAATAATTTTTTCCCATACTCGCCTAATTGTTAGACACTTGCAAATTTTTTTTTTTTGCCGCCTAACCATTTAGCACTAGCATTGATTTTTTTTTTCATCTTTTTAAAAGGTGACTAAATATTAGGCATCGACACCTAGAAAAAAAATTTTTGCAATCGCTTAGTCATTAGGCACTTGTGATTTTGTTTTCTATTTTTTTTAGTGTCTAACCATTTGACACAAAAATTACTTTTATTCTTTATTTTCTTAAAGACGCCTAACCATTAGACGCTGGCACCTAAATTTTTTTTCCGCAATCGTCAAATTGGCACGGGAAGGAAAAGGAAAAAGAAAAAGAAAAAGGAATTCAACTTTTTGCCAAATGACTTGGAACCAAAGCTGAAAGCCAAGTACAAAAGCAATAAGTTAAAATTAAAAAGTAAGAATTGAAAAGGAATCTCTACCATAACAAATTAAATTGCTAAAAAGTTAGAATAAAAATTTATTTTATTTTTGTTGGAAAAATAGAAATCTCTGCAGAATACGGGAAAAATAATAACAACGTATTGTAAAAAAAAATAATTTTGGTACCTAATGTTTAGGTAATTTTACAAAATAAAAAATAAAAAACCAAGGTGCTAAAAGATTAGGTGTTTAAAAAAAGAAAAGAAAAACACAAAAAAAACCCTACAAGAGCATAGCAATTAGGCAATTGTGGGGAAAAAATTATTTACAGTTGTCAAATGGTTAGGTGCTGAATAAATTGTTTATGGCTAACGATTAGGGGAAAAAATTATCCAAGTGGTGCCAAATCATCCAGCAAAAAGCTGAAATTGGCCCGGGCCAAATGATTTGGCAAAAATACTATTTTTAGAAGCCTTTATCAGGAGATATTAGTTTTGAGTTTTTTTTTTTTTTTTTTTTTTTTTTTTTTTTTTTAATATTATTTCAGTTAATTAGCCTATTTTGGCTCAAATTTACCATGGCAATATAATATCTACTTGTATTATATATGAACTTCCATCAAGTTCTGTAACAAGAATTGCCGTAAAAAAGCGCCCCCAGGGGCATAGGTGAGTTGGTAAGTGGCCAGGTGATTAGGGTGGAGACACCCTGACAACGCGGGATCGAGTCCGTGTGGCGGCAGTACTCCGCTGAAATATTGCGGGGGCTGTTGCTGGATTTCCACGCCCGTTGGTCCTCTCCCTGGTCGGGCTGCCACTCACGCACATCCCTCGATTTACCTCCCGCCTGGTTAAGGGGCCTCTGGCCAGGTGGGAAAGGGGTTCTCCTTTGGTTAACCCTTTTGAAGAATTGCCGTAAATTTGACCAAACATTGAAAACTTCCCTAGCTTTGTCAGCAAAGTTGCAGACCATGTGATAGAACACCGAACAAGTCAGGGTTAAGAATACCTTCTGAGCAGTGCTCTAATTGGAGAAGAAGAGAGAGAGAGAGAGAGAGAGAGAGAGAGAGAGAAGGAGGAGGAATGGAGAGAACACAAGAAGATATTAAGAGAGCTCAGGATTCAATTCCTTCCTTTCTGATTACAGACCTCTTATTTTTATATCAATCGATGAAGCTGGGGGTTAGTTAGTTAGATGACTAACCACTTTCAACTAATCAGCTAACTATTCAGCCGCAATTGCAACAATACCCTCACTTATTACACAAAATTGACAAGAAACCCCTTAACTACTTTAACTAACTGGAAATGGTACAGAAAGACTACTTTATCCTCACTTATGAAGTGTAATTGACAGCAATGCCCCTCTTCGCCTTAAAGACTCGTATCACCATGTATGCCAGAACCTCGGTACTAAGCACCATTCGCACTCGAGACAACCTCGTGCACTACTCTGAAAAGGGTCAATGTGCGTGTAGAGAGATTAAGAGTCCTAAGAGCTGAGTACACATAGCATGGTATAAGATTTTATATTTCTTTCTTCATTTTATATACTTTGTGTCCTACCACATCGTTAACATCTTCCTATGATCTATGGCTTCCTCTTCCACAGCGATAACTCCAACTGATACAGCTAAAAAGCCACTAGCAGCGCCTGTTTCTTTTATCTACAATTGACTATATCCTTCTTCAAAGAATGAGTTTGGTATCTCTCTAGGCGGCGATAATGTTGATACACAATTGAACTGTTGCAGAAAAGGTACGGGAGCTTAATAAGCCGGTTACATCTAAAGATAAACTACTTGCATTAATATACCATATGCCTTGTGATATGTATGCAGATGTGTTACCTTGCGCTTCTTGTATTTATCCCTGACTGCTACCAAAGTGCTTCCCCTTCTACTAAATTGTAGCTCATGAATGATAAGCACGAATTCCTTCAAATCGGTTGGTTTATAACGCGAATAGCATTGCAGGGCTGAACTCTACAAGATGTCAAATACTTTTGAATAAGACTCATAGAGAACCACCACATTAGATAAGGAAATTGGATTTGAGAGAATGTGCTTACCCATGGATGTGACTGTGGTTGAAGTGTAAACCTCCATAGAAAGATAACTGCAGCAGCTACCAAAGAAGGTAGGAATTTAACACAGGCATAATCCAACAGGCTTAACTCCGCCAAGTAGGAGCCCAAGAATTCCAACTGCGAATTAGTAGTCTGCAGAAGGCACAAAATTCCAATGAGTACCAACTGAAAAGGGGGAAAGGAAAATTAGAAGTACATAAAGCAGGGGTCAAACAATTACCTCATAATCTTCTTGAGCAATCCTCATGAATCTTCTGCTCAAAAGAAAAGCCAAGAGAAACAGAAACATCAGTAAAGAGCTGAAATTCTTCTTACTTGGATGATAAAGAAGTTTTATATGCGTCAACAACGCCTACCTAAGAAATGTCATTGTTGTTGGATTGCCCATTTCAAACTTGAAAGTTTTGAGTACATATACCTCCATCATCACCACCACCTCTGTTTTGCAAGTATAATCAGTGGCGTAGCAGAAAGCTTCAACACGGGGTGGATGACTAATCTCCTCATATTTCCTATTAAACCATCACATATTATAAAGCTCAATAAGCAACTCAACAAATTGATTAACAAAACATTCTAAATCAGAGCTGGAGCCTTACGAGGCAATGGGCATCGATGAAGCACCCAAAAGCTGCAGAATTCGACGATTAATAGCTTTCATGGACAAGAATCGATCAATGTAGGTTACAGTTAGACATAATGTGTCCAAAAGAAGGTTGTATTCCTCTGCTACCTGAACCAACCAATCCACCAAAATCTCTCTCATGTTTGCACTCACATCCTTCTGCACCTTCTCAATGTAATCAGGCAACGGTCTCCACTTTGCCTCCATCTGAAAATCACAATCCCAAGTCTAATCAAATCCCTAGCCCTGATATGATTCTCATTGCAAAATCTAAACACATTATCAAAATTAAGCATAACAAAAAGTACAATTAACACTGGCCTATTTCATTATTCATCAGATTAACACAACATAATCAAACTAAAGCAAGAATGACACGAAAATCAAATCTTTAATCATGTAAACTCACCTCCATTCGGTGCAAATATTCATAAATCTCAGAAGCGTAGGCTCTACACATCTGTGGATCATCAGATATCGCATCAGTATCTTTTTCATCCTCTGGTTTCTCCTTCAAAAACTTATCTTTCTCATCAACATTGACATCCGCATCCTTCTTCTTTACTGTCGTTGTAGGCTTAGTTTTCACATTTTTCGCCTTACTCCCAAAGCTTTTTGCCTCCTCTTCGTCCTCCCCCACGATAGGTAAATATTCATCCCCAAACTAATGGATCTTCAGCCGTGAGACAATCCCGTAAGGTCTCATAACAATATAAATCCAAGCCATCATGTTCATGTTTCAAAGGACCACCAACAACATCAGCCACGTTTGTTTGGAAACACGTAGGACTATTCAAAACATTGCGACCAACGTTTCTTTGTTGAGGATTGAAGAAACCCTCGTCAGGGTTTTCTACAAAACTAAGAGCAAGACTTGGGTTTTGGTGAGGAGGGAGTGAAGAGTGTACTAGTTGAAATGGTTCAGGTTCCATTTTTGACTTTTCTTGACCTTGTTCATTTTGGTGAGGAGGGAGTGAAGAATGTGCTTCTTCAATTGGTTCAGGTTCCATTGTCTGAGTTTTCTTGACCAGCTTGTTCATTCGTTGGGTTTTCTTGGTTGTGAAGTAGGTTCAAAACTTCAAATATATGATTCTGCGATCTCGTGGGGTGCACAGAAATAGTTTGCCATCCGGCCGTTGGTTCCAGGATGTTCACTTTTGATGGTTGAGATTATTGCCGGAGTTGAATGTTACGGTGATGTAAGTGGGCGGTGTGAGAATGTGATTTGAGTTTCAGATTTGTATTGCCATTCACGCTCTTATTGTGTTGCTTAATCTGGCGGTTATTACCCTCCACTACAAACAATTTAAGGGGGGCTTCCAAGCGTTTCAGGTCGCGTTGCTTCATTCCCAAGTTTTTTCCGCTCTCGTCGGTGGTGATCTGATGAGCCATATGGACTGGACGGCTCTGATGTTTGCGAGATTATATTTGGTAACGTTTGTGCCCGATTGCATACACATTTCGAGCGTCTCTGCAGTGATTCACAGTGAAATTCCGGGTGCGCGTACTGTTTGGCTTCACACATTCCTGGTTCATGTCGCATCTTTGTTAGTTAAATCTCTTTTATATATTCTTTTTTTAATAAATTTTTGAAGGTAGTGAGTATGAGCTTGCCTAGAAATGTTTTAACTTTTTCACTTTTATCTTTTTTGAAAAAAAAAAAAAAAAGGTAACTTTTTTTGCTTTATCTCCAACCTAGAGAGAGCAATATTTCGCTTTTGCTCAAATTTGAACTTTGCTTTTACTTCTACTCCTTTTCGGAAGGTGAAAGAGATTGACAAACGACAGAGTCAACTCTGAGCTAAAGGGAGGTAGTGACCAGGATAAGCTTACGTGCGGTTAATTGGAGCAGTTAGTGGGATTAGTCATTAGCTATGCTGACTCAGCAAACGTTGCTAGTCCTTGCTTCTAGAACATTCAGTTCATTATAAATAGCTGAATGGTTGTAAATACAATAATTCAATAACGATGAAAAAATATTTTCTTTTGGAAATATTTTAATCTCTGAATTTTATATAAGTTCTCAAACAGGGCCCTCAATTATGAAAATTATCCATTTTAATCCCTTAAATTAATAAAAAATTTTCAAAATTAATAGTAAATTATTTGATTCATTAGAAAATCTCAAAATACTCTTGAGTAACTTTTATATATATTTGGACTCTGTATATTTGTTGGGAAATATTTTCTTGATTTTTTGGTGTTTGATAACACCTGAAAATAAAACACTGGAAAATCAGTTAACTACAAAATATTTTTAGTCAACGAAAAACTTTAGTTATAAACAAAGAAAAATATTTTTTAATAGCCAAGATAACGAAAACATTTTCAGCACAATAGTTCTCTCTCTCTCTCTTTCTTTCGCTAGACCTGCCCTCCCCTAGCCCTACCTCCACTCTAACCCTTAAAAAATTAAAAAATTAAAAATTTAATTTCAACTTCTCTTTAAAAAATTAGCCTAAAAATCATTCAAAGTAATTGAAACAAAATTTCAAACATTTACTCTTTTATTTTTACTTTTTTATTTGTTAAAGGGGTAAGGGTTGGGGTAAGGGGATGGTAAGCCTAGTCGAAGAAAATGATGGAGAGTTATTGTGCAAAAAATGTCTTCGCTTTCTTGGCCATTGAAAATTTTCAACTAAAGTTTTTTGTTGACCAAAAAATTTTTTTGAGTTGACTAATTTTTCAGTGTTTATTTTCCAGTGCCATCAAACGTTGAGAAATTAAAAAAAAATATTTTTCAGCAAAACATACAGAGCCCAAATATATATAAAAGTTGTTAAAGAGTATTTTAGGATTTTCAAATAAATGAAATGCTTGACTACTAATTTTGGCAAATTTTTATTAACTGGAAGGACTAAAAAGGTATTTTCACGCTCTTTCTTTTCTATCACAAATTCAGTTCATGTTTTACGGGCGATTACAAACTTTAGAGAGTTTGATTAGCATTTATCATCCATTTCAGCAACTCAAAACAACTCCTATTCTCAAATCCTGGCTATCACATCCCGCATGTTTTATGGCATGACAATCGTATAATAGATTGAGTTACTCGTAGTATACGGAGACTTTCTTTTGATTAGACTTGTAATATTCCCATAAATCTTCTTTGTATTGTATAGGACGAAGCTGACCCTAATAGGATCAACTGATGTATGGTTGTGTTTGTTAATATATTACTTCTGTTCACGACAAAAAAACGGAAAAGCCAAAGCAGATAATTAATAAATTTAGGACTTCTCCTTGCATCAAGCCATTATACGTAAATCTCGATATATATATATATATATATATATATATATATATAGATATATACACACACACACAGACGTTAAATTCATTAATATGATGTTGGTGGCAAAATGCATAGAATTTTAAATGAATAGAAAAGCATTTCGAGTTCAAAAGAGGGCATATGTCTAGTAAAGTTTGGGAAGTTTGAACTTCGGATCTTAAATCAAATGACAAGTAGAAAAGAGAAATTGAACAATTAAGTTGGAAAATATAGATGGTCTTTATCTTGGGAAAGTTATACTTAATTTTATTGCAAAATTTTAAAAATTTTTCAATAGACATGTCTCTTCACAAATAGTCATAGCTAATTTGAAAAAGTTCCATAGTTATTCATGTCCCTTCACAACTAGTCATACCTAATTTGAAAAAGTTCCGTAGTTATTTTCCTTTTTTTTTTTTGACAGGTATTAAAACTCTATAAATACCTGGGGCTTTTATCATTATTTTTATTGGAAAAAATCTATCTCGTTAAGAATTCAGAATGATTTAAAATACATGATAGAGTTTGGGACGAAGTTGAGATTGATTCCTAGGGTACCCATTTTCCGAACCCGGTTTCTAAGATCCGAGTATCGTTTTCCACCCCATATACATACATACATACATACATACATACATACATATATATATATATATATATATATATAGCTTAACATATTTTATATTTATTAATTAATTATAGTTGTATGTACATTTCATACCCTAAAATATGAGCAAAATTATTACTTTGTTGGTAGTAGTAAGGTTTAAGCCCTTTAACCTTTTACTCTTTAAAATTTAATTTATGATGCATTACCACTAAACTAATACTTCATCTTTGATTCTTTGTTTATGTAAAATATTTTATTATATAAAAGATATCTCATTAGAATTATATAATATATATTAATATCTCAAAATATTTTATATTTATTAGTTAATTACAGTAATATTAGTAACATTTACCATATGCATATTAATTAGAATTATACAAGAAACTAATATAGTAAGAATTACAATAAAATTTATACTAATTCTAGTTATATGACTAGCTTAAATATGATATATTATTGTATAGATAACTTAATTTGAATTATGCTAGATATCATAGTAATATATATTAATTATAATTTTGCATGGTTAACTAAATTTGAGATGTACTATATATTATAGAATTATGTCAATTCTAGTTTTATAATGAAGTTATGAGAATTGAGAATTATAATAAATAATACACTAACTTTGTTATATTGTTAACTTAATCTGAATTATACTAGACTTAAGACAAATAGACAAGTGCTAAATTTAATTGTGCTGTTAACTTAATTTGAACGATACTAGATATTAGTATATATTAATTCTAATTACATAGAGAAATTGGGAATTGTATTAAACAATACACTAACTCTAGTTATATAGCTAACTTAATTTAAATTATACTAGTTCTAGTTATAATAAAAAACTGAGAATTATACTATCAAAATACATTAATTCTAGTTTTATAATGAGTAATTGAGAACTATACTAAACAAAACACTAACTTTAGTTATATAAATAATTTAATTTGAATTGTACTAGACTTAGACAATATGCTAACTCTAATTATATGATTAACTTAATTTGAATTATACTAGATACCAATATATACTAATTCTATTTATTTGAGAAACTGAGAATTATACTATATTATTATTTATAGTTTTATAATAAAAAATTGAGAATTATTCTATAAACTATATTAATTGTAGTTATAGATTATATAACTAACATGTTTTCTATACATAAATTTTAAAATTATATGAGAGATTGTATAATACTTTAGCATCACCCCCCAAAAAAGAAATTATATAATATTTTAGTATAATTTACTAATCAAATATTTTTTTTTGTAAAAAGAACTAAAAGCTGACTAATTAAAACTCAAAATTTAAACTCTCTTGTAAAAAAAAAAACCCCTTAAAAATAAAATACGAAAATTTTCCTATAGGAGAATTAAAAATAAAAAATGAAACTATCTCATTGAAAACAAAACTCAAAAAAAATATAAAAAATGTTTACTTTTTAGTCATGTAAACTAGGTCAAGACTAGAACCTTCTTTCAGTCGCTTTCCTTTTCACAAACACACAAATCACACTCCCACCCCAAAAAAAAAAAAAAAAAAAAAAGAAAGAAAAAGAAAGACACAAATCACATCTCTACTACTTAAACAGAATGGGTATATTTGCATACTATTCATTTGTGATCTCCTCCACTAGGGTAGAAGAGCCATTGTATTCTCCTCCATTAAGGTAGAAGGGTCATTTATTCATATTCTAAACTAAACATGGTTCTTTCCCCTTTACTCATCTTCCTTTTCACTTTCTCCCTTTTTCCCCTCTTCCTCACCTAACAGGCAAGAGATGCACTTTTAATTATCGATTCTCCTTCTTTCCTCTTTCTCTCTTCTTTCCTCCCAACATACACACATTCTCGATCCATCCATCTATTGCGAACAAATACGGATCCTAAACAACTCTTCTAGGCTGAAGGATTTGATCAATTGTTATAAGAATTACATTAGCTGATCTATCACCCTTTTTCTTCTTCATGTACTGCAATATTTTTTGTGGTTATGTTTATGTGTTTGTATATACATGTAGGGGCATTTTGAGACCTGGATTCTTGGTGATTTTTAGTGGGTATTTCACAATTTGTTGCAAGACGGTGAGGGGTTTTTTTTTTTTTTTTTCTTTTCTTTGGTTTATTAAGCTAGGTGAGTAACATCCTTAATATAATCTATGAAGGACTTGTGCCTGCTCCTCTTTATGGTACTTACAGTAGCAGCAAGCTGCATACAAGTGGCATGTTTCCACATGCAAGCAATATTAGTTTATACTTAGAGACTCAAATCAGTTTGATCTCCTTTGTGAAAAAATGGGCAGTCCGAGATAGCGAGGGAAATTGGACCTTGTACGAAAGATATGATTTAAAGTGATATCTGAATATAGTTCATTTCACAATCACGTGGAAAGTCTATTCTTAATCATTTTGAGGACAGGTTAGAGATGATCGGTGAAAGGTCTTAGAATCACAGATATTATGTGATCAAAACAATGGAAGATCCAGCTAAACATTTTAATAACATTAATTACTTTGATACTTCCGTTTATGTCATGCTTGAAATTTGGATTTTCTCTAATTACTTAGACACTTCCTTTAATGTCATGCTTGAAATTTGGACTTTCTCTAAGTATGTTTTGAAGCCCAACTATGTCAACTGCAATAGAGTGAAAGATCATGAGTGTCTTGAAAGCAATAATTTTTAAAGATATATCTATGCTTGTCCACATGGGACATAGGAATCTTGGTTCAAAATGTGTAGATCAAGTGCTAAATTTATGCATGCAGAATCTATGTCATTTTGAAATAAGACCTTTCTTTAAGTAAAACCTTTTCTTAATGTCAAGCCCGAGCTTTCTGGATGAAGGTTTTGTAATTGTCCTCAACTGTTACTGATTTTGTTTGCAACAACTTCTTAGTGCTATTCAAATGCAATATGTGCAAACTCGGTGATTAATGTTTAATAGGTATGATCTTTTGCAAGTTGAATTTCTTGACTGATTCAATGTCCTAAGTGCATGTGAAATCCTTTTCAGTGATTTTTAATGTAACTGAAGATGTAAATATTGGTCAAGGTTTCAAGTTAAATCAAGAAAGATGGGTAAATTTATTAGGCTAAGAAATCTACTTATTTATAAATTCTCATTGTTTGCAGCACTATCTAACTTCCAAATGGCAAAGCAAAAAGATCGTGATGTTGATGAATCATTAGATAAAAATAAGAAAAAGTTGTTATTAAATCAAAGAAAAAGGAAACTTTATGTTGCTATACCTATTGAAAAAAACAAAATTGTTAAAAACAAGAGGGAACATTATGCTGCTATGCCTATTAAAGAAAAGCAAGCCTTGTTAAAGAAAAACAATGAGAGACGCAAAAGAAATATTGCAAAGCAAGGCATTAGTAATAATGGAAGACAAAGGCGACTAAACCATGGGATTATCATTAGTGACACTATAGGTATTGTAGTACTCTTTTAGTTCATATCATATAATTATACTTGATATAAAGCGAATAATTTTTGTTTTTAACATTGCTTGCATTAAGCTTTTTCCTACTTGGTCTCACACTATTACAGCTCAGGTATCTCAAGAGTCTTCTAGATACTTGCCAGTATATATCTTCATGTGAAACGTTGTTACCAAATGGACAAAAGCTCGCACTTTGGCTTGAGAAATAAAGGAGGAAGAGAATTAATGTAATGGTTGTTTGGGTACGAATGCCATTGTTTGAGCAATTAAATTCATGATTTGTGCTATTCCGACTTATGCTGCTTATTGCAAGACATGTGAATATCTCAATTTTTAGAAGAAAATTGTTTGAAAGGCTTGATTTTATGTTTGGAAAGAACTAGTCATTTCTCATTGGTTTGTCACTATAAATTTATCAAATTCAGCCCATGTATCATTCACTGACTCGTGTACAATGTCATTTGCAATAATTTAAATCCTATACATTATCATATTAGACCTTTCGTTTAGCATCTATGGAACTTGCTTCAAGTTCCTTCCTATCTTCTTTGCTTTTAGGTTGTTTCTCTGGCATTTGGGTAGTTAATGCGTTAAAGAAATTATAGTTAATTTTGTTTACATTTGTTCTTTCTATACCAATTTTTGCAAGAAATAGCTTAGAATTTGTGGAGTTGAAGTTCATATATTCTTGTGTTGATTGAGGTTTGAAATGCATTCTATCCTTCCCCTTTCTATGACACAGAGCAAAACAAAATCTATTATGTAATAGACAGAACCAATGCTTGCTTTTAGCCAGTGAGGTTACCATTGACCTTGTTACATTTTCCATTGGTGACTTCTTTTAACCCATTCAAGACTGAAATACGCCACCTAAACATCTATTCCTTTCTATGTTTCTTTGCGAATCTTCAATTGAAAAAAACTTGTGCATTCTTTTCATCTTGTAATTTATATAAATTTCCTATGATGGTACTATTGGACAATGGCATGGTCCTTTACAACTAGTTTCTCTCAAACAAAGGAAATCTTCGTTCTCCCCATCTCTCTTTCTCCAATCCCAAAAACCAACAACCATCTCATCCCCCTTCCCCTTCCCCTGGCCACCACCATCTCCCCGAAATCTCGCAAGCTACAATTTTTTTGAGGTTTTATGATTTTTTTTATATATTTTTGTGTGTTGTTATTATGTGATATTTTTGTTTTTGGTTTAGTTAATTTTATTTTGTTATTTTATTAAATTCCATTTTGTATTATTGTGCTTTTGGGAATAGGTTTTCTTCATTTTATTTTTCTTTTTCGGTACTTTTATTTCATTAATTTGTTTTCCAAAATTTATTTTTTGGCAAAATTTGATCTTTTTTCTGGATTGTCTATTTCCGTCCGAGCATTTACCTTGTTTGGAGTTGGGAGTTCCTTTTCCTTTTTCTCCCCCAAAATTTTATCCAAGTTTGGGACGTTATAGGTACCCACAAGTTCGGGCCGTTCCGGGGTTGGGATTTACACTTAGTTTTTATTCGGGTTCAGGATAGGATTCGGGATCCGGATCGCGATCGTATTCGGGTAGCGGGGTAGGGTACCCATTCCATCACAATCCCTACCCACAAGTAGGGGCCTCCTATCCCACCTCTTTTCCAATCTGTTAAGATTCGATAACATTAAAATTGTAAATAATAATAATAATTAATACGTAATTAATAATAATTAAAAATATTGATCACTTTAAAAATAATCAATAATTAAAAAATAAAGAACCAGATAACTTTAAGAAGCATTCTAAAAAATCATAAGAATAACTAATATTAAAAAATATTATCATGAATTAAAAAAAGTAATAATTAATAATTAAATTATGTTAAAATTAAGTGAAGTGTTTAATTAAAATAAAAAGATATATAATAAAGTAAAAATAGGAAACCCTTAAAATAGGGGAATTGTTAAAGTAAAATTAAAATTATAGTTTAATTAAAAGTAAAAGTGTTTTTGGAATTGAAATTGAAATACAAGCCCCTAAATATAGTAAAATGGGTCAAAACCTCTAAAAAAATAGGTAAGCTGCTGCTGGAGTCAGCCTCCAAGAAATTTTGACCCATTTAGGAGCCCCTATTTTTTTTACACTTTAAAAAAAGTCAAAGGCCGATTACATTGCAACTAACAGGAATTAATCTTTGGACCTACTCATACTACTGGTAAGAGATAACAACTTGACCACTAAGTCTTTGGTAGGAGCCCCTATTTTAATTTCATTCTAATCGTCCCTTTAATTTTAATCAAACTCTTACTATATGAAGTCTTTATTTTAACAAATATCTTCCAAGTCTGTGCTGTGTATGGATCATTATTATTTTTTATTTAGTGGAGAAGATTCATCAATTAAAAGGAAAAAAACAATAAATTTGTCAACTAAAATCTTAGTGTATTCATCAATAACAAATATGTTTCATTTGCTGGAGCAAATAATCGTTATTTTTTAAAGTATTAATTTATCATCTTGTGACATAACTTTTAAAAGGAATAACTGACCATATAGAGATACAGACATACATATGTGTGTATGTGAAAGAGTGAAATGATGACCTAAATCACAACTTAGGGAAATACGTATGTAGCAAGAGTTTCCGGACGGAAGATAGTCAACGTAAGTGCGTAATGCGTTTATATGTGTTTCTATAAGATTGAAGAAAATGTTTCACTTTGAAGGACCTGGAAACATGCATGCCTCCCTATAGCTACTCCGAAAATTTCTCACGCGATCTACACTGCTTTCTGTCTGCGGATTCTAAGCGAAGACTTTTGCTTCAAGATCTTTAAATATAATTCATGAATCAGTTTCTCTCCGCTCATTGCTTTTCTTGGTTCTCCTTTCATTGTGGGTTGGTGAAGAATCTATATATATGTTTTAGATGTGTGAGTAGAGACTAGATTCAATCCGTTTTTTATGTGGATTCTTGCAACACATCCAATCGCTTTAATGCCCTACTTGATCATATATAATCTCCTGCCAAGCTCGGCATGGTTTCTTTTTTTTTTTTTTTCCGCTTTGAGTTAGGGTGGGATTTGAGACTAATTCCTATTGAGCCGGGAACGATTCAGAAAAAACCCTCTCAACAAGTGCGTTTTTCAGAATTCGAACTTGTGTTTCTGCCAAGTGTCCTTTTTTTTCCCCTGCACAAATTAGCTGTGTGATAATTGATGGTAAAATCTTTTTTAATCAACTCTTCTTCCTCTACACTTCATTACATGATTACTGAGCTAAATGTATATCTGACATCTCGGTTTTGACCTTCTACGAAGATTTGAGGTAGAAAACAAATTTCAGTTTGTCAATCACTTGACTATTAAAAATCTTTTACTCCAGACCCAGCAAAAATAAAAACTAGCAACCTATTTGGAAATAAGCATAAAAAATAATAAGGACCTACATATCTTTTCCCCTCCCGAGATTGGATCTAAATGACACAACACGTTTTGTAATATAATTTTTCATCTGTGAGTATGCTTTTGCCATGGACTCACTTCCAGAACCTAGCTAAATGATGCTCCACTTCAAGGTGGCTTACAGATCTAATCGACTTTTCACAAAATTGAAGTGGCTACAATGCATATGCCATTGTTCCAAAATAATTAATTGTACTTAAAGAGTTAGTTTATTGAATGTGATTTTGTGGTCCTCCCCACCTTCATAAGCCTGCAGAATGGTGGAAATAGAAAACAAGTACTATGACACATGCTGCAAATTACAAAATAAAAAGAGAAGGCTGCAAGCTAGGTCTAGTTTTTGTAAATTAATTGATGATACATATCATGGTATCATCTTTTCGATCTAGAGTCGGAATATGGATCCTCAAACATAATTTAAAATTCAAAGTGAGAAATTAAAGGGTCGACAGAATTGCCAGATTGTTACCTCATAATTAAAACGATGCACCAATATAATGCTTCATATGCAAGTTGCAAAATTCTCTGATTACTTACAGGGTGAAACCATACTGGTTTCTGCGCAAAGTGTTTTTGTCAATCTAGCTACTTAAAACGTAAAGCCATGTCGTGCTCCTTTCTTTTGTCCTTTAATCCTTCCTGGCTTTTGCAAACTCCTCACACCATTTCCATCGAGAGATTCCGCCTGAATGTTGGATAAGGCCGCTGAAATTTCACAAACAAGTCTTTACTACGTATTATAAATATACATATTCATTCACCACGTAAAAAAGATATCAGACTTGGGATCTATGTCAACGGAACACGCATGATGTCACCAGTACGTCTAGCAAAATAATGAGTTATACTTTATCTGGAAGTAGTTTTCCTTTTCGTAATTGATTAATCATGAAACTTACTTGCCATGAGATCTTTCTTGTTCATTTGAACTCTCATGATTTTGCTGTATGATTGCTCCGAACGGCCTCCATCATCATCATCATCATCATGTAATAGTTTTTCCTCTTTAGCACGATTGCTCAGCAACTTTAACTGAGCACCTTTAAAGAGCCATGTCGATTCCATCTGCTTGCAAATCATAGTTACAGCATAATAAGGAATTTTCACATTTTTTGTTCTCTCTGGTTTGAAACAGCAACCGATAAACATGATACAATCCATCAAGCTAGCTTTAGCCAATCCCTTCATGTCATACGCCTGTGATCGACTCCAAAGGCTTTTGGCGTGAGAGTTTGGAGGATTCGAGAGGCAAAGAGCCCTAGTAGCATCACTAATTGCAGCATCAGCATCTCTTAGCATCAAATTACACTGAGCTCTTTTGCTGTATAGCACGAGTCTCTCCTTTCTACATCTATATGGGCACAACTCCAAAGCCCTTGTGTACTTCAGCCTTGCTTCTTCAACATCTCCCCTGAGAAAGCTACGCTTTCCTTGTTGCTCAATCAGACTTATCATTAGTCTTTTCTCTTCAACTTTCTCAGCTGACATGTTTTGCTCTCTCTTTTTCTTCACTAATTTCAGGCCCCATGCCTCGTCTAGTGCTCTTTGAACTCTACTATCATCAATTTTCACCTTTCTTCGTTTAAAATCAAGAATTAGTGTATGGAAAACTCTTTCACCGACATTTGATCTGCATCTGAGGTTCTTAAGTTCAACTAGATCAGCGAGAAATAAGGTGGCAATTTCAATAACTTTGTACCTCGTATCTAAATCATTGAGAAGTAAGAGAAGACAATCAATGCCCACATACTGCCAATCATCAGAAGATCTTGAGAGATTACAAAGATGCTCAATCACAGGTCTGGACTCTGCTATGCTTTTTCTTCCCATTTTGCTGTAACATAGAACTCTAATTAGGCCAACCCCAGCAGGCGATGAATGGTTAGCTAATCCACCCCACATTTCACTCAAGTCCTTCAAGAATTCTTGGCTGCTGATTAGGTCTAAAGACTTCTCTTTGATGGCAAAGCAGCTTAAAAGATGTAGACACCAACATTGTAGTTGGCTGGCCCACTCTTCTGCCTTGCGATTCTCCATATCCAATCCTGCAACTCCTCTGGTTAACAAGTTGCAATGATACTTTAACCTCTTGCTCTTATCCTTCACCCCTACAAACATGTTGAACACCAAGTCTAGACATGTAGAAGCCAAAATCATGGTTAATTTGACCACCTCTTCTTCATATTCAGCTACGGCTGCATACGTCTCATCGTAGCTTGCTAGGTGCCCTAATGCTCTCACTGCTACCCTCTGCTCCACCCAGCTCATCTTTCCCCTAAGAAGCTCCATTAATGGTGGTATCACTCCAGAATCAACAGCTTTTGCCGCAATGTCAACATTGTTCATTGTATAAGAACCAATAATATGAGCTGCATAGTATGGAATATATATGTTCTGATTTCTACCAAGCCAGCCTATATCTTTGATGCCTTTGTTGATTAGAGCTGCCATGCACTCAAAGATGCCAAGAGACGGAAGCTCTTGATCATCAGGTTGAGTCATGGCCATGCTCCACATGCCACTTACCACTAAAATAAGCTCTTGATCATCAATAAAAGAAATGTTTCTTAAGTAGTTTTTGATTCCAGCTCTCCTGATTGATGAATCTGGTTCTTTTATGATGCAGAAGAAACAACTAGGGTTTATGCATTTCTGCTTACGTGGCACGTTGACCACATTGCAGCTTGCAGTGGTTGTGGCCATATTGTTGGTGCTGGCAATGGGTTTTACTTCCTCAATTTTCTTGACAAAGGAGAGATCTGGGCTAGGGTTCTTCAGTTTGATTAGGGTTTTAGTTTTTATCTGTGATTTGTGAAAGGTGGAGAGATGATGAAGTTTAGCGGATTAATAGGCCTAATTGTCTGGTGAGTGGTGACAAGAAGCCGCCAATATATAATGACTGGAAATATAGTATTATGAAACAACTTAAAAGCATCAATTCCATGTATCTGACTAGCTTCTTACTTTGCTCATTAACAGTTCTTTCAAGTTTTATAGTCCCAAAATTCAGATAGTCTTTAACATTATAAAGATAGTATTTTACCCTCATTTTCCACATTGATGATCAAGTGTTTTCTAATTTTTCCTGACAGAACCTATACGAATCTCAGAATCCGTAGAGCTCTAAGGCGTCCAAAGGATATTTGTTGATTTTTGCCTCGTCAGATAGCAGTGTTGTCTAATCTTGCAGCAAGATTCCTCATCGCACGTCAATCCCTTTTCAGCTCATCACCAATTCTTTTGTGGGATAAAAGTATTTTTGTTTTGTGCATCTTCTCATGTTTCATTTTTCTATTTCATGCAAAACGGCCCTTTCTCTAGTGCAATAAACAGAATGCAATGTACAGAGTGAATCTGCTACAATTGCACAAGATACACTCATATGAGACAATATGCTCATCATCATTGTCACAAAATTGAATACTAGAAGGTTTTGTCGCTATTCTACTTAGTGTTAGTGCAAAGCTTCAGTGATTGAATACCTGAATACTTTATTATGTCAAGCCAATCATGTGTGTCTGTGTGTTTGTGTGAACATATGCTCCCACGGCGTGACGGAATATTAGATGAATAATGGGCATATTTAGTGCTAATTTCTTGTTGCTTGACCAGTCATCAAGTCAAATCTCAACTAATAAATATGGTATTATTGTTGAAAATTTTTTTAAAGAAGACTATAATAATTTTTCTTTAACTGGATGAGTTGGTCAATTAACATGGTATTACAGTCTATTTTACCAAAATGATCGTGGGTTCGAGATTGCCAATTGATAATAATCATGTTATGTCGCAAGACTGAGAAAATTGGAATATATGCCTGTTAGAATTTTTCCTCATATAGAAAAATCAATAAATCTAAAATCACGTAATAAAATCTGAACTATTCCACCTACTATTAATTGGCTCCTAGAGTATTTCACCTAACACTAATTGATTTTAAGTTGGAACCCAAGAATTCTTAACAATGCCCTTGCACCTTGGGCAATGCCAAATTTCCCACGTCAAAGATTCAAAAATGTTTGACTAAGTAAAAGTAGATGCAGGCCGCATGCATGCAGACTAGAAAATGAACACCTAAAGGACGCGACAATGTTGCCTCTTCCCAGGAGGGAAGTTGCGGTCCCTTCTCACTTTTGGTTCGCTCACCTTAATTCGAATTGAGATGTTTATGGCACCACTACACAAGAAATGAAAGCACCAAAGTCCATTATAGACGGCTCCAGGTGTACAAATGTGTATAATTTGTACAGACGATTTTTCTTGGTTTCATTTATTGTTTATATGGACTAACTTTTTAATTGATTGTCTTTCGTAGTTTTTTTTTTTTTTTTTATCTCTATATATGTTTAAAACATTAAATAACAAATCAATAATAAGACAATGAATTATAATGATTATCTTTGCGTCTTTGAATTATGATGAGATTGAATTTATAGTTTCTCTTAGCAAAGTATAAATGATGGATGTCTCCACAAAATGCGGCTGCGAAACAGGCAATCTTTGAACAGCATAAAGCCTAAAAAGCTGATTAACCCTTACTATATTAATGGTAACTAACATAAATTAATATTTTCAAATCTAGTTGTGGATCTCTCGCATGCTAGATTTTCATAATGATTTGAATACATCTACTTCTTAGACATCTGTTCATCAGGACGCACGCAAATAAATTTAGTTTAATATCAGTTGTACATCGGCGTGAGATATGGCTGCGTTAATTCCTAAGCTCATCATGAACAAAAGATTTTTCAGTTACTAGTAACTCACGAGGATTTAATATGCTCGATGAACTATCTGACATTGTTCAACTTCCAAAAAGAGTTTTGAACAATAAACTTAGACATGCAAGATAATTAAGAGTCTCTTCGGTTAACTTTTAGATGCTCAAAAATATTTTTGTGAAATTAAAAAATTGAAAGTAATTTGTTTGGCCCATTTTCAAAAGTACTTTTACATAAAAGTCAAAATTGAAAAACCAAAAATTTCAAATTAGAGCTCTACATAAAAAACCTTTTTGTGAAAAGCTATTCTAATATTATGTTAGAAATTATTTTTTTCTCTTCTTTTCTCAAAAATACTACTCTATAATTTTGAAATTTCAATACTGTTGTCAAAACAACTCAAAGCTCAACTCTTAAAATACCAAGTCAAACAATCGATGACTTTTATTTAACATCACTTTTAACTAAGCTCTGTTGATAAAAACTCCATAATTCAACAGCTCAAAATCTCATAGTTAGATCAAACAAAGCCTGATTTTAAAAGCTGTCTTCTACTCAGAGCACCAATGGGTCATGTATTAAGTAGCTAAAGAAAAATTAAAAGAAAATATAAAGCTAGTCTTAATTTTACTCTTGACTTCCAAACAATTTGTAAAAATTGGAGTCTGAAATTAGACCATAAGGTAGTTTTTGCCTCTTCCTCATATTGTGAGATCTTTGTCACTTTTGATGTTATGTGTGTGTGTGTGTGTGTGATGGGATATAGAGGAAAGATTGATTTACAGCGTAAATCCAAGTTCTATCTTCTCTTTTTTTTTTTTCCTTTTAATTTCACTCCACCATTTTTCTCTAGTACCATTTATTTCTAGGATTACATTTCCATCAGTTGAACTAACATTAGTTCAATTGAAAATTTTATAGTTTTTGAACAAAAATGCATAAGTTAAGATAAAAAATTTATAGGTCAATAACGAAAATTTTTACCTATGAATCTTGTTTTTGACCTATGAATTTTTGTTCGAAAACTATAAAAATTTATAAATAAAAATTTTTATTCTTGACCGACAAATTTTTAGTCTTGACCCTATAAATTTTTGTTCAAAAACTACTAATTTTACAGTTGAACTAGTATCAGTTCCACTGATAGAAGAGTTTGCCTTCTTTCACGTGCATGTAGATGAGGAATTGAAGGCAGGTTCTGAGATTGTTTCTCACAGCCCAGTCAATCCAAGTAAATATCAATCTGGGCCGGCCCAATACAGCCTATAAACGCTCCATATAGAAAGGGCTATGAGATCTGACCAGATAGTCCATGAAGGCTGATCAACCTTTAACCAACAATGAGATGCAAACCTTTTTTAGTCCAATGAAGATCCACGAAAACTCGACAATCATCAAAAAAATGACAGCATAACTATTAGTTCGTCGCAAAAAAAAAAATAATAATAATAAAACATGATTATTAGTTAATATATTAGCCAAAAAAAGCGAAGAACTCATTGGCTACTTGATATATTTAATATTTGTATGCACCCATTGAAGAAAATTGCAAAAAAACTTCAGGGGAAGTTGATGAGGACATTGTAGCCCCTTTTTTTTTTTTTAACTCTCTCCGTTATGGTGGAGGAGGGCCTTCTAGCCTGGAAAGACAATCCACGCAGCCCTTGCATGGCGGCCAAGCCACCGGGCAATATTCTGACGCTGTCTTTGGAATACGTTTATTATAACTTATCGACATAAAAGAAATAATGTCTATTGTTTTTTTATATATTTTATAAAATAAAAGACATTTTATCAAAAGTATTTATGAAAACTTCAAACAAATTATACTTTTATCTTACAAGATATAAGTAATTTATTCTTATTTTTGCAACTATAGATGAAACATATTTGCACAAATATCTTATAAAAACTCAAAATAAATTATATTTTTTTATATAAAACATTAAATAAGATAAACATTTTATAATAAACTTATACCAAACAAAATTACACGACACAAGAGGCACATTGCAGGCGTTCCTAGATAAGATTTTACCCATATAATCATAAAATATTATTGCCCACTAAGAGAAGCGGTATGAAGATACTTTTTAAAGTTTTCACAGAGAGAGGGAGAGAGAATATGTGTGCTTAGGAAAGCATACAAAAATAAAATGAAGTGTGAGGCAAACACAGCATGACACATGAGTAATAATGACTCATCTTGCGTGAGGATGGCAAACGATTTCTTATTTCGGACATGGCAAATGAGAAATGATGGACAACATATACTTTGCTAACTAATAATGTAATGTAACATCATAAATTGCTTACACTTTTCTCAGCAACAATCAATTGCCGCAGTCCACTATCAGAGAGAGCTTTTTTTCAGGTATCAACCAATAACAAATCCTATAATAATATATTAGCAAACTCAGGAAATATACAGTGAAACAAGATGGTTCATAACAAAGGAATAGAACCTTGCAACTGAAGAAGCTTAGCAGAAAACGATTATACAAAAAATGAGAAATTGATGTCAAGGGTTACAGCATGATTATGCTTTGAAGGTGAATTTAGGACGAAAAAGGAAAAACTTTGTCAGCCAAATGCTCTATCCTACATACAATTAACTTGGAACCCTAGACTGAGTCTAACAATGTCTTTCTGAGTAGATCGAGTCTAACAATGTCTTCCGAATATATACAGATTCAAAGACAATTGTATCTAAACTTCAAAATTCCTCAATCGTTCTGAGTTCCTAGGCCTAATATTTGTTTTACCTTCATTTGTAAGTTTTCGGGTACTACTAACCTATAGGTTCGAGAAATGAACAAACGTCTTCCTTACATATCCATCCTCAGTATGACATTATTGGCATTACCATCACGCGTTTTATCCAGTGCAGCAGCAACTTTAGCTCGATAAGCTGCAGCAGCTGCCGCCACAACTGTAGTCCTTACCCTTTCATCTTGAGAAAACTCACAGGCCTCGCTTATGGAATCGAGTCTTAGCTCAGCAGGAGGGATAAAACAGTCGGCTGATAGGCCTGGAACGTTAAATGCTACTTCTTCAATGGTCCATGCTTCCTCCATTCTGGTCTTAGTGTGACTCATTGCAGTTTCACCAAACCTGAAAAGGGTTACCACTGATCGCCCCGAGTGAGCAATCATGATACCCTCAACAGGCCTATAATCATCGAGAAATGAGTTGATGGTGGTCTCCCAGTACACGGCATCACCTCCATTGCTCTGTATGCGGGTCAAATGGGAGTCTTCTAGGTGTACAAGAAGCCCTGTTTTCTGGCTAAAATAGCCAAACAATACATGCCTTATGATCTCTGCTGGTCCTTCACTCCGAGCTTTCAATGTATGTGGATCAGCACAAAGTTTTAGAATAAAGCAATCCTCTCCGTTGACATTCTTCTCTCCAGTGCACTTGGCACTGGCAAACATGTTTGCAGTGGTCCTCGGGTCAAGGCCCTACAAATAGATTGGAGGTCACTTCATTAAATTCTGAGCGCTCACAATTAAACAAAGCGAACAATGACAAAATATAATCCACTCAACATTACCTGAAGTGCACGACGCAAGGGCCTAACAGGCCCTCTTGCAGCATGTACACCGAGCCACGGGGTATGCCTCCACACAAGCTTCCCATTGCAACCGGCATGCACTTTGCTACCACCAAGTGCGAGCTCCACATACCACATGTCCGGATTCATTTGCCAGAGCACAAACCCGCCAGACTCCGCTCCTTTGGAGGAATTCCGGCCCTTTATGACCTTAGTTGCAGTCTCAATGTCAGACGCTAACATCTTCACCTTTCCCATTGCATAAGCATTATAAATCGAGTTCTGAAGCTTCTGACCACCGGACGCTGCAAGGTATTGCTGCAATATGTACTGCGCAGATGAAGTTTCCTGCAAAAACAATTTTCCTAGCATAAGATTTTACCCCAGAATAAAAATTGCCCCGTAATAGATCGACAGGAAATCCATCATGTGACCCCATGAGCCAAACATGATCTTGAAAAATACATATAGGACCACCATGTGCAACAAAAAATCTACTCATTTATTCTTTTTCCATCCAATTTCTTAGATCATAAATTGCGACACTGACAGTCCACCAACTCAAGTTGCGGTCAACAGTTTCCATCCTCATAGCTTCTTTTTCTCTTTTTCCTCTTTCAGAAAAATTATATTCCAAATTGCCTTTATAATAATACAGAAAAGTTGAATGTATACGCAAGAAATTACAAGTTTTAATATTCTTATCAGCCTCTAAAAATTGAGCTGAATTGTTGAACACTGCATTTTTATGATGTATGGTCAAACCATAGAGTGAAGTAGCCTACATTTGCATATTGCAAATAATTAGAGTAAAAATGTCTTAGAATTTGTTATTATTACAACAAGGCAGATTTTGACTTGGCAAACAAACAAGGCAAAATTTATATACACAGCTTAAAATTCAATTGAGAAGCTAAACCACAAAAAAATAAATAAATATTTACGTAACGACAAAAAGCAAAAAAGAAAATGTAACAGACATCGTCAACATTTCGCACCAACTCGACTTTGCTTTTTTTTTAAAAAAAAATTATTGACTGTCAGAAGACCACAAATTACCATCACTGCATCAACCCAAAACAGCAAAAGAAAGAGGTCTAAAAAAGTATACAAAAATGAAAAAAATACGTAAAGCGATATGGTAAGAGAAAACTAACAATGGGGGTATCTTTGATGCTAAGATGAGGCAAAGGGTCGTTGTTGGTTACATGCACCGGAGCCAACGGCGCTCCCAGGACACCCAACAGCAGTCTCATATCCGAACGATGACAGCCCGACCCGGAAGCTGAGACAGACGGGGCCCGGCAAAGCCAGTTGGCCCATTTCTCGGGCTTGGAGTCAGCTCCTTCAGGTCCTTTCGGATCCGGGCCTTCCATTAAGGGCGAAAGAGTCTCCCAACCGGGCCTTAAGCTACCCGATCTCGAGATGAGCATTTCAGGCGGCGCCACGTGGGGTGTTCTCCTTCTCCTGAGCAGACCCGACCCGGATGGTGATGGGCTTCTTCCTCTAGACCGCGCTGGTGAGAGCCCGCGTACAACTTCTTCTTTCAGGGCTGAGAAAAAGCCTTGTTTTCTCTCCATATTAACGGCAATGCCCTAGTTTGACTAGTCAACGGTTGGGTTATGTGTGCTTGGGTTCTCTCTTTCACTGACTGGAAAAGAAGAGGATGAAGAGGAGTGAATGGGCGAAAAAGCCGTTTGGGGGAAGCAAAAAACTTGTGCGTTTGCCGAACTTATTTATATGGGAATAGGGAAATGTGGAACGCCACACTAAAACAGCACAATGTGCACTCTCCAAGTCTTGTCCTAGTCATCACCCCTTCGTTGTATAGTTGCCTATACCACCAAATTACGAAACTACCCTTCATGTTTTTGTTCTTTTATTTATTATTATAACGGTTGGGGAGAAAAATTAAAAAAGGAAACAGGAAATTTAAAGGCATTTGAAAAAGAAAATATAGAAGACTGAGCAACTAAGAGAATCTTGAGTGCAAAAATTGCCTTATTTGGATAACTAGAAGTTTTTGATAAAAAGAAAAAAAATTAAAAAAGATTTGTAGATCATAAATGACAAATAATGCCGATTTGTAGTTTCTAACCTTCGACTCATACTTTTAAGTATCAATTGAAGATAATAATCATGAAATCTTATATAATACAGTTAAATCTTAAATTTTTTTCCCATGACAAAAAATTGTTTTTTTTTTCAAATATAGTGTTATAAGTTAAAAAAATCACGAAAAGAATCCATCAAAATTTAGAAAGAAGATAATGTATTTTAGGAATGGTGCGCGGTCTAGAGAAGCTTAGACAGTAATAACTTATGTTAGTAATGATGGATGAGCATCCGTTTAGTTGAAATTTAGAAAGAAAATAATGCATGTCAATAATTATGTGAAAGCACAACAAAGAAGCTAGTAATATTATTTGTTTGAGATAAAACACAAAAAAGAAGCTAGCCTAATTAGTTCGGTTGAGATAAAGTAAGGGCTAATTCATCTTTGCCGTTTTTTCGAAATTCATCTCTTTGTGAAGTAGAGGGTAAGGCAATAGGTGAATCCATCCTCTTCTATCCCATTATTACAAGTCTTAATTTTGATTGCTTTACATGTTATGCTATAAAAATAAGTAGATAATATGAAATCTACAACAAAATTTAGTTAATTGTATTGCGTAATTGGGATGAGAATTATAAAGAATGTCTTGTCACCTTAACTAAGATTTCTGTAATCCATTTTCATTCTTTTGCCATGAAATACAAACTAAAGTCATTAGATTATAAGGGTAGTACCGTAAAAAAATTGGGATCTCGAGTACATTTCCAAAGTTTCATCATCTAACACTTCATGATGCGTCAAAAACGCTGAGAAGTCTTTTATGTGCAAAACGGGTGACACTCGTAGCGGTAGTTTTGTTGTGAAGAACGGGCGGGTGGGCAGAGATGACAATGTTAACAGTGGCCTATGCCAATTGCCAGGAGTAGACTGCTGGAATCAGTTGTAGGTTGTTACGTTTTGCGCGTTTTTTAATTTGTCATTTTGCCTTACGGTCTATGTTGGTCGATGATTGGTGGATTGTGTGATACTTGTGTGTGTGTGTGTGGGCGAAGGGGTTGGGTAGGACGAGTTGCGAATGAGTACTTTTTCCGTGACCCTGACATGATTGTGAAACAGCATTTTGCTCGCTTTGTTCTAACCCGGCTGGGTCAGGGTCCACATGAGATTAGATGGGAAGGAACATGCTTATACTTCAAAACATATTATAGGGCTGTTTGGATCTTTTTTTACATATATATATATATATATAGATTTTGTAATAATTATTTAATTTAGTTTTTAAAAAAATTAAAATTCTAAAAAAAAAAAAGTTCAAATACAATTCTTGTTCAAAAATCAAAATCTTTAACTTCTCAAAAAGATAATATTCTTAAAGTTATTTAAAAAAATATTTTTAAAAAAATCAATCTAAATGAGCCTTACGTGTGAGATTAAATGATTTTGAACTTCTAATACAATAATAATGATAAAATAATAAATGATTCACAATCTTTACAAGGGATCCTTACTCGCCTATACAATAGCCCGAATCCTACAAATTATTACCATTGCTTGGACCAAATTACTATATATATATACACACACACACACAACAGATTCAGTAGAGAATTTCTCATTTGATCACACTGAGGTCTCCTAATATTGACAAAGATTAAAAATGCAGAATGATTCTTTTATTAAATAAAATCTAACTATATTATAGGCGGCGTATGGATGGAGGTTGGCTTACATGTTGATAATGTCAAGGTCATTTTAGTTTAATGATATTATAAAGTCATGAAAAGATCATGATCTCCAAGAAATAGAAGTGATAACTAACCATTTATTTATCATAAAACAAGCAGAATTTAATTCAGTCATCACTCATACCAAACACAATAGACTGTGTTTAGTACAAGAATTTTGACCAAAGCATGCTCTTCCTGATCATTCACTTGCATGCATTGTTTGGAAATCACAATCCAAAGCAGGGGGTTAGATATGTACGTATGCGGTATGACGAAAGGGCCTTAATTCAAAGTATATAGGCTAGGGGCCCATTCATTTCAATCCTTCAATAATTTCTTTCTTTGCTTCACTTTTTTCTAATGATTAATAATATCCTTTTACATGGTATATGGAAGCTTTTTCTTGTACATAGGAATATCAAACAACATTTTGGCCCCTCCTTAAGTTTATCAATATTCAATTCAATGAGACGTTTATTACGGAACTGTAAGTTGTATCTTTTTGTTATTTGTCAACATTATGTAGTATTTAATAATTCATTTAACAAATAGGTCTTATTTTTTTTTCCCTTTAATTTAAACTAGCTAGGCTGAACCTAGGCTGTCTAATTATTTATACATTTGATTGGAAACACAAAATGACACATAAGATTGGCTAAAATTCATGGTCGTCATTTGAATGAGCGGATTCCAATAATGCATGCTCTCATGATTACACATGGAGCTTCTTCCACACTAGGCCATCTCTAGTGTAATGGGTATCTCAGATTTGCTTTAGCGAAGACACAATGAAGTGGTAATTTTATTGTTATTGCAATATGTGCATTTTGACGGCTTACCTACTTATTTAAATATCAAAGGAACTCCCCTCTCTTTTTTTTCCCCTCTCTCAAATATAACTATAATAACTATATAACTTTTTAATATTTTGCTCTTAAACACTAATTTTACTTGAAGTTATATTAACGTTTAAGGTAACGAAAATTTAACTTCCACATTATCGTTGCCATTTCGCTTCATTATATTGTTATGTTTAAAAATAAAAAGTTGCGACATTTCCTTGCCTCAAAATAGACTTTTCATTTGTTTAGTCGCAAAACAATTAAAGACCAAGTCGAACATATTGATTACCTAATTGACTATTACATTTTATATTAAACGTCATTATTTCAAAAAGAAAAATGTAACGGCGCGTTCTGCAATTTGGCCAAATAATTCTGAAAATTGATTATTGAAAAAGCATTATTGCAAGAGAACTTTCAAAACCCGCTTTTTCTCAAATAAGACGCTTGCCCAAAAATGGCCTCTCTCTCTTAGATAAGTACTTCTAATTTGACAAAACTGCACAAGTTGCCGTTTCTGTCTAACATTAATATTATACTTACGTCATTTAAAGACCTTTATACCATATTGTTTAAGCATTGATGACTATTATTAATTGCTCCATTAATATCATTAAATTAGGTATCAGTTCTTTTTCCTTTTTTTTTTTTCCTTTTTCCCCGTGTGTTTAAAGTTTAATAACAGGGTAATATGTTATTTAATATTTAGTCTTCACCTTAGGTTAATCACTGAGAGAGACTATTAAAATGCTGTATAAGCATCAATGCATATGGAGCTGAGGCTAAAGTCAATGTGAGTATTTTAAGATGAGATTCTCAATGGAATCAAATGAGTTCCACAACGCCAAAGAAAAAAATACATACGCAGATCACATGTTAATATTCACTGGATTGTTGTTTTATAAAATTCAATCCTCAGTTAATTAAATAGCTCTTGTCGTACACAAGATATCTTTGTGGGAATTTTACCAAGTAGTGGCTGACACAGTGACCCTTCGCTTCTTGAGGATATAAAATACAACATGACGACCAAGGCAAACACGGGTTAAGACAAAGTTTGCACACTTCGATTTGCAATACTATGTACGCAAAACAAAAAGGATATATACGTGTCGAATTGATCGACTTTTTTTTTTTACGAAATTATGTATCTTAAAATTTAGTTTCGAATAATTATTCGACATTTTTATGTTTTTGATGGCCAACCAAATATGTCTGCATCCCTTCACTATTTGACCTTTTCATTTTTAAACATGGCTGATTATGTTTGCTAAGGAAGGTTTTTTTTTTTTTTTCTTTTGCAACTAAGTAAATTTAGTTGGTAGAATCCGACTACCAATTAAAAAATTTTGGGTGTGCGTAATATATTCCTTAAAATTGAGCATCAGGTAAGTTAATGACACTCAATCAAGATAAGGGACCAAAATAAAATGTGCCATAAAATTACACTTGATCTTAACTCTTATCATAGAGGCATTTCAGGACATATAGCTATAGAAATCAGAAGAGTGTGTTTATCTCTTTACTAGGGTTAGCAATGTTCTTAGCACTTACAATCTATTGTAAATTTGGACCTATTTCTCACGGATGAATGTATTTATAATTTTCAATAATATGATTATTTTCCTACCAAAAGAAAAAAAAAGAAAAATCTTTCCATTCCTTCTCTTTTTAAGCCCTTGATCCATAATTGAGTTGGACAGCAGTACTTTTGGCCTTAAAAGTGTTGGTTCATAGAGTCAAAAGTTGAGTTGTATATTTTAAGATTTGAATTGTCACTAAATCATCAGAAAAAAAAAAAGAAAAAGAAATAAATGGTACGCACTAAAGTGATTGTGTAGATTATATAATCTGAATTGGGTGTAACGCGATTGGGGGTATGCAGAGCAGGTAAAGGTCAAAAAAATAGTTGAGTTGGTGTGGATTTTCTGCCGCGAATGACGGCAAAAGAGTGGCCATGTGCTTTGACTAGGGAGACTCAAGTTTGTTATTGACTCATGCCTCGTGGGACCCTTTCACCATTTTTTTTTTTTTTTTCATCTTTCTTGTGCAACTTCAACTTTGTGTGCTTTTTTACATGAAGAAGACTTTTAGCTTTTGTCGCTCAGCTAATGGCTTCATTTTCAATCTCTCACCCAATGGCAATCATGCGTAGAGACAGATATATACATTATACCCATAGGCCACTGAGGATCATCAGCAGCCAGTCAGAACATTTCTGTGCATTAGCCAATTATATACACTATCTCAGCGCACCTATTTGCTTTAGCCTTTGGGCAATGCAGTTTGATGAGCCTACAGATTATACATCAAGAAATTTATGTCAACTTATATATTATAATAATTAAAAAATAATGATAGTTAAAAAAAATATAAAAACATATTCTGTAGAAAAGAGAACACAAGTTTAAATTCAAGAAAGCACATTTATTGATAAAGTTTTTTCTTTACCAGTTCCGGCCTAATAAGAATTGGCCTAAAGTTTATTGTGATTTACGGACACCCTAACCCAAAGCCAAAAAGTAAAACACATGAAAACAACAATATTCTCATGTATTATTTATTTTTTGTCTCGCAATATTATTGTAGCCATGTGTAAACAATTAAACATAGTTACTTTTGTTATCATTTTGAAGGCTTACACAAAATTATAGAGATCTTCTTTTTTGCCCCTTAAGACAGATTAAGTGCTCGTTTTGATTGACTTTTCTAATTTAACAATTTTTGAAAAAATTGCCTTTTGCAAAACTAAAAATTTCTTATTTTTGAAAAAATTGTATTTGATTTTCTTGTTTCAGAGTTTCTATCTTTTTGAAAGCCAAGTTAGATAGTTATTGTAAAAATAATGCATTTTTTAAGGAAAAAAAGTACTTTTATTATTATTTTTTTAAATCCAGGCCCAAAATGGTCCAATTTTTAGCATTATTTGTGATTTAGGCCGGTGAGTAGAATTTCGAAAATTTTCAAATTGCAGTACCATTTTTTAAATATGATACTGAAAAGAGAAAACAAATTAATTTTTATATATACTCGTTGAAGCGCTAAATGATTTAACGTTGCATAAACTTTGATGTGCCATGCATGATCATCTCCGAAAATTTTCAAAGTGTAGGACCACTGTTTTAAATATGATACTGAAAAGATTAAAGAATGAAAAGAGAAAACAAACTAATTTTTATATATACTCATTTAAACTGCATAAATTTTGATGTGTCACGACCAACAAAAGAATTTAATAAAAAGCAATGGGCCAAACACCCCCCTAGTATTTAGAGATTATATTCCAAGGGGGGCGTTGTGGTAGGTGGGTGGGGTAGGGTGTGAGGCAGCTGAATGCTGATTGGCTTTTCTATCAACAATTTCTAACTTAATTTTAATTTGTATATTATGAAAACTTTCTCCTTTTCAATAAGACATGAAAAAGTCTTATATTGTTGGTCTGTTTCTTTGCTAATTGTATATTGGTAGTTTGGTACTGATATGAGCTGCTTCTGTCATGAAGAATTCCAACAGTGATAAAGAGCTAGAATAGTGTGATTAAAGCACCAATACAAAAGGAGAAAAGAATAATATGATGATTAGCATTTAGCTTAGCAAACTTGATCATGTTAAGATAGAATATCTTTTGAAACATTGGCTTGTTATCTAAGTTATGCATCATTTCTTTTCCTCTTTTCCCTGTTATTGAACTGTGGTACTTTGGCACAAGCTGCTGCTGCTGCTGCTGCTTCTTTTCGCCTCTTGCCAAAATTAAAGGGCGATATGACCTCCTCAGGTGTGGGGTATTTTACTCTTTGGTGGGGGGCGGGCAACTTTGAACTTGTTGGGCGAATTAGACTTTGAAGTTCTATCAAGCTACTCCAAGCTTTTTATTTTGATGACGAAAAATTCACTTTCAGTAAGATCGTATATCAAATCTAGCTCAAGATTACCTAATGGCACACACTCTAATATACGTTTTAGGTTAGTTAAAAGTCAGTTGATATTTGTAGTAACAGAGCATAAACTTGAATTACATATTTTTTTTCACCAATAAGATAGGAAGCATACTTCAAAATTACAATTACATAGAAAAGACTATTTAATTTATCTCAGAGTTTTGCAAAAAAATTTTAAGGAAACGTACAACACATACAATGAAAATAAGTGTATGATTGAAACAGAAAAATAAGAAAAATTGGGAGGTGGGAAGTTGTGGAGGAGATGGGGTTCATTGGTTACTGATTGCATTTATTTCCGATCGCTTAACAATATGAACTGAATTCGGAATAATAAACTACAGAATATAGTCGACATTGTTTCATGAACGGTGAAGAAATCAAAGATATACTACAGTTAAATGCTAAATTGCTAATTACATCAAAGTGCTGTGAGATACAAAGATGAAAGACCACTACGCAGATTACACATGCAGTCGTTTAATCAAACTTTCACGCATTTGAAGAGGATTTGGCGCCCTCTCATGAAAGGCAATTGTACGGGGGACTATCCGACTTAGATATTATGGGCTAAATATTGAGTTTGTCGTTCAGACCAACGTAACTCATAGTCCAAGTATATGAGATCCTGTACTGCCCCCCCCCCCCCAGTGTAGCCCATATTTAATAATGGGTTGTAGAGAGAAGCCCAGAACAGTACTGGCAGCTGTCCAACGAGTACTTCCTAATACCCAAAAACAAGTCATTGTTTTTTGACCAAAATTTTTTTTCTTTTTTTTTCTTTTTTCCATTTGTCAAGAATTAAAATATATATATATATATATATATATATATATATAAATATAAACATCAGTAAAAGTGAGGAACAACTTGATGTGCAAATAAACAAGCCTCTAAGACCAAGTCTACAAGTCTTAACAAAAGAAGAATAACTTAATTTGTTCTAATTGCATAAATTATCAATTTACTACGCAATTGGGACAAGCCATAAATAAACATGCTGATTCGTGTAGCAATACTGAATGTTGAGAACCGCAAAACAGGAGGATAGCAGAGACGGGTTATACGTGCACGATACAAGAAACAACCAATTGATTAATATGAAAAATAATCGAGGACGTCGTTAGATCTTGCATTTTGAGAATTTTTTATATGTGAGGAATGTATGTTCCAACAAGAAAAAATGAAGAAAAAATATATTTGTAAAATGGCATTGAATCAGCCATAACTCAGGAGCTCATCAATCACATATGTTGCTCGTCTGGAGAAGGCCTTTGCCCCGCCCTTCATTTGTACACATTAACACTTTAAAGTCAGCACGTACCTAACTATTGCCTCAAGTACTATATGGTGGAGTTTACCCGGGTCAAGGAGGAGATGGAGGAGCCATGTGCCATGCATCATCTGCATGCGATAAATATATTCCCCTTTATGTGTATAAATATATATACATATCTAGTCCCCGACACTTGCTAGTGATGATGAGGTGTAAAAGGAGAAAAAGGACCTCGCTCTTTCTGACATTTACCTACGCAATTGGCCATACTAAAGAAAAAGTTTGGAACAAATCGGACTGGTGCAAGCATGGGTAATGATCTTTCAATGTGATGATATTATTTGCATAGTGGTAGCTAGTCACAATATGTCAAAAGAGATCCTAGGTTTTCCTTGGAGCTTTCACAACCGGTTTCGAGTTTGGACCACCTTGTACCGAGTGCCTAGATTTCAGTGCACTTCATTGGGATCTCTTGGAGGAGCAAAATTAATTCCAACACATGTTCCACATCATTTAGAGATCAAAGATATTTATGGTAATAAAACCTAAGTTTTACTGAATCTTTGAGAGGGTACTAAACTAATTATCTCCAAAAGATGCTCTCACTCTTGTCGATTTGTTTCACCAAAATATCGAAACGTATATACAAGTCTTTTATAAAACTAAAAATACTACTCATGTGTACTACATTTTTTTATATATAGTTTTTGTAATTTGAGAAGAATCATTTGCATGTGGCCTACACCCAATTAATGTGTGCAAATGCATGTAGTTGGTCCTTCATCAGCTTCTTCTACGAATTCCATCACTCCCTACGCATTTATATATATATATATATATATATATATATATATATATTCTTTTTTCACCACACCAGAAGAACACCTGACAGTCTGTTCCCTACTGTAAAATTAATTTAGTTGTGCAACACCTTCTTTTTTTTTTTTTTTTTTTTTTGCTAAGTAGTTGTGCAACACTTTTTCTACTCCTCCACCAAACTTTTTTTCTACTATAAATACCCCCACCAGTAGTCCAGTGCGTTGCACCTTCCCGCACCTAGATGCAACTCCTATCACAATCCCCTTTCCAGTAGTGATACTATCCATCTTTAATTTACTTAACTGAATTCCATTCTACTGGTTTCTGCAGAGAGGTTACAAAGATGAAGCTAGTCTTTGCAACTTTGCTTCTTGTAGCTCTCTTCCTCACTTCTTCTTTCATACAGTCTAGTATGGCTGGTTCAAGTAAGACCTCATCTTCTGTTTTTATTTTGCTAGTCGAGTAAAGCGCCTTGTGGCATATGCATATATATTTGGATCGATCGCTCTTGAACAGTACGTTATAAAAGAGATCAAATGATAGTTATTATGTAACTATTTTCATCCTGACTATTTCTTTCACAGAATTATAACGTATCGGACTATTTCTTTCATAAAATTATAACATTATGAGGTACGGTGGTGCTTTGTTGTTTTATCTGATGAAATTAACTTTGAACTACTTGTTTGCTATATAGAGTTTTGTGAATCAAAGTGCGCAGCGAGGTGCGCAAAGGCTGGAGTTAAGGACAGATGCTTGAAGTACTGCGGGATATGCTGCGAGGAGTGCAAATGTGTGCCATCAGGAACTTTTGGGAACAAGCACGAATGCCCCTGCTACAGGGACAAGAAGAATAAGAAAGGCAATCCTAAGTGTCCTTGAGATATATTTTGTTACAAATATATATATAGAGAGAGCCCATAGACCCCTATATATACATATATATATATATATATATGTATCCCTTAGTTTGTCATCCCCGATGACCTTTAAAGCTCGTGTATTGGCAATTGTGACGATTAATAATATTGTACTAGTAGCAAAATTGAAATTAGCTTATATGTAAGCCAGAGTTTATGTATGTTTATTTTCCTAGGAAAAGTAATGAATAAATCGGGTCTTAGGTTGCTGTTTAGCACCATGGGAAATTCCTGCAATAGTGTTTTGCCCTAATATATATGGGTTTCCCAATATTTTACATTTTGATATCAATAATTCTCTCATTTGTACCATATTAATAAGTTAAACCAAACTGGCCTTTAGTATCTGGGCTTTTCTATCTTGTTTTCATATCAGGTTAAGAATTTAAAGGTTCTAACTCAAAATTAATTGATATTAGGTAGAGTAGTCTATTATTTTGGGCTCACTTAGATTGGCTATTTTAAAAGATATTTGAGCTTTTTTAGAGTTTTTAATTTTTTTGAAAGAAAAAAATCTAATAGTTGCTGCAAAAAAAATGTATTTTTTTTGGAAAAAAATATTTTTCTTTAAAAAAAAATTTAAATAGACCCCTTATAAGGTGGTCTTCAATGTCATGAATTTTTTTTATATAGGAGGAACTCTCTAACATTTCCCTCATGGTTGCCATAATTTGATGAAGAAGATGGGTCACATGTAGATTAATAAGAATATAACTCGCGCATAGATGAAATGGTCATATGTAATTAGATACAATTGAACTTAAGGGACCAGTTCTAGTACTATGTTGAAGTTACTATTTTATTTAAAATTTTAAATTTAAAAAGATATTAATATACATTATATTTATATATTGTATTAACACAATTGAACATATAAAAATCTTAAACTGTTGAATCTATTATCTAAAGTTAAGAGCCAGTTCACATGCACAATTAGACAGAAGAATTTTTGTCCTATAAGTCCCCATTTTCAATTACAATGAAGCCACTTGTTTATTTTGTCGTGTCGAAGAGGCCTTAAAGCTTTCTGCATGTACGAGGCCTTAAAGCTTTCTGCATGTACTTATTCCTTTTATTTTTCCCAATTTTTTGGGCCAAAAAGCTTTTCTGCATATGCTCGAACAATCCTGAGAAGAACAATGTTGACTCACTGTTGTACTGCCCATAAAACACCATGATAATGACATAAATGTGTTGAAGAAGAAAACTTTGACGTTTCATATGACATTTTTTTTCTTTTTCCTCAGTCAAACGTCTTAAATACCATACTTTTTATCTTATAAGATATAATAAATAATTTATCATTGATTTATTTCTTGTAAAAACCCAAAATTAAACAAACCATACTTTTTTACATAGCATTAAGCTGGTACTGTTGATATCAAGCTTGCCAATATATTTCAGAATCAATGCAGCGACTCCACCAGAACTGGTGTCAGTAAAAAACTTGAGTGTTGCTAGTCTTAATAAAAGGGGTGCTAAGAAGTGTAATATGAGATTTTTAAGAGGTCCAACAAAATACAACTTATCTTTCACATTAAAATTTTTCAATTAAGCTACGATGTTAAATATATGCTTATTCACATTACAGCAAGAAACAACAAAGAAGATACATGCCCTCTATATTGTATAACAATCAACAGCAGGAAGATTTGAAGTATACAGGAGGATACAAGTGCAGCCTTCCTGTCCGAAATCCCAGCAAAAGTCAAGCTACTTCATATCATATTTCACCAGCCTCAGTAATGTTAACCCCTTCTAGTGTAAAAACATCTGTAAAAGAAGCCGCTGTCGAGAAACCAATCCTACAGCTGCACCCTATCGGGTGTAGGAAACTCCATATACCAAATTCAAATTCTTTTTGATGATGAGACACTGAAACAAGCTGAATGAAGATAGCTGCTTTCAAAGTTTAAAATAATATTTGCTTTTGTGTGTCTGCACACAATGGAGCTTTTCTCTTGTCAAACCAAGCAAGTATCTTTTTCCCGTAAATGTTGCTTCTCATTGATGAAGCATTCAACCGGATCAGATTAAGAAGAGCATTATGAACACGTCCCTGCATTTTTAGCACAAAAGAGGCATTATGATCAGGCAATAAGCCAGCTTTCACCAGAATTAAATTAAGAAGAGGGTTAGGCGTCTGCCCCTATATTATTTGCAAACAATGCATAAGTTATTATCGACTTATAAGGAGCTAGAGCCTATGCCATACGTTCTGCATTTAGACTTTGACTAAAAGGTCTGCTGTCTGACTCTACACTTCACTAACTCATCTTTTGGTAACAAATAAGGAAGTAAACGGGCTACAATTCAAGTCAAACACCTGAGTTGGTTCTGTGTGCTAGAATTGGGTGCTAGAAAGTGCTTACCCTCGATACTGATAATGCTGATTGAATGACATAATTTCCAAATGGATCCACTAGAAGCATCGCAGCATTTGGACTTGAGAGCAACTCTAAAATTACTCTTGTCGCATGCTCATCTCCGGATTTAAGGAATTTCTCTATAACATTGCTTGCATACTTATTGCAGGAGAGAGATGCAAGATACCCTTGAAGACGTCTTAGAAGATCAGCTGTGACTTCTGGTATGCCCAGTCCCAGTAAATGTTGCAGCACATAGTTACTAGATACCATGAATTACAAAGGAGATGCATGTTAACTTCGGAATTGAAATCTACCGGAAAGAAAAAAGAAAAAACATTAAGGCTCAGAATCAGACCCATAAGGATCTTCTGCTAAGTGAACTGCATTTGCTATTATTTCATAGATCATGCGTTCTCTAGGTTCACCATGAGAGTGGTCCACACATGATTGCAGCACACAACACCCACTTTTGTCCGTTGCAATTCCAAAGCAGTTATCTGCTATTTCCCTGAGAAGATGCTGCATTATGTAATTAAAAACTGTCAGACAGGAACTCAGCCGAGACCAGCCTTGCCATTTCTTGGTTCAAATAAAGGTTATGCTACAAATTTTTTGTTAACTCATTTGTTATGTATTGCAACACAGAATGAAAATATCAATGCTTGAGCATAAAATCTGATTTACTCCTAATGATTCTAATATTATGTACAAATATCGAAGTTTCCTGCAAATGGGACCAGTAAAAATAGCAAGGTTATATATATTTTCAAATATTCATACTAACTTTTATCAAAGCCACTACTGACTCTCTTAGAAAGAGCTTTTCCAGTTCCCTTCAATATATTCTAAACCTGCATCTATCTCCACTCATAGTTTAGATGAAGGAGTAGCAAGACGCTAGCTAAAGCATCAAATAGAGGCCTCCAGAAAATCTACAGAAGCTGCCTGAATCAGTTCTGTACAGAATGGTCACAAAGGCCAACTTAATAGAGTCTTCAACTAATCAAACAGCCAATTATCCATTTTCTTACATTCTGACAATAAGAGGACTTCAAGATAAAGACCACAAGGGCTACATAGTGAAAATATGATTCAAAACCAATTATTTTCTAGTTAAAATTTAAAATAAGTAGTTCAAAAGGGGAAGGAGAGTAGCCAATTCTTAAAAATTGAACAGTCCACAGCATAAAGTTCCAGCAATAGGCATAATAATTATTGTAAGCTACAACATCTCAGCCAAGCTTCTTAACGTGAAAGAAGCATCGAATGACATAGCAGACATCAAATGAACTCCATATTTTGGCAATATTCTTGATGAAGCATAAATTAGATTAGATCAATACCGACCAGTGTTTATGTATAATATAATAAATGTTAAATTAAAGAAGGTAAATTGGCTCGTCACTCCTTGAATACTCTAAACTATAGGGGAGGAGGAATAGGAGTGACTGAGCCAAGGATTCAGAGATTAAGCAGCAAGATTTATTAATTTTTACACCCGGCCGCAAGAAGAATTTGAACTTATGTCATCATTGTTGGCTAATCTCGACCACTTTAGCTACTCACTCATCTCGATTGGGCAGTAGCGGTTCTAAACAACAAATTGATCCATGATGAACATGAATTATGTGAACCAAATTTGACATTCTACCTATTAGAAAGGATACTCTTAAGTTGGAACAACAAATGTCACTAAGAAGTTAATTCTTTTATCTAAACAAAGGGAACTATCATGCCACTATATAAAGGTCAACAAAGTTTCAGTATTTTTACCTTGTTGTACTCGTAAGAGAAATTCTTAACACAGTATTGTATCACATGCTGACCATTTGGGTCATTGGCCAATGCAACAACACTAGGGCTTAAAGCAGACATTACTAAGGATATCTGTTGTGGAGTATTAAGGTTTTCCAACAATTTTTGCATTGCTTTAGTACTGCAAACACAAACAAACCATCGTTAGACTCGAAAAAGAGTAAAAAAAAAAATTTAATTAAATAACGAAGCGAAAAAGCAATAGTTAAATAGGAAAAGAACAAAAATAATATTTTAAACATACCCGTGTGGGTTGAGACAAACGCCAACCAACTGAAATGAAGACTTAGTGACAGACACAATAATCCTAGTCCTCTGTTCCTCATCACACACACCAAAAAGCTTCTGAATAAAATAACTCCCGTATTGATTTTTTATCAAATCAACAACATAATCAATCACCTCAGATAGCACCAGCTCAATTTCTCCGTCATTTGGGTCCTCCAATTTCATCTGCAAGATTTTACTCCCACTTTGATCTTTAGCTAATGCAACTATATTCCCCCTAAAATCTTCAATGGAAAACGTATTTATCTGCTGCTTCCATTGAGCAATCTGCTTATTACCATACAAATCAGGCTTCGGAAAGATTGGACTTTTCGATACTAAATCATCCATTAGTCTATCATAAACCCCATTCCGAAGCATTAGTTTCTTGTACTGCAAGAAAGGGTCGTGATGATTCAACCTTGCAGCAGCCCCGTTATCAACCAACCGTGCTGATGATGGCTCTGTAAAACCACCAGCAACACCACCAGAATTTGGGCCTGGGCACACGGTAAAATCTAAGTGGGGCCCACCAAAAGAGCCCATAGAACCATTTTGAGCGTACCTCATCAAAGCGAAATTGCTCAGTTGTTGACTATCACAAGAGCCCATCAACGAGTCTGCTTCAAAGGTTGCCACGTCAGGATGGGTGGCGGCCGAAGGGTAGCCAAACGGCGGCATTTGGTGGCGAACATCAGAATAAGAAAGGTTGAGTCTTGAAAGAGCTGACACGAGGCTTTGACTTTGACTTTGACCTTGACCTTGATCACTGGGAGAAGAAGGATAATAAAAAGGGCTCCGTGGGGCGGCCCCCTCCGGCGAGTCTTGGTAGCCGTACAGCTGGCGGAGGTAATTTTCCAGCGACTGAGACGCCCCAAAGTAAGGGTTCGCAATGCCTCTTTGCTCCATCGCCGTTACAGTGTGTGCGTGCGTGTGTGTGTGTGTGTGTGTGTGTGTGGAGAGAGTGAAGGATTATGAGGGTTTTATTTTCTTTGGTTTGTTTTCTATGCTTTGGTTCCCTGAGAGTGTTATATTTATAGGGGTGTCGTTAGTTTTCATAATATCCAATTTTAGGGGTAATTTGGAGAAATTAATGTTGATTAATGTATGTATAAATATGGGAAAAATTAAATCTTGAGATAGAGATAATAGGTGGTTATAAATAAGGAAAAGAAAAAGCATAAGGTTTTGAGAGTGCATGCAATTTATGGAAAGCCTTCATGCGTGAAGGCTTAGGTTATTAGACGCGGCTGTCTGTCACCTTTGCAGCTTCTTTTGGACTACTGTTGTATATACCATGCGTTTTCATCGAAATTGCCAAAACATTTTTTTTTTCTTTTTCTTTTAAACAAAAAAAACACACATTTTAAGCCACGCAAATTGAATTTACTTCGAGCTTATTAATCTCATGATACAACAATGTATCTCAGTATATACTTTAAATCAGTTAAAAATCATATAATATTTATAACAAAAGAAAGTACTATTTAACCACCTCTTGATATATAGCATAATTTGGCGAATACTAATCTATATATTGGTTAAATTTCTTCTATTTGGACCTACATGAAATATGCCACATGATCTTCTTCTTATGAACCTGTATTGGCCATGGAACGTCATCCTCTTCATATACCCTCTCTTCATTCTCTCCTCTTAATTTTCACTTATTTTCATCTGCATAAATGAGTATTTTCATTTGAATTTATTCTGGCACATCATTTATTATATATATTAAACTCTTTCTTTTTTACGCAATCTTAGAGTAGCACATCAGCACATACATGACATCTGTCATATATTAATTTATTATCCATTTGTTATTTATTATCTATTATTTATTTTATATATATATATATATATATATATATATATATATATTCTTAATTTGGTGATTTAATTTGTCAAATATATAACCCTGTGCAAAATATGGAATATATAACACCATGCATAGTACAAAATATGGAATTAATATATAAAATACTTTCACGAATACGGAGCTATATATGAGTTTCTTGCAATTACAATATGAAGAGAAATGTCATAAATATCAAAATTTACATAGATTTTTAATTTAAAATTTTAATTACTTCAATGTTAAAACAAAATTTATTTATAAATCTCAAAAACATCCATGACTAAGTTTCATGTCTACTCTAAAAATAAATTATTTCGTGCCTAGTCTTTTTACTTAGATGACAAGAATATAATATTTCGTAGTGTTTTTTTTTTTTTTTTTTCTTTCAATGGAGACCAAGCCAATTAATCAATAACTAATCTCTGTGCGCTACGCCTCTAAGCTCCTCACCAAGCACAGCACTGAGACCATGAGGTGGTTCTTCCAAACAGACTACTCCCAACGGCATACATAACCCATAGTTCGCCATCTAATTTGCACTGCGATTGACTTCCTTATATATATGTCTCACTTGTTCACTTTGTTATTTTCAATACACTTAATTATAGTTCTCATGATGTACTATTTTTTTTAAGCGTTGTATAAGCCCCATATTTTCAGTTTATCCAAGGCCTTTGATGAGTGTTCTACTGAAGAGGAATAATTTGAGATTGCAAATCAATATATCGGAGATGTTCTACACAGTTACTTCGCGAGTTTCAATCATCATTTTTTTTTTATTTTAACCACGATTTTGAATTACCATTCAGGTAGGACAAAAATTATTCAAAAAGGTTACAATTTTAAATAGCGACCATCGGAATGTTATTATTTGACTTGAATCTTTTTGGTTTTGGTCAGGCTTGAAGTAGGATACTCAAAAGTTTGTTTTTTAGAGGGCGGTTGGATCGGTTTATCGAAGAACTATTTAAATATTTTTGGCTTTTAAGTATTTATCTGTTTAAATAAAAGTTAATTATAATTATATAACAATAAATACTTATATATTTGGTTAAAGTAAGTTAAAAAAATAACTTAAATTGTTAAAATACTATTAAGGAAATGAAAACAAAGTGCTAGTTAAGACACAATATGAATAAGTTAATTATTTATTTTTTAAATATATTATCAAAATATTATAATTTAATGATATCATTTATGTCATAAATATATATATATATTAAATAAAAGTATAAAATGATTATTAAATAGATTATATTAATAACTGTTAAAGGGCAAATACAAAATAAAAAAGTTGAGATAACAAATTATTTGGTCAAACTTACTTCTTTTTCAAATTAGTTGAGGCTACAAAAAGAGTAGTGGAAAGTCCTTATTCTATTATGCTGAAAATTACTCTAGAAAGTTTTTTTTTTTTTTTGGCTAAACTAAACGCGTTTATTAACTTTAATTGAATGTTAAACAACTTTGACCAACTTAAAAGCAGACGAAATAACTTTTCATATGAAACTAGTTAAACGTTCAAAGATTCCAAAAGAACTAGAAAAGTGGACTTGACATGTAGAATGACTTGAAGTAGAATACTGAAAATCATTGAATAATGGGTCCCTGCACACCTTGCCTAATTTGCTTATGGTCACTGTCATATATCCAATGTCATAAAATCAATGCGCACAGCCTGTTGTATAAAACTATCTTGACCATGAATGTAACAACTCGGGCCATTAAGTTTAATCAATTGACTCAACAAATTAGGGCTCATTTAGATTGATTTTTTTTAAAAGTATTTTTTTTAACAATTTTTGAAAAATAACTTTTTTGGAGAAGCTGAAAATTCTGGCTTCTAAAAAAAGTTATATTTGAGCTTTTTTCAGAGTTTCAATTTTTTTAGAAGCCAAATCAAATAGTTATTACAAATTTAATGTAACATTTTCAAGAAAAAAAAATACTTTTTCCTGAAAAAAAAAAAACAATCCAAACAGGCCCTTAGTTAGCTTATCACTTCAATGACTCCAGGTAGTGTGAACTTTGTCCAAAACCAATTTTGATATCCCTTTTAACAATCTAAATTTAATTATTGATTCGTTACTGTCTTAAACATAATCAAATAACTCAAAATATTTAAATGTGTGATACCAATATTAGTAAACTTATATTATTATAGATTGAACAAAAATCTCTACAAAATAAGAAAATATGCGACGAAATTCACTTCAGACTTCATCAGTAGAGAAAATACAAGACCACTTAAATAAGATACTTTAGTAAAATTACAAAAAATATATAAAAAGAAATATGCACGTTAAGATTGACAATAAATCCAATTTGGAACGTTACCCGCGTAAGATAACATCATACGCTAGACAGTTTGTGATTTGATGAAACAGAGGAAACGCTAATGACTTTCACCAAGTGTCATTTACTATAAAAAGAAACTCGAAATGGATAAAGAAAGTCCTTTTACCATTCTGTTTATGTTGTGTAGTTGACTGCGTGATTTCCTGATTCCATCCAGAAGTGGCATATATTTGTTCGTTTTCTAAAACGCAGGGCCCAGACTACCTCCAACCGCCTTTTCTTTTTCTTTCCTTCTTTCTAACCTTTTATTTAATTCACTTTTTGAATTATTTATTTATTTTTTATATACATTATTTTTTAAATTTACAAATCTCAGAGACTATATTATTATTTTTAAATTAATTTTTATAACTATTTTTGTTTTTTTTTTTTGTAATTTCTATCATAAAAGATTATAACCTCATCAAATATTCTGTAAAATACACATTGTCTTATAACAATAATGTCAAATTTTTGTTCACACATAACTGTAATTATTTACGAAGCATAATTATTAGAATGATTTAAATTAACAATGTTTACCGATATATTGGGTTCCCTACTTTCACATCAGGAGCTATTGAACCGCCCTAAGGAAATACCTTGCAAGTTCTGCAAAATTTCAAGGAAAAAACACTGTGAAAAATGCAGTATAATAAACCATGCAGTAAACTTTTTTTTTTTTTCTTTTTTTGGTCGAACTCGAACCACAAGCTGGTGCTGTGTAAATTACCTGGAAACAACATGCGTCTTTCTTGCTTCTGACATGCTAGAGTGCAATTGCCACGAAATTTCTTCTTTTTCGCACCTTTTTTTTTTTTTTTTTAATTTTAAAAATTTTACTTGTATGAGTGTGGTTTGATTATTTTCTGGGCCTTCTTGAGCTAAGAACTAAATTGCAAAACAAGGTTCGCTGATTTCTGTCGGCCATTTCACTTTTAATTTTCTAATATGTAGCTCATTGAAGATTTATCGTCGTTTATTTCAAAGTTGCGCGTTATGTTATGAGATCAACTCTACTATTTTATTTCAAATTTTAAAATTCAATTTATTTTTTTGCCATTTTCTTATATGTGATATTTCGAAATGATATATTAAATGACGTGTCCAATTCTGAAGAAATTTAAATCCGCCCCTCCTCAAGTAACTGCCTCATCGTCAAAGCTATTGGTAAACACCATCATTGCACTTGAGAAAAAAATGAGTACTTAGGGCGTAACTTTCATTTCAAAATCACAAGAAGAAGCTACAATTCTACAAGTCTTGCCTTTGTTAAACCATGTACCATGAGCAAGATAGTGATAATTATGATAACTTTCACATTTTCACGGCTTTTACAAGCAGGAAAGTCAGAAAAAAGAATAACATTTCCTCTAAACTACGTCTTGCCCATCTCACACACACTCCTGAGGAAAGCAAGAAGGTAATATAAGCGTATAGATCAAGTAGAACTTCGTACATCTTCAATAAGATTTTGCTTCCTTTCCAGCAACATGTGTGACTATCCTAGTACCTGTATTTCTTTTTCGGGCGCCGAATCATTAGTACTATCCTCACTCTGCCATCTACTTGTAGACGAAAAAAATGGTTGAATGATCTATCATGTTTTTGCTGGAGAAACTTCATCTACTTGAGAAAATATTAACATACTAATAGACGACAAATTGATGCTATCTGCTGAGCTCATTCTATCAGAAGCGCGTTGTTTCTTCATTTGCTAAGGGTAGCCCAGCGCTGCTGACATGTTTAGATATTTTCCAGTGGGATTTTAGTATCCTCATCTCAATTCTCAAGCTTAGTAAAACCATCTGAGTGTCTTCGGCCAAACCAATTAGAAAGAAGGCCACTACTACGTGAAATTAGATACAACAAAAAAGCGACATATGCTGAAGCCCCCAAGCACACAGTGAAGCCAACTAGCAGGCCTTTGACTTCAGAGATGAAGAAGTCCAGCAGAACATATCCGTTGATTACTATAACCAAGGCAGCTACCGACCACACGATCCTCTACAACATAAAATGCAGTAGCAGTTAGAAATGAAAATACATTTGAAAGTCATTCAGTATCTCATGAAGGAAAGAAGAATGACATGTCCACTTCCCATCAACTGGTCTAACTCTGTCCTAAAATGCTAAATCTGAAATGTAGGGAGAGGGGTGCCAGAGGAAAAAGACCAGTATCCTATGCCATGTTTATCCTTCGTTTACTACCAGATAGATGTCCACAAAAGAAGGAAATAGAAAATACTAAAAGACAAGTAAGCGTACTATGGATTCTATCAGTTACTAGGTCTACAACTACGGATTATTCGTGCTAACAGAAGAATTGGGCTATGTACTTTCCAGTTTGCCTTATCAACAGCAAGTATTCTAGAAAACAATGGACTTCATATATATACAAACATTCCATCTCCTGAATGCTTCAGCCCCGGATCTTTCTTACTGAATATTGGAGACACAATATCTCTCGTGATTCTAAAGTTGCCATAATTCATTGATATTCATGTACTTCTGACTTCATCTGTTTAAGAAAGAGAAGAAAGGGGAGTATACACACCATGCGTCAAGCTTAGTGTGAGAGTGAACAAGGTTATCCTTTGGAGTTTCTGCACCAGTTTCCAGGATAATGAAGAAATGATATAAATAAGCAAGGTACAAATCAATAATGTGCTTAGCCGTTCAAAGCAGAATGAAAAGAAACTGTAAGCAAGATAATTTTAAATCAACTATCTGCTCACAGAATATTGTTCTCTGGACTACATTACACTAAGAACCCGACCTTAAGTGACGGTGACTTCATATAGGACATTGTTGATTAATCAACTATTAAGCTGTACAAGAAAACATTTGTTACTGCAACCATACTCTTTATATTTTAGCTCGCTGAACACACAAAATTCGTGAATAAACTTTTCTAAAGGCTATGAAGGACACTAACTCAAATAACAAACATAATTTACCATTGACACATCAGGATTATAGGCATACCTCCATAGTAGTTCCAATTCTAAATACACCCACGATCTGCTCGTTGGAAACCATTGTAAGAAGTGGAATAACTGCAAATGGGATCTGCAAACCCTGAAGCACATTAAGCCATTCGTTGAGAACGTCCAGTGAATCTTCTGATCGATTGAAAATAATAGCAACAATGATGGTTGGTATGATGGCACAACTTCTTGTAATCAACGACCTCAGCCATCTCTGTAAACGAAGGTTAAGAAAACCTTCCATGATAAACTGTCCAGCATAAGTACCAGTGATGGTGCTGCTCTGCCCTGCCGCCAAAAGCCCAATACCCCAGATATAAAGAATGGGAAACAATCCTCCTCCATATCTCTGTTGAAGATAGTCCCCTGCATTTACTAGACCAATACTATTTGCTTGTGAAGTGTTATAGAACCCCTTTGCAAACACCGTTGTGACAAACAAGTTAATCGTGAAAGACACACAAACTGCAATACAAGATTCAATTGTGTAGTAATTGAGAGCCTCTTGAACCTGCCCTTTCTTTTTGGGATCAATCTTCCTCGACTGTACTAGAGCAGAGTATAAGAACACATTGTGAGGGGTTATAACACATCCAACAACTCCCACAGCTTGCTGAATTGTCTTTGAGCTAAGTCTTGGTACCAAAAGCCCTGTAAAATGATTGATCACGATTTTCGCTGCTATGGATAGATGTTGTCAAAGGAAAAACTTGTACCCACTCAAGAATGAACTGCTAAGTTAAGGGACATATCTTACCTATCAAAAGCTGTTTTCCACTTGGCTTTGTGTCAGCAAACATCCATGCGAATGATAGAGCCATGCTTGTAATAAGAACACCAAAAAATGCTTCAAGCTTCCTAAATCCATAGTTCTCTAGAAATAAGAATATGAAACTGTTCATAATAATAAAAACTTCCTCGGTTAATACACTGAGTTCACGATCTCTAACAATTCAAGAAATGATATAAACTCCATAGTTTTCAAATGAAGACTCAAATCCAAGAATCCAATAGAATTACCAGCTATCGACTACCTACTATTACCATTTTCCTTTATCCAGGTTTCAAAATTATTACCATCGTCCTCCATCTGAGCGTGGAATCCGCAATGCTAAGAATAGAACTCCTAAGACAGCTCAAGTTACTCTGTTTTGGAATGAAGGTTGATGAGAGACAAAACCATCATAATAGCAAAATGGCCTTTCTGAAGATAACCGAGTTAATCATTTGTTATATAATTATAAGATTACCCGAACCAAAATTTATTCCATTAGATTTATTAGGCATAGGGCATCACAAGTCTTATCTCACGAGGTGTTCGTGCTCACATTATCCTAAGACTAAACTGGATAATGTTCTGTCAAGAATTTGTAGCTCGGTGATAGCACCCTTTTGACTCGAGTTTAAGTAATCAAGTGGGAACACTATTGATACTTTTTAAAATAAACAACAAGAGTTAATTATTTTAGTATTTTGAACTAATCATATGTGGGATTATCACAGACTAAACTACACAGTCCAAGCTGTCAGCAGCCAAATTTAATACAAAGAAAAATATTATTATTTTCATTAACAGCCCAAAAAAGAATTATAACAGAACAGATAGAAAACTTACCAATCAGAAGCAGTGATGAGCACACCAGCCCAAAGAGGGAGGACCCCACGGCTAAGTATCTTAATAGCAATAGCACTCCCAATCACCTCCTGAATATCAGCTCCAATGAGTGCCAACTCAGCCATGAACCACAACAAGAGCCCAGCCCAGTAAGGATACTCCTCCCTGCACATCTCAGCCAAAGGCCGGCCCGTTGCCACACCCAACCTCAAAGACAAAAGCTGGATCAAAAGGCCCATCAAAGTGGACCACATTAACAGCCATAACAAGGAGTAGCCCGCCATAGCACCGGCCTGGAGATCGCCTTCCAAGTTTCCCGGATCCAAAAAGGCCACGCTCATCAAGAAGCCTGGGCCCGTGAATTCCCATAGCTTTTTCCAGGAGAAGGGCGGTGGATCCGCCACTGACTTTTGGCCGTCGGATTGCTCGATTTCTAAGGCTAAGATTTTGTCGTTATCCAAGAGAAGGTTGGATTCTCGATGATCTTCTGTTTCTTCTTGTTCTTGCTCGGTGGCTGGAGCTGCATTGCGGTGCGTCGGAGGAAAGCTCATCGTATAATGTGTTCCTTTTCGTGTTTCTTTTGGTTTTGAGTATGATGCGTGTGTGTGTGTGTGTTTTTTCTCGCCTTATAGAAAGGAATGTGTTGATTCCTTCGCACTTGCGATATTTGCCGGCAATTTTATTTTTCCGTGAATATTTTTAATTTTTTCATTTTTGCTTTTGGTTTTTTTTTTTTTCTCTCTCTTGTCATTTCTTAAATAGACACGTAAATGTGCATTAATTACAAGATTGGAGTGTGGACGTCCCACTTGAAACTTTGATCGGTCTCGTGGTCCTCTATTTGCAATTCAGTCATTATATATACATATAATTAACAAGGCAGTTCATGAATAAAATGTTAAGAGTAGTTAACAATGCATCTCCACATATAAAGTAATTTTACTTGTGAAACTATGTTTGAATTCGAGATTATTGTTATTCATGTATGAAAATTTTTTCTGAGTAAGGATTAAATTAATTTTTCGAAAATATAATAGCATCTCACTCTTAACAATATACTATTGGGCAGCCCTTAGCTTGTATAAAACTGAATAGGCTGACATAACATGTTTAACCTCAGTTTTAAGTGAAGTCATTATACGACCAAAAATGGGGGGGGAGAAAAAAAAAAAAGCAAAAATTTTCTGTCCACAGTCCGCTACATTAATTTGATGTGAACGAATTTTTGTGAGCCTATAGGGCGATTATGAGAATGTAATAGTACTTTGGTTGCTTATTAAAACAAGTTCTGTTCTCTCATCCTGTGTTACAACGACATGATTCAAATGTGATAATTGTGAACTTTTTACACTGTTTTCTCATAACCCATGTACAAAAACTGTGAACTGTCTATAATATTGATACAGTTGAAACTCATTGTTTTGTTTGCAACGTTGAATCCCACTTTTAGTGGTGCCATTTCCTTATTAATCCAGCTGGCGTTGCAATACTGGTTAGTAATTTATATATATACATGACTAATTCCTTCCCTGGTGGAAAGCAAAAACTACTGCTATTAATTACCTAGAGGGTGTTTTGCTTTGCTTATTTTGAATATTTATAAGCATCTAAAAAAAAATTATGACATGTTTTTTACTATTTAAATACTTATAAGCACCAAATAAGCAAAGCCAAACACCCTCCTACTCTTATAGAAGCTCCTCTCCTCATAAAAACAGCAACTTAACATTTCAGCACATTTCCTTCATCGTTCTCATTCACGCACGACAAACAGCAGCCTTATAGCTGAGCATCTTCCAAGTGGCCTGATTATGAAACAGAAGGACGAAAAGTTCAGAAGCCATAAGCTATACCCACACCATCACCTTAAGGAACCTTTGAAAAAGAATGCTCAAGTGCGCATTTCCGTGCGCATAACTATGTCTAAAATAAGCCAAGGCAAAGAGAAGTCGTGGCAGATAAACATTGGTACCGTAAATTTCAACAGACAAACTGAATGATGGACAGGAAATAAAATAGCGATAAGAAGACAGAAAAGGAGTGGACAGAAACAACAGGTCACAGATTCCCGTTTGAACTATTATTAATTCAAATTACCTCAATCCAAAAAAGCAAGTTTGACTATTGCACAAAAAGAATATCTATTTGTAACATGAAATAGATGAGTATGAAGTCTATTTTATATCTATTTGACATTAACTACAGTATAAAGAATCTTGTACAATTGTGACGGAGAAGCACCTTGATCCATAAGGGATATATGCCCTTTTCCATCCTGTTAGAGAAAATATGCATGCCCTGGATAAGCGATGCATTATCTTCAGTTGCATCCTGCTCCATCTGTGGGTAAAACACTTTTAGTAGAAATAATCATTTCTCAATATCACAATACTCAATGTTAATGCTCCTGTTGGAGAAGATGAGGTGAAGAATTCTTCGTTTCTCAAGGAGCAAATCAGTTTTTTATCTGCTATAAGTTGCTGCTCATTATACTGATTTCTGTATGTAGACAAGAAAAAATGCAGCCTCATTTTCCAATATAGGAATAGCCCTTGTTGACCAATAGGCTGAACCAATTGGATGGCAGGCCACCACCATGTGAAATGAGATATACGATAAATGCTATATATGCGAGAGTCGCAGCACAGACAAGAAAACCAAACAGTAGCCCATTAACTTCCGCGATGAAGAAGTCCAGCAAAAGATACCCATTAATCACAATCACCAACGCAGCCAAAGTCCACGCAACCCTCTGTAGAATATTAGGAAAAAGAGTTTGCAGGTTAACATCAAATGCAGATTTAGTCAACAGCTACATATGCCATGATTAATTCTTTGAAGCCACAATGCAACTGGATTTGATTGGCATATTATCTTCATACACCTTTGCATAGAATGCAGAAAGAAGTACGCTATCTAGATGACATCTTAGTTTTTGTCAATTATAGACCAGAGCTTCCACTCCCAGCGTCACTACCATTAAAGTAAGTATTCCATCTTATCATGAATGTTTAGGTCCATTGAAATATATCATTATACTATGAATTTTTTTCACCCCTTCAGCTCTCCTAGAAAGATGATTTTTCAAACAGGAAAGAGCAAAAGAGAAGAAGATCAATATTACATAACATCATGCAATTTATATCATTTACCACCAAGCAGCAGACATGAAACTTGCAAATGATTAAAAAAGAAAAGGAAAGAATAAAAAGAGAATGTTAAGAGACAGTTCACTTTAAAGGTATAAAATGAATAAGCTGCTTCAGAATTTATCACCGAGTTAAAAAAAAGAGTTAATTGGATGCAGTCTACAAAAGATTTCGGGCACATGTTGTTTAAGAAGTACTCTGCTCTATGAACCAGTTAAGGAGAATATTCTTTTAATTTAAAAAAGGCGCTAAAAGAAAAAAGAACCAGCTAAGGGTAGAGAAGAGAAACTCTTATGATTATGGTTTGTAGACTCACCTCCATAGTAGGCCCGATTTTGAACACTCCCATCACCTGCTCCTTGGACACCAAAGTTAGCAGTGGAATAAGTGCAAAAGGAATCTGTACAGACTGAAGCACATTTAGCCATTCATTCAACACATCAAGGGATGATTCTGATCTGTTGAAAACAAGAGCTACGACTATAGTTGGCAGAATGGCACAACTTCGAGTAATTAATGCCCTAAGCCATTTCTTCAAACGAAGGTTGAGAAAACCTCCCATGATAAACTGTCCAGCATATGTGCCAGTAATAGTGCTACTCTGCCCAGCAGCCAATAAACCAATACCCCAAATATAGAGAATTGGAAAGAGTCCTCCACCATACTTCTCTTGGAGATACTGCCCTGCATTTACTAGACCAATGCTATCTGCTTGCTTACTACCATAAAATCCTTTAGCAAACACAGTAGTAACACACAAATTGATCATGAAAGACACAAGGAGAGCAACTGAGCATTCAATTGAATAGTAGTTAAGGGCCTCCTGCACCCGACCTTTTTTGTTGGGATCAATTTTCCTTGACTGCACCAAAGCAGAGTGCAGAAATACATTGTGAGGCATTATCACACAACCTACTACTCCAACAGCTTGACGAATTGTTCTCGAGCCAAGTTTTGGCACCAAAAGACCTACAAGCAAGAAGAGATTGGTAATTCTGAATGATGAAGTGAATATTTGGACCATTTTCACAAATTACAAGTATAAATCAATGATCATACCTATTAGAAGCTCCTTTCCACTAGGCTTTGCATCAGCAAACATCCAAGCAAAGGATAGTGCCATAGTTGAAATGAGAACAGCAAAAACAGCTTCCAGCTTCCTCACTCCATAATTCTCAAGAAGCAACAATATAAAACTGTCAAGAGGAGCACCAAAGAAACCAAGTTCAGCCCCATGGAATACAATACTATGCTCATGCCAAAACTAGCCATAAAACATAAAGCCAAGAGTAAAAGTTCCCAGTATAAAATGGTTACTTTCTTTCATTTAAGAAGATTCAACCATTTATAGTTGTCTGACATTTGAAAATTACTTCAATTCACAAAAGATGCTACATATAGAGAGATCAACTTTTATACTATTACTAACTCACATTGGGACTAACTTTAGCATCTAATTGATAGAACAATAAACACCAATTACAGTACAAGATAAATGAAACCATATCCTATCAAAATCAGTTCAAGAAACAGATCCTGAGTTCCTATTACCCACAAATAGTATAAATCCCAATAACCCCCTTCATTCCTACCATTTGACTAACACAAAGCTAGATCAAAATATCACAAGAAAATTAACAAATCAAGTAATAACTTATTGGTTAAAAGTAATTTGCAAATTTTATACCTAATTGACCAAAAAAGAGAAACCTATTGTACTAAACGAAACAAAATTTTAAGTAAAACCAGCTATTTTCAGCTCAAAAAAACAAAACCAATTTCCGGTAAAACCATATTCTATATCAATATGCAGTAAACAAAAGCATAATTCAAATGAAGGCCATAAGCAACAACTTTTTCTATAAATCAATTAGCAATCAAAGTAACAATCATTTTCCTAAAAACCAATCAACAATTGAAGCAACAATCTCAACAGCACCAAAAACTGGGTGAAATAAGAATACCAATCAGATGCAGTAATAATGACACCAGCCCAAAGTGGTAAAACCCCTCTGCTCAAAATCTTAACAGCAATAGCACTCCCTATAACCTCCTGTATATCAGCCCCAATAAGTGCCAGCTCAGCCATGAACCACAACAGAAGCCCAGCCCAATACGGGTACTCCACCCTACACAACTCCGCCAGATGCCGCCCCGTGGCCACCCCTACCCGGGCCGATAACAGCTGAATCAGCAGGCCCATTCCCGTCGCCCACATTAATAACCACAACAATGAGTACCCCGCTATAGCACCCGCCTGCAGATCACCTTCCAAATTCCCCGGATCTAGAAACGCTATGCTCATTAAAAAGCCCGGCCCGGTGAATAACCACAGTTTTTTCCATGAAAACGGAGGCACAGCTGTGGAATCGTCAAAATCCTCTTCCCCGACGGATGACGAATCGATGATTAGGATCTTTTCTCGTGATTCGTACGCGACTTCTTCGTCGTCTGAAACGCCACCAACTAACGGCGACGGCGACGGTGACGGAGGAGAAGTTGAGAGTTGATGAGGGGTTGATAGTAGACGGTGGGATTCTTGTTCTTCGTTATCTTCAGCTTTGAGGGGAGAGGGTGTAGGGACTGGTCCTGGGGGTGAGCTCATTGTATAATATCCCAACCTTTCTCCGAGCTTTTCAGTTTTTCTTTATTCCTGTGGGTTAAAGGATGTGAGCTGAGGGGGAGGGTGCGGGGAGGCGCAGGTCAGCAAGTGACAATGGCAAATCGCGTGTCGTGCTCGTGGGCAGGTACCATGTATTTATAGGATTTGTCGAAGTGCGTCGTCACCGTGTAGTTTATCGCCGTTTATTTTCATGAAATCTAGGGAGTGGGATGGTCATACGTGTGGCCAGTGCAAGGGTACTTTTGTCTATAAATGGAAAGTGTTTGTTACGCAGAAAAGCGTTGACGAAAAGAAAACTTTGAATAATAATTAGGAAACAATTAGGAACAAACTAATATAAATGTTTTCTTAAAATAGAGAAAGTGGCTTAAATATATCATGAAATATTGGGAATTAATTAAATACTTATTTTTTAATTAAAATTTTTATTCAAATATGTAACTCAAAAATTATACCGTGCACCCTATACATCATACACTCACTTAGCTCCATACAGCTCATTTTATTTGTGTTTCAAGCGCCTTAAAAAAAGAAAGAAACAAATCAGCTCAGGTCTATTCTCTCTCCTCCCTTATCTCTTTTGTCTTCTTCTCTCTTCTGTCTTCTCTTACTGTAAAACATTTGAACAATTCGATTTCAAATCGCATGAGAAGCTAATAGTGGCCATGACGTTATTATGTGTAGTGGCCTGGAGTACTGTCAATGAGAACTTGAAGACAGTGGTTCAAGCTTCAATGGTGGACGGCGTTTGAGCTTTCCAAACCTTGCACAAAAGGTATCTTTAGAGCAAGAACAACAGAAGGAAGCTTTTAGTGGTCTTCGCGTGTCGTAAGAAGGCTAGTGGCATTGTCGGCAAAGTGAGGAAGATGGCACTATGTGTGCTGATTGTAAACACATTGTTTGCAATTGTGAATGTTCCTATTCAAAGTTGTGAACATTTTTCATGGCTTCATAGGTCTGGTAGATCATGGAACACAAGAAAAGACATGAAAAGTATGAACAGAGCTTTTACACATAGTGAACATAATGTTCATAAATTGTAAACATATCGTTCACGATTTGTAAACACATATTCCGTTTTATTAAAATCGAATGCGTGAGTGTTAGTAAGGAGCAGTATGAATGTGTGTGTTCGATAGAGAAGGAGAGTCCCCTTTTTTTATTATTGTTGTTTTCGCCTAAGCTTTAAGTGTGTTTTCAACTTAGTTGCAGCTACAAGGTTGTGAACGTAGCATTCATAGCTATAGTTGCTCTTTTTTTTTGGCCAAAAAGTAATAGATCTATGTTCTTTTGTGTGTGTGTATGTGTGTTTTTTTTTTTTTTTTGTAGATGTGGTGTGGGTGAGTTGTGTATATGTGTGGTTAATGAGTTGTTATGTATACATGTATGGCTGTAGTCTATGTTCGTGTGTGTAATTTTTAAGGTGCTTCTTAGAGACCTTTAAGCAGCTATGTTGAAGCTTTTTTTTTTCTTGTTTCCTGGTCTTCAGTGAAGTTCAATTGGCTTTTTCTTGCCATCAATTATTTTATGGAATGGATGATTTTGTGGTTGAATTGAACACCTCCATTATTTTATGGTATTGATAATAGGTACAAATTGTAGTTTACATGTATTGTGAATATAAAAAAAATATGAATAATACTGTAATGCGTGAATAGTACTTGCAGGGGCTGTACATAAGTGTGTGGGTGTACAATAGTTAGGGTTGGGTAGTATCCATTCCCTGGCCACGTAACTATTTAAAAGTTAAAAATTTTAAAAAAGAATCACTTAAAACCAAAGTGGGTTTAAAAAACTTTTTTATAAGCCAATCCAAATACCCTCTAAATTGAAGTAGTGATAATCTTTAGAATTTATAAGGTAATTACAATAATAGAAATTTAAATTTTGTGTAATTTGATTTCGATCCCCCCTCCGTCAGGGAAAAAAGGTGTAGTTCAATCAACTGATTAAAGCAAAACAAAAAAAAGAATATAATCTTTTAGTAAAAGTATTATGAATCAACTATATTAAATACTCTGGAATTTGGTCATCGAGTCTTGTGAAAAAAATAGTCTAGCTTGAACATCTAAAAGCTAAAGTTAATGCTTGTTCAGCTGACTTTTCCTTAGTAACATGAGTTCTTGCTCTGATTGGTTTGTCATCTAAATGTGATTGTGGCAATCTACCAGAAATAAATTGATGCTGCATTTATTTTATGTCGGGTATAATATAACCTGATTATTGAAGTAAGAAGAAAAGTTGTGAGTCATCTCAATGTTACGGCCTATGTGAAAATGTATGACATTAAATTTGAATCCATTCAAAAGAGTGTGCTAAGAAGTAATGTAAACGTGGAAGGCAACGTGCGTGATTTTTTATTATCCAAGTCCTTTTTTTTGCATCTCATTGAGTCAAAACTTATCAAATCTACTTATAACTTAATGAGAAATTCTCGTTTGTACGTGAGCCTTGCAAGACTGTCAGTATGACATTTTGAGAGTGAAATCACTGCATAAATCCTAACTTCGCTTATCCATGTGCTATCAAATCCTAAAATTTTATCAGGCGGTAATGTCCTCTAGGAAAATTGCTATATGGATAATGTTGGATTGTTTTTTTGACTAAGTTGTGCTGGGTACTCCGGATCCTTTCTTTAGCCATAGGTCGGCCTTGACCTCTTTTTAGTCTTTCTGTAAAAACTTCTCTTAAAGAATCTTAAGAGTTCGTATTAAGAAAGACAAATCCCAACATATATACTATATATGATGTATGTAGAAAAAAATTTGACACAATATCTATCAAAATTGATCTAAAAAACAATATTTTTGTAAGTAATTCAAGATTGGAATTTGAGTGAGTTTCTTGTCAATGCCCAACATAATCCATAAAGCAAAATTTAGTTAAAATAAAGCCTTGCTATGCATAAGAAATGAAGGCAATTCTTTTTCGACTTGTTTATCTATAGGATGCAGGCATGATTATGGGCCATATGGTAATGATTTTCAATGGTGACACCCCAACTAGGGTGATTGATGGGTATTATATAATAGTGTAAATAGATACAAGATTACAATAATACCCTTTAATAGGAATGCAACTAAAATATAGTACAATATACATTAATATGCCCCCTCAACCTGAATGGGGAAAAGCCTGCACATGCAAATTGGTCCTCAACTTTTGAAACCAACGGGATGGTAAGGCTTTAGTGAATAGATCTGCAAGTTGTAAACCTGTGGGAATGAATTTTTCTTGTACATTCGCTTGGGCCACTTTTTCCCGAATGAAATGAAAATCGATCTCAACATGCTTAGTGCAGAAATGGAAAATTGGACTGACTGAGAGATAAACAGCCAAGATATTGTCACAATACAACAAGACAGGGGACGAAAGAAACACCTGAAGATCATGGAGAAGTTGATGAATCCAATAGGTTTCAGCCAAGACATAAGCTAGTGCCCGATACTCCACTTCTGTGCTTGTGCGAGAAACAGTAGGTTGCTTTCTTGATTGCCAAGCCAATAGATAGGAGCCCAAAAAAATAACAAATCTCGTAGTCGAACGGTGACTATCAAAACAACTTGCCTAATCTGCATCTGCATAAGCTACAAGTAAGAAATTAGTAGTAGCATGTAAGACAATTCCTTGATCAATAGTACCCTTAACAAACCAAAATATGTGCTTTACTGCCTACAAATGAATAGTGTGGGGAGCATGCATGAACTGACTCACTAAATTAATTGCATAAGCCAAATCAAGACGAGTCAAAGTGAGATATTGTAAGCCCCCAACCATACTTCTATTCTATAGAATCGTCCAATAATTCACCATCAAGTAGCGAAAGAGGTGTTTTGGATGGCAAAGGTGTTTTGATTGGTTTGGCCTCATGCATAGAAAATTTGTGTAAGAGATTATAAGCATATTTTGTTTGAATGAGAGATAATGATTTATCTTGGCGATGAACTTGAATGCCAAGGAAATAGTGAAGATCACCAAGATCTTTCATAACAAATGCAAAACTTAAGATGGAAATGAATTCAAACACAAAAGAGGGTGAACTGCCTGTCAGAATAATGTTATCAACAGATAAAAGAAGAACAAGTATCCCTTTCGGGATATTAGAGACAAACATAGACGTATCAGCAGAGCTGCAATGAAACCATGCGATAATAAAAATGAACTAAAGCGATAAAACCATGCACAGGGAGCTTGTTTGAGACCATACAAAGCTTTCTAAAGTTTACACACATAGGTGGGATATTGGGGATCAACAAATCCAAGGGGTTGTTTCATATAAACTTCCTCTCGAAGAACACCATGCAAAAAGGCATTTTTGACGTCAAGTTGTCAAATGACCCAAGACATAGAGATGGCAAGAGTTAACACTGTGCGAATTATAGTGGGTTTGACAACAGGACTAAAAGTTTTAGAGTAATCAATACCTCCTTATTGATGAAAGCCTTGAGCCACTAGACGCGCTTTGTATCTTTCTACAAAGCCATCAAAGTTATAGTTGATTCCGTAAATCCATTTACAACCTGCTAAATTCTTAGTTGGATTCGGTGGCATAAGTACCAAGGTGTGATTTTGGACAAGAGCGTTGAATTTTTCTTACCTTACGCCATTCCATGTGACGTGAGGCTGTAGTGAAAGAAGTGGGTTCACTTAGAGGAGTGTGTGCGGCTAAGGATAGAAGATGTTTAGGTTTATGGATGCCAGACTGGCAAGGGCTAATAAGACTTAGGTGGAGTGGATAACACTTTAGACGCTATAGAAGAGAAAGGATCAGTCACAAGAGTAGGGATAACACTAGCCGATGAGGATATAGGAGAGCGTAATGATTGAAACAAGGACGAACTCAACTCCTGGCTTATAGAGGAAGAGATAACAGTCGCCCAATCAGGTAAGGGAGTGGCAGTGAACTGTATGGAAAAATCTATAGGGACAAGGGATTGGGAACTCACGAGTTTGGGATAGGGAAAGACATTTTCATCAAAATGGACATGCCTACTCACATAGACACGACCAGTTTGAAGATCTAAACAGCGATAGCCTTTGTACCCATCAGCATATCCCAAGAAGACACAAGAGACAGATCAAGGTTCCAACTTGTGAGTAGTATGAGCCGTGAAATTAAGAAAGCAAGCACACCCAAAGGAGCGCATAAAATCATAGTCAAGAAGTTTGTTAAAGAGCAATTCAAAAGAAGATTTGAAATGAGGGAAGGCGATTAATGACATAGGCAGCCGTATATACAGCATCTAACTAGAAACTCTAAGGCATGCAAACATGAATGAGAAAAGTGCGTGTGATGTTAGTGATGTGTCTCTGCTTACGCTCAGCAATACCAGTTTACTAAGGCGTATCAGGACATGATTTTCAAAACAGAATGCCATGCTGATGAAAGAAATCATGAAACAATGCATTGTCAAATTCACCACCTCCATCACTCTGAATTGTTTGATTTAAGATATAGCAAATTTTCAACTTGGGTTTTAAATTTTTTAAAATGTGCCAACGCTTCTGATTTTCGCATCATGGGAAATATCCAAGTAAAGTGTGAGAAATCATCAATAAAGACAACATAATATTTAAAACCCAAAGTTGATGGAACCGGCGAAGTCCAAATATCATAATGAATCAATTCTAGAGATATAGTTACACGATTATCAATGATATCCTTTAATAAGAATACAACTGAAATATAGTATAATATACACTAATATATGGAAGTCCGAAGCTATAGTGACCCAAATAGCGACAACCATCGGATAAGTCAATAGTTAAAGTACTACATATTATGCTACTAGAACACTTTCACTGGCCTTCATTTGTGATTCTCTTTTCTGACAGGATGCTCTTGTTTAGCTCGAAATGTTTGATGATTAATCTCTGCTACTTACTAAAAGAATATTATGAGAGAAAGTTTGCTACACCGTACAACTGTACAAGGTTGAGTAATGGAGATTATTGTTCTCTGGGGTTGCATGTTATATCGAGCAGTTTCTTGCAATTATTGGCATGCATAAAAATATGTTTAATTACAAGTTGACATGATCGATGCTGTTCATTTAGGGGTCTGAATCATATCGCGATCCTAAAAGATCGACAAAAAAAAATGCTTGGTACCAATTTGAGAATTCTACAAGTTTCAAAGCGTGATTCTATTTTTGAGCAAAATGTTCCTTATTTTTTTGTAATTTGTAAGATGAGTTCAATACTTTTGACAATTTAATTAATTATCTCTTCGTAACTTTTAAAAGGCAACACATAATTTCCTTCCGTAATATTTTTCATCAAACTTAACAAAATTTCTATATCATGCACGTTTGCGAACATGCTAACTTCTAATCTTCTATATCAAGCACACTTTCCGAAAGACCAACTCTATTAAGGAATTCTTAATGTTGAACCAAGTCTTGACTTTATATATATTTTTTCTTTTATTATTTTGTTTCCCAATCTTTTCCTGCTTATTAAAGACTAAGCCAAATGAATAAGAGCCCTATACTGCATTGCCAGTTTAGCAGCCTTTTTGAATTTACCGCCCAATTCTGCAACACATGGTCCAGGACTCCGGCCCTAATACACGCAACCCATTATATTTTATGCTACTGTGATAACTATAACTAATATGCCTTTAAATCCTTTTCCATTTTTCGGAACAAGATTGTCTTTTATTATTGATATTACTATTGTTGTTATTATTATTGTTATTATAAAAAATTTCCTTGAGAAATATTTTCGTTGTAATGGGCTTGAGCTCAAAATGTTAATCTTGGATGATCATTTCATTCGAAGGAGATATCATCTAAAATCAAATGCAAGACCTTGGGGGCCTGTTTGGATTGGTAGGAAAAAAATATTTTTTTTGAAAAAAATATATTCTTTTTGTAATAATTATTTGACGTAATTTTTATAAAAGATGAAAATTTGCAAAAAGTTCAAATATAACTTTTTAAAAAAAAAAAAAATCCAAACGAACCCTTACTATAATTAGACCAAAAAATTTGAATTTATTAAGTGATCCAAATACAAAGTGGGAAATCATGATTTCTGTTATGCATGAGTTCAACCAATTCTTTATGTAATTTACATATCCGAAATAAGCTTGGCAGTTTGTGGACGGGGATAACATGTAGCCATCAAAGGCTGAACCGCGGGTGCAACAAGTTGAGTAGCTTCACTTGTAATCCTTTCCCAATCAAAACATTGAAGCAGTGACCCCAATGCCAACCCAATCACACGATATGCCAAGCTCTCACCGGGGCAACCCCTCCGACCCGAACCAAAAGGCAGAAACTTGAACCCATCTTTGCCTTGTTCAAAACTTTCAAACCTCTCAGGAATAAATTTTTCAGGTTGCTCCCATACTTTAGGATCATTTTGTATGCCCCACACGTTAACCAAGAGGATCGTCTCCGACGGAATGTGATATCCTCCGACGACGCAATCTTTCGACGATCGATGAGGCATTAGTAATGGGGCTGGGGGATACATCCTCAATGTCTCGCAGATGATGTAATTGAGGTAAGGTAGCTGAGCTACGTCGGATTCTTCGATCAAACGGTCTTGTCCCACGAGGTTGTCGATGTCGGATTGTGCTTTCTTGAGGACACTTGGGTTGTCAAGCAGAAGGGAAAATGCCCACTTCAATGAGTTAGCTGATGTATCAGATCCTGCTTGCAGTAAAATCTGTTCACAGCAGTGTAGATATGATAGGATGATTAGGGAATTTTTTTAAGGGAACAAGATATATCAATGGATTATATTCTTTTTTTTTTTTTTTAACGTGAGTGTTCTTTGTTTTTTCTATTTGGATATCTAGATCCATATACAGTTGTTTCTAAACTATGAATGATCAAATTAAAGAGTCCATTTGGACTAACTTTTAAACACTCAAATATATTTTTATGAGTTTAAAAATTAAAATTAATGTGTTTGACTTATTGTCAGAATAACTTTTACATAAAATTGAAACTAAAAAAACAAAAAACTAAAAAATCAGAAGCTCTAATATGGAGATTTTTATAAAAGACTTTTGAAAATTTATTTTTATACCAAAAATATTTTTTTTATTTTCTCTCAAAAATATTACTCTATATTTTTTAAATTAAAGTTTAATATTACCCTCAAAACAACTCAAAGTTTAACTATTAAGATACAAATCCAAACAATACTAACTTTTATTAATGACACTTTTACCCAAAGTTTTACTACTAAAAATTGCACAATTCAACAGTTAAGCCAAACAGAGCCTAGAAAATAATAAAATGGAGAAAAAAAAAGAGACAACTAATTTAGTGACAATAGTAACTAATATTTTCTTGTGATTTATGTAAACATCTTGTATTTCAATTAAAATTTCAGTCGGTTGACGAGGATGGGATTCAGATTAGCGAGGTTAATTAAAGTGAATCACTCAAACTTGCTTGTACTGCAATTCTGTAATATTGGCATATAATACTAGCAAAATGGTAACGCTGTAAAAGAAAGAATGGCATTAAAGGGTCTCACCAGCATGAGATTTCTAATAAATTCATCCGTATAGTATTCAGGTTGTGTCTCATTCAACGCCAACAAGACTTCCATTATAGTCTTCTTGTTTCCTTCATCACCACCACCACCACCACCTGCAGCAGCAGAAGAAAAACCATTATCCTTCATCCGACGACACTCTTTTATCAGACTTTGCACAAACTTATCTCTCCTCCCCTGTATCTGCATCAACATCTTCTCCACATTTCTCATCCCAAACCAACTCATCATCGGCAAGAAATCCAAGAGGTTAGCCTTGTCTTTAATTAGAGCCGTCTCCTCCGTTATGGTCTGAAACAGCTTAGCCTCCTTGGCGTTATCAACATTATCCCCATAGTACCTCTTCCCCATGATCATCCTCGTGACAACATTGAACGTAAATTCAAACAAAATTGTCTTCATGTCCCAGACTTTGTTGGGATTTTCAACACAATCTTGAAACAGTTTCCGAACCAGGATCCGGACCTCCTCAACCCGGACGTGTGACAACATATGTATTCTATGAGAAGACAGCACTTCAAGCTTAGAAATCCTTCTAAGGTTTCTCCAATGTTCGCCGTACGAGGACCACGCCATGCTAGTGTAATTGTAGCCAAAATGCTTGCCGAAGAGGAAAAGCGGACGATTCGCGAAGATGATATCGTTCTTGCCGAGACATTCTTCAGCCCCTGAAGGAGATGAAACAAGGAGAATTGGCCTAGAGCCAAGACGAAGGAAAGCCAATGGACCATGCCGATTCGAGACTTCAAGCAGAGCTTTGTGAAATGGTGTCTTGAGTAAGTAGAGGTGGCCTATCAAAGGCAGGCATGGAAAAGGACTTGGTGGGAGATTTCGAAGCTTGAGAATGAAATGGTTTGTGAATAGATAAAAAGCTAACAGGAGTGGTACAATATACAAGTACATCATCTCCATATGGCTTGAAGATAGATTGGCATGCAGATTAAGAGATCTAGCTAATATTGCATATGGGTTGAACACGAAGATCAAGATCTATGCCTAAGAATACAGGGTTTGGATCTTCATCAGGTGCATTGGCTTTCGTCAATTTTACATGAAACAAATTTATATTTTAGGAGCTCCAATAACATGCTATGCACGTGAAGTCATTACGACCAAGGAGGGGTACTAAATAATTTATATAAAAATTAAATAATATATGATAATTAATCAAGAGGGGCACATGTTTCTTTATTTTAATTGAATTGCATATGAGAGCATGCACCCAATTAATGCAGAAGGTCAACAATGGCCGTCACTCTCATTTTTTTTTATCGTCTAGTGTAGAGATGTTACCGGCGGATGGCTATTTCTTTTGAAATTCCCGGGGGACCATAAACTTCTCTTGTTATTATTGGAAAAAAAAATGTATTTATTGATGGCCTTCATCTATATATACTGTATTGTTTGTTGTGAAAAGAACCTGATAATGATATAACGCAATCAATTTTGTATATACGTGTAAGACAACCGGAAAAATAGAATATGCATGTATTGTTGTACATAATATTGAAGTTATGCTTTCGGCTCTTCTTGATTTTATTAAGGATCGTGACATCATAATGTGGGACAAGAAACAGAAATAAAGTTAGGCTTAGCAATGAAGTCGGCCTTCCAAATGTATTCTCTCGAGCAAGTCCAATGCTAGCTTCCGATGTTGGCGGTTGGGCGCGTACGTAGAAAGAGGCTTTTCTTGGGCTGTTTCAAGTGAAGTACGTATTATGGTGGGCTACTAGCTAGTTGCCCTGCGAAATGGAAATAAGGATAGTGTATTTTTTTTTTATGATAAAATGCGTCGTATCCTCTTATAGTCTCTTATGGTCTATTATAAGTATACAATACATTATTGTAGTGTTAAAAGTTTTACAACTAACCCTTGTGGTAAGTAAAAGTTTCACATATACTCCTTACTGGTTATATCTCTCCTAACAGTGTTAAAATTTACATAAAAAATATATTAATAGCCTTAGTCCATTTGTTCAAATTATTATTATTATTATTTTATTTTCAATTAAAAGTTTTTGATAGAAAAAAATTTTCTTATTAACTTATTTTTTTTGTGTTATCAAACACAGAATACTTAAAAAAAATTAATATATTTTAAGAAATATTTTTTTGCAAACAAATGGATCATTAATGGTCGAAGATATCAAAGCTTTGACCTCATTGGTTTGGCTTGAGTATTTGATTATATTTTTAGATTAATTAGGAATTATTTCATGACATGCTAATTTTTTTAGCCAACAAAAACTAATGCTCAATAAATAGAAAAAGGTCATTTGTTGTGAATATCGAAAACACAAAATTGAGATTTTTATACAAGTAAATAAAAGCAACACAAGAACATGATTTTTAGATTTCTATAGTTTGCTTAATATGCAAAAAATATTTTTTAAGTATTTAATGTCTGATAACATAGAAAAATAAGTTAAAAAATATTTGTCTATCAAAAAATTTTAATTGAAAATAAAATAATAATAATAATAATAACAATAATGATGATGATGATGATGATGATGGAAATTTGAACAAATAGAGCAAGGCTATTAACGTCTTTTTTAATGTAAATTTTAACATTGTTAGGAGGGATTTAAAAAGTAAGGGTATGTGTGGAACTTTTACTCATCACAGGGATCTTGTGCGATTTTTTGCACTACAGGGGTGTATTGTGCACTTATGATAAACCATTGGGGTTAAAATTAATCTCTATTTGATCAGAATTGGAGAGCAAAAAAATTCTCCCAACAAGTGTACAAAATTTAAACTTGTATTTCCTCCTTTCAAAGTAGAGGTCACTGCCACCTTAACTAATAATTTGTTGGTAATAAAGATAAATATTGCTTACTTGAATTGAGGTTGTACTATTCCAGGGGTTGTTTATATTTTTTTTTTAATGAAAAAACTACATTTTTTTGTAATAAGTAATTAAATTAGTTTTTTAAAAAAGTTAAAACTTAAAATAAAGCTCAAATTTAATTTTTTTCAAAAAATAAAAAATTTTACTCTTTCAAAAATTTGTAGAAAAAAATCCTTTTAAAAAAAATCAATTATTATGAGCCTTTAGTCACGAATGGCTCTGGTTTCTTTGAGATTTCCACTGGATCCAACCCTCAAATTCGAAACACTTCTTTTTACACTATTTCAAAAACCCAAGTACTTGATCGCATACCTATAAGTGAGGCATAATACATAACAATTGATTACTCTGTCCATCTTATAAAGATAAACCAACTTTTATTTGCGTGTAATACCTTAACATATTAATGAGAGTGATGTTTCGATCAAAAACAATTTCGGCCAAATCCAACATTAATTGATAAGTTAACCGAGACCTAACGATTAGCAGTTCATTGTTATTTAATGTTACCTGCATAGAGAGAACCTCTTTAGGACTGAGCCCATTTGGCAGCAAACATATTAAGGACCTATTCGATAAAATTAATTATTAGATTAGTTGATGAATATAAAATGATGTAATAAAACATTTATATCATATTATTATTATTATTGTTGTTATGATAATTATAGTTATTATGACTATTATAGAAATAAGATAATGTATTTTATAATTAGATATTTATTTTTATAATCATATTTTAATATTAAAATATAGCTAATTTTTTGATAAAATATTTGTATCAATATTTTAAAATTTAATTTTAATAGATTTAAATTTATTTTGTTAAAAAAATGCTAATAAAACTAATACTTTTAGTAATTTTGATTATATAGAATTTGAAATCCATTTTTATATTTTTTCTTATTTATATTTGTGAAAGAAAAGGTAAAAATATAGAGAGATATATAGAGGAAAAATAGAAAAATAAAAAAATACAAAAAGTATAGAATTGCAGAAAAAAAATGAAAAGCTAAAAGCTAACTGAAAGCTAAAATTTTTAACTTTTCAAAAACACTAGTTAAAATGCTAAAAATTATCTAAAAAAACTATTTGAAACGTTAGTTAACTGAACAACAATAATTTTAAAAAATAGTGTTTTGACTAATCAAAATACTAAAAGTTAGTTGAAAAACTGTTGCCAAACACACACTAAATTACAAAGACATAAAAAAACTAGTGCTTTTACATTGTGGGATTTTTTTAATAGTGAAAGTTCAATTTAGTTAGGTTTATTTATTTTTAATGATAGATGATGAATTTAATCATAAATATTGCAGTGTACACGAGTTGTTTTTTAATAGTACACGTCAAATTTTCTCAGGTTTAATCTTTTTTAATAATAAACTTTAATTTGTCCGGCTTTAATCTTTAGAGATTCATAAATGAGTATTATCTTAAGCATTAATTGATTGGTAGTTAGATTTCTAGATTAGAACTATTAATATATATATATATATATATATATATATATATATATCCATAATAGATAAGAAACGAATCTTTTGAAATTCACAAATGAACGTAATTAGGTTAAGTTTTAATTGATTAGTAATCAAAATTTTAAATTAAAATTAATAATATATATCCATAATAGATAAAAAAATTAATTATTTGGAATTCAAAAATGAGTATTATTTTAAGTATTAGTTGATTTAATTAACATTAATTATGTAATCATAAACCTAAGAAATAATAAATAATAAATAATTATATATAAACTAAAAAATGAAATCATTATCATATAAGTGCTAACATGATACTTTTATAATTTTTTTTAAGAAAAAAAAAACCTTTATATATTTATGGACGGTGGAACATTTAATTTGGTGGCTGATACATTAACTACCACTGAAACGAGAGAGAAAAGGCAACCTTCGTGGTGTTTGATAAATTATCTCTTAGTGACCATTACCAGCTGGTAGACAACAGAATCAAGAGAAGATCGAAATTTAACAAAGTTGGTACCGCTTTGGTTCAAATTTGAGAAAGAAGTTTCTCCAAAATGGGACGGGGCTTGCACTTTACCATCAGGGGTTGAGCTTTAGGCATGGTTAGGCCCGTCCCTTCCGACATATCAATCATTTCTTCCCCAGCTCTCTTCCATTCAAAGCATTGAAGAAGTGATCCCAATGTTAACCCAACCATACGATTAGCCAAACCTTCCCCGGGACAACTTCTTCTTCCGGAACCAAAAGGCATTAATTTGTACCCGTCTCTTGTACCTTCCATGCCTTCAAATCTCTCCGGCTTGAATTTTCTTGGCTCCTCCCAAATCTTGGGATCATTTTGTATAGCCCACAAGTTCACTAGCAACATTGAGCCTCGGGGGACATTGTAACCTCCTACTTTGCACTCCTGCGAAGACTCATGAGGCACTAGTAAAGGACCTGGCGGGTACATTCGGAGTGTTTCGTTTATGATACAGCGGAGATATGGGAGTTTAATTATGTCTGATTCATCAATCAATTGCTCTTGTCCGATGTGGTCATCAATTTCCTTTTGTGCTTTCTTCAAAATCTCTGGGTGGTTAAGCAAAATTGACAATGCCCATTCGATAGTTCCTGCTGATGTATCTGTCCCCGCAGATAATAAAACCTACGTGCACACAACATGGTTACGTGATGACAGAAACATATTGGGTGAAGAAATACAATGCGGGAAGTTGTAAAATGAAATTTTGTTTGTCAAATAATTTAAGGATTAGTTAAGTTTCTTTTCTTTTTTTTTTTTTAACTCGGTACAAGCTAAATATATCAAGAATACATTTGTTTGTCTAAGCCAAAGAAAAGGAGAATTGAACGGATACACTACATGTATAATAGATAAAATTAATAATTTACGTGTATCAAATTGCATAATTAGCTAATAATATTTGTGTAAACAGATGAGTATTGTGATTTCAGGGTATTAGTCTTAAACACCGTAAGAAGATCAACAGATTTTTCTCCAAGGATTTCTATTTTGGGTCAACTATAAAGGGTCATTACTTAGTTAGCCTTTGTTTCTACGTGCATCGGCCTTGGCCCTACACCCACAGATCCACCTTCTAGAAGGGGAAGGGAGACAAGACCAAGAGTGATGAGAAACGTCTCCAGAATTCCAAGTCAACATATGCGGCCCGTTCAGCGGGTCCACAATGCCCAACAAAATCGAATCTAAGAACTTCTAATATTAATATAAACCATTTGATTCATGTATGTGAACAGAGATTTTTTCTCCCATATAAAAGTATCCTGATCCAAGAAAGTCAACGCCTTGAAATCATTTTGTACCTACTGCCCTTACCCGACGATTGTTTGCTGCTGGTGTCCCACTCGCCCAATCCAGTACTAGCATATATATATATATATATATATATATATATATATTAAGCCACCTAATTGCTATCCGCTACTTCTTTTCCATTTTCATTTAGAGAGGGGTCTAAACTGAGTTTACATTACATCATTTTAAAAGGAATTTTCACATCCTTAAAATCAACTTGAGTTTATAATTAAATGTGATTGCACAATGATCTAGTAATTAATCGTATGACCTAACTATATGACTAGTTAAAAAGCAAATATATATGATATATCCTAGCATCAATACAAAGAAGATGTGCGGGTTGAAGTGAAAAGACTTACCAGCATGAGGCTTTTGATTATTGCATCAGTGTAGTACTCAGGTTCAGTTTCTCGCAATGACAACATGACTTCAATCAATGATTTCTTCTTCCCGGCGAGCTCTGAGTCACTACCCCCGTGCCCGCTCTCTATCCTACTTTTGCATTCGTCTATCAGCTCCTGGATTAAGGAATCCCTCTTCTCCTGTAGCCTGATCATTCTATTCTCGATTCCTCCGGCTCCGATCTTCCCCAAGATAGGCAAGAAATCTCCCATGTTTGTTGCTCCGGCGATCTTGAAAGTCTCCACTACCATCTCCCTGAATCGAGTCGCCTGCTCGGCGTCCTCTACGTTATCACCGAAATATCTTTTCCCGGCAATCATCCTCATCATTATATTCAACATCATCTCAAAAAGCATTTTTTTCATGTCTACGGCATCTTGAGCTCGACAGGCCTTGTACACTCTACGTAACATGTCTTTGACTTCATCTTCGCGTGCGGCATGCAACATTTGCAGCCTGTGAGTGGAGAGTATCTCGATGGACGCAATTCTACGCAAATTCCTCCAGTGATCGCCGTAGGAAGTCCAGGCCAGGGAGGTGTAATTGTAACCGATGTGTTTTCCGGCGAGCAAACGAGGGCGGTTGGCAAAAACAACATCGTTCTTGTTGAGGCACTCCTCGGCCGCCGAGGGCGACGAGACCACGAGGACGGGGCGCGAGCCGAAGTGGAGGAGAAGCACAGGGCCAAGACGTTCGGAGATCTTGGCCAAGCTTCTCTGGAGTGGGGGTTTCTTCAAGAGGTAGAGATGGCCAAGTATAGGCAGATTTATGATTGGACTCGGTGGATGGTTTTTGAGTTTGTGGAAAAAGTGTCTGGTGATTATGTACAGAGCTAATGCAAGAGGAAGGTACAAAATTAATTGGGCATCCATGGTTGATGTGTTTTTATATAATTAAGACTTGAAGAGTTATGATTCAATGAGTGGTTTATGGGTTGTATCTATATACATATATATATGCTGGTGCGCTGTGGAAAGTTTGTACAACGGAGAACACGGATAAAAGTAAAAGATGATAATTGGTAGGTATTCTTTTCAAACCCTCTTCACAAGGAACAAATAATAACTTCTACAAGTCAAGCATTCGATATCTAGATGGAGTATGACGACGAAACCACGTACACAATTACGCATTCTTTTCATTTTGATCAATATAATGTAATTACGCCTTCTAAAATGAAGTCTAATGAGTGAAAGAATTTTCAACGAAATTAATTTAAACTTTCTGGTTGCGCGTGAGTGTAGAAAATAAGTCCATCTCGAAAGACTTTTTCATTCTTTTGTCGGAGAAGCTAAGTTACGTTACAACAGAAGTATATTACATCATTAGCCCTAGTAGCCAAAAAATTTCATCTAGAAAGACTTGTTTTTTCCACGGTAGGATGCTGAGTTAAAATATTAATAAAATATCGGATATTTTATGTTTGTTAATAAGCACAAGTCATATTGGAAATAATATTTATTTGCTTATTTGCTTGCGTTTCCAGATTTTCTGTTTTGCAGTGATTACATCGACCAATTAAACTTAACTTTTTGTACTCTTCAAAGAAATGGGACAATATCAATTGGGTTAAGGTGCAACTGAAGGCGTTGTAACCTCAGAGGAAAATATCAAAGGCGTGGCCTACCTTCTTCGACTTTTCACTCAAATTATGTTGCACGATAAAGTTCAAAGACAAAAAAAGGTCTAGACATTTGATTTACAAGTCAAAATATGATCCTTCATTTGAAATCCTTCAACAAGTAAAATTCTCTTATAATATTGTAAATTTAATATTATTATATATTTATATTATCTTATTACAATTATTTTAATACTTTACACAATTATATTAAATTTCAACCATTTGAGTAAGCTTACTTCACCTGATAACACTTAAAAGAGATAAGGTCAAGTGGGAACAAAATTTAATCTTAACCACCTAAACGCCGTGCGTGAGCACGCAAGAGAGGACCACCTAGGACTCTGAAAGACACTTGGCACCACATCTACAGTGCACAGGTTTGCACATTATTGTGTCGTTGTCGCCTGCCCGGTATCCCCATGTTGTGCATGTTTATTCTGATTAATGCATATATATTGCACGATAAACGGATAAAGGAATAAAAGAAATATAAAAGAATTTTTTGTGAATAGTGAGATTACTTACTTAAATATCAAAATTTTGTTATGACCCTATATGTGTCCAGCAAAAGTATAACAAAAAAGTACTAGAGGGGATGATTTTTCCAGACTTGGTCAAATTAGGCAGCACCTATAATTCCAGGTTAAATTAAAGTGTGATAGAAGTCTTGCGAGGTGACCTGTTGACGAAGGTTCCTAAAGGTACACCACCATGGGCCATATCCATAGTGTAAAACCACGAAATATGCATCTTCGACAAACATTATTACATTGCCTTTCTTGCAAGTCATGAGTAGTCCAAGTGCTTTGCAATAACTAACAGTTATTTAATATCATTTCTTAAGATTGCTTTGATAATAAGCAACAAGCTTGCGTATTAACTTATTCAAAAATGCGACTCAAACCTAAGACATTTTGTTCGCCATACACAAACAAGACAATCTTAGTGTCTATTGGTTCAAATTTGAGAAAGAAGGTTGGCCAAGTTGGGACGTAGGTTACACTTTGCCATCAGGGGTTGAGTTTTAGGCATGGTTAGGCCCGTCCCTTCGGACAAATCAACCATCTCTTTCCCAACTCTCTCCCAATCAAAGCAATGAAGAAGTGCACCCAACGCGAACCCAACCATACGGCTAGCTAACCCCTCTCCAGGACAACTTCTTCGTCCAGAACCAAAAGGCATGTATCTATATCCATCTCTAGTCCCCTCCAGGCCTTCGAATCTCTCGGGCTTGAACTCTTTTGGCTCCTCCCAAATCTTTGGGTCATAATGAATAGCCCATACATTTACCAGCAACATTGTGCCTTTTGGGATGCAGTAGCCTCCGATCTTGCACTCTTCCGAAGAGTTGCGAGGCATTAGTAAAGGGCCTGGTGGGAACATCCGCAACGTTTCGTTCATAATGCATTTGAGATAAGGTAGGTTGAATATATCTGATTCATCGACTAATCGTTCTTGACCTATGCGATCATCAATTTCCTTCTGTGCTTTCCTTAAAATCTCTGGATGGTTAAGCAAAAGTGACAATGCCCACTCGATAGTTCCACCTGTCGTATCGGTTCCGGCCGTTAATAAGACCTACGATATATAAAGGGAATATAATAATTAGTCAATGATAAAGTAATATTAAGATGGAGGACGCTCATGCAACCAGCTAAATAAAAGGCTACTCTAATAAGAGTATTTGAACATCTATTATTTAGTATTTTGAACGTTGTACGGTAATATGTGTATGTATGTATGTGAATGTGAAAGAAGGAACAAATGAACTTTAAAATTTGATTAAATAAATAGATTAGTTGTATTGTAATATGATGTGCATTTTGTATATGTATATATGTATAAGTGTTTGTGTGCATGCATGTGTGAAAAAAGAGAGTGCAAATATATATATATATATATATATATAACAGATGAGAATTAATTTAAAATTATTTATGAAATATTGAAAATTAATTTAAATATTTTATGATGAGAATTAGTTATAGAAAAAAAAATAGCAATGTTTATGTAATTAAACCATTTCAGCCTTTAGTCTGACCCTATACCGTGTTTATTTTTTTACTGCGTGTACCGGTTATTGGGCTTGGCCCAAATGTTTGTATATTTCTTCTTTATTGTGCCTTCTCTTAGGCCTCACTCTATTCTTCTCTTGATGTAAATGAATGATCAATTCAAGAGGAGCAGAAAAAATGATCAAGACACTACTGATCTTACGCACCAAGGAGATGAATAAATTTTTCTACAATAAGGTCATTACTAGCTTTGGCTTCAATATAAAATGATCGTTACTGATCTTACGCACCAAGGAGATGAATAGATTTTTCTACAATAAGGTCATTACTAGCTTTGGCTTCAATATAAAATGATCGTTACTGATCTTACGCACCAAGAAAATGAATAGATTTTTCTACAATAAGGTCATTACTAGCTTTGGCTTCAATATAAAATGATCGTCCTTGGCCAACACCACACCCAACAGACAAAGGGACCAGATAAATTTTCAGTGTTAAGAGTTCAAAAGATTCGTCCACGTTGATTATCTGCATGCCATCGTGGGCCTGTCGGAGTCCACGGCACTAGAGGAGGAAAGTCAGTGGTTAGGATACTGTTTTAGATTTTGTTCTATTATAACAAAACAAAAACGTGATCTTGCAGAAGATTCTCTCCCTGTGAAACAGTGAAAGGAACCAGAAAGATAGAAGGATCCTCATTTCGAGTGTTAAAGAGCATCGTTACGAATTATTTATTTATTTTTTTATATGATAACATTATTTTTATGTACACAAAAAAAAAAATAATGTTTTATATAAACTCTTATCATATAAACAAGAACTGAATGTACAGGTTGCCCACCGACTGCTTGTCTCCCAACCACCAATCGAGTAACATAAGTGCCTATCTGGATTTTTTTTCTTTTTTCAGGGAAAACACTTTAATTTTTTGCCCAAAGAAAGAGTAAGTATATTTTTTTTTTGTGTAATAAATATTTGACTTGACTTTTGAAAAAAATTAATACTTTAAAAAAAATTTAGATACAATTTTGAAAAAAAAAATAGAATTTTTAATTTTTTAAAAGAGCACTTTTTTTGAACGTGGTTAAAAAAAAACTTCTAAAAAAAAAAAATCAATCTAAACTAGCCCTATCGCACTGCCTTAATTAACTTTTGTAGGCTAATGTCCATTCCTACACCTAACTGCTTTGCTAATATATAGGCCTACGTTTCAATCAGATGCATGCTGATATTGCATGTGTAGCTCAATTAATGATTTAGAAAATCAGATGAAATTATGCAGCTTACTAAAAAACTACTACGTACTAGCATTAATCAAACAGAACTAAAGTCTTGAAGCCGCAGTAATGTTAAAAATGACGACTCACCAGCATGAGGCTTTTGATCATTTCCTCAGTATAGTAGTCAGGGTCCTTCTCCCTCAAAGTCAACATGACGTCAATCATCGATTTCTTCTTTGCATGCAGGTCCGAGTCATCACTGCCACCATCTCCACTCTCCATCTTACTCCGGCACTGGTCTATGAGCTCTTGTATAAAAGCATCCCTCTCGTCTTGCAGCCTCTTCAATCTATTCTCAAGTCCACCAGATCCCATCTTCCTCAACAATGGCAGAAAGTCTCCCATGTTCGTCGCGCCCCCGACCTTGAAAGTCTCCACCACAATCTCCCTAAATCGACTCGCCTGCTCAGCATCCTCCACTTTATCGCCAAAATATCTCTTCCCGCCAATCATCCTCATCATTATGTTCAGCATCATCTCAAAAAGCATTGTTTTCATGTCAACAACATGATCTTGAGATTGAGACGCTTGGTACACTCTGCGCAACATGGCCTTAACCTCATCGGCTCGGATGGCGTGTAACAGTTGCAGCGTTTGCGTGGATAGTATTTCGACGACCGAAATTTTCCGTAGATTTCGGTAGTGATCGCCGTAGGATGACCAAGCTAGGGAGGTGTAATTGTAGCCGATGTGTTTTCCGAAGAGCAGATTCGGGCGGTTGGCGAAAATGATATCGTTCTTGCTGAGGCATTCCTCGGCCGTAGAGGGCGAGGATACCACGAGGACTCGGCGCGAACCGAAATGGAGGAAGAGTACGGGGCCATAACCATCTGCAATCTTCTCTAAGCTTCGATGGAGGGTTTTCTTTAAGAGGTAAAGATGTCCGATTATAGGTAGATTTAGGAGAGGGCTCGGAGGACGATTTTGAAGCTTGTGGAGGAAATGCCTGGTGAATATGTAGGCAACCAATGCGAGTGCGAGGTACAACATTAATTGACCATCCATGGATTCAGATGTTTTGAATAGGCTCTGATCAGAGTGATGTGTGCCAATGAATGATCGGTTTATAAAAGGTTGCCATTTATGTCCATGTATGCATCGATCTCAAGAGAAGATGATGAGTAATAAAATACAAAATATTATTATCGATCGCATCTTCCTACTCAGTACAAACTTACCTTGTGTATTAATTTAACATATAACTCTGAGTTGATCAAAAATCATTCATATATATTTGCTATGCTGTAAACGATATAATATTAGATATGGGGTGCGTGAGTATATAAGAACAACAAGCTCTGAATCGACTTCTCTGCATTTTGCTTTTTGAATATGTTGCACACTGTTTTCCAATGCCCCATTTAATGATTATTTAAAGTTATCTCCTGCAACATATGCAATTAATTGAAAATACATATATACTTCTTCTCAGTTTTTTGTTGAACTTTTCTTTAATAATAATATGGGGGGGGGGGGGGGGGAAAAACACAAAATTCACGTGGTTTCCCTCTCGAAAACATGGAAGGTAGTGACTTGAGATTGGATGCTAGTGAGAGCAGAGCTTTTGGCTCTTCATTTTACAAGCAGCTATTTGAAAAGATAATTAAATCATTCTCAATTCCCCACTCTAGAAACGTGGTCAAAGTCCAACCATGCATATACTTGTTTATTTGTATGTAAATATTATTTTTCCTAATCTATCAGTGAAGTTCTACCTCTAACAGCCAAACTATTAGTTAGATGTGCATGTTAAATGTTATACTTTGCCTGTTTCCTAACAGAAATAAATATAAATAAACTAGCTAGTGCTTTAATATTCGCGCTTTGCATGGTTTGTTTTAATAGTATACGTTAATTTTTTTTAAGTTTATTTACTTTTAATTGCAAATGACGAATTTAGTCATAAATATCTTGTAATCTGCATGTTTTCTAATAGTAGATATTAAGTTGCTTGGGTTTAATATTTTTTTAATAATAAATTTTAAATTTACTTAAGTTTAATATTTTAGAATTCTTAATTAAATATTATTTTAAAAATTAATTGAGTTTTTCTAAATTGAAGCTATCAATATACATCCACAATAGGTAAGAACTGGATCTTTTGAAATTTACGAATGAGTTTATTTTAAGTAGTAATTGATTAATTATTTAATTTTTTAAGTAAAACTAATAAAGATTATCCATGAAGATACAAAATAATAAAATAAATAAAAAAATAATAAATTATTCTATAAGTTAATAACAAAATAATTATTGTCATGTAAACACTAGCATGATTCTCATAAGATTTTAGAAAGAAAAATTGTATATAGATAAGCACACTTTCTGTGACCATCAAACTTCCCACCCCTTATAATATACTTTCTCCTTTTTCGCGTGAGAATAAAGAAGTTCTAGTTAACTGAAAATTTGCATACATAAAGAAATTCTAGATTCTCACATCTCTTCATATAGGTTGGCGTCCTTGTTCACGTTAGGAATTGGAAGACGACGTAATGATTAATTGAAATGATTTCATGTGGACTGTGGTCGTCCAGCTCAACGAGTAAGATTTAAATAATGCATGACAGAATCATGAACAGATATATGCTTAAGTAGGTTAAGAGTAGGGACGGAACTACATATGCTCTCCCTCCTCCCTCCAAAATTTTTTTTTTATGAGATAAATTTATGTACAAATTTTAGAGAAAGCACAAAACAAACTTTGGAAAAAAGCATAAAACACGCACAACAAATTACTTTACAAATTGGTAATGATGTTTTATTTTCAAAAGTTAAAAAATCAAGCACATGGAATTTGAGCGACAAATAAGCATGTAATTGATTTGATAATTATTTCTTTAGAATGAAAAATTAATTTAATATATGGTAACTTAATTTATTTTTGTAAATTGATCTCTTTACCATTAACCTTTTTTATTTATCTTCTTCATTTTTGGTTTTTGTAATTTTAGTTTTTTTTTTTTTCATGGAAGGGGAGGCACTTCTCTCTGAGATTGTATTGATTGAAAGCTAATTCACAAAAAGAGGGGGGAGGGGGCATTGATTGTACCCTTTATCTATCCTAAGATGAGGTTTTTCCAATTTTAGTTGAACAATCATTAGAACGTAGAACATTATTCTCTTTTTTTGGATAACATGTAAGATCTCTTCTCCTTCTTTTTACATTTTTTTTTGTCGTTTTTTGAATTGGGACAAAAAGGAAGAATGTTTTTCTTCTATAATCTTGATGGTGGATTAAGATACTCTTTGGTCTTTACTCTTTTCAATCTTACTGGAATAATAGCTTAGTTGCTGCTCCTAATACTTTTTTGTCTTTCTTTTATGCTTTATTAAGATCCCTTCTCTCTATGCTTTATATTTAACCCCTTATAATATCTTATCTTAGATCCATCCCTGGTTAAGGGCTTGTTTGGATTGATCTTTTTTTTTAAAAAAAATATATTTTTTCCTAAAAATTTGGATTATTTTTCAAATAATTATTTGCTTTGACATTTACAAAAGCTGAAACTCTAAAAAAAGTAGCAATCAAAAGTTTCAGTTTCTAAAAAAAGTACTTTTTTGAGAATTTGTTAAAAAAATAATTTTTAAAAAAAATAAATCTAAATAAGTCCTAATTGAGACTGCTTGCTTATATAATTCAAAAAATAATAGAAAGAAAGATAGTTTGAGAGAGTAGGTTTAATTGGAAAATATTTGGACATGAATAGCCTATTTGGAATGATCTTATTTTAAGATGCTTATACTATTGAAATTTGGAGATATCTTATAAGATTTAAGATATCTTATCATATACACTATGCATCTATAGTTGTAAAAAATAAGATATGAATGATTGCTTATTTCTTATAAGATAAAAAGTATGGTTTTGTTTTAAATTTTCATAGGATGCATGAAAAGATTTTTTAAATTTTATAAGATATACCGTCATTTTAATAGGATAAGTATCTTAAAATAAGACTATAACAAACAGAGCAAAAGTGTCGATTAGATAATGCCACGTTATCAAATGGAAGCCCATGAACTTCACAAGAAAAAAAAAAAAATGGAAGACCATAAACTTGGACTCATTCTGGCCCATCAATGGTTGATGCTGCGTTTGCAGCTTTGCAAGATGGCATATTGGACCTTTGAATGGGCCCAATCCTATGGTCTCCAAGCCTTGTTCTAATTAGTCCGTACCCACTTGCGGATGCACAGTAAAAGATTCCCAAAAGATATTATCAAGAAAATTAAATGAGAGAGATAAAGATATCCACTCTCAGCTATCTTGACAGACACCCAGAGCTACCCCCGTGCCCCCCAAAGTTTGTGAATGATGTCAACGTCACTGGAATGAGACATTTGACTGGTTGGCGAAAAACCATCCAATAGACATTTGAAAGCTGGAAAATTCATTAATGGTAGAGCTTGAGCCACCATGTGATGGCACCATAGACGCATCCGTGGCGCATACGCTTCTGTTTCTTTGCAGGTTAGCCCTTCTTGTATAAAGCTAATTCTACTCAGATCATGGCAAGCTTTTCGACAAGCAAGACTTTTCACATTGTTAGCTGATTTAGGAAATCGATTTGCTTACGTGGGATAAATCTAATTATATTTACGGCTACTTTTGTGGGAAAGAGATTCTATCAAATGAGATATTAGTTGCTTAGATGTGATAAAGTTATTTCAAGCTTATAATTATCTGACAAAAGCATCATTGGTGTTGTCATGGGAAAAATCATCTCTATGTGTATACTTGATTGAAACTGTGTGTACTCCAAGGATGACCATAAAATTTGAAAAGGATTTTTAGTCACTGCAATGAACGCCAACATCCAACGGAGGGTCCTTTAACAGACTTCCCATGATGTACTGTTGATTGACGACTACTACGTGCTTTTTTGGATTGTTTTTTTTTTTAATTTTTTAAAAAAATTAATTTTTTTCTTGAAAAAAAGTATACAATAATTATTTTATTTGACTTTTTAAAAAAAATAAACTCTAAAAGAACTCAAATATAATTTTTTTTTTAAATTACAATGTTTCTTTTTCAAAAGTCGTTAAAAATTTACCACTTTAAGAAATGCTAATCCAACAAGGCCCAACTACTTGGAAGGCTGCTGGCAGAGCAGCATTTAATTTTCCAGTTGGATAAAGGCATGAGATATTTGTGTTTCTCTCGCCTTTTCTTTGAAGCTGAAAGAGATGATGGTTGACATCTTTCCGTTTAGTATTTTGTATTACCATGTATGTTGTCTGTCTATATATATCGAGCTTCTATTGAGCAAATCATGTCAAACTTCCTCGTCCATTTTGAAACAACTATCCAAACCGATTGTCCGAAGCGCGAGTATGATCAATCTTCACCTTCTTAAAATTTTACTCGCTCTTTTCTCTTGCAGTGTTATGTTTATCACTGCAGAATCTGGCCCAGCAGCCACTCTAAGCATGTCTACTGATAAGGAGGCATTGCTCTCAGTTAAGTCTCACTTAACCCTTCAATCACCTAATCCGCTGTCCACATGGGAGGCGAACTCGTCCCCATGCAACTGGACAGGGGTTTCTTGCAACAAAATTGACCAAAGAGTTGTTAAACTGGATCTTTCTGGTCTTAGGCTATCAGGTTGCATAAGTCCAGATATTGGGAACTTATCCTTTCTCAGATCACTTCAGTTACAAAACAACCATTTAACTGGGATGGTTCCTGATCAAATAGGCAATCTTTTTCAGCTTAGAGTTCTTAATTTGAGCTCAAACATGATACAAGGTGTTATCCCCCCTAATTTAAGCCAATGCAAAGAGCTCAGGATACTTGACTTGAAGCTAAATGAGATTACTGGAGAAATTCCTCAACAGATTGGCCAACTCACAAGGCTTCAGGTTTTGGACCTGGGACGAAACCATTTCTCTGGTACAATTCCCTCAAGTATATCAAACATTTCTTCCCTCCAGGTTCTAAGTTTAGGTACCAATATGCTTCATGGAACTATACCCAGTGCTTTGGGTCGTCTTCAGTTGAGGGTCCTTGATCTTATTGTCAACAATCTCACTGGTATTGTTCCTCCCTCTATATATAACATGTCTTCACTAGAAACTTTTACTCTGGCTGCCAATAAGTTGCACGGTGATGTTCCTTATGACATTGGTGTCACACTTCCAAATCTTCGAATCATTGCATTGTGTCAAAACAGATTCACTGGTACCATACCAGGATCATTGCACAACCTCACAAAAATACAAATCATTCGTATGTCAGGGGACCTTTTGCATGGGTCAATACCCCCGGGACTGGGAAATCTCCTGGAGCTTCGACAGTATGATATTTCACATAATAATATTGTTAGCTCTGGCAATAATGGTCTTAGTTTTCTAGGATCTTTATCAAACAGTACTCAACTAAACTTCCTTGTCATTGAGTCCAACTTTCTGGAAGGCATCATTCCTGAATCCATTGGTAATTTATCTAGATCCCTCAAATATTTGCACATGGATAGAAATCTCGTCTCTGGCAGTATACCATCCTCAATTGGCAACCTCAGTGGCTTAGGATCACTAGATTTGAGTCATAACTTTATTTGTGGTGAAATTCCAGAAGAAATAGGCCGGTTGGAAAACTTGCACATATTAAGATTGGCTGGAAATCATTTGTCTGGCAAAATCCCAAATTCATTGGGCAATCTTCACCAACTAGATAGGTTTGATCTTTCAGAAAATGAGTTGGTTGGAACCATACCCACTAGTTTCGGAGATTTGCAAAATTTGCTTTTAATGGACCTTTCCAGTAATAAGCTCAATGGAAGCATGCCAGCAGAAATTTTCAATCTTCCTAGATTAAGTGTCTTCCTTAATCTTTCTCAAAATTATTTTTCTGGACCTTTACCCCTAGAAGTGGGATATCTTCAAGGTGTTGCAACGATTAACATATCTCATAACCATTTGTCTGGGGACATTCCCAAAGCAATTGGGAGCTGTAAGAGCTTGGAGCACTTATCATTTGCCAACAATATGTTCTCTGGTCGAATTCCAGATAATTTAGGAGCAATTAGAGGTCTGGAAACTCTTGATCTCTCCTCAAATAAACTTTCAGGTGAAATTCCTATGAATTTACAGAAGTTGCGAGCCCTCCAACTTTTGAATCTCTCTTTTAACAATTTTGAAGGAGAAATTCCACCGGCTGGAGTTTTTGCCAACCCCTCAAAAGTTCATTTCGAAGGCAATCCCTACCTCTGCTTCCATTCGGGATGTACTAGTAACCATTCTCATACAAGGCGTTTTTTGCTGCTTGGAATCATATTAGTTGTTATCCTAGTGTGTTTAATAATATTGGGGGTTGGCTTGCTATTTCGCTTGAGAACTAGGAAAAGAGAGATTGAAGAAACAGTTGAGCCCTTTAAACATGAGCATCAAATGGTTACCTATGATCAGCTTCGTCTTGCAACCGATAATTTCAACAATCAAAATCTCATAGGAAAAGGGAGTTTTGGATCGGTTTATAGGGGAATTTTAGTTGGGGTTGCCGTTGCAGTTAAGGTCCTTGATGCAGGGATGACAAGATCTTGGAAAAGCTTTTCAGCAGAATGTGCAGCTTTGAGGAATGTTAGACATCGAAATCTTGTTAAACTTACCACCACATGCTCAAGCGTAAATAGCAAAAACACTGAGTTTTTGGCTTTGGTGTATGAATTCATGAGCAATGGCAGCCTAGAGGATTGGCTAAAAGGCAAGAGAACTACAAACGGGAAAGGGTTAAGTGTTTTGGAGAGATTAAATGTGCTGATTGATGTTGCATGCGCATTGGATTATCTGCATCACGAGTGTGAGATTTCTGTAGTCCACTGTGACATAAAGCCTGGAAATATTCTCTTGAATTTAGAGATGACTGCAAAGATTGGAGATTTTGGTCTTGCAAGGTTGCTGATCAAGAGTTATGGTGAGCAGACTTCTATCACCTCAACAAATGCCCTAAAAGGTTCTATTGGCTATATACCTCCAGGTTAGTTGTCCCTTAATTGCTTTTATGCATTCTCTTCATTATTTTAGGTTAGTCTTCTAATTTGATGGATTTTACAGAATTTAGTAGCTAGGTAAATCTAAAGCTATTGATCTATACTTAACTCATTGCAAGATACTCGTATTACTTTTCATTCAACTTTAATCATATTGTAGAATATGGCCTTTGGGAAAAGCCATCAACTGCTGGAGATGTCTACAGTTTTGGCATTCTGCTGTTGGAGGTCTTCACTGGAAAGAGCCCGACTCATGAGGATTTTATAGGAGGGCACAGCCTAAAGAATTGGGTGCAAATGGCTTTTCCCGTAAATATAGAGCAAGTGCTGGATTGCAATCTTTGCCATGGCGAGCGATTCATTAACACAGAAATACCACATGATTGCCTTGTCAATATCTTCAGTGTTGGCCTCTCTTGTGTTGCTGACTCTCCTGATGGGCGCATAAGCATGACCAATGCCCTTTGCTCACTTAAAGCTGTCAAAGATGCGCTTCTCAAGCCCAAGCTTAAAGTGTGAACCTAAGCACTGATGCACTAGTGGAATTTTCTCGCGCAACAAATATCATTCTAGGTGCAACAGCAAGTGCTAAGGTTCTTCTAAACTGTGTTATATTTGTAAATTCAACTTTATGAGACTACGGTACATCACAGTCACATCTTTGTGCCATAGTCTCATAATATATGTATAATGTCTCATATCAGAGGAATATATGTTAAGTGATGTAGGAGTGGGTATTGCAAGTTTAAGGAATAATTTGAGTTATCCATCTGAAATTAGTAGATTTGAGACTCATATGATTTTTTTCCCTCAAGTATATAACAATAGTTTCAATTTTAAGCAAACCTGAAATGTTTTGCCTAAGGGTATGACAAAATGATATTTATCAAGAAACCATTCTAAACCAATTGGGAGTCAAAATGTCGGTGATAAATGTTTTGTAGGGCAATTGTTAGATCACATAAATACAACGGGAGACACCTCTTGAGCCTATGATGAGGACATGACAACCCTTAACAAGAGTGATTGCGGTGACCACATTGCAAAGAAACATAAGGGTGAGTGACTAACATTATTTATGGACCAATAGTCTTGCAAAACCGGGGAAACCATTTTGCGCGGCAATGGCTTCACGATTTTATTTGGAGACGGTTTTAAAGAAATCGGAACACGCAGATATGATAAGCCCAACGAAATATGTGAAGTTGCTGGACCTGTTCAAAACGGGCTCCAATACAATTCAAGCATGAATTTTTGTCCTTAACGTGGAAAAATGCTGCAAATGGATTGATTTAAGAGCTTGTTTGGCTCAGCTTATTTTTAAGTACTTTTAAGTAGTTCGTGCTTATAAGTAAGTTTTATGATGTACAGGAATGCTTTTGCTGTGTCAATCGGCGAACGTGCTTGACCTGGTCAAGCAGGCTCTAGTATAATACAAGTATGAATATAGATGTTCCAAATGGAGAGTGTCTGTGAAAACCTGAAGAGGATTGATTTTAGTCACTAGAAGAAATTGAAGGTCATGACACTCAAGATGACTTTTAACCGAGGCCACATAAACCCCAGTTGCTGCATGAGAACTATTACCCCTTGTGCATGTGCATCCCACATCGACCAAAAAAAAAAAATGCGCATCACACAAGGAAACAACACAACAATGGAATTGTGCATCACACAGGGAAACAACACAACAATAGAATTAAGGACTCAAGGCTGAAAGACAAATCTCTTTAGAACCTAGAAATTTCAATGTTGATACAGAAAAGTCAAGTCCTAGGGCCTGTTTGGATTGGACTTTTTTTAGGAAAAAAATGCTTCTTTTTCTGAAAAAGTTACATTAAATTTACAATAACTATTTGATTTGGTTTCCAAAACAGCTTAAACTCTAGAAAAAAAAAAAAAACTCAGATACAGCTTTTTTTAGAAGTCATAATTTTCAGCTTCTCAAAAAAAGCTGTTTTTCAAAGTTGTTAAAAAAAATCGCTTTTGAAAAAGCCAATCCAAACGAGCCCCTAATTATCTAAAAATAGTAATATTTTTCGTATTTAGTCTTTCCTATCAAGATGTTGTGCCTATAAATACCCCAGTTTCTTTTGAGCTAATATTCTCAAGCTTCCTCCTTCATTGTGAAATGATAATCACAATAATGATTGCCAGAAGACCGAGCATGGCCAACCTTCACCTTTATATACTCTACATTAATTACTTGCTCTTTTCGTTGAAAATCAGCAGCCACTCTAAGCATATCTACTAATAAGGAGGCATTGCTCTCAGTTAAGCCTCACTTAAGCCTTCAATCACCTGATCCTCTGTCCTGTTGAGAGGCAAACTCATCCCCATGAAACTGGACAAGGGTTTTTTGCAGCAAATATGGCCAAAGAGTTGTAGGACTTGATCTTTCAGGTCTTAAACTATCAGGTTCTGTAAGTCCACATATTGGTAACCTATCTTTTCTTCGATTATTTAAGTTACAAAATAACCAATTATCAGGGGTACTTCCTGATCAAGTTGGCCATCTCTTTCGTCTTAGAGTTCTTAATATGACCTCAAACATCATACAAGGTGTCATTCCACCTAACCTAATATAAGCCAGTGCAAAGAGCTCAGGGTCCTATTCTTGGCGCAACATCAGATTTCTGGAAAAATTCCTGAAGAAATCAGCCACCTCACAAAGCTTCAAGTCTTGAACCTTGGAGAAAACGTTTTGTCTGGTGCAATTCCCTCAAGCATATCAAACATTTCTTCTCTCCAGGTTCTAAGTTTAGGTACCAATATGTTGGATGGAATTTTACCTAGTGATGGGCCGTCTTCAGTTGAGGCGTCTGAATCTAACAATTAACAATCTCACTGGTACTATTCCTGCTTCTATCTATAACATGTCTTCATTTGAATTCTTAGGTCTGGCTGCCAATAATTTGTGGGACAATATTCCTTATGACATGGGGGTCACACTTCCAAACCTTCGAGGCTTTATGTCTCAATAAGTTCAGAGGTACCATACCAGGGTCTTTGCACAACCTCACAAAAATACGAATTATTCGTATGGCGAACAACTTTTGGCATGGGAGAATACCGCTGGGACTGGGAGATCTCTAAGAAATTGAACAGTATGAGATTGCATACAATAATAATATTGTTAGCTCGGGCAAACATGGTCTTAATTTCCTGGAATCATTAACAAACAGTACTCGACTAAACATATTTAGCATCGCTTCCAATCTTTTCGAGGGTACAATTCCTGACTCTATAGGCAATCTACCCAGAACTTTCAAATATTTGCAGAAATCGGATCTTTGGTAGTATACTATCCTCTATTGGTAATCTTAAAAGCTTGGAATGTCTAGATCTAAGTTATAATTCAATTTCTGGTGAAATTCCAGGAGAGATAGGGCAGTTACAAGAGTTACAAGAGCTAAAACTCGCCCGGAATCATTTATCCGGCAAAATTCCAAGTTCACTAGGCAATGTTCGAAAACTAAATAAGATCAACCTAGAAGAAAATGAGATAATTGGGAAGCATACCAGCCACTTTTGGAAATTTGTGCAATTTGCTTTCTATTGACATGTATAATAATAAGATCAATGGAAGCGTGCCAGTAGAATTTCTCAATCTCACTGGTTTAAGCATCTTCCTTGATCTATCCCATAACTATCTTTCTGGACCTCTACCCTAAGAAGTGGGACACCTACAAAGTGTTGTGATAATTAACGTATCTCACAACAGTTTGTCTGGTGACATTCCCCAAACAATTGGAAATTATAAAAGCTTGCAGCACCCGTTATTCTTTAACAATATATTCCCTAGTCAAATTCCAGAGACTTTAGAAACTCTTGATCTCTCATGAAACCGACGTTCTGATAAAATACCTACCAGTTTATAAAAGTTAGAAGCACTTGATGTAATACCCATAAAAAAAAATGACAAAATAATTTGTTACCTGTTGCATGAGGACCATGTGTGTGTGAGTGTGTTAATGCTCATGTGTGTAGGCTACATGTGTCTATTCTTTTTAGAAAAATAACTAAACCTAGGGGCCAAAATGCAATATTTCATATCTTATGTACATAATCGCTTATCAGATGAAAATCAAGACCCATCTCTCTCTCTCTTCTCCTTCTCTCTGCCAAGCAAAAACCTTCTCCCTTAAGTCAACAATTTAGTAAATGCCGCAAAAGAATGGGAAGAAAACAAGAATAATACTGTGTGGTTCAAATCTATTATTGTTGAATAGTGAAATTTACCTCAGTGGGATTGTGGGCGTAGGCAGAGAGCCGAACCACGTTAAAAATATTGTATGTTTTTTTTGTGTATGTTTTCCTCTGTGCTTTAATGTGCATGCGTGTGTCCTTGATATTCTCAATACGAGGATTGGCTTGCTATTTTACTCGTGAAATAGGGAAACAGAGATTCAGGAAACAATTGAGCCCTTTAAACATGAGTTTCAAATGGTTATATACGATCAGCTGCGTCTTGCAACTGATAATTTTAGCAATCAAAATCTCATAGGCAATGGGAAATTTGGATCCATTTTTAAGGCAATTTTAGGGGAAGTTACCGTTGCAGTTAAGGTCCTTGATACAGAGATGACAAAGTCTTGGAAAAACTTTTCAACAGAACGTGCTGCTTTCAAGAACACGAAGCATCGGAACCCCCTCAAACTAATCACAACATGCTCAAGCATAGATTTCAGAAATTCAAACTTTCTGGCTTTGGTCTATAAAGTCATGAGCAATGGAAATTTAGAGGATTGGCTGACAGAGAAGAGGACAACAAACGGGAAGGGCTTAAATGTTTTGCAGAGATTAAACGTGGCGATTGATGTTGCATGCGCCTTAAACTATCTGCATCATGTATGTGAAATTCTAATAGTGCACTGCGATTTAAAGCCTGGAAATGTTCTACTGGATTCAGACAGGACTGCAAATGTCACGCCCCGAAATCTAAGCTTAACCCGAGACATGACACGCCACAGGTTTAAACCTGCAAGGCTACAAACAACTCACGAACCAAAAGCACATAAACCTGTCCAGCGCATATTAGAGATAGATTTACCATTAACAACTATTTACACAGGCAAGAGATTTAGTTACATTTCATTTCTAAAAAATGAGAGTATTTCGTGTCTAAAGTTTGCAATAATTACACATGTCCCAAAAAGATCGAAGTCATTCCACAAAAAGAACCCAGCTAAGGAAGTCTCTAGCTAGGCTACGGTGGGTTCTCTCCTTGGTGTCCCTGACCACCACCCTCTACAAAATAGATATGTAAAAGTATGAGCAAAACGATGCTCAGTAAGTGGACACCCTAGATGAAACTTAAGGACAGCTCTAAAAGAAAATTAGACAAAGTTAACACAATAATAATTGACAAGATAGCAAGAAATTCGTTTATCAGAGTTACACAAACTGAGCCAGTAGAAGGAGTTTATACTCAGAACCACGGAATATACGCAGAACAGAACTTCTATAGGGCCATGATATTAATACTAAATACCCCATCACACCACAGATAGGCATTCATACGCCTCTTCCTCTCACGGTGAACCTCCCATCAACGAGGGCACAGAAATCACACTTCCATCTAGTGAACCATCTCCCACTGACGGGCACAGAACAGAACAGATTTATATAACAGCAATCTCATCCGCCAGATGGGTGTCACAGCCCCAGGGAACACATTCAACACAGACAATACACTAAATAGTTCCAAAATCCCAGGATTTCAACAATTATAAGTATACATCAAATACAAACTCAGAATTTTGATTTCACAATGACAATCCAGAAGAGGATGATTAAGAGTGCTCAGAAGACCCAAGTAAAGCGGAAACCGGAGTCCAGATGGGTAGTCCAACTTACTCCTGTCCAGTGTTCAATCACACTCCGTTCCTACCTAACATTATATAATAATTATCGGTTAGTTTAATATGTCAATGACGAAGAAATAAAATATAGACTTCATGCTTATATATATAACCAAAGATAAGAAGCAGCACACTAATATACATGTATCTTCACAAGTTACTAAAAGCTAATTAGCAAACTTATGATTCAAGTAGAAAAGAACATTATAAACATATATCATCAACCTAACCCTTCTATCAATAACCATAAACTAAGTTCCACTCATTTTCATAAAGACAATCTTATGTATATACATATACATGTTCACCATGTCTTATCTTCCTTCACTACTAATTCTAATAAACTACACACATGCCAAGCCAAGTCTAATTAAATTTAATAGACCAATTTTAATCTCACACATAGCTTCATATACATATAACCATCATTGATAACATCCTAACCATTCATATAATATTTTATCATCTCTTCTAGGAAGATATATAGTTGGCTCACACAATTATAATCATAAGAACAAATATCATGTTTAATCTCATAAGTTATGGCATGCTTACACTTTACTAATTCATTTACACATTTCTAGCTCATTACATGGTTCAATAGACCTAAATTATACAATTATTCATGTGTAAGAATCCATAAGAAATTAGTGTAAGAGAAATTAAATAAATAACTCACTTACTTGAATTTATCAAAGAGAAAAAGACCTAATCTTGCTCTAATTTCCAGCAACAACAGCAGTGAAAGAAGAAGGAAAAAAGAGGTGTTTTGGGGCTGTTTTGGGGAGAGAAAGAAGAGCAAAATAAAGATTTTTTTTGGGGCTGGTTTTTATCTAATTAATTCGAATTTATTATAATTACATTTCAGCCCCCAAAATCTGGTTAATTAACAAATATAACCCAAGTAGTTGCCAGCTGGTTCCTATACAAACAAACCCATACATACACGTGTAATTGGTAGGTAGAAAAGCTTATCTTATTCTCCATGTTTTTTCTTACTTCTTTCTCTTTTCTGTTTTTTTCTTTTTTCTTTTTTTTTTTTCCACGGGTATTACAGCAAAGGTTGGAGATTTTGGCCTCACGAGGTTTTTGATAAATCTACAAGGTGATGAAGCATCTAGAAGCTCTACGCATGCCCTGAAAGGTTCCATTGGCTATATACCTCCAGGTTAGTTTCTGCCTTCACTGATTATCTACAAAACTATACACTTAGTTTAATTTTTCCATATTGCAGAATATGGGCTTGGAGAGAAACCATCAACTTCTGGAGATGTCTACAGCTTTGGCATACTGTTGTTAGAGCTATTTACTGGAAAAAAGCCCCACTCATGAGGATTTTGTGGAAGCACTTAGCTTGAAAAATTGGGTGCAAATGGCTTTTCCCTCAAGTTTTTAGAGAAAGTGCTGGATCACAAGTTTTTTGTAGATGGGAATAATGTTGTTTGCCAGGACGAACAATGCGTTAATGCAGATATGTAACACGATTGCCTTGTCAATATCATCCGTGTCGGCCTCTCTTGTGTTGCTGATTCTCCTGATAGGTGCATAAGCATAACAAAAGCTCTCTGCTTACTCAAAACTATTAGGGCCGCGCTTCTTATGCCCAATTTGAAGACCCAACCCAAGTATTAATGCTTCTGTACATTGCTCAGAATCTGAATATCAGATGTTATGGTCTCACCAGAATTAGTTATATACTTATATTTGTAAATTGAGCAACTTTATTTGATGAAGGGGATCCTAAATATATAGCTGTTTAGAATTCACATTTTCTTGTTTGTCTATTGCATTTCAATTTGATGGCTTGCAATGGTTTTATAAATAAGATTATAATTTATTTGTGAAAAATGTTTGTGTTACTTTTCCACCTTTTTATCCTTTTTTATACGGTCATGAGCTGAAGTTCAATGACAAAATTCATTATTCACTCGGTATCTCAACTCAATTATCGCGGTTGACCCACAAAAAGGTTAACCCTTAACTTATTTCATTGATTTTAGTAACATTTCAAGAACATTACCTTTCTAATAATATTAATAGAATTTTTTATGAGAATTCTTGATTTATCATTTTTAACTTCTAGAATTACTGGCATTATTATGTTACTTTAGATTTGAGCTTGTTGGTCTCGAGCACTCAAATAGGTAAATAAAGGTGGGAAAATGGGAACATCCTTTATACTAAAAAAGAAAAAAATAATCCTTGATAATTACTTGTCATAAGAACCTTATACATGGTGTCTTTGGACAAGCATGTAAGTACGTATTAAATTAAAATAGCATCACTGACACGTTCTTTTTAATGCCCGAGTTTTTCTTTTTAATGAATGGACTCTTTTTAATGTACCACGTTGTTTATATAATCTGTATGATTATTAATTAACCATATTACTTTCTCATCTTATAACCTACTTGAAAGTGTTTTTTTCTTATTATTTTAGAGAATAATTTTTTAAAATCGCTCTCAAAAACATAAGGAAAAAAAAAAGTCATCTAGACAGAAGATAAATTTGTTTCCTTTTAAATATTAGGAAAGACCATTATACGTTTTTTCTTTCTTTTCTTTTATTTCTTTTTCTTTTCCTAATTTTCATCAATTCAATGTTTGTAGAAGCCTAATTGAAATACTCAATACAAACTTTAAATGGCACTCATAATAATCTTCTCTTGCTTTCTCCTTTCTCGCTAAAGCTATAGCTACCAAAAAAAAAAAAACAACAGCAACAACAACAATTTTAATCTCAAATAGTCACCTCAACTAACACTAGTCAACTCTTCGCTTTAATTAAAACCAAACAACAAACGAGTAGAAATCTTGTCATAACATGATAGAGTTACGAGAAAAAAAAATTAATAGTTATAAAATATCTATATTTTTTCAGAATTAAATTACTATCTCCATCCCATGTAAACTCATTTCATTTTTTTACTTGTCCAAATTATAGCCCAATTTCCTTTTTAAAATGATATTGCTTTGTTTTTATATATATATATATATATATATATATATATATATATATAAGTTCTATGTTTTTTAGCGTTGTGAGAGTGCCGTGTCAATGCTCACATGGCGTGATTTTTTTTATCATTTTACTTTCTAATATTTTTTATCTTTAGGAATATACATTGTTAGCTTTAATTGAAATATTAAATGATCAATCAATTAATAATGCTTAAGGTAAAATTAATTTGTGAATTTCAAAAGGTTTATTTCTTATCTAGTATGTGTATATATATATATATATATATATATATATATATATTAGTATTAGAAATTTAATTTTCAATCAATTAATTCTTAAAGTAATATTCATTTGTGAGCTTTAAAAAATTAAATCTGAGTAAATTGAATTTACTTTAAAAAAAATATTTTTTGAGCAATATAAGAGTATCATGTTGTTGCTTATATGACAATATTTATTTTATTATCAACTTATACAATAATTTATTATTTATTATTTATTTTATTTTTGGTATTTTTATCTTTATGAATACAATTAAATTATTAGTTTTAATTGACAAATTAAATATCAATCAATTAATACTTACAATGTAATTCATTTGTGAATTCCAAAAGGATAAGAGTATCATTTCAACGCTTATATGACAATAGTTATTTTATTATTAGCTTATACAATATTTTATTATTTATTATTTATTTTATTTTTATTATTTTTATCTTTATGAATATAATTAAATTATTAGTTAATTAAAAAATTAAATATCAATCAATTAATACTTAAAATATAGTTCATTTATGAATTCCAATAGGTTCACTTACTTATTATCTATTAGTTATATATATTCTTAGTTTTAACTTAGAAATTTTATTATCAATTAATTAATTTTTAAAAATAATATTCATTTGTGAATTTTAAAAGGTCCATTTCTTATCCGTTATGGATATATATTATTAGCTTTAATTTAGAAATTTCTTATCATCTATTATGGGTACATATTCTTAGTTTTTTAACTTAGAAATTTAATTGTCAATTAATTAATTTTTTAGAATAATATTCATTCGTGAATTTCAAAAGGTTCCTTTCTTATCCATTGGATATATATTATTAACTTTAGTTTAGAAATTTCTTATTATCTATTATGGATATATATTCTTAGTTTTTAACTTAGAAATTTAATTGTCAATTAATTAATTTTTAAAAAATAATATTCATTCGTGAATTTCAAAAGGTTCCTTTCTTATCCATTATGGATATATATTATTAGCTTTAGTTTAGAAATTTAATTACTAATTAATTGATATTTAAACAACTTAAAGTATTTTTCATTTGTGAATTTCAAAGATTAAACCTAGGTAAATATGATATTGATTATTTAAAAAATCCTATACAAAGCATACAATAATCATGACTAAATTTGTCACCTACTATTAAAAACAAATTAATTTAACTTAATTTTACATTTACTACTAAAAGATAAATCCATGTAGATCACGGATAAATTGCACTGGTATATATGTGTGTGTGTGTGTAAAAGTTCTACTTTTTTTAGCATTGTGAGACTGTCATGTCAGCACTTATATGATACGGTTATTTTATTATTTATTATTTTACTTTCTATTATTTCTTATAGTTATGAATATATATTATTAGCTTTAATTAAAATATTAAATGATCAATCAATTAACGCTTAAAATATAATCTATTCGTGAATTTCAAAAGATTCACTTATTATCTATTATGGACATATATATTCTTAGTTTTAATTCAGAAATTTAATTGTTAATTAATTAACTTTTAAAAATAATATTCATTTGTGAATTTTAAAAGTTTTTTTTTCTTATTATGGATATATATTATTAGTTTTAATTTAAAATTTTAATTACTAACTAATTAATACTTAAAAGCCTAAAAGTATTTTTTATTTGTGAATTTCAAATATTAAACTTGAGTAAATTTAACATTTATTATTTTAAAAAATCCATACAGAACATATAATATTCATGACTAAATTCTTCATATGCTAGTAAAAATAAATAAATTTAACTTAATTTAACATTTTCTACCAAAAATAAATCCATGTAGAGTATGGATAAAAGTGCACTAATTTTCTTATATATCCCTATTTAATGTTCACCATTGTCAACAAAATTTATTGTCTTATTTACATTAACATTTCTTAGACTATGTAAAAGTAGAAAATAGGTTTGTGTTTATGAAACGGAAAGAATAATACCATAAAATAGTTAGTAGCAAATTCAAAGACTAATCAAAACCTTAGCAGGAGGGAAAGGTAAAAACCGGGAAGCACGAAGAAATGGTAAGCCCAACGAAATATGTGAAGTCGCTGAACTCGTCTAAAACAGGCTTCAATACGATTCAAGCATGAAGTTTTGTCCTCAATGTGGAAAAATGCTGCAAATGGATTGATTTAAGTCGTAAACTGAACGGTACTAATGTTGATGACTAAAAAGAGTGCGCGCGCAATTCCACGTTGCTTGACGAGGACTTGGAAGTCAATGGACGTTACCAGGAGTAGTTCAAGGCAACAATGAATTTTTCTTGGGGTTGAAAGCCTACAGTGAAGCATGCAGCGTTGCAATATAATCTACAGTTGCTGACGAGCAGAGATTTTGGCATTTCTCTTTCCTTTCTTTCTTTTTTCTTCTCTGACTAAGCAACTTCCTTTTTCTTTTTGAAGTTTAAGATGGGGATTTTTTTTCGCCATGCCAATTGACGAGCATGCTTGACCCGGTCAAGCAGGCTCTTGTAGAATCCAAGCACAAGTAAAGATGTTTCAAATGCAGCGATACAAGTTGTATAGTTCGGAGTGAATCTGAAAACCTGACAAGAGTTTTAGTCACTGGAAGAAATTAAAGGTCATCACACGCAATTTATGACTTTTAACCAAGGCCACATAAACCCCTGTTGCTTCATGAGAACTAACCCTTGTGAATATGCATCACACAGGGAACAAGACAACAATGAAATTAAGGACTCAAGGCTGAAAGACTTGACTTTTTTTGTAGCGGCATGGAAATTTCCAGGTTCCAAAGAGACTTGAGAAGCTGAAGAGGATATATGGTTAATATTTTAGTATTTAGTCTTTCCTATCATGATGTTGTGCCTATAAATTCCCAGTTTCTTTTGAGCTAATATTTCTCAAGCTTCCTTATCCACTGATAAATGATAATCACAAATATAATTGTCAGAAGCCTGAGCATGGCCAACCTTCACCTTTTTATACTCTACATTAACATTTTACTTGCCTTTTTCACAGCACAATCAGCAGCCACCCTACGCATGTCTACCGACAAGGAGGCATTGCTCTCAGTTAAGTCTCACTTAACCCTTCAATCACCTAATCCTCTGTCCAGTTGGGAGGCAAACTCGTCCCCATGCAACTGGACAGGGGTTTCTTGCAACAAATATGGCCAAAGAGTTGTAGGACTTGATCTTTCAGGTCTTAGGCTATCAGGTTCCATAAGCCCATATATCGGTAACCTATCTTTTCTTCGATCACTCAAGTTACAAAATAACCAATTTTCAGGGGTACTTCCTGATCAAGTTGGCAATCTCTTTCGTCTTAGAGTTCTTAATATGACCTCAAACATCATACATGGTGTCATTCCAACTAATATAAGCCAGTGCAGAGAGCTCAGGGCCTTATTCTTGGCACAAAATCAGATTTCTGGAAAAATTCCTGAAGAGATCAGCCACCTCACAAAGCTTCGGGTCTTGAACCTGGGAGGAAACGTTTTGTCCGGTGCAATTCCCTCAAGCATATCAAACATTTCCTCCCTCCAGGCTCTAAGTTTAGGTACCAATATGCTGGATGGAACTATACCTACTGCTTTGGTTCGTCTTCAGTTAAGGCGTCTTGATCTAATAACTAACAATCTCACCGGTACAGTTCCTGCCTCTATATATAACATGTCTTCACTTGAATTCTTGGGTCTGGCTGCCAATAATTTGTGGGGCAATATTCCTTATGACATGGGGGTCACACTTCCAAACCTGCGAGGCGTTAAATTATGTGTCAATAAGTTCACTGGTGTCATTCCAGGGTCCTTGCACAACCTCACAAAAATACGAATCATTCGTGTGGCAACAAACTTCTTGCATGGCACAGTACCGCCAGGACTGGGAAATCTCCCAGAACTTGAACAGTATGAGATCGCGCATAATAACATTGTGAGCTCGGGCAAAGATGGTCTTAGTTTTCTGGAATCATTAACAAACAGTTCTCGACTAAACTTCCTTGGCGTCGAGTCTAATCATTTGGAGGGTATAATTCCAGACTCCATCGGCAATCTATCCAGGAATTTGAAATATTTGAAGATGAGTAGAAATCGGATCTTTGGTAGTATACCATCCTCTATTGGTAATCTTAAAAGCTTACAATACCTAGATCTCAGTAATAATTCAATTTCTGGTGAAATTCCAAAAGAGATAGGGCAGTTGAAAGAGATACAGATGCTAGGATTCACAGGGAATCGCTTTTATGGCAAAATTCCAAATTCGCTAGGCAATCTTCAGAAAGCAAATAAGATCGGCCTTGCAGAAAATGAGTTAGTTGGAAGCATACCCACCACCTTTGGAAATTTGAGGAATTTGCTTTCCATCGACTTGTCTAATAATAAGATCAATGGAAGCATTCCAGCAGAATTTCTCAATCTCCCTAATTTAAGCATCTTGCTTGATCTTTCCTGTAACTATCTTTCTGGACCTCTACCCCAAGAAGTGGGGTATCTACAAAGTGTTGTGACAATTAACATGTCTCACAACCGTTTGTCTGGTGAGATTCCCAAAAGAATTGGAGATTGTGAAAGCTTGGAGCACCTGTCATTCGCTAAAAATATGTTCTGTGGTCAAATTCCAGATACTTTAGGAGCAGTTAGAGGTCTGGAAACACTTGATCTCTCGTCAAATCAACTTTCTGGTGAAATTCCTGCCAGTTTACAGAAGTTAGAAGCACTTCAGCTTTTGAATCTCTCTTTCAACAATTTGAAAGGAGAAGTTCCAGCTACTGGAGTTTTTGCCGATCCCTTGAAAGTTCATCTGGAAGGTAATCCCAGCCTCTGCCTGCACGGGGCGCCCAATAGTAGCCATCCTCATAAAAGGCGATTTTTGTTTGTTGCAATCCCAATAGCTATTGCCATATTTCTTTCAATAATATTGGGTGTTGGCTTGCTATTTTACACAAGAAATAGGAAAAGAGGGATTCAGGAAACAGTTGAGACCTTTAAACATGAGTATCAAATGGTTACCTACGATCAGCTTCGTCTTGCAACTGATAATTTTAGCAGTCAAAATCTCATAGCCAAAGGGAGTTTTGGATCTGTCTATTTGGCAATTTTAGGGGGAGTTACCGTTGCAGTTAAGGTCCTTGATGCAGAGATGACAAAAGCTTGGAAAAGCTTTTCAGCAGAATGTGCTACTTTCAAGAATGCGAAGCATCGGAATCTTATTAAACTAATCACGACGTGCTCAAGCATAGATTTCAAGAATTCAGACTTTCTGGCTTTGGTCTATGAATTCATGAGCAATGGCAATTTAGAGGATTGGCTGAGAGAGAAGAGGACTTCAAACGGGAAGGGCTTAAATGTTTTGCAGAGATTAAACGTGGCGATTGATGTTGCATGCGCCTTGGATTATCTGCATCATGGATGTGAAATACCAATAGTGCATTGCGATTTGAAGCCTGGAAATGTTCTACTGGATTCAGACATGATTGCAAAGGTCGGAGATTTTGGCCTCGCAAGGTTTTTGATAAATCTACAAGGTGATGAAACATCTAGAAGCTCTACGCATGCCCTGAAAGGTTCCATTGGCTATATACCTCCAGGTTAGTTTCATTTCTGCCTCAATTGTTTCTCTACAAGTATACACTTAACGCACTTATTTTAATTTTGTCTTATTGCAGAATATGGGCTTGGAGAGAAACCATCAACTTCTGGAGATGTCTACAGCTTTGGCATACTGCTATTAGAGCTCTTCACTGGAAAAAGCCCCACTCATGAGGATTTTGTGGAAGAACTTAGCCTAAAGAATTGGGTGCAGATGGCTTTTCCCTCAAATTTAGAGCAAGTTCTGGATCACAAGCTTTTTGTGGACGAGAGTGCTGTGGTTTGCCATGACGAACAATGCGTTAATGCAGATACGCTACACGATTGCCTTGTCAATATCATCAGTGTTGGCCTCTCTTGTGTTGCTGATTCTCCTGATGGGCGCATATGCATAACAAAAGCTCTCTGCTTACTCAAAACTATTAGGGTCGCGCTTCTCATGCCCAAGTTGAAAACCGGACCCAAGTGTTAAATGCTTCTGTTGCTCAAAATATCCATCGGGTCGTAAAAATAAAATGTTGTGGTCTCACTAGAATTGGCTAATTATTGTATTTGTAAATCAAGGAACTTTATTTTGACGAAAGGAGTCCGATAAATAGTTGTTTAGAATAATAGCTCTCTTCTTGTATGTTTACTACATTTGGTGGCTTGCAATTGTTTCATCAATAAGATTATAGTTTACATATTAAAAATGTTTGATTTACCCTTTTACCCCTCTTTTGTACATGGCAATGAAGTTCAATAGTTTGGTTTTTATAAATAATGTCGTAATAGTAGTACAAAATTCATTACTCTCTCGTATCTCAACTCAATGATCATGGTTGACCCCACTCCACCCCCCCCCCCCCAAAAAAAGGTTAACCTTTAACTTATTTCTTTGATTTTTGTATGATTTTAAAGGCATTAACTTTTTAATAAAATCTTATGTGAGAATTTTTAACTTATTGTTTTTAACTTCTAGAATTACTGACATTACTATATGTAGCTTTAGATTTGAGCTCGTTGGTCTCGAGCACTCAAATAGGAAAATAAAGATGGGAAAATGGGAGGATCTTTATACTAAACAAGAAAACTATAATCTTTGATAATTGCCTCCCGTTGGAACCTTATACATGGTGTCTTTGGACAAGCATGTAACGTATTAAATTAAAATAGCGTCATTGACACCTTTTTAATGCTTGAGCTTCTCTTTTTAATGAATTGACTTTTTTTTTAATGTAACATGTTGTTCTTATAGTTTGTATAATTATTAATTAACCATATTTCTTTCTCATCTTATGACCTACTTGAAAGTGTTTTTTCTTCTTATTTTAGAGAATAATTTTTTAAAATAACTCTCAAAAACATAAGAACAAAAAAATCATCTAGACAGAAGATAAATTTGTTTCCTATCAAATATTAGGGAAGACCATTATACCTTTTCTCTTGCTTTTATTTTATTTCTTTTTTCGTTTCCCAATTATCATCAACTTGATCCTTTTTCAGAAGCCCAAATGCAAAACTCAATTACAAACTTTACATGGCATTCATAATAACCTTCTCTGAATTTCTTCTTGCTTTCTCCTTTCTCGTTAAAGCTATAACTACAACAAATCAATTTCAATCTGAAATAATCACCTCAACAACTAAAACTAGTCAACTCTTCGCTCTACTTAAAACCAAGTAAGAAAAGAGTAGAAATCTTATCATAACATCAAAGAGTTACGAGAAAAAAAATAATAGTTATATATTATTTATATTTTCCAAAATTAGAGTACTATCTCCATCCCATATAAACCCATTTGGTTTTTTACTTATCCAAATTATAGCCCAATTTCCTTTTCAAAATTATAGTTGCCTCGTTAATTTTCTTATATATCCCTATCTAGTGTTTCATCTTTATCAACAAAATTTATTGTTTTATTTACATTAACATCTCTTAGACTATGTAAAAGGAGAAAATAGGCTTGTGTTTGTGGAATGGAAAGAATAATAACTCATAACTAATAAAATTTCACTCACAAATTACAACAATATAAGATTATGAGTAAATTCTCGTAATAAATGGCAATAAAAAAAACACTCACATACAAAGATTCAGCACAGATTACGCACACAACTTTGAAGGTTCTTTTTCTAATCTAGATTCTAGATATCAATAATGAATACACATAAGTACTGCATTTGTACTATATAATATACTAGATATCTCGAGGCCCGTGTTCCGCACGGATTATTCTTTGAATTTTATTTCTTAATTTGAGAAAAGAATATATTCTCAAAATGCTCCACATGTATCAATCATATAATTTTATTTCTTATTTTGAGAGAAGAGCATAATTCTCAAAAATTCAAAAATATTTGATCATGTAATGAAATTTGAAATAGTTTAAATACAAAAATTTTACAATACTTACAACAAGTGTCTCCAATTTCAAATTCTCTAAGATGCTCTCTTAAATGATTTTTGCATAATCTCAAATAATTTGCCCAGATAAATTCTGATATTCTCAATATCTGAACTCTCTCTATTATATGACAGTACAAATGCTAGAACTATACAAACCTATATATTCTAACTAACTACATGCTTTTTGGTGTATTGTATACCTTACTAAAAACCACTATATATAGGTATTCGAATATATCAAGCCTTCAATATCACATTCATGATTGAATTTCAAGAGTTGTAAAATCTCAAAATAACAACCCAAGATTATGGAGAAATTTCAAAGGTCTCATAACCCTTTGGAAATAATAAGCCAAGATTATCCAAGTTAATAAGGAGGCCAAAGGTCTCAAAATAATAATGAGAAAATCTTTAATTTCTCATTCATTTCCAACATATATAATATTATAGATTATAGATTATATATCGTATAAATAATAGATTTAGGACTTACTTTGATATAATTTTGGGTGTAATAAATAGTCATGTATAATTACTTAACCCACTATCTATACTATACGATAAGGTCTTGCAAAATTAAAATCATTAGATCTCCAAAGTGCATGGATTTATTAAAACTTTTTGTTTGTTTTATACCTTTCTATAAAAATTCTTTAAATTTGATATGATGTATGAATTATTTTCTTATGATGACTTGAGAATATTCACATATTTTATTTAATAAATATTTAAAATTAGAGAAGATAATTGTGCTACATTATTTAAGTAATATATTATTAAAAATTTAACAATAGAAATTAAATTGAATATTTTTAAAACAATTGAAATTGATTTAGATATTTTGAAACAATGACAATTAATTTGGAAAAAAAGAAAGAAGAAAATAGTGAAAATTGTAGCAATTTTTTTAATTTTTTTGTATTAAGTGGTAATTATTTCATAAATAAATTAACAAAATGAATCATAAAAACATGACATGTGGCACCACTTAAGACATGGAAGTGATAAGCCTATGACATTAAAAAATATGACATATAACTTTATAACTATTATTATTATATATAGATATATAGATATAGATATTATATAGATTTCTTTTTTTTGTTCTCTTTCTTTTTGTTTGACTATATTAATCAATTATTTTATCATGTTTAATATGTAACTTAAATGATATCATAATTTTTTTTAAAAAAAATTGAATATTAATGACTTATGCATTTTGCAAATCACACTTGCAAGAGTATATATATATAGATATATAGATATAGATATTATATAGATTTCTTTTTTTTTTGTTACATATATAGATATATAGATATATAGATATATAGATTTCTTTTTTTTTTTTGTTCTCTTTCTTTTCATTTAATTATATTAATCAACTATTTTATTATGTTTAATATGTAACTTAAATGATGTAATAGTCTTTTCTAAAAAAATATTTGAATATTGATGACAATTGCATTTTGTAAATCACATTTGCAAGAGTACTCTCTTTGTGAGCTTATGTAGTACTTTAAGAAGAGTTTATATGGTATTTAAGGAAGATCATATGTGGCATCCAAATAGAAACTTATGTATAGGAGGACTTTATGTGGTGTTCAAAGTCGCTTAACTTTACTTGAAGTATAACTTTATATAGATAGTATAAATAGATATATAGATATAAATGTATTTATAATAATCTAAAACCCGTACAAAATCGAATGATTAAAAAATATATATTTTTCATTGTTGCTTGGCTTATATGTCATCCCCTTCTTAGATTCAATTCTTTATATAATATTTCAACTATTATATCATCTTTAATATAAAATTTAAATGACGTAATAATCATTTTTTATATTTAAATATTGATCATAATTACAAGAGTACTTTCTCTTTTATAAACTTATGTGGTATTTAAAGAGAAAGTTATGTAATATTTAAAAAAAAAAAATTTATGTGACATTCAAAGAGCTCCTAAGCCTTCTTGAGTATAATTTTATATCTATATAATTAATAGCAAATTCAAAGACTAACCAAAACCTTACCAGGAGGGAAAGGCAAAAACCGGGAAAACCAATTCCCACCTGAAAATTACACGCTTCGAATTTTAAAATGTTTTGTTTTTTCATTTTGGCCCAAACTCCCAAAACCTCAAAACCAAAACACTTGTGAGATTTAGACGTTAAAAACGCCAGCGCGCAAAACCAAATTTTAAAAGCGCCATCTGAAATGGCGCTTATTATAACCAGCTTACATATACACACACTCTCACCCCCATCTTCTTCATCTCATCTCAGCTCTTTCGACTCTTCTTTCTCCACATACTTTGACCCTTTTCTCAGTAGTGGACAGAAGTTGTAAAGGGTGGGTGTAATGGAGAACCAAGAGATCTGCGGAAGGCTCACACGCCTAGCGAAGAAGCGTGCAGCAGAGGCCATAACAGCACAGCAGCAGCAGGCAACGAAGAAGCAGAAGAAGAGAGTGGTGCTTGGTGAGCTTCAGAACCTTCAGAACTTGTCAAACGTGTGTGCGAATGAGGCGAAAAACATTGAGAACAAGGCGAAAAATGTGAAAACTAAGCCTAAAAGGACAGCAAAGAAGGATGTGGGTGTCAATGTTGATAAGAAAGATAAGATTTTGAAGGAGAAACCAGAGAATGAAGAAGATATTGATGCGAGATCTGATGATCCACAGATGTGCAAAGCCTACGTTTCTGAGATTTATGAATATTTGCACCAAATGGAGGTTGGTTTACATGGTTAAACATTTGATTTCGTGTGTCAGTTTTGCTTTGGCTTAACTATGTTGTGTTGATTTGATGAATAATGAAATGGGTTGGTGTTAGTGTGTGAAAATAAACTTCAAATAATATGTTAACCTTGGATTTTATAATTTTTTATGAATTAATTCGATAATGCGTTCAGTTTTTGCAATTAGAATCATATCAGGGTTAGGGATTTGATTAGACTTGGGATCGTGATTTTTCAGATGGAGGCGAAGAGGGGACCATTGCCTGATTACATTGAGAAGGTGCAGAAGGATGTGAGTGCAAACATGAGAGGGGTTTTGGTGGATTGGTTGGTTGAGGTAGCAGAGGAATACAAGCTTCTGTCGGACACATTATATCTAACTGTAACCTACATTGATCGATTCTTGTCCATGAACGCTATTAGTCGGCAAAGGCTTCAGCTTTTGGGTGTTTCATCGATGCTCATTGCCTCGTAAGCCTCCAGTTTTGGACTAGAATGGTTTTGTTAATCAAAATGACTTTGTTGATTGTTGCTTATTGAGCTTTTCAATATGTGATGGTTTAATAGGAAATACGAGGAGATTACTCCTCCACATGTGGAAGATTTCTGCTACATCACTGATAATACTTACAAAAAAGAGGAGGTGGTGAAGATGGAGGCAGCTGTACTCAAATCTCTCAAGTTTGAAATGGGCAATCCAACAATCAAGACATTTCTTAGGTAGATGTTGTTGATAGATAAAATTTCTGTACCATTCAAGTAAGAAGTATTTCAGCTCTTTACTGATGTTGCTGTTTCTCTTGGTTTTTCTTTTGAGCAGAAGATTTATGAGGATTGCTCAAGAAGATTATGAGGTTACTGTTTGGTCCTTGTTTTATGTACTTTGGTTTTCCTTTCCCCTCTTCTCATTTGGTACTCATTGCAATTTTGTGCCTTTTGCAGAGTCCTAGTCTGCAGTTGGAATTCCTGGGCTACTATTTAGCAGAGTTAAGTTTGTTGGATTATGCCTGTGTTAAATTCCTACCTTCTTTGGTAGCTGCTGCAGTTATATTTCTATCGAGGTTTGCACTTCAACCGAAGTCACATCCATGGGTAACCACATTATATCAAATTCAATTTCCTTATCTAATGTGGCGGTTCTTTGTGAGTCTTATTTTCAAGTATTTGATAATCTTGTAGAATTCAGCCCTGCAAGGCTATTCGGGTTATAAACCAACAGACTTGAAGGAATGTGTGCTTATCATTCATGATCTACAATTAAGTAGAAGGGGATGCACTTTGGTAGCAGTCAGGGATAAATACAAGCAGCACAAGGTAACACATCTGCATACATATCACAAGGCATATGGTATATCAGTGCAAATACTTCTATCAAATAGATGTGACTGACTTATTTAAACTCCTTTACCTTTTTGGCAACAGTTCAAATGTGTATCAACATTATCACCTCCTACAGAAGTACCAAACTCATTCTTTGAAGAAGGATATGGTCAATTGTAGATAAAAGAATCAGGCACTGCTACTGGCTGTTTAGTTGTATCAGTTGGAGTTATTGCAATGGAAGAGGAAGCCATAGATAGTAGGAAGATGTTAACGATGAGGTAGGAAGGAAAGGACCTTGGCTTAGTGATACCATGAAATGATTTATTTTCACTTGAAAGTTGTATTTACATTTCCACTCTTTATTGTACAGCTCACAATTTTGATGTGATTACAAGAATCAGATTCTAATTCCTGATATACAGGCTTATTGTCTTTGACCAAAACCTTAGGAGGTGAAGGATTTTAAGGAAAGGCTTAGCCTTCTGTGGTTTTCATGAATCATGAAAGACGATATGTTACTCTTCCTATTTGTGTTACCTACAATCTGAATATGGAAACATAAGGTGATTTCAACAAATGAATTTGGAAATTTAAATAAACCGCATCAGATTCCCTCCACTACGAGGAGGGAAGACCAATTGCCACCTGAAACCAACCCTTGATTTTCAAGATGTTTTCCCTTTTGATGCAAACCTCAAAAGCTACTTCAAATAATCCCTAAAAGGGTAATATTAGACTCCTTGCAGTTTACAAGTATATTATATAACATCCTTTAGTGGTATCAAAAGTTTTACATCAAATCTTTGTTGTTGTGAAGCGAAAATTAGCATGTGTTGAGCTTGCAATTGTTTGGTTAATTCATTGAAAAAAAAGTTTTGAACATTTTTAAAACACTATTTAAAATAGTTGCAAGCTCAGTGCACATTTTACACTTTTAGTTAAAAATAATGTTATTTTAGATGGGGGTATGCTTGTTAATTTTTACTCATAGTTTGATGAGGGATTTTTGATATTACAGGGGGTGTGTTACGCATTTATAGTAAATGAGATTTGGTGCTTTTTATGTCAAAAAATAAGAAAAAATATCTTATACCATCCTATGTGTACTCAGCTCTTAGGACTTATCTCTCTGCACACACATTGACCCTTTTCAGAGTAGTGCACGGATCTAACTCTCGAAGATGTTGTCTCAAGTGTGAATGGTGCTAGTACTGAGGTTATGGCCTACATGCTCTGGCAACTTTGCTGACACAGCTAGGGAAGTTTTCAGTGTTGGGTTTCAAATTTATGGCGATTCTTGTTACAGAACTTGATGCGAAGGTGATATATTAATACAAGTAGATCTTATATTGCCGTGGAAAATTTGAGTCAAAATATCGATTTGATATCCACAGTTAAGCGTTACAATTTGAAAATGTATGTTTCACGGTTTCACCCCCAAGCAATTACAAAATGATTCTACATCAGTGCTTTTGTTTTTCCTTTAAGATATTCTAAAGCATCGGTTGAGAAGTAGACGATGCCAAAATAGTGCAACTGCATTCTGCGAAATCATTAATAAATACATTCCTGCCGACACGAATACGTGTAGACAAAAGACTAGGACATCTGGATTTACTTTTTCTAAATGAACTTTTCTCTAACAACTTTTTAAAAAATATATATATATTTTAAAACTTTTGAACTTTTTTTTAAAATCTCAATTTTTTTAAAAGATAAGCCAAATAATTATTACAAAAATTATGTACTTTTTTTAGGAAAAAACGTCAATCCAAACAAAACCCTAATACCAATCTTCATGCAGTTTCTGACAATAATAAAAGCCCTAATACCAATCTTCACGCAATTTCTGACAAAATATCTAAAGACGGGTATTTTAAAACAACAGAGGGTGGGTAAACTTGAATTGAGCCGAGAATCTAATGCCAATCTTCAAGTTTTTGGACAAGAATTCAGGATTTTGACAAGAAGGTTGGCAGCAATAAACTACTTCTGGACGAATCTGGATGCACTACCTACCAGTAGTCTCAGATAAATTAAGCAGCAACTGGCATCACAATGGCCATTCCAGTTGCTGCTATTACACTCGATAGTGAAGATTTACATGGCCCTAAAGAAGATACCTAAGTAGCAGATCTCCTCTATCTACAGGAGTTACCGAAAGTGACCAGAGTTTTCCAGTCTATCCTCATAATTCTACATCCGGAAATCCAGGACGCAGACCACATTGTTTGCGAAACAAGCAGCAATTTTGTCACCTTCCTTGTTCCAACAAACTTCGAAGATCCCACCATGGCCACTATAAGTTTTCACTATTTTGGCTTCCTTCACGGACCAAACATGCATGCACTTGTCCAATGATCCACTGGCCAAATACTCGCCATTTGGACTAAAAGCAACTGAGTAAACGGGGTCCCTGAATTCAAAACAAAGAAAAGAGGAAACACGAAACTCATCAAACAACGAAAGCAAACTACAATATTTGCCAAAAGACAAGACAGTTTTTAAGTGCGGTGGAGTGTGGAGAATGCCCAACAGGCGGCTTCATACTAATATTAGGCACATCACTCCAGCTTATATGGTGAATGAGACAATCCCACAAAAGATGTCCGGAAAGCATAATAGTTGATGTATGTGTATGTCCAAGAAACTACAGTGTACTTGTTGTCAAAAGAGAGCACGACAAAAGCTGTGGGATGCCAGAGATATGGTACTTGTAGTTAAAAGTAATACAGCACGTCTATCATATAGAGTATGGACTGAAAGAGAAACAACGATTACAGAGGACCATATGATGTAAGAAGGCTCATGCCTGAAGTGGCATGAATAGGTTCTCCATTACTCAAATCTTTTAGATTTATATTTTCTTTCCACAAGGTCATACAAGTGATTGGTAAACTCTGATTTTGCATTGCGAATAATACTATAACTGGATGATGCTCACACCTGTGTCCATTCAAGTTGTGGAGAAGACGTCCCATTTCAGCATCCCATAGCTTTATTGTTGAGTCAAACGAGGCACTAGCAAACATGTAAATAGTTTGGTCAGTAACACCAGTAGAAGAATGCTTTTTTATTCCCTAACCATTGAACACAAAATTACATAATTTACTAATTAACAATCTGCAAGAATAATCACCCTAACTGATATTTTGAATGGTTTGAATTTCTCGTGGGATAAATATCAGAAACTGTTCAACTTATAACTCCTAAACCAAAAGCTAAATAGAAGTGTTAATGTAAATGATGCACATATATATCTAAAATGGATAAATATTGTCTGGTTAATTAGTACCATCAAACTCTGCAGGTTTGCAATATATCTAAAACAGATAAATATTTCTGTTTAATTTAGTATCGTCAAACTTTGCAGAATTAAGGAGACACTTCTTAAAATAGAGCTCCAAAACCAGAAAGTTTGAATTGATTGACAACCATCTGCAGCATCTATTCAATTTAGTCAGAAAATTGCAAACTTTCAGAGTGATACATAAAGAGTTCTGAACAATGAGCACCGAAAATGATCAGACTCGCCTTCTCCCAGTTAGCAATGTAACCAAAAAGATTGAGCGATGTATTACTTTTATAAGTTAATTATTTCTCAAAACTTAACCCAAGTTTGGTTATAACATCTACAGGAAAGGTCACCCATAGTTGGAAAATAATGACTTCATAAAATTGAATCCCCAGATTCCAGTTTGATTACTTGTTTTGCAAAATTTTGAGATTAAGGGGCCGTTTCAATCTGTTTTTCCTTTCAACTTAAGAAAAGACACTTTTTCCTTTCCAAATGAAAAGAAAAAGTACCTTTTTTCCCCATTAGGCATTTGGATCAACTTTCAAAAAGGCTGAAGCTCTTTAAAAAGCTTAAATTGGGCTTTTCTCCAAAGCCAAAAATTTGAACTCCCCAAAAAAGCAGTTTCTCCATAAACTATACAAAAAGAGCACTTCTTCAATATGCTTAATTCGAGCATGGCCTAAGTTCACATGCATCACAAAACGCAGGAAGGTGGGGAATGTCGATAACAGGCTTGTAATAATGAGAACCTGCCTGAACATAAATGTAATCTCAAGGGTCCTGCAACAAGAGATAAGCAGTAACCAGCACAAAACATTACCAAACATTTATAAGTACAAAGGCAGTACCTTGCAAGCACCAGTTGCTGATTGGAGTTGTTCGTAGGACTCCATCTGATGGTGTAAATCTCCTACAAAGATGTATTTTTATGTCATAACCCATTCAGGAGTCAACCAAACAAGTGTTGAGGGAATAAAGCTCCCGCAAATCTCCAGCTTAATGCCCTATTTCAATCCTTAAGACCCTTTTAGTTTTTTTTATTAATTTTCATTGGTGCAAGAGACAAAAGCTCTTTTCTGACTGTACCTTTAAGTGCTCCCTCAGATCATGCACGCAGGTATCCTGCTTCATGCTCCATATCTGCATAAGTAAACCTGTCAATGACGTGTAGTAAGGAGTACCAACTCCAAACAGAAAAACTTAACAGACACGGAAAGAAACAATTTGTCGCCTACATATCAGAATGTAGAAGGTTAACAAACAATTTGTGCAACAACAAAAGAGTGTTCTGTTCATAAAGATAAATATATATGTTAAATTCACAGCATAAATTTGCCCCACCAGTATACCAAATCCTGATCAAGCATTCAAAACAGAGAGAAGATAATGAGAAAAGAGTGTTATTACCTTTGCAGTGAAGTCATCAGAACAAGAAGCCAACAATGAACCTGTAGGATCCCACTTGATAGCATTAACTTCACCCTGGACATACGGGAAAAAAAGATAAACTAGTTCCTCATGAAAAGATTTTGCACTATGAGAAATGCAGCCTTTTTAAGTATTCTTCTTAATGAAAATGTCACTAGATGAGGACAAAAGAGATGACAACAGTGAAAAATATACACCTATGGAACGAAAGGAAAAGAGAGGGATCAGAGCAACTCATAACAACCAATTGCCTAACAAGTCCATTCATCGACTGAGCGACAAGTGCAAGTTACATCAGACAATTGACAGTCCTCAAGTACTGAATGATGACAACCTTTACCACTAGTCATTACACCAGATGGTGCCATCTTTCACATGGCAAACACTGTGCAATGTTAGGCAGGAATTAAACCAAAAAAAGATCAATCACTGGAACGAACCTGGTGACCAGAGAAAGTTTTGATTGGACGGTTCTCTCCAAGTTTACAAACATATATCATGTTATCAGTGGAGCAAGTTGCAAAGGAAACATTGTTCCGCCAGTCAACATCAAGTGTAGGAGCTGAGAAAGGCACTCCTAGTTAGTATATGCTTTGAAGAGACGAAGGAAAATAGAAGTTGTCACACTTCTCCATGAACAAAAACAACACTGGGAAAGGAAACAACAAATGGAGCTGAAACAAGAAAAACGGACAACAAATTACCTGAATGAAATTCAAATTGTTGTTTCCACTCGCCTGTCTTTACATCCCACACAATAGCAGTTCTGTCCACACTACCACTTAGAAGATAATCACCTTTCTTGTTCCACTTCAAAGAGAAGATTGGGCCCTTATGCTTGTTCAGCGTACTAATCAACTCCCCTAAAGAGGCAATTCACAAATAACCATGAACTTTAAGCATCGCTAAACTATAGTGAAGGAAAACCATAAACGCAGATGAAATAAATGGGTGCAACTAAAGCTTTTAAAATGGATTAAAAGCAGATATACTTGATATTCACAAATCTGAAAATCACATTTATCAATCTACAGAAAAAAGATCATCAGCTAACATAGTCATCTGAGAACAATATGTGCCAGATATTGTCCAACTGCAATCACTAAAAATTTATCATAATCATTTGCACCTACATATCCCACTTAAAAGACATTTCATCGACCCAGAATGCTTCACGGTTATAAGAATGGTCTCTGACTCTTAATAATCTAATAAAGTGGAGCACTAACAGCTTACACAAATAGTTGACAACATCAACTGATGTGAAAGAAGTCAACCCTTCATAAATATCAAAAGAGTATATGAATAAAAAGTCTAAAGAAATAACAAAAATTGAGCACTGCTGCCATGAGACCTCCAAAAATTACGGCCTTTTCTGCTTAAACTTTTTGGCTGATGGCCATGAGATTCATCAATATTTGAAGTAAAACCAGGAGAAATGCATTTGCTTGCGTGTTTTCATGCTAAAACACTTGAAGAAAATTTTAAATACTGATTTCACAAAGATTTTGAAAGTGAAACTAGTAGGCTTTAGTTGCCTTGGTACCACATAAAGCTAACTTCCGTTCTACAATTAATTGAGTATATCTCTGACAACTCAAATGATACTCTGTAAATGCAGTAGCAGCCACATCAGGAAGCAATTATCATTCTTGGAAATAACACATGATTAGAAGAACACTAAAAAGATCTTGAACTTTAAGTCAAGTGAGAAGGAGATAGTTAGGTTTATAGAAAGATCTAGAGAGATATGTATGTAACTGTATTTGTCAGTCATGGTTGGTGATGTCAGAGTTTGTTAGGCAGTTAGGATAATTAGCATTAGAAGAAGTTATATATCTGCCTATAAATACCCTGTACTATCATTTAATCATTCATTCAGAAATAATAATATCTTCCAGAATTCTCTCTTCTCTATCATTTTATTATGGTGTTCAGAGCCAGCAAACACTCCTGGACTTCTTTTTTTTTTTCACATAGTGCTTTACACAAACTGAAACCCTAATTCTAGGGTTTCTTCTTCAGAGATCTCCATTAAACTCCATCTCCAAGCTTTCAAATCAGCTTAAATTTCACTCGAAGCTTCCTCTCCTGAGTGCGAATCATCCTATCGGTTTAGTTTTTTGATTTCTTCTTCCACAAGAAATTTCTCTCTCTTCTCCTTTGCGACAAGTTCAACTCAGCTATGGCTTCTTCATCAACTGCTGAAATGTCTGAAGACTTACCTTTTGGATTGAAGATTCTCATACAAAACATAGGAAATCTAGTGCATCACAAGCTTGATAACACTAATTTTCCTATGTGGAGGTCACAAGTCTATGGAGTAGTGAAAGCAGGTAAGATGCTTGATCATTTGACTGAGAGAGCAACCTATCCACCAAAGGTGATACCAGATGCTACTGGCACACTGATTCTGAATCCAGCCTATGACAAATGGACTACAGAGGATGAGTACTTAAATGCTCTGTTTGTTATAGTCTTATTTTAAGATGCTTATCTTATTGAAATGAGGGTACATCTTATAAGATTTAAGAAATCTTATCATGCATCCTATGAAAATTTAAAACAAAATTATACTTCTTATCTTATCTTTTACAACTATAGAATATATGGTGCATATGATAAGATATCTTAAATCTTATAAGATATCTCCAAATTTCAATAAGATAAGCATCTTAAAATAAGATCATTCCATACACACTAAAAGTCTTGCTTGTTTACAACAATGACCTCTGCAGTACTCTCTCAAGTTTTTCATTTAGAAATAGCAAAAAAGGTGTGGACTACACTCCATGATAGGTTCAGTTCTTTGAGCAGATCTCATATCTATCAGTTGAAAGTTCAACTTCTGCATCTATCAAAAGGAAATCAAACAATGCAGGCTTATCTTGATCACGTGAAAACAATCATTGACAATCTTGCTAGTGCTAATGAGACAATTTCACAAGAAGATCTAGTTATGTACATTCTCAGAGGGTTACCTTCTGAGTATAATTCTTTCAAAGCGTCCATTAAAGTCAGACCTGCCAAAATAACTGTGTCTGACCTATTATCTTTGTTAATTTCTGAGGAACTTCACCTCAAAATGGATAACTCTTTGTCCATAACTGATTCATCTATTCAATCTATTCACACTGCCCTACTGTCTCAATCTCAACCTAGAGGTGGCCAAGCTAGAGGCAGGGGATTCCCATCTAACAGAGGAGGAAGATCAAACATAGGAAGAGGAGGTTCATCAAACTCTTCATCAAACTCTATTTTAGATGCTCCAGGGTTTTCAGGCAATGCCAATTCTCATAATCCTAATATGCCCTCATCTCAAACTCAAGGCAAACTCTACTGCCAGATTTGTGGAAAACTAAATCACTTTGGCTATTAACTGCTAGCATAGATTTGACAATCAAAATTATCCATCTCAGTCTACTGGAAAGCAAGCTCATACTACTCAAACTTCTCAATCTATTGCTGCTACTGCTGGTTCACAATGGGTGTTAGATTCAGGAGCAAATACTCATGTTACACATGATCTTAATCAACTTCAAAATCTTCAACCATATGTGGCACTGATGCAGTGACAGTAAGAAGTGGTCAGACTCTTCCTATTCAAAGCATGGGTGATGGTACACTGTCTACTTTCTCTAAACCTCTTCTTTTATCTAATGTCCTATATGTTCCTCATATTTCTACTAATCTGCTTTCTATCTCAAAATTGGCTACTGACAATGATTGTACCATTATTTTCACTTCTAAGGAGGTGGCTTTAGTGGACAATCATACTCATTCACTCCTGTACAAGGCCCCCTGTAATAAAGGCCTGTACTATCTTCCAGTTTCTTCATCAGCTGTTGCAACTGCCTCTTCTACATCTGCACCTCAAGTGCTTACTACCAACACTATATCCAAGAGTTCTCAGGAGGATCATCTTTGGCACAAAAGGCTGGGCCATCCATCCTCTTCAACTGCTGCTACTTCGTCTAAGTCACTAGGTGTTAGGTTACCTATTAACACAATTCAGTGTGAATCTTGTTCATTAGCTAAGTCTCACAGACTATCTTTTGAATTGTCTTCTTCTATTTCCTCTTTTTCTTTCCAATTGGTTCATGTAGATGTCTGGGTTCCTGCTCCTGTACCTTCCAATCAAGGGTACAGGTACTATGTCGCTTTTGTGGATGATTTTTCAAGATTTGTATGGTTATATCCCATGAGAAATAAACATGAAACTTTTGACATTTTCCTTAGTTTTCATTCATTGATCAAAACTCAGTTTAATGTTTCTTTACAAATTCTAAGAAGTGATAATGGCACTGAATTTACAAACCATAAGTTTCAAGCTTATTTGCAGTCTATTGGGGCCATTCATCAAACAAGTTGTCCTTACACTCCATAACAAAATGGTAGAGTAGAAAGAAAACATAGGCATCTAATAGAAACCACTCTTACTTTGCTACATCAAAGTCATCTACCATCTCAATTTTGGTTAGAGGCTTTGTCTGTAGCAAACTATCTTATAAATAGATTGCCTACTGTTACACTTCACAATCAATCTCCTTATGAAATTCTCTACTCTGCTAAACCTGATTACACACAACTGAAGGCCTTTGGGTGTGTATGTTATCCATGGCCCAAACCATACACTAAAAATAGGCTTGAACTTGGATCTAAGCCTTGCATTTTTCTGGGATATTGTCCACATACAAAGGGCTACAAGTGCTTGGACCTTGAAACTCAAAAGGTTTACATTTCCAGACATGTAAGATTCAATGAACTTGTTTTTCCTTATCCACAATTTGGTGCCACCACTGAGACACTGCTACAATTCCAAGCAACAGGGTTTTCTCCTTCCTCTGTTGCTACCAATACCATACCTATGTTTGCTATTCCAGTGTCTTCTTCTAATTCTCAGAGTTCTTCTTCTTCTTCTGATGCATCACAATCTACTCATACTTTGTCAGGGAACTTCTTCTCCCTCTAGTCATACACCTCTGATTCACAATTCTCCACTATCTACATCATCATCTTCTTCATCATCATCATCGTCATCATCATCTCCACAACAGTCTACACATCATCATCATCTGTCACCATCTTTAACACAGTCTTCACATTCTACTTCACACTCACAATCTAGTGAACCATTTCATAATCTAGCTCCTGTGTCACATCATCCTATGTTAAAAAGATCTAAAACTGGTTGTCTTCCTGCTCCATTGTATCAATTACATAATCTCATTCTTAAACCAACTGATTATGAACCTACATCATACAAAGAGGCCTCTAAGTATCATTGCTGGAATCAAGCCATTGCAGAAGAATATAGGGCTTTGATTGATCAACATACATGGGACTTGGTACCTTTACCCCCAGGGAGACAGTCTATTGGTTCAAAATGGGTCTACAGGATCAAGACACGTGCAGATGGCACAATGGCTAGATATAAAGCCAAGTTGGTAGCTAAGGGCTATTTACAAGAACCTGGTATAGACTACCAGGAAGCTTTCAGTCCAGTGGTATAAAGACAAACCATAAGGACTGTAATATGTCTGGCTTTACAAAACAAATGGAATCTAAAGCAGATGGATGTTTCCAATGCTTTTCTACATGGGAACTTGGAGAAAGAAGTCTATATGACTCAACCTCAAGGATTTGAGGATTTATCTAACCCTGACTATGTGTGTAGACTAAGGAAATCTCTCTATGGTCTAAAACAGGCTCCAAGAGCCTGGTTTCATAAATTTTCCACATTTCTTCTTAGTCAGGGTTTTCTATCAAGTGCTGCAGATAATTCATTGTTTACTCATAAGACAAGTAGTGACTTTACTTTACTACTGGTCTATGTGGATGATATTATAATCACCGGAAGCAACTCTGATTACATAACACACCTTATTCAGTTAATGGGGCAACATTTTGCTATGAAAGATTTGGGCAATTTGACATATTTTCTAGGTATATAGGTCAGGTATACTGACAATGGTTTGATTCTACATCAAGCTAAGTATGCTAAACAGCTTTTGCTTCAGGCTGGTATGGCAAAGTCAACACACATCAAGACTGCAGATACTACACCTTATGCTAATGCAACACAGTTCAGAAGTCTGGTAGGGGCATTGCAATATCTAACTATGACTAGGCCTGATATCCAGTTTGCAGTCAATTCTCTCTGTCAGAAAATGCATCATCCTACAGTCACTAACTATGCTTCTTTAAAGAGGGTTTTAAGGTTCAGTAAAGGAACACTGAATGAGGGATTATTTTTTCAGCCAAGCAATCTGCATATTCAAACATATAGTGACTCTAATTGGGCTTCAGATGTTGAGGACAGGAAGTCTACAACAGGGTATGCTATTTACCTTGGACAAAATCTCATCTCCTGGTCTTCTAAGAAGCAACATACAGTAGCAAGATCATCTACTAAGGCAGAGTATAGAGCCATGGCTCATACTGCCTCTGAAATTAAATGGCTTACCTATCTTCTAAATGATTTATCAGTGCCAATTTCTCAACCTGTCCTGCATTGTGATAATGTCTCAGCAATGGCATTAGCAGCTAATCCTGTTTTTCATGCTAGGACTAAACATATTGGGATTGATTATCATTTTGTTAGAGAACAGGTTACTTCTAAGTCTCTGCAGCTTTCCTATGTCAATTCTCAAGAAAAGCTGGCAGATATCTTCACCAAGTACTTGTCACAGCATCAGTTTGCTTATCTTAAATCCAAGCTTCCACTGGTGTCTACCCCAGCTCAGCTTGAGGGGGGACGATAAGGAGATAGTTAGGTTTATAGAAAGATCTAGAGAGATATGTATGTAACTGTATTTGTCAGAGTCATGGTAGCTGATGTCAGAGTTAGTTAAGCAGTTAGGATAATTAGTATTAGAAGAAGTTATATATTTGCCTATAAATACCTTGTCCTATTCATGCAATCATTCATTCAGAAATAATAATATCTTCTAAAATTCTCTCTTCTCTATCATTTTATTATTAAGAATACGAAAGAAAAATGGAAGGAATATACTTCATGTGCTTATATCCAACGTTAATAAGATGAAGCAAACCAGACAGCCAAGATATGAACTGAGACACCTCATACTGTCGTTGAAATCTTAGACAGTCATTCAAGATATTTTATGGTTTCCTTTTACTTTAATTCTCACACAGCAGTAGTTCAATTGCTTAAACAATATCCAGTTGCATACCTATCACTCAATAACAAAATATACTAGAATAAACATCTTACCATCTCTACTCCATATTCTTGCTTGGCCATCATATGAACCAGTTGCAAGTAGTGTCCCTTCACCCTACACACAAAACATGTTTGAATAAGAAATGAAAAACAATGTCAGTTGGTTGACTGATAAAGCACGTAGAAAGTCCAAACCAGTTTTTCTCAAATAGACCACTCAAGCTAGAACTTTATTAAATAATAATAATAATTAACAATAATAACAGCTAAAAAAGGATCTCAAAGAAAAGAAACTTTTGCATGGTAAGGACAAGAAAATGAAGATGTAAGAATTCAGTAGAACTCACATTCCAATCGAGTGTTGTGACATCCTTGCTCTTCTCGTTAGTTCTGCCTTTGAAATGCTTCAGCACTGCAACATTTGGAGCTCCATTTTGCATACTTGAGCTACAAGGTCCATCTCCAATAGTCCAAATGCGAGCAGTTGAATCCCCAGAACTAGGAGCAGAGAAATGGCAGACATAATTGAGAATGAAGAAATATGAAATTGGGCAACACAGCAAATCTTGAACCATAACACAATGACTATCAAGGATATGAATCGCACCCAGATGCAAGGAGTGACCCTGCAGGACTCCAAGCACATGCAAAAACCTGGAAAGCAATGGAGCATAAGAGCAAAATGAATAGAGATAACCTATAAACTACCCAAAAGCTAAGAAAGCTTTTGAAAGTAGAAGAGGGTAATAATCACCCAGGATAAAAAAGAAATGTGATAGACAACCAAACCTCTGACGTATGGCCTTCCAAAACCATCACATCACTATTGATGAACTCGCAAGGCAATGATGTCGAATTCGTGCATATCTCCATAGGTTCTGGCTCTGTTTTACAACCCAATAATTATGATGAGTAATGCACTGTTATAGAAAACAGCAATAATCCCAGTCAAATAGAATACTAAGATATGCATATCTTAGAAATTGATCTTTAGTCTGGTTAAACAGTATGGTAGAGAATGATATGCATATTCTGGAAGTTGATCTTAAGTCCAGTCTCAGAAACTTTTATGACATATAGAATATACATATTACCTTCACCAGTTCCGTTCTCCTCTGGTCTGTTACTTATCTTATCTACACAGTGTTTGCCATCAGCAAGATCCTCATGTGGCTTTTCTTTGTCTTTCCCTTTTTCTTTATCCTTCTCTTTCTCCATCCTCTCTTTGTCCCTTTCTCGTTCCTTCTCCCTTTGTTGTTTTTCTTTCTCTCTTTCTTTCTCGTGTTCTCGGTCATTTTCAGTTGTACCTTTGTCTTTTCCTTTAGCTCGATCCTTCACAAGATTTTCCTTTTTCTCTTTTATGATTCTTTGAAGTTCATACACATCTTTCGTTATCAGATCCAATGGTTGGAGAAACTGGAAATCTTCGTCCATGTCTGCATCATCCTGGACACCTTAATGATAATCAGTCAGTAGAAAGTCTTCATATGTGCACGGTATTAAAACCCAAAGATATATTTACAATTTTCTTTACTTACATTACTCAAGTTTGCCTCTAATTCAAGATACTGAATTCCTTTCTGCACAAATGTAACAAGAGCACCAGGTGGAACCAAATTGCCATCTATTGTACTTTTGTGTATCCCTGCTTCATATCCTAAAGCAAAAGCTGAATGTGTAAATCCTGGAAAAAATAAAACATGCTAGCAACTGTGAGGAACCAGTCGGCCTAGTTGCTATAACCACAAGAATTTGAAATAAGATGTTCCAACAACAATCAGTTAACAGCTCTCAGCTTTGATTTGCATAGAGACAATTAATCCATCCTACTATATCAACATATCCTCAGAGAAAATGGCAACAGCAGATGAAACTTGTCACATCCCTGGCCTTAAATATCAACTAAGCCTAAAATGGTCAGCAGGAATTATCACTTGAACCCTAAAGACTAAATATCAAGTAAAACTAAAAATGGTCAATCAGATTTACTATTTACTACTCAAATCAAGAAAATGAACTTGTAGGCCAGCCTCATGTCATATCTCCTACCAACATGACACATTACAACAAGTGTCAGGAACACATAATCCACAGCCCAGGATCAATCAAGCAATGCAAGATTTTAGAGGAGACTCATACAGGTTCAAGAAGTGGCCCCAGCCTTCCTATGCTTTACCACCACGAGTATGGACCCCACGAAACCTAATTGTCATGAAGTGTGGTTTTTATTTTGTTTAGCGCAATCTCATTGAGTGGAAGAGATTTTAACGTCTCATAGTCCCACATTGAATAATTATAAGACAAGTGGCCACGCTATACATAGGTGTTATGGGATGGTGTAATAACTTGGAAATTTCCTTTTGGTCAAGTGGACTTGGGTGCCAAAGACAATTATATCTCATGCATATCACTTCACGGACCAGGGGTCTAGGCTTTGTCGTGACAAAATTACTGGATAAATATAGCTGCGATGATGAAAAAGGAGCATGGCCATCTAGTTTTCTCTACGGATCGAGTGCCAACTATTTACGGAAGCATACATTAGTTACTTCTATCATTACAATATACGACGACTGTCTCACCTCTTAAACAGCATCCAATCTCAGTTGTCTAGCTAAATTGCTAAAGCTTCTGTAACTGTAATTAATTCAATTTCACAAGTTACTAAACCTAACTGAATCTTGACTAGCCTTTACCTAATATTAGCGAGGCAAACAACTCAATTTACTTACAAACATTAATAAAACATCAACAACATCCAAAAATATCAAAGGATAGCAACGTAATTATTTGAGATTATATCATAAGCAGAAATTAAAGGTTGATTTGATTAAAGCCTTTCGCAAACTTAACTAAGCAAAACAGGCAAAAGAAAAAGCAAACCCTAGCCAACTGAAATAGGAAATATGCCAAGAAAATTAAATTTGAAGAAAAAAGATAGAGAGAGAAACCTGATTCGTGAAGGTAACGAAAAACGAGGTAGTTCAACTCAGCGGAGGTTATAGAAATCATCGTTAGAGATCGACGTCGGCAAACACAAACATATAGATATGTACGTATGGTCGTTTGTGCATAAAAGTAACGGGGAGGGAGAGAGAGACAGAGAGAGAGGCGTTGGATACGCCGAACGTATTTTGTTAGTTGTTCTTACGGCTTCCGTTCGATAGTCCTCGATGCACCCCAAGTGAAGTCGCTTAAATGACGAAAAAGTCCTCGACGCTTTGGTTTTCAAGTATAAGGGCTCGTTTGGGATTGGATTTTTTTTTTAAAGCGTTTTTTTAAATAATTTTTTAGAAATAATTTTTTTTGAAAAATTAAAAATTTTGACTTTTAAAAAAAATTATATTTGAGCTTTTTTTTCAAATTTTTAATTTTTTTGAAAATCAAATCAAATAGTTATTACAAAAGTAATATAACTTTTTCAGGAAAAAAAAGTATTTTTTCCTGAAAAAAAAAAACCATTCCAACACAGGCGCTAAATGGAGGCGAATTTCATAAATAGTTTTCAATATTTACAAAAAAGTATCAAATGTCTTTATTATTTTAAAGTAATCAACTTAGTTTTCATTATTTAGAAAAAGTATTAATTTAGTTTTTGTTGTTTCAAAAATAACTCACTTAATTCTTAATATTTGCAAAATGTTCCTATAATATGTATAATTTCATGGCTATGACAATGTCTTACATGTAATCTAATGTAAGTTAAGAGTTGGCAAAATATATATTTTCTTTTATTTTTTTTTTCTTTTCCTTTGGGAATGAAGAGAGGATTCATAGCAAAGCTATATTGAGAAAGAAAGGATTTGGAGCTCATGGCTTACATTTGGAAAAGTTAGGCCATCAAATAACATTTAGTTTTTTAAAATGATACTTTATATCCTATATAATTTGGGTGATATACTAATGTCTCGTCAAATTTTTAGCTTGTATTTGATGTTTAAACGTTTTAAAACTGCGCTATATATTAACTAGTGTCATGTAGTTGATTATTATACATTATGAATTTACTTTAAAAACTTCATATTTCCTAACCTTAACTATACATGAATTTGTAAAAATGCGATTCTTTTTTAATTGTTCCAACTAAAAACAAATCCACGAGTGAAAAGGAACAATTATATTTGTGATTCTCAATAATGTTAATCAATTGTAATTTAGTCCAAAATATCTATTAGAACCTTAATGCTTGACCATTTATTTAAATAGTCCTTTTAATATTTTATTTTATTGACACGTACGCTTGTAGTAAAAAAATATTAGAAAAGATTTACACTTATTTTAACATCTTGTCAATTTTTTGTCTTACATATATGCTAAAAATTACATATTAAACAATTTCACATGTTATGAGTGAACACAACATCCAGAGCTTCCACCAAAGCACAAAATCTAGAGCTTCCACCAAAGCAAGCAAAATCAAAACCATGTTTATTTGGGAAACTAAGAGGGTGTTTGGCTTTGCTTATTTGGTGTTTATAAACACCTAAATTGTAAAAAATATATGAGAGGATTTTTTTTCTAAGTGTTTATAAACACCTAAAATAAGCAAAGCCAAACGCTTTCTAAATAAGATTAAAGTAAAAGTCCCCTTTGAAACTCAAAAGCATTGGAAGAATCAGATCTAAAAATCGTGATGATTAGATTTGATGTAAAATATAAGTTAAATAAATTTATAAGAGTCGGAAACACTTTGCAAAATAAGGCTATTTGGTTTGATGTCAATATCGGAGGGAATTCTTTTGGTCAGGTTATTTATCTTTCAATCTTTTGTACTTATTTGCTTATCGGCAAAATACATATCATCCCATTGTAGTTTGTTTAATTAGTTGATTAACCCTCTTTATTTTAAAACTTATCACATTAACTCTTGTGCTTTTTAGAAAACGGCACATAATATCTAACCTTTGACTTTTTTTGTTTAAATTGCATTATAAGTGTTTTTTTTTTTTTTTTGCATTTATGAGCATTAAAACTTATAACATGTTATATTCTTTCACAAAAATACTTTTATTTTTTAGTTAACAATAATAGATAATAACAAAGAAAAAATGACATGCCACCTCTCAAAAAATACAAGGAAATAATGTGATAAGTTTTGAAAACAAAAGAGTGTAATTAACAAACTAGACAAACTACACGAAGGCAATCGAGTAATTAGATAAATCATAGAAGAGTAACGTGTATTTTATCTTTTGCTTATTAATGAAAGTTCTTGCACATTTAGCAAAAGAAAGAAAGAATAAAAAAAGAAGGTAAGATCCATGTCCTCCTTTAATTTAGGCTTCTTTTCCATCTTTCACCCTTTCGTTTTTTTCCATCCCAACTGTTTATGACAAAGATTAATTAGCACACGCCGCAAAAAAAAAAAAGAAAAAAAGACTAAGTTAGCACTTTTTCGCGATCCAGATGAGGAATCAAATTAATACTTTGGCGTACCTAAAAAAAGTTGCAAGAGCAAAGACAGAGACGAGCGATGGACAGGAAAACCGGCGGACAACAAAAGAATCCGTTGGTTATTTGAAGCAAACGTATATTGAATGCAGACCATGGGATCAACATAAATTCCATATTACGACAATTCACTGGGAAAGAAGTAGGCTCAAGTACTGACCACTGTCCCAGAATTGCATCCACACGAGGAATCAAAAGACTTTTGAGGAATCATAATTCGATTGATAAATCGAGTCTGATGATTCCAATTTTCAGCGTCCTCTAACGCTTTATCTCTCTACCCGCTTATGTGCGAAACGAACAGTACATTTTCTGCCCATTATATTGCACGCAAGTAACTAATTTAGTTAACCAAGATTGAAGCTGAATTGAGTGACCGTATTTTAGGGGACTGAAAGCGAGATGAAAACTGAAAAAGTTAAGTATCGAAGAAAAAGTTATCGTGAAGCATAAAGAATATATAAAGTAAAAAAAAGTTTCATCGTATGTTGTGTCCCTTGTTTGCAGGGTACACTCGATGACACTGCCACCTTTTCTCTCTTCTCTACTACTAGTACTAACTACGTTTGCCATTTGCCATTTGCCATACAAAAAGCCATTTATCTTTCCCCTACCTTTCTTCTCTCTTGGCTCCATTTATAAACAAAGCTTTTGCAGATTTGATCCCTTGTTCTTTTGGTCAAGTAGAAGAACAATGAAAATCAAGCGATGTGTTGAAGTTGGGATTTTGCGAAAGCTAGTGGTCTTGGTGACTTTCTTGTCCCTGTTGGTCTCTGGAGAGAACAATACTACGATTGGTCTTGGCATGAAAGAAAAAGTAGCAGCAGGAATGCAAGAGATGAAGCAGCGTAAGCTGGCGCTACAGCAACGCAAGAAGCAGTATTTCGACGTGTACTTCTCAAGCCAAAGGAAAGTGCCCAATGCTTCAGACCCTCTTCACAATCGTTGAAGGCAAAAATGATTCTTGTTTTCTTCAACGATCAAAATCGAAGCGACTTGCAAAGTATTTTGAACAAAAAGATCAACGAGACTTTGGCTCTGTGCAGGAGCCAGTTTTTTTTTTTTTGTTTCAAAGCCTCTACAAATTTGTTTGGTCTGTGTAATTTCTTTTGGTTTCCTTTGTTTGCGGTGAATGATGCTAGAGGGGTCTGAATGATGATCAAACCTCGTCAACTGCGCAATTGTTTTCAACCTCGGCGTGTTACTTTAGCTCTTCATGAAATCATGATACTTGTATACTGAAAACTACAAATTTAAAAATACATACTACGTATATAGTCTAGTTGCACAATATTATTGAGTTGTATTGTTCTCTTTTTGTTATCTATTTATCATTACTTTCTTGTTGCGCCTTGCATTGTCCTCTTTCAACTTCTCCTCACATCTCTTGTTGTCTCTATATAATGAAGTGGACGCTTGATGCTTGACTTTGAAAGGTTCAAGATAATTCTTCGATGCTCAAGTGAAAATTAGACAAAAGATATATAAATATAAAAATGATTGATCACCAGATTGCAAAGGAAGTGTAAGGAAATAAATTAATATCAGCGTGTTGTTAAGAATAACTTTAGTCAGGAGTTCTCTGTAAGCAGCAGTGGAATAGACAAGGCTTCAGTCTGGTAAAACTAGATCCTTAGCTAGACAGGGGGTGAGATCTTTTCCCGTGCCTTGAAGGTGTTTATTTTTGTGATCACTTCGAATCACCATTACTCTCATACACCGGAGGATGCTGATATTATGGAAAGAAGTTGCCAATGGGAATCTAATTAAGAACAACCATGGTAGGTATCGTATTGCGGTATTGCTCATATCATAAGCAGATTTGTCTCTCATAGTGACATTTGGCTGCAAATTGTCCAGCTGCATTTTTCTTTTTTACCTTTCACCGCCAACCCAACCCTCCTTCCCTATAGAATTTGAAACCAAGAATCATCGACACAACTATGCCACGTCCATCTTAGACAAGGGTCGTATCGTGTGGAGTTATGACTGCAACAGATGCTGAGACTAATTCTGAGTTTTCCATCTTTTGACTGACCCATTTTAATGGTTATGATTTCTTGGTCCACATATTCAGTGGGTTTTTGTTAGATGACTTGGACCTAAACTGTAAAAATAAGTACAAGTAAGTCAATGTCAGATTTTGGTCACTACATAATTTAATTTATTCGTTCTTTTATCTTTTTTTTATGGTATTAATTAACGATAACAAGAGAAGATCCTTAAATGGATAAAATAAGAAAATTGACATATGATTATTGCCCCGTTAAAGGTAAACCTGTCGCTGATTATTGGCTTTTTGGCTACTGAGTGCAAGTTCCTTAAAAGCCAGCACGCATGTCAATTAGCATTGTAGTTAGCAGCTAATCATAACGTGTGTCTATAGCTTTACATGGAGAAACAGACTCTTTTTTTGACCATTTGAAGCTTTGAACAAGCACGGATTCAGGAGATAAATAGTTAAAGATACATCAGGCCACAAAGTTCATTCCCTTTCTTCATTAGCCACTCGGTCGTGCTTTTGAACTTGGAGTTTCTAAAAAAAAGTAGTCCTAATACGAAAAAGCAAGGAGTTAAATCAGCATGACAAAGACGGGTGGGTTTTCATTTCTATACTTTTTCAAATTATGCGAGATGATTTTGATAGTACTTCTAAAAAATCTGAGCTTGCTATACGAAAAACACACACAACATAAGCATATAGTAGTAAGTACGACCATGTTTGAGGCCGTTGAAATCGGCTTATGCGCACAATTTTTTGGTTATATATAAAGTATATAGCTTCTCGACCAAAAACAGTATGACCATATTTTTCATTAAATTTTCTATGTTATTCGTGTTTGTATCAATTGATCACAAGGGAAAAAAAGAACTAGTAGCAGTAAAAAGAACTTTGACACATTCATCTGTGTGGTAAAAATACAGACGGTCAGGATTGTATTAGCCTTAGCTTTGCATTTTCAATGGTCCATTAGACAATTAAATGTGCCAATGCTTTCCTCATTTACAGGAATAAGTCTATATACAACAACCACAATGCTTTCCTGATCCTGCAAAAGCCTGATTATGCGTATATTTATGGTTTGAAATAGGCTCCAAGAGCCTGGAATCAGTTGTTAGTAGGGTTCTTATTGAGGTGAGGTAAGACTGACACATCCTTATTCATTAAGACGACTTTGTCTGAGCAATTGATCATGCTTACCTCGGACATCTTCTACTGCAATTGGTAATCTCATCAGCCTAATGGCTACTGAATTTGCAGTTAAAGATTTTTGAGTACTATCATACTTCTTAGGATTGGAGATCAGCTACAATGAGACTAGTTCTGTACCCAATTAGCACAAGCACGCAAACGATATCCTAAATAAGACTGGAACATTATGGTGTAAACTAGAACCTGCTTCCGCAATGCTTCAAAATTCATGCTTTAAGTTTAAAGATGTATACTTACCATACTCTAATCCTTCTATCTTCAGAAGTATTATAGGAGCATTTCAATACTTAACTTTAACAAGGCCAGACATACAATTTGTAATAAACACTGTGTCAAATCATGCGTTGTCCTCCCCAGCAGCATTTCACTATGCCCAAGAGGTTATTAACGTTCATTCAAGGGACTTTCCAACACTGGCTTGTAGTTTACAAGGGTTGTTTTCAGTTAACAGCCTTTAGTGATCATACAGATTGGGCCTCAAATCCTATTACTAGGGTGTCAGTATAAGGCTATGCTATTTTCTTCGGAATAATATGATATCTTGGTCTTCCAGAGGCAAACAATAGCGTCCAGATCTCCAAAGAAGCTGAATAAATAAGCCTTGCTACCAGTGCAGCTAAATTAAAATGGTTGTGCTTCAATCTTGATGATCTTCCCATTCCAGTCCATACACCAAATATTTGGTGTGATAATCACTTTCTTAGGGAGCAATTACTTGCAAAGAAACCAGCTTTGCATTATCTTGCTTCAAAGGAGCAAATTGCAGATGTTTTTACCAAGTCTCTCTCTATCTCTATCTATTAATACCTCACTTCCAAGCTGCCTCTAGCTCTCCCTAGCTCAGCTATAAATTGCTCCTCGATGTACAGAACATCAATCAATGAATACAGTCGCCTTGAGTATGCTCTTGTTTTCTTTCTAAATATTCTAATACCAAGAGCCTGGATTAATTTTTTTTTAAGAAAAAATTTTTTTTTCATTAAATTTACAATAATTATTTAATTTGACTCTAAAAAAATATGAAATTTAAAAAAAGGCTCAAATATAATTTTTTTAAAAATAATAATTTTTAGCTTCTAAAAAAAAATTTATTTTTTAAAAACTATTAAAACAAAGCACTTTTAAAAAAAGCAAATTTAAACAGGCCCTAACTCCACTTTCTTAATTTTGAAAAGAAAATCCTCATGGTATAGTGTTTTTTTCTTTCTTTTTCTTTTGGTGAAACATACATTGACTTGTTTTAAGACTTTCAGTCATTATATATGTAAAATTTATTGAAAGAACCTTCTTTTTGTCGTATTGAAAGAAATTCAGTGTCAGCAATCCATATGCGGTAAGGCCATGACGAATGCAGTGAAGTCATATTGGCCTTATAAATTATAAAACACCATAACTACCAACATCTTGTACAGCTAACCAGTCAACCCTAAGAGTTTAGCCACCATGGAAGCCCTCTACTACTCTTGTCTAGCTGTGTTAATACTATTCATTCTGTTACTGAAACCTGTGTATAATCATAGCAAGAAAAAGTTACCACCTAGTCCTCTTGCTCTTCCCATCATTGGCCACCTTTACCTTATCAAGAACTCTCTTCACCTAGCCCTTGCTTCATTATCATCTCAACATGGTCCCATTTTTTCACTCCGAATCGGATGTAAATCTTTTCTCGTCGTATCATCTCCATCCATAGTCGAAGAATGCTTCACCAAGAATGACATCAATTTCGCAAGCCGGCCAAAGTCCATGGCCGGCGATCACCTGACGTACAACTACGTCGCCTTCGCGTGGGCCCCATACGGCCATCTCTGGCGGACTCTTCGCCGCGTAACTGTTGTTGAACTCTTCTCTACAAACAGCCTCCAAAAGTCTGCCATCATCCGCGAGGAAGAAGTTAAAACTCTTTCGAGATTAATCCTCAGAGCTTCCAAAAATGGAGTCCAAAAGGTTGATTTGAACTATTGGATTTCCACTTTAACATACAATGTAATCATGCGGCTAGTTTGTGGAGGATGGTGGGTGCGTGAAGAGGATGCTGCAACAGAGGTTGGGAAGCAACTTATTGCGAAATTCAGGAGCATATTCTTTACGAGTATCTCAATGAATGCATGCGACTTTTTTCCAGTCTTGAAATTGTTTGGGTATAAAGGGCTGGAAAAGATTTTCATCTCATTGCGCAACAAGAGAGATGTTTTTTTGCAGGGGTTGATAGATGAGGTCAGGCAGAAAATTAGTTCCGCAAATTCTAGTGCTTCCCTGAAAACTGAAGAAAGGGCGTCACTGGTTGAAGTTTTTCTCTCTCTCCAAGAATCAGACCCTGAATTCTACACGGATGAGATTTTCAAGAGTATTATACTAGTAAGTGGGCTCCTATTAAACATTTTCATATGTTTTAAATAAAAAATTTAATACGATAAAAATTGTGTTAATTATTTAAATAATTTAATTATAAAATCTCGATCATTATCCATTTGAGATTGCCTTAAAAGACAAATTTTAAACTTGAATTGCCTGACATTGACAAAAAGATATTTTGTTCAAATTAGATGTTCCTCCAATTTGACTACTCAATCAAACTATCACTCTAATATGTGGATTTTGACTAAATCGGTGGAGTAAGTTAACATCATACTATTTTTATTCTTATCATTTGTAATTTCTAAAGCACGCAACCTCATGAGTGCCTAACCCTAAAGGAAATTAATTCGTCTAGCTATACTAGTTGGACTTTCAGCACTCTGTGGGGCCAACGAAAGAGAAGAAATTTACATGTTCTTGTCTCGTACGCAATTAGTCACATAGAATGAAACATCCTTTTCATTTCTTCTTTTAATGCCAGTCGTACAATGAATCAATTAATCTCTACTACTACACTAGTTTATCCGCTTTAGATAATTGATTCAAGTAGAAAAGAATTCTATTTCTGACTATAGGAAGATGGGCTGCAGATAATGTTTGTTGCAGGAACAGAGACATCATCTGTGTCAATCGAATGGGCTATGTCGCTTCTCTTAAGTCATCCAGAGGAACTGCAGAAGTTGAGAACAGAGATTGACAATGTTGTAGGCCACGAGCGCTTGTTGAATGAATCCGATCTTGCTAAACTTCCATATCTGCATTGTGTTGTTAACGAGACACTAAGACTGTATCCTCCAGTGCCACTTCTTTTACCTCACTATTCTTCTGAAGACTGTGTAGTTGGGGGATATGAAATCCCAAAAGATACAATTGTTCTGGTGAATGCTTGGGCGATGCATAGAGATCCTAAGGTGTGGGAGGAGCCTAACAAGTTCAAGCCAGAGAGATTTAAAGCCGTGGAATCCGAAAGAGCAGGTTTCAAATTCGTTCCGTTTGGCGTCGGGAGGAGAGCTTGCCCTGGAGCCAACATGGGCCTTCGGACAATTTTGCTGGCAGTTGGAGCACTCATACAATGTTTTGACTGGGAAAAGGTTCAACAGGACGAGATAGACATGAGCTACGTTGCTAGAATCACCATGCATAAAGCTAAGCCTTTGGAGGCTGTCTGCATTCCACGCCAGACTCAACTTCTCTCCCAGCTTTGAGTTATTTCTGAAGTTTAATACACTGTCTATACTTCAAGAGGTGAAGAATAAAATAAGTGTCTACCCTGTATGAAAGATGTTGTTGATGGATTCTGGAAAATTATCTTCATGAAAACAATAGTACATCAGATATTTTGTTACTTGATTGCTACACTGTTACTTTCTGGCCACAAGCTTGTTGTCCCTAAACGTATGATATCTACTATCTTAAATGCATCAATTACAATTCTCATATCCAAATATTGCGTTGCAACGAAGTTCCACATTGAAAATCCCACTTTCTCATGAGTGATTCTTAATTTCAAATGATGTTTCTGTTGTCAAAAAAATAGTCTAAAGAAAATAAACTCAATAGTAGAACAAGTGCAAAAGTAATGTAGCAAAAACAGATAGTAGCTTGAGGCGTGTTATGAACACTGTCCTTAAGGATATTTCGCCCAACTGAAAGCGTATCCCCCAGGATTCAACAAGCTCTTCTAGTTTTGAACTAGGTACAGGAACAGCAAAAGAAACTTGAAAGAAAAAATACCCAGCAGTCTTAATACAAGAGAAGAATTTAACAGAGTACAAGAGAAGAATTTTTTTATATGCATTTAGCTTGGAATGGAGGGCTATTTATAGGCTTCAGGCTCAACAGAGTAGCTCGAAAAAGGTGCAGCAGAAAGTGAGAAATACCTGGTCTTCAACAGCTAAAGAGGAATTGCAGGTAGACTTTTAAGCACATGTTTTACTTGTTCAAAAAATGAAACACCAGGATGAAAATTCGAACTATTCCGTTAAGGCTAAAAATAAACTTTCTTCTGAAAATAAAAAATAAGAAGAATTGCAGGTAGATTTTTAAGCACATGTTTTACTTGTTCAAAAAATGAAACACCAGGAGGAAAATTCGAACTATTCCGTTAAGGCTAAAAATAAACTTTCTTCTGAAAATAAAAAATAATAAATTTAAAAAGTGGCTTGGACCGGGCCTCACGTATATCTTGCTTGTGAGGGGCAAATCCACCAATTTGAACTATCGGCCCAAATCTCATGCTCGCGAGCCCAACCCCTTATCCTTTCTTTTACAAGCCCACTAGAGTGAAATCTAATATAAAGTGAGAAAAGATTTATAACTTTTCCAATGTGGGAAATATTCTATTCTTTTTGAGGTACAAACAAAAACACCCAATAATCCCCCATATAACTCAAAAGGATTAGAAGAAAACAACTTTGCTGGGTTTATATCATTGAGTATAATGCGTCGTATCTGGTGTCTTTTAGACTATGAACCAGACCTAGATAGAATAAGATATAACTTATAGAATAATTGGTGAAGCTTTTAGCTTCTATGAACCAAGAATTCTTATTATAAGTTAAGATTCTTATTTATCACATTATACCCCCACAATTTGCTGTTCATCGCCGTTTTGCGCTAATAGGCCATGCGCGTGCCTGGTTATTCATGAGTGCTCTAGAAATTTTGCCATAAATTTCATAGGAACGGCTCCACTCCACACTCATATAGGTTAATCCATCAAGTGTATTCTGCAATTAATACACCACCTATAAAGGATATGGATTTGATTAAGAGCATAGCTCAACCTTACTTTATTTGCAGTTTCACACTATTCACACCATAGGAGGGACAAAAATTTAATAGTGTTTAATATATCAACAAACGACTTGTTATTACCCATATGAACCTAATTCAAGGGATTGACAATCACATAGGTTGGGTTACTATCATTGTTGATATTTCAAATAGGCAGCAGTCTCATTCCCCTCGATGTTTCACTAATTAGTTTTCTTCCCAAAGGTTTAGTCAGAGGATCAGCCAAATTCATCTCTGACTTCACATAATCTATGGCAATAATTCCATCTCTAAGCAGCTACTTTATTACATTATGTCTCAAGTGTATGTGTCTATTTTTCCCATTAAAGGTTTTGTTTTTCGCAATAGCTATTGCAGCTTGACAATCACAATGCATAGACACAGAAGGTGTTGGTTTTATTCCCAACGGAATACTTGCCAAGAAATTTCTCAGCCACTCGGCTTCATTACCAGCCAACTCTAATGCCACAAATTCTGATTCCATAGTTGACCTTGCAATTATGGTTTGTTTGGCTGATTTCCAAGATACTGCACCCCCACCAAGGGTGAACACATAGCCACTAGTGGATTTTGTCTCATCTGAATCAGAGATCCAGTTAGCATCATCAGTATCCTTCTAACACAAATGAAATCCACTATATTTAATACCATGGTTCATGGTACCTCTAAAAAATTTCAATACTCTTACTAATGCATTCCAATGATCATGATTTGGATTATGAGTATACCTACTCAATCTACACACAGCATAAGCTATATCAGGTCTAGTAAAATTTATTAAATGCATTAGACTCCCAATAATTTGAGCATATATATTTTGAGAGACAGCATCTCCTTTATTCTTTTTCAATTGGCTATTAGCATTATAAGGAGTGCTCACAGGTACCACATCAAAATTATTGAACTTTTTAAGAACTTTCTCCACATAATGTCCTTGATTTAACATTATACCATTATCATTTAAATCGATTTTTATGCCTAAGATGACACTAGCCTCTCCCATGTCTTTTATATCAAAATTAGAAGACAAAAACCCTTTAGTTCTTTCTATTATATCAAGGCTAGAACCAAATATAAGCATGTCATCCACATAAAGGCATATAATCACACAATCACCATTATCAAGTTTTGTATAAACACATTTATCTACTTCAACAGATGAAAAACCATCACACAACAAAACTTAGTCAAATTTCTCATGCCACTGTTTAGGTGCTTGCTTTAGACCATATAACGACTTTAGTAATTTACAAACTTTATTTTCTTTTCCGGCAACCACACAACCTTCAGGTTGCTCCATGTAAATTTCTTCTTCTAAGTCACCATTTAAAAACGCAGTTTTAACATCCATTTGATGGATAAAAAGATTATGGATAGAAGCCAAAGCAATTAAAATTCGAATAGAGGAAATTCTAGTTACAGGAGCATATGTATCAAAATAATCAATATTTTGCTTTTGAGTAAAGCCTTTTGCAACAAGTCTAGCTTTATATCTATCAATAAAACCATGGATTTAATTTCCTTTTGAAAATCCATTTGCAACCAATAGGTTTAGCTCCTGAAGGTAAATCCACTAATTTCCAAGTATTATTTTGTAATATTGAATCTATTTCAATTTTTATGGCTTCTTTCCAAAATGGCGCACTAGAAGAAGAAATTGCATTAGAAAAAGTTAGAGGATCATCCTCTACAAGAAAAGTATAAAAGTCGTTACCAAAAGAATTTTCTTTTCTTGGTCTCTTACTTCTTCTCAAATTGTCATTTTCAAAATCATTTTGAATAACAGGTGCACGAGAAATATTATCAGTTTTCAAAGGAAAGATGTTCTCAAAGAATTCAGCATTTTTGTTTCAACAATAGTATTGCATTCAATCACATCACTTTTGATTACAAGAAATCTATAAGCAGCACTATTGTTAGCATATCCAATGAACACACAATCAGATGTTTTAGATCCTATCTTTCTTTTTTTAGGATCAGGTAACATAACCTTAGCAAGACACCCCCACACTTACAAATATTTTAAATTAGGAGCATACCCTTTCCATAACTCATATGGGGTTATTCCAGTTTTCTTATATGATATTCTATTTTGTAAATGACATGCAGACAAAATAGCTTCGCCCCAAAGATTATCAGGTGCATTAGAACTAACAAGCATGTAATTCATCATTTCTTTTAAGGTTCTATTTTTCCTTTCAGCTATGCCATTTGACTCAGGTGAGTAGGGAGGTGTGATCTCATGAATTATTCCTTTCTTTTCACAATATTCATTTAGCAACACATATTCACCACCTCTATCCGATCTAACTCTTTTAATCTTTTATTTAATTGATTTTCTACTTCAGATTTATATGTTAGAAACATGTCAAAGGCTTCATCTTTATTTCTCAACAAATATACTTTTGTATATCTAGAAAAGTCATCTATAAAAGTCACATAATATCTTTTGCCTCCTCTAGTCATAGTTTGTTTTAAGTCTCCTAGATCAGTGTGAATTAGGTTGAGTAACTCAGATTCTCTAAAGACAGAAGCACAAGATTTTTTAGTTTGTTTAGATTCAACACATATTTCACATTTATTCATGCTAGAATAATTGATATTAGAAATAAGACCAATAGATTGCATTGTCTTAATATAAGGCAAACTAACATGTCCTAATCTAGCATGCCACAAATCACAAGAATCAATCAAGTAAGCAGAAGAACCAACATTTTCATTCATTACTTGGGAGATATTGAATACAAATAAACCATGATTACAATATCCCTTACCCACAAAAATATTATTTTTGGTCAACACGACCTTATCAGATTCAAAAGAAACCTTCACTCCAACCTTTCCTAATAATCCCACAGATACCAAATTGGTTCGAATATTAGGAACATGCAATACCTCACTCAATGCCAGTGTTTTACTGTATGAGTTTGAGAAGAACTTTTCCTTTCCCAAGAACTGGAGTAGTCCTTGAGTCACCAAGATAAATAGATTCTTCCCCTCATTTAGTTGGGTGTAAGACACAAAATCATTTTTATTGGCACAGATGTGCCTAGTAGCACCAGAGTCTACCACCCAATCTCTTACACTGGCTACAACATTTACTTGAGAAATGACCGCAGCAATAATATCATCTACTTCAACCAAATTTGCATTTGGTTTAGCAGGATTGTCATTTCTCCCCTTTCTTTGTCTGCATTGAGGTGCGTGGTGTCCAGGTTTGCCACAAACATAACAGTGACCTTTTTTCTTTTTGAAGGTTTCATTATTAGTTTTGGGCTTGTAATCATTTTTCTTTTCGTACCTTTTATTTGGCTTTCCATGTGGCTTGTTGTCTTGCACGAGATTGGCTTTTGTTGCAATCTGCTTCCCTTTGGCAGTAATGGACTCCTTCTGGTTGGTATCTTCTATAATGATGTGGGTCACCAAGTCAGCACGGGATAGTTGCTTGTGTTTGTGCTTGAGATTTTGTTTGTAGTCATTCCAGGATTGAGGCAACTTTTCTATGAGGATACCAGCTACAAATTCTTCGCGAATGATCTTCTCGACTTGAGATCTTCTATCAATTTGTGGTATTCATTGATTTGGATCTTGATGTCTTTGTCTTGGTCATTTGCCATTTGTAATAGTTACCAATGACAAACTTTTGTTTTCCAATGTCTTCAGTGTACTTGGTTATTAAAGATTGCCATATTTCCTTTGTTTCCTTATAGGAACAGAGACATCGAACAATTCATTAGAAAGAGTGCTAAGTATTGTATGTCTACATACCTTATTTGCATGAACCCAAAGCTCTAATTGTTTAGATGACGACTCATCAGGTTTTGGATCAGTAAGAGTATCAGCTACTCCATGCATGTCGAGGACAGTGTACACGCGCTTCTACCATCTCTTGAAATTAGCTCCAGCAAATACTTCTATTTTTGAGATATCAGGAAATGGCTTAGCAAGGGTTGTTGCAGTCATATTAGGGAAGACAGTGATAGCAGGCTGCACTTGTTCAATTTGTGTTTGTGAAGGAGCAGCAGTAATCAAAGGTGTAGACTCCATTATGTAGTAGAAAATATCCTTAAGATTGTTGTCAAAAAAATAGTCTAAAGAAAATAAATTCAACAGTAGAACAAGTGCAAAAGTAATGTAGCAAAAACAGATAGTAGCTTGAGGCGTGTTATGAACACTGTCCTTAAGGATATTTCGCCCAACTGAAAGCGCATCCCCCAGGATTCAACAAGCTCTTCTAGTTTTGAACTAGGTACAGGAACAGCAAAAGAAACTTGAAAGAAAAAATACCCAGCAGTCTTAGTACATGAGAAGAATTTAACAGAGTACAAGAGAAGAATTTTTTTATATGCATTTAGCTTGGAATGGAGGGCTATTTATAGGCTTCAGGCTCAACAGAGTAGCTCGAAAAAGGTGCAGCGGAAAGTGAGAAATACCTGGTCTTCAACAGCTAAAGAGGAATTGCAGGTAGACTTTTAAGCACATGTTTTACTTGTTCAAAAAATGAAACACCAAGAGGAAAATTCGAACTATTCCGTTAAGGCTAAAAATAAACTTTCTTCTGAAAATAAAAAATAATAAATTTAAAAAGTGGCTTGGACCGGGCCTCACGTATATCTTGCCCGCAGGGGGGGCCAAATCCACCAATTTGAACTATCGGCCCAAATCTCATGCGCGCGAGCCCAACCCCTTATCCTTTCTTTTACAAGCCCACTAGAGTGAAATCTAATATAAAGTGAGATTTATAACTTTTCCAATGTGAGAAATATTCTATTTCTTTTGAGGTACAAACAAAAACACCCAACAGTTTCCACTTAACAGGCCAATCTTTCGGGACAGACACATCTTTTGGACTTAAAATTGTTACACTACACATCAGAAAATGTCTAAATGATATTAAGCACAAGATCCAAATTGGTGGATCTGGAGTTGTGTCCAGTCTACGGCAAAGTTTACTTCAACTTCGTGCTCACCTCCAAAAAAAATTGTCATTCCGCAAAAGGAAAGAGGTTGCTTGGCGTTTGGCTTTAGGAAAAATAAGCCCGGATCTTCAGAATCTGACAGTAAAGGTCATCGTGTGTGTTTTATACTTTTCCACGCCAATACGTGGAATCTGTAATGCCAGCAGCATCATTTTCTTCAACCCCTTGGAACTTGAACGCCAACTAGCTACTGTGTGGAGTTCGCTGTGTTAGCTCACATTGTATGTAAAGTTTGGTTCGCTACTTTTCTAAAACAAATCCTTGCTTGCACTGAGAGCTACTTCCACATGGTTGTCCTATTTTTAAGCATAGTAATTAAATTCACAAAACCTTTTCCTACAAACTTAAACTGTATCACCTCTGCGGACTGGGGGCAGTACATGTCGTACTTAGTTGCAAAACACACGGTAGCTTTAGCTGTCATTAGCTTGTAACAAAATTCATTCAAGCACCTCTTGTTAGAAAATAAACAGTTTGCTTAATTCATGTCCGGCACAACATTAACATTTAACAATGTGGTCGCTTGTTAAAGAAATATATTAGGCATCACATATGCTAAAATTGGTAACCTTTTTGCACTCTCTCTTTTTGACTAAAATACATAAAGTGCTACCTCGCGTGGGAATGGACAAAATGAAACACTGCTGCAACACTTGCAATTACCATTGTCCATTGCATGCCTTGTCCCCGAGCTGGTAGAAGATAATTTTTTTATTAATCCTTTTCTTTTTTTTTTTACCTCAATTCACTTCATTATTACCACTGGCAATTACCATTACATACCTAGCTGTGTGTTCGATGATCACTTGTATGCCATGGAATCTTCCAATTGTAGAATAAAGAGGAATGAGAAGATCCCACGTGATAAGACATCACTGCTTACATACGTTAAGCTTACATATAACGTAGAAAAGCCTGATTGGTTGACCATGAAAGCCATTAAGAACTCGATCGTCAATAAGTATGGAGGTTGGCATGAAATGCTAAACAAGAGTACTCCATCTTCAACAAACAATGATGGACATATTATTGTGTGCATTCCTATTAATCTTCTCCATCTTCTTCATTCTCAAATATATCACCCCACTAAACAGAAAGCTACCACCAAGTCCACCAGCTCTCCCAATAATTGGCCACCTCCACCTGGTCAGGGGACCACCACACCGAGCCCTCGAAGCTCTCGGAAAAAAATACGGACCCATCGTTTACCTCAAATTTGGTTCTCGTCCAGTTGTTGTCGTTTCCTCTCCATCCATTGCTGAGCAATGTTTCACAAACAATGATATTATCTTTTCAAACCGTCCCAAGTCAGTTGCTAGCGACCATCTTAGCTATAATTACACCACTCTTGGTTTTGCCCCTTATGGTGAACATTGGCGTAAGCTTCGACGTGTTGCAAACGTCCAAATCTTTTCTTCCATCAGCCTCCATAATTCTTCCTCTGTCCGAACTGAAGAAATACGTCACATAGCCCGAAAGCTGTTATCAGGCTGTGAGGATGGGATCGGGAGAGCAGACTTGCGTTCTGCGTTGTTGGAATTGGCCTACAATTTGGTCATGAAGATGGTCGCGGGAAAGCGTTGGTCCGGGCCGTTTGATATGTTTGCTGCTAATTTGCTAGGCATGAATATGCGTGACTATATTCCAATCTTGAGGTGGATTGGTTCTAACGGGATGGAAAAGAATTTGTTGAATTTGCACAAGGAAAGAGAGGAATTACTGCAGGGTCTTATAGACGAGGCTAGGAGAAGTGAAGCTGGCTTGCCATCAGGCGAACAAAGGAAGACTATGATTCAGACGTTATTATCTGTGCAGGAAGCTGAGCCTGAATACTACACAGACGAAATCCTTAAAGGAATGATACTGGTGAGCCAGTTTTTCACTAAGGTTCACCAAATTTTGGGTCCTGATTTTCCTTCTGATTTATTTCTTCAACAATCCGTTGTGTTGACACTAATAGAATTGTGAATATTTTTTTCAGTTCATGTTCAATGCAGGAACACACACTACAGCACTTACCATGGAGTGGGCAATGTCACTTCTGTTAAATCACCCTGAGGTTCTGCAGAAAGCCAGAAACCAGATAGACAACCATGTCCCGCCTGGACGATTGCTAGAGGATTCAGATCTCGCTAAGTTACCTTACCTCTACTGCATAATCAACGAGACTGTAAGGCTGTACACAGTTGGACCACTCCTCGTGCCTCGTCTTTCCTCTGCAGACTGCACCGTGCAAGGATTGGACATTCCTCGAGGCACGACTTTGTTAGTGAATGCTTGGGCAATTCACAGAGACCCTAATGTGTGGGAAGAGCCTACCAGGTTTATTCCAGGAAGGTTTGAAGGGAAAGAATTGGGATGTGAAGGTTTTAAATTCGTTCCATTTGGAACGGGAAGAAGAGCCTGCCCTGGTTCTGGCTTGGCTATGCGGTTTATGGGGTTGACACTGGGGACATTCATCCAGTGCTTTGATTGGGAAAGGTTGGGCCCTGAATTTGTAGACTTGGAAGAGGGGAGTGGGCTAACGATGGCAATGGTTAACCCCTTGCAGGCACTGTATAGGCCACGGTCTTCCATGATCAACCTCCTCTCTCAACTCTGATTCAAAACGCATGCAGTATCGAGCTAATGACGAGTGTAGTCCTCATGACAGTCACCTAGAAAAGGCTTTCCACATATTGGAAACTAGACCGTGTTCTCGAAAATATCAAGATGATTGATTCTAGTTTTGATGATGTCAAATGCCACTGTGTTCGTAGGACGGCAAATCAATCAAAAGTTTCCCTTTCAGGCGAATTGGCTAGAAACTGGGCAGGAGTGGTACCTCACCCTCTACTTGACCTTCTCTGGAGGGATAAGAATCCAACTGGAATTGGCTAAATGTTTGTGCTATCTCCGGATCATTAATGAATTTCATTTGACCCCAAAAACCAAAAAGAAAGTTTCCCGATCTACTGAAATTTAAAAGATTAATTATTTTTATTTTTTTTAAAAATCAGTTTATATAAGTGTGTTATTATTTTACGTATTATGGTTGTTGTAATTGACTTGTTTAACTTTAAATCCATTTGAAATTTCAATGGCTAATGAGAACATCGTAATCATTCACAAAGCTAGCATTAATGTTCATCCAAGTCAAGTTATAGGTTACACTCAACCAACGCAAAAGTTTTTCCTCTTATCTTTTGATAATCACAACCTAACCAAAGGAAAAGAAAAAAAAAAAAAAAAGAAAAGCAGACAGCAAAGCGAAGAACAATTTTAATGAAAATCAAAATGTCTTTCTCACATGACGTCCACTATTATCCGGCCTCTGGTTAATCCATGATCGATCATTGAAGATGATCAGTCACCATGACGACACCCAAACTGGGCCTCACCACGCTGCCGCACTTCCAGAGGGCTCCAAAATGATCAGCAATCCATAAAGTAAATAGAAGGCCAGCCATATATGTGTCCTAATTTAAAAAAATAGGAAAGAATTAAATGAAAAAGAATTTTAACGCATGAAATATACCGTGAGAAAATCCCGTAAGTTCATCATGTATATATATAAATATATATATATATATATATAATTCAAGAAATATGTATGATTTTTAAGTTCATTATATTTCACGTATTTTTATAAGTCCATCCTTCAATTCATTAAGTAATATGTTTGTATTACTAATTAAATTAAAAAAAAGATGAATATATATAAAAAAAAAAAAACCACAAGTGGCACGCTAACTATTTAATAGTTTCTATTGAAATTATGTAGCAATCGGATTAAAATTTGATCCACACCTTAAAGCATATTATTGGTCAAATGGTAACATCAAAAGCAACCTTGGCAATATCTTGAGCCATATTTTAGAAGCGCAAAGCAAATACTGACGCGCTCAGTGTTCTCTAGTTTTAATTATTATCGTTATTATTATCATTTGTATTTATATATTCGTTTCAAAAATAAAAGACAACATTGATCATCGCGAACAAGAAGATCAGACACCACCACAAACCTCAACAACATCATCAACAACGAACAACAATGGCCGAGACTGAAGCCCAAACGCTCCAATCAGCCCAACAAAGCGAAACAACAACAACAACAACAACAACAACAACAAAGAAGACAATTCCCAATATATCCTTCAGCATCTGGCCTCCAACGCAACGCACTCGCGACGCCGTCGTCAAACGCTTAATTGAAACACTCTCTTCCCCATCTGTCCTCTCCAAACGATACGGCACCCTTCCACATGAAGAGGCTGCAGATTTAGCCAAGCAACTTGAGGAGGAGGCCTTCGCTGCCGCAGGTGTTGGCGCATCATGTCCTGACGGAGACGGGGACGGAGACGGCATTGAGATTCTTCAGGTTTACTCTAAGGAGATCAGTAAGCGTATGCTTGATTCCGCTAAGTCCAGATCTGGTTCTTCCAGCACCACTGCGGCTTCTACTCCGGCAGCTCCGCTGGCGGAAGAGGTGAAGAAAGGGCCTGAGGAGCCGGCCGTGGAGGAGGCTGCTGGTGTTGTTGTTGATGGTGATGGTGATGGTGTTAAGAGTGAGGAGTGAAAGGTTTCTAGAGTGTTCTTCTTTGGTACAAGCGGATAGCAGGGATGGATACCGAACCTCTCGCAAATTGAGATCTATTTTTACTGTTTACGGATATTATATATTAAATTTTCGGATGATAAATATATGTTATATTTTATTTTAGTATTTATAATTATTTGCCTCCTTAAATTTTCTCTTTCTGCACTTCTTGGTAGTATAGTTATCTGACTCTTATCTTTATTTCACCAAATTATAGAGGGTCAATTATCTGATTGTTAATGTTGCATTGCTTGGCATTGGTAATTATTTACGGAAATGTGCTGAATAAGTGATGCCTTTCTCTTGAAGTAAATGTTAAAGAAGCAGTATATGTAAGTTCCTTGCTTTTGTCACTTGATGGTTTGTGCTAAATTGAAATTTGCATAGTGTCATATTGATCAAGTTATTGTGCTTGGGTATAAGCATTCTGTTCTGGGTGTATGTGTGATTGCTGAATTATTTGAATTACTTGTTATGTTTAGTGAGTGATCTATATGTAGTCATTTCGAGATTTCAGTTAACAATGCCAGATGCCTATTTGGGTTGCAATTGGAAAATACTAAGATGCTATGTGATAGGAGATTTTAAGCTTGATCCGCTTACTTTTCTTCTTTGTATCTGTTAGCAGGATGCCTCATCATAGTTAGCTTATTGATTTTGTGGAAAGTGATTTACCTTTCTAGTGCCAGAATATTGGCTTTGTGCCAAGATTTGCCAAGAATGCAGTGTTTTTGCAGTTGGGAACTGACTCTTAACTTATAGATCAATGGATTAGCTGCTCTAGCGCAGGTTCTGGGCTTGCAAGACGCATACTGCGAATGCAGGAATGTTATCTTCACCGATGATGGCTTAAGCTTCTGAATAAATATCAGTATTAGTTAGACATGTATGGTTATTAAGTAGTCCTGCATGTATGGTTAATGAGTAGGCCTGCTGCAGCATTACTGTCTCTAGTGCGGCGATGCTTCGAATTTGTTGGTGCATTTTGTATTCACACATCACTTGAGTAGTTATTACCAAGTCTTGCATTCATTCATTCTTGGAGTGGTATGCTTAAGTGGAAGACATTCCGTTGATTCATAGTTTTTCGGCTGAAAATGCTCGTCGGTTGATCCAAATGAATCATTCTTCTGGTTTCTCTTCGGCCCCCGCTGAAAGGCTGAAACTGACCCGCGGCATAGCGCGCCCATTCGCTTCATGGTGGAGATTGATTTATTTTAAGTAAATGAGGATATCTGAAGTACTGGCTGCATTTCCATACCTTAATTTATGTGTTTCATTGCTATTATCTGCATAGATGATTTAGGTAAGGGGGCTGACCTATGTCATTGTAGGGGGAGATGGGTACTTCCACTACTCGGAATTAGTCGTCCCTCTGAAGTTTTCTCTGATTCAAAGCCTCTAATGGTGCTGGAATTGAGGGCATTAGCGCAGGCAGTTGCACCTGGCATCTTGGCAAACTGAATTATGTCGTCCGTAGCCTATTCTTGGATTTTTGGACTTTTAACCTATTTCGGCTTGGTGTAGGCAGGCCTCTGGCATGCTCTTTTGGCGTCCTGTTGGACTTTGGTCCGTTTGTTTTATACGTTTGGGCCACTAATCTGTTTTTTTTGTTGATCTGTCACCTGTTTGTCTTTTTTCGTGGGTGGATACTTTACAACCTCTTGTTGTTGGGCTGAAGGCGCTTGGTAATCCCATCTCCGTACTGTCGGCCTCTGATCGTAAGCCCACTTGTTTTAATATTTGATCTCTTGTGTGGATAAAATTTTAAAAAAAAAACAAAAAACAAAAATGATGGTTTGATAGTTCAAATTCCTTGGGCGACATAAATTCCACAACTAGTGGGTTACACAAAGCTTAATGCTGCACATAATGTCTTTCTCTTTTTCTTTTAATTCATGAAATTAGTTAAACTTTGGGAATGCTCCATTACTTCGTTATAATCTGAAAATTTGAACACTATCATTGGCCATACGGAAGAGAGACACGAGTATCACAAGTGTTTGAAAATTTGAAAACTATCGGTAATGAGATATGCAGGACATGATACTATATATTTAGAACTCGTACAACCACGTTAAATTTTCTTTTGTATTGTAGGCGAAAATCTTGAAAGTTTTCGTCAATGTATTTAATATATACTATTGATATCTCAGCAAATGCACATGTAACTTGTCCAGAATAGTCAAAGTAGCATCTCTAGCAAATGCTTCCAGTGTTGAACTCCTGTTTTTCCTCTTGGAACAAAGAGATTAATTAACAAAACGCCCTCTACTTGTAACAGAATATACCATCGGAACTGAGAGTCAATTTCTGGGGGCTCTTTTGTCGGAATGAGGCGTGTCTATACTTCTTTTAGGATGCCATTGAATATAAACATTTCCATTTTCATACTTGATACAAAAACAATTGGATATTGCACGTAACGGGATTTTTATGTACAGAGTTTTTCATATGAACTTGTAAAAAAATTTAACCGTTAACACAGTCAACCTCTTTGAATAGCCTTATGTTGAAGTTGAATGTTTGCGTTGTCGAAAATTATTTTGCTGTTAGTCAGTTGCTCGTGGGTTCTAAGTTGTGCTGGCACTAGCTAGTTTTCTCAATATCAAGTAGCACACGCAAGCACATGTTTATTCTTTTCTTTTCTTCCTCAAGGCCAATTTCAACGGATTCCTATTTTTTTTTTTTAATATTTAAAGAATTTAATTGATTCTAGCATTTTCTTATATGTATGGATTTCTTATTTCAATTTTACTCTAAATGTTTCTCGACCTTTAATCAAATTCCTGCTTAAGGGAATTTGCATTTCAGTTTTACTCCAACAATTTTTTCTATTTCAAAAATTTTCTAATATTATTTTAGGAGTTGGGTTTATTATCTTTGGATGTGGGAATATAAAAAATTATTTTAAAGGATAAACTTTTTATCTCTACATGTAAAGATAAATGTAAGAAATTTGTTGAGATCATTTATCCCTAAATAAATTCCTACATTTGGAGTAAAGAGAGTTTTAAGATAAGTGGTTGGACTTGCTCTAACGATTGTTGTACATGTGAACCTCGAGCCTGACTATTAAGTGTGAATTGAAAGAGGTATGCTCTGCATGCATCACCGGCAATGATTTTCCGCAGGCCTTTGTATGTATAATTAATAAAATATTTTAAAACTATTTTCATAAATACAAATCTTCTGTAGAAATTATCACTCATGACAAAATCTGTCCCCAGAATCAAATAAAACTATTGCTCGCGTGTGTTGAGGAATTTATTGTTCCTTCAAAGACAACCTATTTCACAAAGATTTATTAGATAGTCAAATTTTGGGTTCTCATTTGTGGGACTGAGTCAAAATTATTAATAGTGGCAGAACGCATGCTTTGAAAGATTTTGCTTATTTCTAATCCGATGGAACTTAATTGCTCTCTTATTTTCACCAAGAAAAAGAAAAAGAAGAAAACTTTTCTGCCATCCTTATAACACTCATGAGAACTCTTAGAAATCATGCTCATATTTCTCATGGCTTAAGCTCAACGTATGAACCGTACCCTTAATTTGTAATTCACAGCTACTCTTGTGATTTTCCAGAACAGTGGGTTGTATGACGAATGATTAGTCTATAGATAAGCGTTGTGCGTGTATTTAATCAATAACTTGAAATTAACTACTTTGAATGGATAAAATTTGAGATACAAGTGCTAATATAATTATACACGGTTGTAATCTTGATAGAATTATTTGCTACTGCAAATCAAAGGAAAATATACAGCTAAAAGATCTATCGTCTAGATCTCCTAAAACATATTTGTACACTACTGCAGAAAAAATTAAATGGGGTCATTTCTTCCCATCAGCAAGTTTTAGTTTCAAGCATATTTAGTCGTCCAAAAAACACATCCATAGGAAAACTAAAATATCTACAAAAAATTTAACAAAGATCAGACAAGGACATTTCTTCTGAATAAGACTTTGTTTCATGTATTTATCAGAGAAAAAGAATACAACATATTGATCATCGAGGACGAAACCAAAAAATAAAAAATCAAGAATGAATCGATATCTTGTACGTATTGACTGACCACCTACGTATTCACATGATGCATATTATATTCTACCCTTTTGTAACCTGGGAAAATTCTCTAAGATTACAATTCGCAAAGCTCAAAAGGCTGAAGAATCTGCAAACTCGTCTAATGGCCAGGTCCTCTGGGGCTTGGTCCAGAAGCCAACTTGTATATTAAGCTCCTTATCGTATTGCGAATGCTGCTAGAGTAGTTGCTGGAAGAGACGGGAATGCTAGTCGTGGCCATGGAATTAACTTCTTCCGCGCCACTAGTCACTGCTCGAAGGGCACGGCCATGGGCACCGCCTAATTGTGCGGACACCATCAGTAGTACAAGAATCAAGATGCAACAAGTTTTCTTCATTGAAGTAGAGGGACTCATCAGCTTGTTGCCAACTGCCATCTTTTGAGCTTATGCTGATATGCTTCTACTTTAATTTTGTATGCTCTCTGAGGAAAATATGTATGAAGTTGTTAGTGTGGTGCAAACTTATGCTATGCTACTGGGTTATATATATAATAAGGTTGGTAGAGGCTAGAGAGGACGGTGAAGCACTTTGGAATATTAAAACCTTTGTTGATTTGACGCGGCCCTACAGGGAGGGAGATGACGAATTTTATGAGGTTATTGTTCAATGGTTTACCATGAGAATGTTTTAATTCATTTGTGGTTTGAATTTGACTTTAGGCTTAGGAAAAATCGACATAGGTGTCATGTAATATGAAACAGCACTCCTTTTGGTATAGTTTGGTACGTCTGCTTTATGAGAGTACCGTGCATGTTCAACATACAACGTTTTGAAGAATTCAATTCACACGTTCTTTCTTGATTGAATGCCTAGTTTTTGCACATGGCACGCCTACCCCTTTTCTTGCTTTTTTTGCTTGTATTTTTTTGGTCATATTTTGCATGGCTAGCTAAAACTATAGCTGTTTTGAACAAGCCAGTCCCAAATCTGTGTCATGTTCGGACGAGTTTTTCTCACAAAGGATCCGCTTTTGAACTGTCCTAGATGTTGTTTTGCAGGAGCCGGTGTATCAAAAGTCAAAAGAACCAACGAGGCCTATATTACTTGAGCTCTAGGGCAATTAGTATTACCCCAAGGATTATTAAGATTCTTTTATGATATTATCATCACCTTTAAGAAATATTATCTACTACCAATAAATTGTTAATTGAAGTGGTAGGAGAACACAAAATTGAATGCGTGTAGGAGGGTTTTTACCTCATCGCTCCTCTCATTAGAGATTAGTCTCAAGTCCAATTTGATTTAGGAATATTACTATGAAAAAACAGGAATAGACAATGATTTTTTTATATAGGCGACAATTTAATTAATGCATATATATATATATATATTATGCAACATAATTAATAAATATATTATTAGCTTGATTGATGAATAATGTGATTATTGAATACTATAATAAGGAAGGTTTAAGGTTTGCACCATGGATGAAACATGATGTAATTTTTTTTTGGAATTATACATAGGTGGTGGTTTTAAAAACACCGATGCCCGAATACTCTAACTCAAAATAATAAAAAAAAAAATATATATATATATATATATATATATATATATTAAATGCGGTCTAATTAATATTAATAATATAATCCTAATGTAATCTCCAAACTCAATTGTTTAGATTATTTTATAAGAGTTTACCATAACTTTATTATCATTTTCCCCCTTATAACGTTATTACAACCTTTTTGGGAAAATTCAGAATTGTCCTAGCCATATAATGCTTTTGATGTTCTAAAAACTTGACTGATATCCTAGTTAATGATTTTATTGATTGACGTAAGGTAATTAAAATGGGACGTGCAATAAAGTTGACTGAGATATTGAAAATACTTGTTTGATTTAGTAAACGTAATGAAAAATACCAGAAATAACGTGGAAATTAAATTAGTTAGTCGATATACGTAATGGAATTGTGGTTAGGTTGCTAATGCAGCATCCAAGTTTGAACAATGACTTAGAAAAAAAAAAAAAAAAAACTTGCTATCCACCTCGTGTTAAGCTATCGTTACTTTGAGGAAATGATAAATAGACCAGTTTTGAAACAGAAAAGATCAACACTAGACTAGTTGCTCTCCCCAGTAATTCAATTAAAGTATACAAAGTCGGGCGGGAGAATCTCAAACCACGCATCGTCACTCCTGTTTAAAATAGAAACAAAGAGCTGAGTCCTGCTTGAAGATTTTTGACTATCGAGTTTTTCCAAGTTATTTTATTGCTCAAACTATTTTTTTTTTTTTAAAATGATAAATTAAAATTCAACTATATATACTGACTTAAAAATCACAGCAGCTCAACTAAAAGGTCAAACGCGATCACTGGAAAATATTTTCTTTATAAGCCTGACTTGGTTGCAAGCGTATGTTGTATTATTTTTGCCTACAAGTTTGGAAAAATGCTTCTAAAAATCGCTTGAATTAGTTATGGACACATCAAATGAAGCATCCAAGCAACATCCATTGGTCAAACTGGATTTCTATAGAGTAGAATGGACTGGAAAATGAGCTTGACTGGCTACACATACGTATATACTCCAACTGCAACCAAACCTTAGATAGTAATTGTTGCTGTTGATTAATAATTATGTTCACATTTACAAATGTCAAGACTGTTAACAATCATAAAATTTTATCTCAAAATCAATTGGTACTAGGACAAACAATCAGCATATGATGTAATTATTTTTAAAATTTATTTTTATATTTCCATGTGTCCGAAAATCAATGTGGGCATGCTTTGAAGTCCATGGTTCATGCCTACCTTTTTCCAAATATTAAGGCTAATTCATAGTAATGTCTAAAAACTCAAGTGATAAGATGACACGTTAATTGAGTCTTAGCTTTGACTTTGTACAAAATTTTCATCCATTCCCAGCGCCAGCAGTTTCGTCAGTGGTGCGTGATTGGAATGCAATTAGAGTCAAAAGTCAAAAGCTTAGCTTAATTAAAAAGCCATTAACTGTTTTCAAACTGCATTTAAAGACTTCCATGCCGTTAATATTGCTATCATCGTCCATATTTGCCCATTTATATTTGTACACGCCTTAATAGGGTGAAATTCTATCTCTTCTACTATATTATCTCCCGTCGCTTGCCTTTCTAATTTTTCATCAATCATGCATACTACTTAATCGCAATCAACTGCCTCATGGAAATTATTTAAAGAAAGATTATAAATCATTCCTTATACATGCCGATTTGCCCATCGCAATTTTGGATTTTTTATTGTTTAATCTATAATATGCGCCTCAAACGACGGCAAAGGTTTGTTTCCTTTTTTCTTAATTACGGTTTGTTTATTAAGGTTGTCCAGTTCGCTATTATTCATGAATTTGGATCCATTTTTCTCCATTAAGGTTCTCTGTCTCGCTTCACAGGTATCAATCTATCCCCATATCTGAAATAATTTGTTTCACATTTTTTCGATTTTATGAATGTTATGTACACCCCTTTGATTATTTAATTTATTTGTGTTACGATTTTTCTCTTGGTTTGTTACTTGAGTATGAGATTCTTTGTTCTGCATTTGTTTTGAGATTCATTTTATCGATCTCCATTTGCTTTTTCTCTGTATCAAGATATGCCATTAATTCTTTAATAAAATTAATAATAATGCTATGATGAATCTAATTTCAAACTTCTCTATTTTTAATTTATGACTCAATTTCTCTGGGTTTGTTAATTGGTAATTTAGTATATTATACATCATTTAGTATTTGTTTTACATGTTCAAATTTTTGTACCAAAAGTTCTCGTAAACAAAATCTTTTAGGATATATTATATTTTCATTATAAATAAATAAGTTTATGTGGGTTTTATAAATAAGTTTTTCATTATATTTTTTGACTTTTGTTTTTAAATTTAGATGACGCCGGCTATGAATTACACTGTGGATCTTAGACCACCAAGAGAGATGTACCGTATCATAGTACGTGTTGTTCATGCTTGGTTTATTACGAAAGGGACTGAAATAAATGGCATAGATCTGCTTTTGTCGGATGAATGTGTATGTAATATTCTTACATCTATTTTTCTATTTCATGTATAGATGACTTAGTTTATGTTTGTAACTGTGGTTGAAATTTTGTTTTCTTTATTTGTTGTCATAAGGTGATACACAAGCTTCAATCTGAAAGACCCTGATTCCAAAATTTCAAAACAATATTTGTGAAGGAAATTGTCTCGCTATTGTTAATTTTGGACTTTATGAAAACAATGACACTATTAAGATAACACGTCATCCTCAACCCATCAGTTTTAACAATTATACGTTTGTGAAACCTGTTATCACATATATACTACCACTAAACTATTTTAACTTCACGTGTAAATTTCTATTGAGTCCTGTAAATTTTTTTAGTATTTTATATATTTAATCACATATATTGTTCTCTGTGTATTGCATGGATAACGTACTAGTATATTTATAATTTATTCAGATTGGGATGATTAGCTGTCAAGCCTTTTCATACATAGAAACTTCATGCCACCCTCTGTGGCTATTTTCTAGGAAATGACAGTAGCCAATTTGCAGATTTATTCAACGCTATCACATGCCATGCCCTAGCTGAAAATGGATTAATTAGCATTGCGATAGATCTATGCTTGTGACCTTAAAATGATTATTCTTTTATTGGTAATTATGCAAGTATTCTTCTTCGTTTATCATGAGCATGTTATAATACTGCCTTGCCAATATTCTTCTAGTTTCCAATCGTCACGGATAGGAAACTAGTTGAGCTACTAATTACGATTTTCTCCCCACACTTCTTGAATCTTATTAATCTGGATCAAGAGCAGATTTTCTCACGAATAAGATTATCATGCTACCAATTAATATTTAAAAACTGAGATTATATATACTGAATCAAGATCTTCTCCAAACTTATACTTGTTCTAATATTCTAACAATAAATGTTAATTAATCATTTCGTTGTTCGAGTAAAATAAATGATTCAGATGTATTATTAGAATATTAGAATAAAATGTTGATTAGGAGATGATTCAAATCCATATATATTGGCGAATTATACTTACATATTATATATACTGGCAGATTATACGTACATGATACTTAGGAAAAATTAATAGCTAATAGCTGATGTACTCTAATTAATGGGTTCTCTAGGTAGTTAGTTGGCTCTCTCGCGTCCCGACAAAATCAACTTCCGGCTGCGCCCACTTTAACAGATTGAGAATGGCACGTAATATCGTCTACTAATAATTGTTAATCATAGAAAACAACTGGGGGAAGATTTATGCAGCCAACCAGCATATATATGTGAATTTAGTTATTGCAAATTGATAGAATCAATTGGTCTCGAGCTCCAATTACACGGACTAAGATTAGTTCGATGATTCGTTTTGAAGTTATGTACGACAAAATATATATAGCAAAAAAAATAAGCTATTCAATAATTCAATATGATTTGCATAACAAATAAATAGATGACAGCATTTTAGTTTCAAGAAGTTTTTTTTTTTCCTTTCTTTTTTTCTTTATTTGCTAGGTATAAGCAAGTATTTCTCATTAATCCGCTCTGAATGATCAAGTCAATGAACTAAACTAATATTGCAAATAAATCTCAACTTTTTTTTGCCCCATCTTTTATATTTTGAGGCCATTGAGAAGAATCCTGTATGCAGAGGTGGCAAAACGGGTTGAGACCTGTGGGTTATCCACCTAACCCACCAAAACAAAGGGTTAGGGTTGAGGATTCAATGGCCCGCCAGATAAACAAATCATTTGGCGGGTCGGGTTAGGTCACCCCGCGAGTGACTCGTGAATCCGTCAAAATGACCCATCTAACCCGCCAGCCAGCGCAAATGACTCGTGAACCCGCCAAATTCACCAAAACGACCCACCAAATCTGTCAAAATAACCCGCCTAACCCACCAACTCATCGAAGTCAGTTTAGGGTTTTAATATCCCTGACCTGCTGAATAAACGGGGAGGTGGCCCGACCCCACCCGACCTGTCCGTGCTAAGCGGGTTAGATCGACTCACAGGTACCCATTTACCAAGTCTACCTATATATACCCAAGAGAAAAGGAAAAGGCAAAAAGGGATCTCGGTGCACAATCCGTTCTGGCCTGAACACATCAATATCAACGCAATAAATATTACCCACGGGCGAGTTGCTATAGAATTATCAATTTGCCTACTATTAGGGTTTTGTCTGTCAAGTTGCATCTCAACTTATCCATAGAAATAGACAAAACACACAACACACATCGATTTGTTTATTGCTTGAGAGGAATTACGCTTCATTCTATCCAGGATTTTTGCTATTCGAAATTCCGACAAAATCTACATCTTGTCAAAGCGTGCATTGTCACATGCGTTAACCTTGTTTGCAGGATATAAATCAGCCTCCACTAAGCACTTCCTACATACCTATAACCCTCATTAACATTCGCTAAATCAGCACTTAACACCAAGAGTTATTAATAGAGGGAAAAAAAAAGGAAAAAAGAAAATGAAGAGCCCACATCGATCCTGCCTCGTGCACACTTGGATTTGCACGAGTTATATCATATTCATCCTCTTCCTATTCTCGGTGGATGTGGAAGGTGCGCGCCACCTTAAACATCATCATTTGCCTCAGCTCGACTCATCAACTCAAAGTTTCATAATACCAAACCATTCGAATAGCACTGCAGCTAGTTTCGTCAATGATAGCATGACAGATGTTCAAGCATACTCAGGCCCCAGCAGAAGAGGAGGTGGTCACTAGCTAGCTAGCATATTATTTGCTTTGATTTGCCAATATTTATTTATTATGATCACTATCAATTTCTTAAGAATTGCTTTTCGTTTCTTTTGATTTTTGACATTGTTCGGTTTTCTCAAAGATACAATATTGATATTTCATATGTGTACGTCTTTTTTGTTCTTGTTATTAAAACTTAAATGTCGATTTCATAGTAAAGATACGATGAGAGATAATCTTTTCATTCTTTTCTAATAGTTCTTGGCAAACTTGTACTATTTCTCAGATCTTAAGTTTAATGTCCATTTTGTGAAATTTTAACTATTTTCAACGTGCAATCAGCTTAAGTGTTAGACTATTTTCTTTAGGAGTGAGGTGCCGGGTTTAAATCCTGCCGGGAACAGAAGTTGCCGGGAACAGAAGTTGGGTCGAGAGTGAAAAGTTTGTTTAAAAAAAGAAAGAAAAGAGTATTCTAATTACGAAGGAAACTTTGTCTTTTGGAATGACAACGGCAAGAAGCAACATGACCATTTAATTCCCTAAGCTTTGTCCAAACTGACAAATCGATTAGTCGACGTGTTAAAAAGAGAGCAAGCCGGCCCATGCATTTGCCTCGTGGGTTCTGCGCATAACTTACTGGACTCGTCGAGGGGGTTAAAATGTCCAAACATTTGCAATTATGTTTAAGCCCATTATCGTAGGGTCTCTGACCCAATGATTACGAGTGGGGATCAGTTAATTTTGCTACACTTAGGCCCAAATTATTCAACAACAAACTTTTTGTTTTATATTTTTCCGCTGGGCCACAAACTTATTTATTTTTGTTGTGGTTATCCAGAGAAAATTCCTAGTGTTGTGAAATGTCACCTTTGGGTGGATCAAACTTTATGTTTTTTGAATAAAAGAATATATCAATGAGATGAATTAGTTATAGAAATTTCTCTGATAAGGTTTTCGTTTGATAACTTCATTAAAAGCCTCTTTCGATTGACTTTTTTCAGTATTTTTACTTAAGAAAAATATATTCATTTTACAATAATTATTTGTTAAGCTTTCAAAAAAGTTAAAATTCTAAAAAAAGTTTTTTGGATCATGAAAAAACCTTTTTTCACAAATTATATAAAAAAATCAATTTAAACAAACCCTAAATGATCAAATACTCTCCTATAATTCAAATTAAGACTAGAAGTTGACTACTCTCCTAAGATTACTGGCAATACCTTAGAAATGAAGCATTTTCCCAATTTGTAAGAGAGAAAATCATTTTGGGGAAATGCCTTTTTTTCTTTTTTGGCTCCAAAAAGCTCATCACAAAACGGAAGAAATCCAAGTTAGAAATACAGGAAGACAGACGACACGTGGATGCAGAAACATTTTGGACAGAAGTGTCATTTCAACAAAACTTTAGAATCAAAAGCAGCATTCATTTCTCATCTCTGTCGTCAGCGAAATCAAACCACACACACAACCAAACCCCCCCCCCCCCCGGGGAAAAAAGCCCACGCCCACCCCCACCCCCACCCCGACGCACACCCCCAAATTTGCCCAAATCGATTCCCATCTATCATCACTCCTCACCACTAGAGTTATTATTGAAAAACCTAAAAAGGCTTTCAGATTTAGATCTTAACTCCGATGAAACGCCATATCACCTCCGGCGACGACTCCGACGCCCTAACTACAACCACGACGAAGAAGATCAAGCAAGGCGAGGAGCTGGCGTCAAAGCAAGTGGAAGCTGTACTATCAGATGATAACTTACTCTACGAGGTCTTCAAGCACGTGGACGCGCGCACGTTAGCGTCGGCGGCGTGCGTTAGCAAGCAGTGGAAGCGTACGGCCCACGACGAGAGGCTTTGGGAGCTGATCTGCACCAAGCACTCCGCCGGCCCCCATCAGCAGCTCCAGCTCCGCGCCGTCGTCCTCAAGCTCGGCGGTTTCCGGAGTCTCTTCTCGCTCCATCTCTGGCCGCTCCTCAAACCTTCGTCTTCATCGTCCGCGCCTCCACCGGCTTCCGTCTGGCCTTGTCTTCCACCGCCTCCGGCTCCTGCAGTTCCGGGGAGATCTGCCGCCGGGAAGACGCGGTGGGGGAGGGATGAAGTTAATCTGTCGCTCTCGCTGCTTTCCATTAGCTATTTTGGGAAGATGAAATTTAACCATAGAGGAAAATGAATTTATTTCGGGTAATAATTGTAAGATCATTTTTAAGATATTAATTTCCAATTTGTGATATTTAGTTTCCGTTGAGGTGTGTGAGATTGTAATTTGTAATTTGTAATTTGTATCAGATCATTTGATCTGTTATTAATTATCCAATGCTCAAGTTTCAAGCTTGCTATGAAGTTGAGATCCGAGTATTTTCTACTAGTAATGAGTAAATCTTTTTTTTTTTTTAATTCTCGTAAATTATATGGAAATTTTAATTAAGAAAGGTAACAAAAAAAGTTTGTCTTTTGCATTATTATTTTAGAAATCCGTGTTTGGATGTGAAGAAAAATGGGGAAGATTCCATGGGAGAGTGAGACCAAACAGAGGGAAACAAAAGGGGGCGCCTCCCAGTTTTGCTTTATCGTGAAGGGGAAACAAAACACAAATAAGAAAAGCGGCTGAAATTTGGAGTTTGTCTTGTTTGGATCCCTGCACACACACGAAAAATATCACAGCGTCTGAGCCACTCTGGGGGGAAAAAATAAAATAAAAATTTGTTTGTTTATGTATTGTAATGTGTTGTGTCATGTGTGTTGCGTTTAATGCACTTCCACTTCTCTCTCTGATGAACAGAATGTTGAATCCGAAAGGTTTTTGGTTTTTGCTTCCTGGTGTATGGTGTTTGATTTCAATAATTATATGTTTTTGGATTATAAAAATTTAAAAAGGTTATCCTTGCTAAACAAATTACCACTTTTGGGTGTCTAAACATTTGCATTACTAAATTAACCACCCAAAACTATCACATTCATTCATAATTTTAAATCTATTAATTAATAGATTGCGAAGTAGACATTTCTAGTAGCTATCCTGTTACTTTTCCCTTTCTTTTTTTTTTTTTTTTTTTTGTTTTTGGGTGACGTTTCTATTCTTTTTCGAGGGGTTAACGTATGATGAAAGTATTAGTCGAGAAACATAGTAGTTTATTCTTTTTCCAGATTAGGTTATTTGTGATAAGTCAAGAAACCGAACATGGCTAGCAATTTAGTGATAAATGGTAGACCAACTACACGGAGAAGTTTTTTTTTTTTTTAACTTTAGAGAGGAAGGAAACAAAAAAAAGAAAAAAAAAAAACCTAAAGCAAGAGTTCTTTTAGTTTTTATAGGAGGCTACTTCCTCTGAAATTTCTTAATAACTAAAAAAGAAGAAATACAAATACAGAGGGGATATCAAACCAAAACTTTTAATTTTTTAATGGTAGATAATAATGTTATTAAAATAAAATAAAAAAATAGTTTTCCACTAAGTACATAAACAAATCCAAATTGAAAAATTAGTGGCCCAACTGTTTTGGGCGGCTTTTCAAGCCCAATATGATATTGCAGTGAGTATATTTATTTGACAAAGAGCTGCCCCAGGGGAAACATAACTCCTACAGTCAATCTTACGTCGGTCAAAATCCCATTTAAGCTTCTCATGTCCGTGGATTCGTTGCAATTATTATGGCTTCATATGTAAAAATCCCCATTTAAATCTATGTGTTTTGCATTTAGTTTGAAGGTCCATCAACATTCTCCATCCAAGTTCATGAACAAATTTGCTGCAGTCACTACAAAGTTGATCCTTTACCGGGGTTGAACCAGAGGAAGGAAAAAATGATATGCAAGTCTAGTATGAAATTCATAGTTTGTGAGCGTTCAATTTGTGTTTGGCTAGATTCCTGAAAAGTCGTCAAGAGTTTGGATAAATTTCTTCTCTTTCCCCTCGCAGAAAGTTCTAATGTCATCCCAAAATGAAGTTTCTACTGCAAAAGTTTATACAGAAGTGCGCATAATGAAGTCATACAGATGTTTGTTTGAACCGCTAACACCAAATAAATTGTGCTCTTCAATTACGACTTGAAAACAATTATACCTCTAGTTTCTACAAGTTAATTCTTTGGCAGTGGTAACATTCTCCATATTCTTTATGGTGTTTTCTGGCCTGTGGCACGGGTAAATATATAGATGGTAGGCTGGCAGTCTCCAGTTCTTCATTTTGCGTGCCACTTCGCTCATCAGATTATTCAATTTCATATCAATAAGAAAAGCATCTTATAATAAGTTCAATCCAAACACGGCAATAGTATCAGACCTCAATGGAGATCAACCCGCCAATTCACAGTCGAAATAAGGCAATCAAAGCCACTATAACATTACATAGGAAGCCATTTTTCAAGCTTGCAACACGTACGGAAATGAACCAGGTATCAAGCATTCCAGCAAAGACAATGACCCTGCTCATTTCATGGTTAAAGATTATGATATTAGTTAGTTCCCTTAATTATCCTTGCATCGCATGGTTAAAGATTTTGGGGAATGGATCAAGTCATAATGTTGTGACCATAACTTAAATTGTCAATTGTTGATATCGTTATTTCAATGATATAGACGGTTAACAGTCCATGACCGCCTTGGATTACGATATTGTGATATTGCAAGGAGATCTTGCCAAATATTGGAAGGCAAATTTAAGCTTACGGTTTTTTTTTTTTTTTTTTTTTTTTTTCTTTCAACGTTAGTTTGGGCTTGATCTTCTTGTAGGGCCTAAAGAGTAAGGCTGAGGCTCAATTTATCTTTTGGTTTATATTACTCCTTATAATTTTTGGGATGCTGGCATCAAATGTTTGGGCCGAATGTTCTGGGTTAGGGTGAGGCTGAAACATTATTGGTTAGTCCTTATTAATTTCAAAGTGACCCACTGTCTTTTAATATTTATAAATTACGGCATTTTCATACCTATTAATAGGTTATGTGAAGATGGGGATATGTAAATATTAAGGACTAAGTGAATCATTTATGAAATAAGAAAAATTAAGAGCTCTTTTAGCTTTGCATTTTCTCAAGTTGCTTATAAGCAATATTCATAAGTAATTTTTTATTCTTATAAGCAAATGATGGATAAGTAAAAAAATTATTTAGATTAAATGTGCTTATAAGCTATTAACATGTTTGGTAATATGTGTTTATAGATAGTAATATTTATTAAAATGACTAAAAATACCTTTAACTAATAAAATTGTGAAAACAGATTAGTTTTTAAGAGATACAAGTGTCTTTATATTTAGTCAACTCTTAGTACTTATGAGCAACAAAAATAAAAGTTGGAGGGGTTGTGTGTGTTTGTTTTTTAATTTTTTTAGTTGCTTATTGGCTAACTTTACTTACTTGTAAGCAAAATTAGTCAAACGCATAAATTTTATCTTTTTTACTTGTAAACAAGTTTGCCCAACTTATAAGCATTTACCAAACACCCTTTGAGTAAATTATTTCCAAAACAATAAGAGCAATAGTAGCACCTTTTTAAAATAGGAAAATTAGTTGAGGAAATAGGAATATTGCTCTTAGCAAAACTATAACCTTTGGGGGAAATTGTATTTTATGTCCACACAAAAGCATCATCTACCACTTTATTATAGGCCATAAAAATGAGCTCCCATTTGTCTCAAAAGTCAATCACTTTGGCTCTCAATAGGCAATATAGGCAGGGAGTATGGTTGATCACCAAACAGAATCATTCACAACTGACCCCTCCCCCTTGCTTAATGCTAAATCACGACTGTCGTATCAACCATTATAAATCTGTGGAAAATTCACATTTTCCTCAAATTTATCAACTCAAAAAAGTTATAAGCCCTGTTAGCCATCACTATTCTTTTTTTCAATTGTCCGGCCCTGAACCAGGTACACATTTAGAACAGAAAGAGAGAAAAATGTAAAAACTTAATAAGTTATGCAAATTGTTAATTAAATCGTTCAAATTAACACTCAGGGTTTACAAACTTATCTAAATAATAAAGAGTAAATTACATATTACTCCTCTATACCTTAACATATACTATGTCTCCTTATAGTATCAAAACTAGTTATTTATCCCAATACTCTAACCTATTTACACCTTATCCTCTATAGTCTATAGTGTCAAAACTAGCTAACCCCCTGAAGTTTTCAAAGTATGTAAAATACTCCCTATCGACATATATTTGCAAAATGCTCCCCTACCGTCATATATTTTAGACGGTATTTTACATATTTTTAAAAACTTCAAAAGGGTATTTTGTATATTTTTAAGAACTAAAAGAATTAGATGGCTTTAATACTACAAGAGAATATGATGCACATGAGTCAATACAAAAAATTAGGAATAATCAACTGATTTTGATACTAGATATAGTGTATATAAATCAGAGTACAAAGGAGTGATATGCAATTTACTCAATAATAGATGTAATTGTCCCAACAAACATTCATATTAATTTCCTAATTTTAACAAATTTATTCAAATTAGTCTATATTATTTTTATTTATTTTCTGTTAAAATATGAACTGAGCTTGAAAAAATTGAAGCTTTATAAAATATTTGACCAAATATTCACAAAAAATAATAAATAAATATTTCAAAAAATAATATTTGTCATGTCTTAATTAAAACAAATCAGTTATATTTGGATTTTCCTTTCTCTTTACTTTAAAGAGTAAAAACAATAATTAACCTGTAAAACAGAGTTCTTAATTAAGAAGAGAGAATTCAAATTATTCATTTTCAGATTGATTTGCTCTTTTTTTTTTTTTTCAAATTTTCTACTCAAACATGAAATTTCTCTGCTCCTTGGGTCCATGGTGCTCTCTCTCTCTTTCTTTCACAACTGTACACTACCCACAAAATTATTTTCTTTTTCTGCGTTTGGAGAATTGTACAGGACCAAAGTTTTTCATCTTCCTTTCTTTAGCCCATCATCATCGTCATCACTGATTGTTTCTCGCTGAGCAAAAAGCAACGGACTTTAAATTAAGCCATTCTCATAAGCACTTTCGACTATGATCTCACAAGACGAACACGGCACTACTCAATCTTGCTGATGCCGATACGCTTTACCACAGCATTTCTAAAAGCCTCAGTCTGCTGCATGCAAAGTCCATTCTTCTGATGCTGCTCTATCCCTGCCATGTAGTTCCTCACTTCTTTCCTTATCATCTCTTGCATCACCGCCATAAACTCCGCGCTGAAAAACTGCTTCTCCGCCACCTCCTGTGGTGCTGCTGCTGGCTGCGCCACCGGGACAGAAAACTCAAAACTAGGCTGAACCACCTGCACGGCTGGCGGAGAAGCTGGAGTCAAAACCGGACCTTGTGGTTGATATGTGGGGGTTTGGGAAACGGGTTGACCCGACAAGAGCATCTGAGATTGGTTGGGTTTGTTGGTTGTGTGATTTGCTTCAGATCCGGGCAAAGAAAGGGTCAGAGAGGTAGGTGGGTCTTGTGTAACCGGAACGAGGTCGCTATGTTGAACCGGCGGGGAGATGGCCCCGGTTCGAGCAAAAGGTCTGTAAACATGAGAAGAAGAAGGCAAAGCCAAGAGACTCGAATCGCTCAAATCCGATCCAGAAGGGCTACTCGGGTTGAAACAATAACCCGAAACGTTCGTACCCGGCCCAACGCTGGCGGATCGTTTGAGTGGCGGGCGCTGAGCCGAGAGATCAAAGTTGAACTCATTTTCCGACATAGACAAGCACTTACGCTTGAGGGTGGAGTTCCAGTGGTTCTTTATAGCGTTATCAGTCCGGCCCTGAAGCAAACGGGCTATGGTAGCCCACTTGTTCCCAAACTTGGCATGGGCCCGAATGATTGTGTCGTCTTCTTCGGGCGTAAAGGCCCGATGCTCAACTTGAGGGGAAAGCTGGTTACACCAACGAAGCCTGCATGACTTTCCAGATCGGCCAGGAATGGATTTGCTTATCAAGGACCAATTCCTCGGCCCGTGTTTTTCAACTAGTCGGTGTAACAAGTCGTCCTCTTCAGGACTCCACGGGCCCTTGATCCGATCCATATCTTTCCTCTGCCCTACCCCATCAGCCATCGCAAAACTACTAAAAGAAATATAGAAATCAGCCCCCGACTTTTGAGGGAATTTACGGTTTTAGACGCTGAGAAGTTTTCTTTTTCTTTTTTATCTGGAGAGGCGGAGCCTCGCCTTAACATGAGAAGATACGAGAAGGGAGGGAAGAGAGTTATTATATATATATATATCTATATGAGGGTGTGAGGCAGGGGTTAGGAGTGACCCGTTGGGCCGGTGAATGGTGATGACTGAAAGGGTAAGGTAGTTACTCGAACACAGCTGGCAAAGGACACGCGTCGGTTGATCATGGATTATAATGGATACCTGGACAAATCTCACCACCCAATTCTCGGCTTTTCTTTTTTACTTTTTTCTTCTTCTGGTTTAAAAAAAGTAGTGGGGTTAGGGGTTAGGCGTTCAGTTTTGGATTATGAAATTCAAATCACCGACCGTTTTTGGAAGTTAATTGAAACTGATGGGAAAGTGTGAAGTATACGCTTGGTGAGATTGACTTTGACTGAGCCAGCCTGGATAGCATATAAGGGATAGATTTGGATTTCAAATTCTTTTTTTTTTCCATTTTTGAATGAGCTGGCACAAGACGACAAAAATAGGCAGCACTAGTGTGCCCGCCTCCACGTGCCACTCACACGAGGCCCTCTCTCTTTTGAACTACCAATAACCGACCGTCGAGTGTCTAGTCCAATGAATTTATCTTGGTCAAAGAAGGATTTCAAAGCAATTTAAAAAAAAAAAATTTAATGAAGTCAAAAAGCACTGTGCAGTAGAATTGAAAGAAAAGTATCTAATGCTTGTTGCTTTTTTGTGGTGTTCTTGTTTCTCCAATTAAGAATGGCAATCGAAGAAGGATTCTGGATTCATATGTGGGATATCTAACTATCATTTATGATTTCTTGTTATTCTGCCAATAGACACACTCAATCCAATGCATGCCAAAAATTTAAAGCAAAATATCGCATATAAGTCTTAATCAATCATCAAATGCATCACCAAAAAAAAAAAAGTTTGATTCAAACTCATAAGTGAAATCGTTAAAAGGTCTTCAATTCAAAACATTGTCTTGTGAGCCTAAATTAATAATCTAACTTTTTGTCTAAACTAAAACTATTATTTGCCATACTACTATAATACCAAAAATATATGATCTTAAAGTGAATATAATATGTTTATGCTCAACTAGATTTCTGAACTCTTCAAAATGAATTCGTTTGAAAATATGATTGTGGAGGAAAAATTTTTGTTGGAGATTTACATGATCTGTTCGAAATACAACTAGACTTATTTAAACAAATGTGAAATTACTCTTAAGAATGTCATTTTACCAAAATGAATCAAACACGTACTACTACTACTACTTTTCATTAGACAAAAGGTGCATTCTTTTATTATCCACCCTTGCTTTGTGTAAGTTTTACCATCCACCCTTGCTTTTTGTGATTTCTCTTTCTTTTTTGACGATCTCCTATCGTCTTTTGGCAGGAAGAATGAGGTTAAAGGACCAAAGCTTCAACTTTAACATCCGTAAAAGAACTTATTTGCTAATCCCAATTGAAACTTTGCAAGTGCTTTTTAAACCAAAGTCAATAGTAGAAAAAATTAATTTGAATTTAAATAACGAGCAGCTTATATTTTGCTTTAAATCTCAACTGCCAACGTTGGATTACTTAATTGTTTTTATCCTTTAGATGTGACTCTAAGTTTGCAGTAATGGGCCAAAATATTGAAAAATGACGCAAGAAACCTAAAATTATTGAATGCAGAAGGAGAAGTCATCTTTCAACTTTCTGCAATCAATTAATGGACCGTGTTGTTGCCAGTTGCGTAGCTAGGCTTGGCAAGCACCAAAGCGACAAATCTGTATTAACCAGAACAGGGGCTTGTAATGTTTTTTCTCATCCTTTTGGTCGTGGTGAGATTCAAATGGTTGCTTTCACAAATAGTGAATGAGAGTAACGCATCCAAATGAAAATTGAACGTTGGGATTTTTTTGAGAATTGAAACAGGAGAAACAAATGGGAAAAAGAAGAACTGTGAGGAGAAGCAGTAAACAACACAAAAGACATAAAAAAAAGAGAGAGGGAGTTTTTGTTTGGTTTTTGTTCCTTTTCTTCTCTTTTGTTTTCTTTTCATAATCTATGGTTACTCTATTCAAAGTCTCTTTTGAGCTTAATGTAGATAAGTATTTGTATTATATTACAAAGCATTCCAACAAAACATTTAGTCACTCTATTGAAAATCAATTTCCCAAATAATGGGAAATTGTAATAAGATCTCATCGAAAAAGAAAGGGCAATGTGGTTTTCTTTTTTTTTTGGGGGGGGGGGGTAGCTTTTTCATACCCTAATTTTGAGAATTTCTTTTAAAAATATTCTTATTTTGAAATTGTTTTAAAATATACCCTTCTCGGTATTTGAATTACAGAAACGGGGAATAAGTTACCCTTTTGGCACGTTTCAAATTTTCATATTTGAATTTTAAGTGGGTCGTATAATCAATACGAGTTCGATAATTAAATTATCAAAACGGTGACTTACCTACCATTTACTGAATTGGTGTTGAAAAAGTGTTGCTGTAACAATTAAGTTACTGTTACGTTACGATTGCAATCACTAATTGAAGATATTGGAGGCTTTCTGCGAAATACTAAATAAAACTGCGTACTATTGATTGAAAAACTGATTCACTTTTTATATGAATCTCACAAGATGTTACATGCTGTTATATGACACAAATTAAAGTTTGCTTAAAAATAAGTTTGTTTCTCATATTGCATGCATAACGAAAATGTCATGTCCTGAAGTGTCCTTTCGAGTGACGGTCTCTTTTCTTCTTTAACAAACCAACAAATGAGCAAAGCAGCCATTGCTACTAAACGCGGGAGACAGCTGTGTAAAAGAAAAAATATATATTTTATTTCTGCCTCACATATACCGTTGTCACGTGCCACCCGTACCATCCCTCACCAACTTCTGTCCTGTGCCCGTACCCGCACGTTTTTACCTTACAGCCACGCGAACTTATCACGTGATTAAAGTTCACACACACCCCACCCCCCAAAAAATGGATTTTTTTTTAATTTATACCTTTATTTTGACAATTCTTTTCAAAAAATACCTTTACTTTAAAATCGTTTTTAAATTTATCCTTTTTAATATTTGAATTATCGAAACAGTGAATAAGTTACCATTTTCGACACGTTTCAAATCCCATGTTTGAAATTTGAATAGATTACATAATTAATACGAGTTCGGTAATTGAATTACTGAAACAATAATTCTTTTGCTATTTTAGTAATTGAGTTACCAAACGGTAATTCACATATTGTTTCGGAAAAAAAGTAATTGAGTAACTAAAATGGTAACTCACCTATCGTTTTGGCCCGTTTCGATAATTTAATTACCGAACTTGTATTGATTACGCGACTCACTTAGAATTCAAATATGGAAATTTGAAAGATTTCAGAAACGGTAACTCATTCACTGTATCGGTAATTCAAATACCGAAAAGGATAAATTTTAAAATGATTTCAAAACAAGAGTATTTTTAAAAGGAATTCTCAAAATTATGGTATAAATAAATAAAAAAAAAGCTTCCCCAAAAATAGCACATTGCCCTTTCTTTTTCGATGTGATCTTACTACAATTTCCCATTATTTGGGAAATTGATTTTCAATAGAGTGACTAAATGTGTTCTTGGAAGGTTTTGTAATAATGCAAATACTTATCTACATTAAGCTCAGAAGAGACTTTGAATAGAGTAACCATAGATTGGGGCAGATCTATGTATAATAAAGTAGTATATATTTCCTTTTTTTTATCAATATAACGCCTTGTCATATATTGATCTTTTTTCCTTTCAAAAGAATTTTGAGTCAATTCCTTTCACCAATTTAAACTATTTCCTACATGCTTATTGAGAACTGCTCACAAAAGGATCATACGCATCCATCTACTTTGTTATTATTCTTTTCTAGAATTATTTAATTTTATAAAATATAAAATTTGCGATTTTATTTTACATCAATGGTAAATTTTGACGACTAACAACAAATTAAGGCACAAAAATATTAGTTTTTCTTGTGTATGGTGTTAACTAGATAGAAATCCAACAGAGCATTTAGATGACAAGATCTCATTACAAGATCCTGTCATCTGAATGTCCAATCTTATAAATAAAGAGGAAAAAACAACTAGAATGCCAAATTCCAAGTAGTTCGCAGTTCCATTTTCATTGGCTTCTTCTTAAACATTGTCCGTAGTTCGAGAAATTATTTGAAAAATGACCTTTCTTAATAACCACTTTATGTCAAATAGAAAAAGGCCAGTTAGTAAATTTTGTGTGTTTGTGAAAGACAAAAGTTCTCTTCACCTCCAACTTACTATTTCTAGGACCAGTTTGGATTTTTTTAAAGTATTTTTTCTTTAGAAATTACGATAAATTTATAATAACTATTTGATTGGACTTCTAAAAAAATTAAAGTATGAAAAAAAAATTTAATACAAATTTGTTTTAAGCCAAAATTTTTCGTTTATAAAAAAAATTATTTTTCAAAAGTTGTTAAAAAGAAGACTTTAGAAAAAGCCAATCCAAACAAGCCCTCAATGATTTAGAAAATTTTAGGGTGTGTTTGAAAAGTCACCTTGTAATTGAAATTGGGTATAATTGGGAGTAATTACACAGTTTTGACATGTTTGTTAAACTAAGTAATTATATGGTCAAAGAGGAAATAGGTACAATTGGCCCTCCTCAATTACACTCTCCAATTTTCGTGGGGGTGGTGTAAACTGGTATAATTACTCTCTCTAACTTTTGTTAATCTTTTATTATTTAATAAATAATAAATAAATTTAAATAAATCTAAAATAAATGAAATATATAAATAAATATTTTCAAAAATATAATATTTATCTATTTTAATAGTATTGTTGATTATTATTAAATATTATTATTATTTTGCTAAATAGTATTTAAATATAAAAATATTAGTAGCAAATAATTTTTAGTTTCATATACTTATATTTATAATTCATATATTTTTGCTAAGTCATATTTATTTTTATAATAAATAATATTTTATTTTAAATATTTTTAGCAAATAACATTTTTAAATATTTGTTAATATTTTACTATGTCATATTTATTTTAAATATTTTTTAATTTTAAAAATAAATATTATTTTTAAATTTATATTATTTAACTGTGTAATTACTATGAGTGCTACCAAACATGTCATACAAAATTAATGTGTAATTACACTGTAGTAACCAAATTTAAATTGCTGTGTAATTACTATCCTTACTCTTTTAACTATAATTTTATGACCAGTTGCAATAAATCTCGGGCTTAATTAGTTTGACCTTTTTCTTTTGTCATATCACGTCTTTCGAGCTTGACATTTCTAGTTCATTGGATTCAAATAACTTTTTTTAAAAAGTATTTCGCAAAAAATAAAAACATCTAAGTCCACAAGCTTACTGTGTGTAACCATTTTCCCAAATAATTGAGAGTAAAGTTCATGCTTAATAACTAACGAACCTAACTATCACCCATTTGTTTGTTAAGAATCACTCGATTATTATTATCCATGCCCAGCTTAGGAGCACTCATACGCTTTCAATAAATTCTTGGCAGAAATCAAATGGTTATATCTCTCTAATCGTAGAATATAAGAATACTACATATACACAATAAAATAAAAAAAGTTTGTATTAGCAACCTTAGGAGTCGAATGGAGTAGACATTTAGCAATTTGAAAATAACAACGATCAAGTTTTAAAGTTATATCTTATTATTATTGATATTGAGTGTGCATTTAATTGATTTGAAAATTTCACTGTAAGACTTATAATTTTTTAGATAAATTTAATCTAATTCAATTTTGAATAATTTTTTCATCATAAAAAGACAAAAAAAAAATGGAAAAGAACTACGCATGATGCGAGTATAACTTAAAAAAAGCTAATTTTCATTTGCCGAAGGTTTAGTTCTTTTTATTTCGACTTTTTTTTTTTTTAACACCTTTTCGGGTGTTGGACCAGTTAATTGAAGGAATGATTCACATGGTGAGGAAGGGAAGAGGAGGTTTCCTCCCACCGCAGTTCCTGATTAAAGAACTGCAATTAACAAATGCAGACCTGCAGCACTGTCTTCCAATATTCCCCATTGATTATGAAAGCAAACTGCAATTTCCATGTCTGGGCCCACAAAACCATAGATTAACGAAAATAACAATAACAAAACAAAAGAAGCCTGGAAAGATGTTTCCATGTTTTATTACTTAAAACTACTCCGCGATGCAAAAGTTTTGCGTAGATTCTTCGTCCCTCGAGTACACCCATTTCATATAATAATTCCCCAACAATATTTTAAAGCGTTATTGGAAAAATTAATTTTCAAGTTTCAGATTACGTGTTGAAGACAAGGACCGCCAAGGTAACTTTTAGAGCATATAAACCGATGATGTTGAACAGAGCAACCATGCTTTAAATAAGCATATTCTGTTAGGTGTTTTAATCTTTAATTAATAGAGAACATCATGATTCCTAGCAATATGCATGTCAGAAAAGGATTACAGGACATCTTAAGCATGATCTATTTAATGCATATCCTTTTGTGAAATTTGTTAGAATCCGATGTATCTAACATGTGCTCCAACTAGATATTGGACACAATTCTGGTATGCCGATTGCATGACGGGCTCCAAAAAGGCAATAGATTTAGGCAAGCTTAATTGAGTTAAACACCGAAGAAATCAAGGAAATGGATTCTAACGTTAGAAAGTAGAAGTTCAAATCAGACAAATTTGAAATCACGAATCTATCTTATTAGATGAGATCAATTATTGAAACTTACAAGTTTACTCGTCCTATTACGAGTTGTCTTCTCTTTATGAATTAAGAGTGCTTTTTTTTTTTTTGTGCAACAAGTAAAATTCAACTAATCAAGTTTATCTATCGGAATAATTGATGGAGTCCAACCATTTATTGAAAAACCTTGGGTGTACGACATTTTTCCTATAGTAAATACCAAATAAGTCAAGTATACTTACACAGGGTAAGAAACTGGTTCGAACTCTAGTCATTAACCGCATTCAGCCTCAACTTTTACCGCTTGGCTATTCATTTTTCTTTTTTGGGGGTCAAAGAGTTGCTTTACTAATTGAACCAACATAAAAATGGACCTATTGAAGTGTTAGAGAGGTTTTGAGAAATGATACATATGGTGGAGGGATAATATAAATTAAATTTACAAAAAAAACAAGTAGACTTCATTAATGAGTTTGATACCTAACATGACGAATAGCCTCATACTTACTAATTAACTCTGAATTTTCTGACGAATTAAAGGCTTTTTTTCTTAGGTTTTACATTAGATTTTGCACGCTAGATTAAAGTTTTTAAAATAATGTCGTTCACATTGACTAAATGGCTGGTGAGCCTAGATAATTATGAGGTCTATTATTGGGAGAATTAATCTGAGCTCCATAAAAATGGAAGAAACATAAATTAAAACGAAGCTAAAATTTAATAAAAGAAAAAACATAGTATACGGACAAATTATATTAAAATGGGTTATAGAGAATACATGCATGCCTTAGATTCAGTGTGCAAGTTACATAATCGCAAGGCTGATTATTAGCAAAGACACTAGACCAAAAAAAAAATGTTATTAATAAAGACAGTGGGCATAAAGGAGATGAGTGATGTGTTTGGGACTCTTTTCTTTTTAAAAGGGTTAACTAAAGGAGAACTCTTTTTTCATCTGATCGCACTTTAATTGTATGCGAGGTTAATCGAGGATACGCGTGAGTGGCCACTGCGAGAGACCAACGCGTGAAAATTCAAAGAATAACCCCGCAATATTTCAATGAAAGATCGCCATCACACCTGACTGATCCCACGTTATCGTAAAGATTCTATTCTACCAATCGACCACTTACCAACTCACCATCCATTTGGGACTCTTCTCCCACTTACATTATTGGGTGCGTACCGAAAAGATCACTCAAAATGGCCAACTTTGTGGCGCCGAACTTTCGCCCCAAACGGACGATAGTACGATCGAGGGGGCCCACAAGACCTGCCACGTTAGATAAAACCTGAAGACTAGGCGCCCGACAGGTTACAGCCCAACCAGGACTTGCAAAACGCCACGTAAGAAGTTTGTTAGGTGGGGTCCAGGGCACAGTTGTCCTTTTGTGGGTGACGTGTGCTACGTCTTAACGGGCCTAACTGCAACTTTTGAAAATTCTGCACATCCTGATGTTGTCATCAGTTTGCCAGCTATAACGCACTTCTGTCACGAGTTCCAATGAGTGTCTTTTCTAACCAAAAATTTAACATATGATTTCTCCACTGCATGCACCTGTCGTACCATAATTAAAAAAAAAAAGAAAAAAACACGTACTAGTCAATGTCGAACCTTTCACGATCTTGGGCAAGAAAACAAAAACAACTAGAAAGATAAGAGCCGGGCCTACCTATTTCTTATGGCTATAATGACCCCAGTATTCAGGCACCATCTCGGAGCACATTTATCGGCCAAAATTTAAGCAAGATGAGAGAATACCATCTTTTTCTCGTATATTTTAACGTAGATCTAAAACTTCACCATAAAATTTTAATTTTCTGTATTGTTTTCTAGTTTAATATTTTGTCAAATAAAATTTATGTGTAAGGATGCTTTTATAATTTTTCTTGCTTATTTGTATATTTAACTAGGATTTGACAATGCATTCAATTTGATATGTATATGTGTGGATACACAATTATAAAATAAAAATCTTCCGTCTTTTTTCGTTCATAAGATGGATTTTATATAGTGAAATATTTTTTTTATTTTACATATTACTTTTGCTTAAAAGGTTAGCTCATTGCAAAGAGAAAAATAAGTATGTGTTAAGTGAAGGAAAATTTGACTTGATCTGTGATGTATGTGTTAGGAAAAAATAATAATAATAAATTGAAGTTAACTTTTTCTCTAACTAGTGTATTATCGGTGAGATGCACGTGATAAATGAGGTAAAACATTTTAATTTAGTTAATGCAAACATATTTAATTAACAAAATTAAATAAAGATAAATAAAAAATAAATTATACTATTTGAATAAGACAAAAATATTTATTTGACAAAACTGAATAACTATAATATAATAATAGCAAATAAAGTATAATGCAAAGAGTTAAGACAGGAAGACTTCGTAGCGTGAGTATCTACACGCATCAAAAAATGCAACATAAGTTGTGCAATTTGAGTGAGGGTCATTTCAAAACACACAGAAACAGAAAAAATGCCTCCATTGGAGTTTAACAGGGAGATTATGATTTGATGGTGTCATGGTCATATGAATAATGAGAACAACTTTAATCAATTTTGTTTCCAGTAAGGGCCTTACCATCAATTACATTTTTGCCCAACCTTATAATCTGTAATTTGGTTTCATTGCACAAGTCATTAGACTGATCAATATTTCTTAACAATATTAATATTACTGGCACTCTAATCTCTAATCATGACTTATGATATGAAAGACCATAACAACTTATACTATTCAATACATATGGAGAGAATGCGTCTCCTTCACTTTCTCTATGAATTTCTCCAATATATAATTCCACCTTGGGATGCACGTATTAGGAAAAAGAATATTTCAAATTCAATTCCCTAATATCATGATTAGCACAAATTTCGTAAAAGAAGCTATTTTCATCTTTTTCTTCATATTATGAAACAAAATTTGTCTAATTTTTTGTTTGATCTAAACTCATTTGGTGAATGATTTATCAAGTGCTTCGTCTATTTTTTTTTCTATTGTTCTTTTCTTTCTTGCACTAAACATTTTTTTTTAAATTCCTTTAATTAAGATTAGAATTTGTTTGGCAAGGTCGGATTGCATGAGAAATAAATATATGTAAGTGAAAATAAAGCCTCATGGTCATGGGAGAGTTTGAGATTGAGGCTAAAATTTACAAGGGAATATAAAATTCATCTAATAAATGATAATGTAGTTCAATTTTTTCTTTTTTCAATAAAAAAGCAGCACGATCACATTACATTTATTCTAAACTTATAGATCACGAGATGTTTTTGTCATATATATATGCGTGCAAGCCTCATGGTCATGGGAGAGTTTGAGATTGAGGCTAAAATTTACAAGGGAATATAAAATTCATCTAATAAATGATAATGTAGTTCAATTTTTTCTTTTTTCAATAAAAAAGCAGCACGATCACATTACATTTATTCTAAACTTATAGATCACGAGATGTTTTTGTCATATATATATGTGTGCGCGCGCATGCATAACGAAAGGATATAAGCCTTTCTTTTTTCCCTTTTCTGGTCACAAGATATAAATTTGCAATTACAAGGAGTCAAGTAGCTGTTATTATCCAACCATATCACCTAATCTTTCGGCTGTTGACAATGGGTTCTGGGAAGAATCGTAGCGAGGAAGGATACTTTACCCAAACGAGAGAAGAGAGAAAGGAAAAGACCATAAAAAGATTAGCTGAAGTTTAGTTAATTTTTTGTTTCTTACCTTAGCTGTGAAGCAAGAAACAAGCAAGAAGATTAAGAAAAGAATTTTGCCCACGTTTGGTTTCTGCTAAATGATTGCTATGGTGAAATATGAGCTGGTGCTTCTGACGACTTTTGCCAAAACTAATGAGACAAAGATGTCCATCTTTCACACTGACTCAAGCGTGCATTTGGAACAGAAGAACTCTAGGAGATTAGAATTTTTTTTCACCCTCTCTTTCTTTTTTCGCTAAGTAACTCTAGGAGTTTGATTGCCTTTAACTTTTTCCAATTTTCTTTTAGCACTGGTTTACTTCATCTATAAAGCAAATCAATGTCTATATGGTGATCTTCAATTCATTATCAACTAAGGCATTATTATATTATTTGTTATCTATGATATGCATATATTGTTATTTTTAGCTGGAAAGTTTAATTATTGATCAATTAATACTTAAAAAAACAAAATATATTTGTGAATTTTAAAAATTAATAAGTGAATTTATCATCTACTATTAAAAATAAGTAAATTCAAGTAAACTCATTATCTGATATTAAGAAAAAATCAACCCATAATCTATAAAATCTCTATTTTTTAACAATTTCCAGCACAATAGTATATATATATACACACACACACACACACATATAAAGTGAAAAATTAGATTAGAACAACTACAACTAAAATCTGGTCAATCACAAAACTTAATCCCTCCAAAGTGTTGCGTAGACCTAGTAATCACTTGATCTTCTATTTCGTCCGTTTTCACCTGTTTTATTCTTTGTAACATTCGTACTCGTCTTATTTCACAAAATAATATACTGATCTTTAAATAACCTTCATGAACATACATGTTATAAAACGACAGGCACATATCCGCAATATTCGTTTATGGGTTTCAAATACTTATAACGAAATTTATTGTCTATCATTAAAAATAAATTAATTTAATCAAATTTAAAATTTGTAATTAAAAAACAAATTAACTCACAAAATGTATGGTGAGATACGAGCCAGTCATTGACAAATGCGGCAATGAGTTTAGTAGTGTCAAGTTGTGATGTAAACGTGCGAAAATGGTGGACCATAGATGCCATAAATATCTAGCTAAGATTTTTAATACAACACGTATGCAACCAATAACCACCAAATTGGATTAGTTGGGTCGGTCATTAGTATCCACGCACAGAAACAGATGTGACTTGTCGTGGTTCATGTGACTCACTTTAATTTTGTATGCAGCAATATAAGCCACACACGCCTCCTCCCTCACCATTATAAATAACTAAACAAACGGCCTCTATCAAAGAATCCGCCGCTACCAAGACGCTTAATTTTCTTTTTTTCTTTTATTTTATTTTAATCACATATTTTGTCATTTGTCAAACAATTGCTTTTGCTCGTCTAATTTGTGGGGCGTTTGTCTCCTCTTTTTTCTATTCCTTTTCCCCTTGAAACACTCTAATTACTTTACAGCCTCCCTTTCAAGTAAGTTATTGAGTGGATTACAACTAACCAACCGTTGAATAAGATTAATGTCGCATAGAAGATATTTGTTTTATTTGTAGTTTTAAGGTTAAAAAAAAGAGAGTAGTATTTATTACGAGTCTTCTAAGTTATTTATCCTAATTGCTTGTATCTTATTAGAATGAAGTGGAACTTGATGAAGAAAAAATTTCTTTTCCACTGTACTTTTTTGAATTAATTTTATTATATGGAATATTTATTTCTTATAAAATATTTAACAATTAAAATAAGCTTTGAACTTTAAATTGAAAATAAGTCTATTCAAACAAAAAAATTATTCTATTGTTAAGTGGATGATTTGTCCTAACAATATATGTTCCACACGTTTCTATATCTTATAATATTTGCTAGCAAGAACCTCCTAGAAATTGTTAAATTATTTGATTCAAATGAAGGGGATGAAAGTGGAGTCTTGTCAAATGCTTCGATCGGTGGTATCAAATAGCTTTTTCCTTCACGGTTTAATTCCGATTGGTTGACCCACTTGAGAAACATTCAACTTATTTAAGGCAAACCAAAAATTTGTTCCATGATAAACGTAATTGACTCGGTCAAGGTTGGTGTTGTTAGAATTATATATATTTTGCTTGGGTTTGATAGTGCCGTACCCCAATAATTCGGACTAGGCTTATCATTAGATGAGCTGCATGCATTATTAAGGTTGATCCGGAAAACAAGTATTTTGGACTAATAAAAGTGTCTTTGACAAAAAGAAATAAAGTGGTTCAGACAAATTTGTTTTGTCAATATTCTTTTCCCCAACAAAAGCGCGCAGACACCAAAAAAAAAACGAAAAAAGAAAAAAAAATAGAGGACCTAATAATATAGTTTCCTAGATAATTAAGTTTCGTAATTTATAAGAAAGATGCAGTATTATAAAATACAGTGTTACAAAATGACATGAGTAAATAGATAAAAAAGAGAAATTCGTAAATATTAATTTTTATAATTTTCTCTTATTTATCCATTGGCCTATCTACAAGGTGGAGAAACGGAAAATATTCACAATTACCGAGTAAATATATTAGAAGGTCCCCTTGGTTGTTCTTTTGGGCCGTTCGATTGGATCAGATGGTCCAGTGTTCCGAATGTGAATCTCAATAACTCCTATAGGATGGGCCTGTCCACGGCGGCAAATCCGCTGAAACCGACCCTCACATGACTCGCAACCTGATCCAAACAAACAGTTCAAAATTCAACCCGTCCAGCTCTATTTCAGTTTTCTCTGGCCTTTTTTGTTTCTAAGGGAGACAAAGCCATTAACATTCAGAACAAATCTAGGGGCCGAAACCTCCCTATAATCTTTGTGTAACGTTCATCGAAGATTCTCTTGAGGCTCGTTCAAATGATGACAACCCAAAGGAAAGTAAAGTCCAAAGTTTGTTAGTCAATCCACATATTCATTTGTTTCACGATACACATGGTTAATTTGAACCCCAGGGGTTTGTCAGCAACACATGCTCCTTGCATTCTTCACTAAACAACCATGTAACCCATATGCCACCCGGTACGAGTTTTGAAATCTTTTTGACTCTTGTTTTTAGGTGGTTTATATTTTATCTTGTCCTAAACAGAGAGCTCGTATTAATATGCCTGGCTTTATTTAATTCTAATCATATGTTTTAAGTTTGGGTAATGCAATGTCGTTAGCACCTCTTGGTGGCATGCATTAATCACGTACATGTTTTGCTGTCCATTTGAAGAAAGCCAAACCTTAGGAAAGCTCTTTGAGAGAAAGAACTGGATAATTTGATAGCGACCATCCACTAATCTCACATTCGATCTCATCTACTGAAAGAGTATACGCGGGCCTCATATGTACGCAAGTTCTGCCACATCAATCAACTAAATTTGCCAAAATTTGAAGTAATTTTTCGCTTCAACAAATAATTACGTATTTGGCAACTCACAATCTTGATAAAAACTTGGAAATATAATAGACGCGGTCCAACTTATGACCTATTACGACAGCATCGTGATTTTTTTTGGATTAGGAATGCTAAATTTCACAAGAAGGCAGCTACCTACATTTGATGTAAGCATAAATCGCAAGATTAGCGAGTGTGGCTCCTCCATCCACGTAATGGCACTTTTCGCATGTGTTTGGACACGCACATCAAAAAGCTACCTTGACTGGATCTGAGATCAAATCTAATCATGATTGTCTCTAAAATAGTGTGTCTTACAACTAATGGGCTCTTTTGACAATTGGAGTTGGTGTATCCAGGTTCAATATTCTTGGATCTTAAGCTATAGGCTATTTGGTTGTGTTTGTTTGGGTGTCTACGCACATTTAAAATAAAATAAAAAATAATTTTGGGTGTCTACGGACATTGAAAATAAAAAAGTAATTTACTAAACTTTTTATAAATGTCTTTACAGATGTCCAAAATAAGCATTGGCAACACCCTCCATATTTAGATTCGGTGGGAGTTGAGAGATGGTAAGACACAAAAGAAGAGAATGAGGTATTCGAAGTTTGTTTGGATTGGTTTTTATTAATAAATAATTTTTTTTCGTAAAAGAATATTTGTTTTACGGTAAGTGGTCGAATTGGTTTTAAAAAGTAAGTTACAACGTTGAGCTTCGTTCTAAGGGTAAAAGATTTTGAACTTTATTAAAAATGTATTCAGTTCTAAAATCATGCAAAAATAGTTCAAAAAATCTTTTCTGAGATTATGCAAAAAATCTTTTCCTAAAAATCAACCCAGACGAGTTGTAAGCAGATAACTGCATCTTTTGCATGGAAAAAGCTTCTTGCCAAGGACGAATATATTAAGTGGTTTTCCAGATTAAACAAAAATCTTGGATTTACTCCTACTTCTAGCCTAATGTTTGTTGCCTGCAAATAAGGGCCAGGGCAGCTTGGTCACTGAAAAATCCTAAACAAGCATGAAGATGTTTATTTCTCTTCTATTGGCTGTACTTGAATTCTATGGCCTGTGAGGTTTAGTTGGCAACTAAACACATGTTACTGATACATTTTACTATTTCGCTATTATTTCCTAGTTGTATTATGTTTCTTATAATAATAGTAGGTATAGAAAATTCTATAGAAGCTTCCGGCGACTTTCTTATTACAGTTATATAAATCTTGCAATCAATAACTTTCCAATATTAAAATTTGAAATAGGTAAGAGCTCAAAAAGTCGTTGATGCACTAAGTTTTCTAATTGACTACTAGTTTGGTGTGTATTTTACCTTGAGGAATCTGCTTGCTTTCAGAATGGTCTAACCAACCCCGCACATCCACACGGTAAGCCTTCCACTTGCTATACGTTCCCCGTGGAAAACGATGCTCACCCTTATTCGATGGATGTTTTTTGCCTACGCCGGGTTGGTGAGCATTGCAGATGCGGCGTTCGACGGCTCAATTTCCCAGATCACCAACATATTCATATTAGCCGGCCAGAGTAACATGGCCGGCCGCGGCGGCGTAATCAACAACACCTGGGATGGTGTCGTCCCTCCTCAATGCCGGCCAAATCCGTCGATTTTCCGGCTCGATGCAAAGCTCACCTGGGTGGAGGCTCAGGAGCCGCTGCATCAAGACATAGATTGGAGCAGGACTTGTGGGGTCGGCCCCGGAATGGCGTTTGCCAATTCGGTATTGAATAAAGACCCGAGCTTTGGAGTCATTGGTCTGGTCCCTTGTGCCGTTGGAGGAACAAATATTAGCGAATGGGGTCGCGGCAGCCACCTCTACAACCAACTGATTAGTAGAACAAGGGCAGCGCTGCAAAGTGGTGGGACCCTCCGAGCACTTCTATGGTATCAAGGGGAGAGGGACTCGGAATATATTGAAGATGCCAAGCTCTACAAGAAGAGATTGTATAGGTTTGTCAATCATGTTCGTGCCGATCTCCAGGCCCCGGCACTTCCCGTGATCCTGGTAAAATCTTAATTCATGAAAAAGCATTTTTGACATGAGATAGACATCATTTTATCACTAAAACGTTTTAAGAAATGTGTATGTCGTTGATTTAGTAACGAATGCGTCAATAAATGCAAATTTTCCCATGTCTTTACCAATATGATTGATAATGTCATGCTTCCGAGCTCAGATGCCAGGCCCGTACCATAAGCGAGACTAGTATTATAGGTACAGTAATTATTTGGATATTACAGATATGGGACCTGGACAACTAAGGTGGGAATGGGGCTTGTTTCCTAAAAATTTGTTTGGTTATGGTGGCGCAGGTGGCAATAGCATCAGGAGGGCCATACGTGGAGATGGTAAGGCAAACCCAATTAGGAATGGATCTTCCAAATGTGAGAAGTGTTGATGCCATGGGATTGCTGCTGGAGCCTGATGAGTTGCATCTGACCACTCCTTCGCAGGTCCAACTTGGTGAAATGTTGGCTAATGCCTTCCATCCAACAACAGTGCCACTCCCTGTACAAAATCACGCCCCAAGAAGATACCACAATTTTGCATTTGACTTTTTGCTGATGAATACTTTTAGATTAATGTTTTCTGTCTTCTAATTCAAAGTATACAGACAACCATTTCATCTAATTTATGTAACTCTTTCGGAGCACGCAAGATTTGGCAACATCTTAGACACAGAAGAATAAAGTATTTTTTTTTATTAAAAAAAAAAATCAAAGATGACCAATGTTGTTCTCCTAGATTAGAGTATGCTGAGTTGCTGATATTCTTTTGCCTTTTTACTAGCTGTTTCACTTTCTTGTATGGAATAACTTTCGAAGTGAAATCATGACTGGTGGGTGAAGTGTGCCGATGGAAAGTGCACAACGTAAATAAAATCAAATATATAGCATACCCTTCCTATTCGTATGTACAATAAATATCTCTGTTAACGACAAATTTATAACAAACGAGATAGTAATGTTCCGAGCCCAAATACTGAGGTTTAGTCTCAATTTCACTTAACATTAAAACCCCAAATCATGACGCAACCATAGACGCAAGGGCAGTACAGATCAGCTTGTCCACCTGCTACATGTCGAGCCCTTTGATTTTCTTGATCAAGGCTGTCGCTAACTCCTCAGAATCATGAATACCTCAAAGGTGAGTGAGACTTGTACGCTAACCTTTTCAGTATTCATTCAGCATGGACAATAACGTTATGTTGATATCCAACTTTTTGTTTTTGTGACTTTTTCTTTTTCTCTTTTGTTAAAGAGCAGGTTAACTTTTTATCTGTGATGTGCGAGCAAGAATGTGAAAGGATCAGGAGTAAATTACATATTATCTTTCTGTACTTTAATTTATGTGTATCATATTCCTATTAAAACTAACTAATTACTCCTTGTACTCTGACTTATGTGTACTTTATTTCCCTATAGTATCAAAATTAACTAATTATCCCCTAAAGTTTTTCAAAGTGTACAAAATACTAACTTGTTGTCATATATTTCAGAGGGTATTTTGTACACTTTTAAGAACTTCAGGAGGTAATTAGCTAGTTTTTATACTACAAGAAAATATGGTACACACAGGTTAGAGTATAAGGAAATAATTAGCTAGTTTTAATACTACATTGTATGGTACACATAAGTCAAAATACAAATGGATAATATGCAATTTACTCAAAGATAAATGAAGAAGTTGCTTCATTTGGTATATGCTTACTACAAGATGCATTTTATATAAAAAAGTATAGTTTGTTTTGAATTTACGATGTCTTATTTTTATATTTCCAAAAAATAAAATAATGATAGATTGCTTATATATATTATAAGATTAAAGTAATTTTTGTAATTTTGACACGTTAACTAATTAATGAAATTTTGTTTATTCGGCAAAAAATGTATAGTCTATTTTGAATTTTAATATGACACATGTGATAAAATATCTTAAATCTTATAATATCTCTTCATTTCTATAAGATAAGCAATTTAAAATAAGTTCAATCCGAACACGCTAAATGAACATTGCCTTTTTCGCCTCAATAAAATAAGCATCTTATAATAAACTTATTCCAAACACAGCACAAAAAATGCTACACAAAGCGTAGACATTTCAATCCTAATGTATTGTACCATATTTGTTAATTATTTAATTTCCTTTTTTGTTTTTCTTTTTGATGTTCAAGGGTTATGGTTACGATTACGGTAGTGTGCATAATAGACACGAATTTTATTTACTTTTAAAATTTAGATGGTGGTTGTTTTTTCAGATGTTATGGTTGGTGAAAATAGCATTTTGTAAACACTAGAACGAGAAAAGTGTTAAACGAAACCAAACACTTGTGTAAACAACTTGAAGAATTAACCAAAGCATAGTGTATTTTTATTTATTTTTTGTATTTTTTGTATTTACAAAATAAAAGCCTACTCCCAAATGCCAACTTCCAAGAATCCATCCTCAGTGGCACACCCTCTAAACATCCCTACACAATTAAAACCACAAGCCACTTCGCCGTTGCTGGACACTGCTATCAGCCCAGCCTTTCCGTGGTCTAGCCTTTTCTTGATCACAAAGTCCACTGCTTCTTTCAGGCCCAACCCCTTGTACTCCATCAATGCTGCCACGTCACGAGCCAGCGTGCCACGTATGATGGCCTCCCCCTCCCCTGTGCATGACACTCCACACAGCTCACATGCATAGGTCCCCGCTCCGATCAGGGGCGAGTCCCCGATCCGGCCACTCATTTTGTTCATGAGCCCGCCGGTTGATGTGGCTGCAGCGCACCTGCCTTGGCTGTCCACCACCGCGCACCCCACCGTCTCCGGCGCGTACACGCCTATTGGTAACCCGTTCATTTTTATTGGATTCTCGTTGCTCGCAACACCACAAGATTCCAATCCACCCGTTGGAGTCCTGTAATCATACTGCTCCCATCCAAAAGCAATCATAGATCAGATGTAATAACAATTTACCAAAATTTATTTATTTTATCAGTTTGATTATCTTATCAAAGTTTAATAACCATTTACGTAAAAGATCTTAATGCAGATGTTCAGGTACCAGGATGGCGTTGGCTTGTTTAGCCAATTTTAGCATCTCCACGTTATCCTTGGTAATGAAGTATTCTTTATCCACCATCTCCACACCCTATAATAAAGACCATCTTTATTTAACACTGGTAGAAAAGTGACATAAAAGGATTACGAGTATTAGATTCATAGAAGAATGGAAAAATACGTACATGTTTTTCGGCAAATTCTTCAGCACCAGAGAAGGCGAGATAGGAATGAGGGGATTTATCCATGACGAGGCGGGCGAGAGAAATGGGGTTCTTCACGGTGGTGATGCCTGAAACGGCTCCACACCGCCGTCCAGGACCATCCATGATGCTGGCCTCCATCTCGACCGTTCCTTTCTCGGTTAGTGCAGATCCACGGCCGGAATTAAATAGAGGATCAATTTCTAGTTGTCTTACCTACATAAAACTCAAACAAACAAATTAATAATGTTTGGATTGGGTGGTGAATTTTAGTCTAACACTACCACTTGGAATTCAATTTTGGAAGACCCACCAAAAGCAATTAGAGGATTGTTAAAGAACGATGTTAGAGGAGCTCGTCTCTTAAAATTATCAACAACTACTTTTTTACGTTACCTCCTGAATAGAGGGAAAAAAAAAGACCAGAAATTTCTTTTTGTCGTGTAACATAGCATGCACCAAAAAGAAAAGGTAAAAAAAAAAAAATACAACAATAAAGAAAAATGTTGATGAAGAAAATTAAGAAGAGATTGAAGAGAGAAAAGGGTGATTGTGAAAATGACTTACAACAAGTTCAACAACATCAATGGCAGGGAGGGAGGAGCGAAGAGCGGAGATGCCAATTTCAAGGCATCGAGTGAGGAGTTGTTTCGCTCGTTGTTGTGTTTCTAATGACAGGTTGGGGTCCACACCAGCACCACCGTGCACCGCTATAGCCCAACCACCCATTCCCTCACTATTCTCCCCGCCTTCGCTCTCTCCACTCTTCACTACGCTTTTGGTTTTTTTTTTTTTTTTTAATATTACTTAGTTGTTTCCGTTGCTCTTTTTTCCTACCTCTCTACTCGTGAATATATATGTACACAAAACAGCGCAAGCGAGGGTGGTGGTCTTTTCGTAAATTATGATTTTTCTTTTTATCCTCTAATTTTTTATCCAAATATCGCGTTTTATGCACGTGTATGCATGTCTTCTATATAATATTTATGTGCAGGCTTATTTTTCTTTCACGACCTAATTCCATGTTCTCATATATTATTTTCTTTGTGTTGAATTTCAGATTCTTGGTTCTTAACATCTTTGATTTGTTAACTAGTGAGTTATATATATTGTTCTTATCATAAGTATGAATTTTCAAAATAAGAAAGCTTGAGTTCTTAACCACTAGAACTAATAATTTTATTAAATGGCTAAAATTACTTCACGACTTGTATTTGAGTGTTTCAAGATACTAATGAATTACACCCATGCACAAGAGAAAAGATAGAAATGGATCAAAATTTCAGGTTCACACCAAGAAGCCATTTATTTTATATGGATAAATTATAAATTTTGAGATCAAATATATTTAAGGTTTTGAACTAAAAGTCAACGAAGGCTAAAGAAGTGAAGGAAGTGTCCATCAATAATAGACTAAAAGCTTCTTCTACCAGATTATTGTGTTTTCATTAACCAACCATAAATTAGATGCATGTGAAGAGAATAGTAGAGAAAAATTTTAATCGACAATACCCAAATTCTTAGTCTACTTCTTCTAACATCAAACAATTTTAAAGATCAAACCCCACTCTTGTCTTTTTATCAGCTTTTTCTTTGTCCGAATATTTTTGATTTCTCTGTGGAGTAAGTGTCACTCGTATCCCTTGTTAGTCTCACCCAAAACAAAACAAATGACCAAAATAAAGAAAATTCTGCAAAATGAAGAAAACCCCAGTTTGGGTCGAATTTGGCATTCGGCAATTGCTAGCACTTAAAACGCTATGCAACAAAATGGGCCAGTCCACATGTGGTGGAGTCTCTTGGGCTGGTAGATTTGGGATTAGTGGGTCATGGCATGAAGTTTCTTCAACGAATAAAAAAACGCAAACTTATAACTGTTTCTGGTTAGATTGGCCACATTACCTGGGAATAGGGATGTCAATGGGGCGAGGTAGGGGCGGGATTTACAAACCCTTATTCCGCATCTGATATTTTTCCACCTGCCCCTACCCCGCCTCTATACCTATACCGGAGTTTTTTCCTGACTACCATCCCCGTCCCTATCGGTGTTTTTTACACCATGTTCCTACCTACGGGGTACCTGTCAACAAAAGTCAAAGGGGTCATAATATCGAGACAAAAGACCTACTTGTTAAACTCCTATCTATCAAGTGAAATCCCTACCTTTTAATGAGATAAAAATAAATAAAAAATAACATAAATCATGCACCAAACCTTAAAACATCAAATTCAAATTCTAATACTTAAAATTCAACATAATTTTACAACAATAACACATTAAATCCAAACTTGCTCAAAATCATAATTATTAAATATAACATATAATATACATACATATATATATATATGTATGTATGTATATGCATCTACATACATACATACATATATATACCGGGGTAGACCGGGGCCGGGTTACCCCACCCCACCCCGCCTCAGGTGTTTTTTGTGCAAAAACCCTGCCCCTACGCTGCTGGTACCCCTACAGGGCGGGGCGGGGTACTATTAACATACTTACTTGGGAAACCATCTTTTTATCTTTTTAAGATATTGTGGGCATCTCTAGCTCAAATTTCTTCTTAAACGCCGATGTCTAGTTTGGTTGTTTATAGCAAAAAAGACATGAATTTTTAAGAATTCAAGTTTCAATATTCTTGTTCTCATTATCAAGAATTAATTCGAAATGCCTTGACTTGATATTTCTATCTTTGATGTTGTCTCAACTGTTTTAAGCTCAGGCCGTTAAACAAGACAATGACCTTTCATGGATCCTCCACCATAATCGAGGAATTTACTTATATCACAAGTGAGCAATGACAACATACTATATCACGAGAAGATTCAATAACTATAAACCTTTTAAAATTTTTTATCTATTATAATTATATTATCAAATCCGCACAATTGTAACTAGTCTAGTTACATTCTCTAACTATATAATTCACAACTTGTATGCCTACTATCGAAGATCTAGTCTCCTCAAAACTGATAGGGTTGTAAAAGAGAGACACCTAGTAGATATTGGCACCCTATGGAAAGGTTGCTTATTACCAAACATCATTAATTTTAAGGTAATGGGCCAAACTCTGGGGAACATCAGAAGAAGTTGTTTTGTCCCTCTCTCTCTCTCTCTCTCTCTGTGCCACATGAAATAGACACTTGAGGCTTAAAAGCCGATTTCTAAGCTTAATATTTGTTGGGGAAAAATATGTAAACACGAAGAATACGAGAAGAAATAAGGGACACAATAATTACGTGGTTCGGCTTTAAAGCCTACGTCCACGGGCAGCAGAGAATAATTCTATTATTGATCACGAATACTACAAGGCTCTCACTTTGGTTTCTCTCTCCCACATAACATAATGAGTATTGCCACATATTTATAGTGCAAAGGTTTCCTAAACCTATTAAGCAGAAAAGGTAACTAATTAATTATGTGCTACAAAAGGTAACAAGCGAATAAGGTAATATGCTAACAAGAAAATCTGCTATTCTTGTTGCCCAAGAATACGGGCCACATTCAACAAATCTCCACCTTGGCACGTATTCGCTCCAATCAATACACCATTATCCCTGCAGCCAACTGCCTCTAAGAGCTCATTGCTCCGCACCGCAAATAGCAACCAAGTCCAAGCAATGCTTAAACTAGCTGATTGGAACCACCTTAGTCATCATATCTGCTGGATTCTCATGGGTAGATATCTTCTGCACTGATATGATTCCTTGTGAGACAACATCTCTAATAAAATGATATCTGATATCAATGTGTTTAGTCCTCTCATTATACATCTGATTCTTCGTCAGATGGATTGCACTCTGGCTATCACAAAAGACTGTACTTGTATCTTGCTGCAGTCCAAGATCACGAACCACGCCTTGTAACCACATGGCCTCCTTCACAGCTTTTGCAATTGCCATGTACTCCGCTTCAGTAGTCGACAATGCCACGAGAGATCGTAATGTCGCTTTCCAACTGATAGCACATCCAGAGAGAGTAAACACCTAACCCGTCAGAGATCTTCTCTTATCAAGGTCACTCGCAAAGTCTGAATCACAATAACCCACCAACCTCGCGCAATCTCCAATCACCTTGCTAAATAGCAATCCTATATTCGGAGTGCCACGCAAATATTTCATTATCCATTTCACCGCTTCCCAGTGTGTTTTCCCAGGTGATGCCATATACCTGCTCACAACACTAACTGCATGTGAAATATCAAGTCGAGTGCACACCATAGCATACATCAAACTACCAACAGCACTCGAGTATGGAACATGAGACATATGCTCCACCTCCTCCTCAGTTTTAGGTGACAAATTTGCAGACAACTTGAAATGAGCAGCAAGCGGCACACTCACAGGCTTAGCTTTAAGCATCCCAAAACGCTCCAATACCTTCTCAATATAACTCTGTTGAGACAAGAACAGCTTCCCAGCATTTCTATATCTGTGAATCTCCATGCCAAGAATCTTCTTTGCTGCTCCAAGATCATTCATCTCAAACTCATCACCTAGCTGCTTCTTTAATTCGTCGATTGCAGACATGCTTTTAGCAGCAATAAGCATATCATCGACATACAACAACAAGTACACAAACGAGCCATCTGGAAGCCTTTTGAGATACACATAGCTGTCATAGGCACTCCTTGTGTATCCAGCACCTACCATGAATGTGTCAAATCTCTTATACCATTACCGAGGTGACTGATTTAACCCATACAAGGACTTCTTCAGTTTGCAAACATGGTTCTCCTTACCAGGAACTATATACCCTTCCGGTTGACTCATGTAAATTTGCTCTTGAAGATCACCATGCAAAAACGCCGTTTTCACATCTAGCTGCTCAAGCTCTAAGTCATGAAGAGCAACCAAGGCAAGTAAAACCCTGATGGAACTATGTTTCACAATCGGAGAGAACACTTCGTTGAAGTCAACACTCTCCCTTTGTGTATAGCCTTTTGCCACCAACCGTGCCTTGTATCGAGGACCTTCAACCCCTGGAGTACCTTCCTTTTTCTTGTAAACCCATTCGCAACCGACAACTCGCTGTCCCTTAGGCAATTCAACAAGCTCCCACGTTTGATTCTTATGAAGAGACTCAATCTCCTCACTCATGGCACCCACCCACTGAGCAGAATCTTTCCCAGATATGGCCTCTTTGTATGAATTCGGCTCATGTTCTTCAATTGTTTCGGCAACAGTCAAAGCATAAGCAACAAGATTAGCGTATCCGTACCTTTGAGGCTCTCTAATCTGTCTCCTTTCTCGCCTAGTGGCAATGCTATACTTTTGTTGTTCAAGCACATTTTGATCATGTACCTCAGTTCGTTGAGTCGGCTGAATTTGACTGCTACTATTGCTAGATGGAACATTTGGAACATCAGCAAATACCTCCACCTGTTCTTTGACACCGTGGTCTAAACCAGCTACCGCTTTCTCTTTTTCTTGGTCTAATAAAGCAGACTCATTGAATATGACATCCTCACGATGAGGAAACCTGGAGACTTTGTATCTGTGCACCACAACCTGTAACCTTTCTTCTCGGACGCATAGCCTAGAAATATGCATTTCTTTGCCCTCGGCTCCAACTTGCCATCCTTCACGTGAGCGTATGCAGGGCAACCGAACACCCTCAATCAAGAGTAGTCAGCAGACTTACTAGACCATAACTCAAAAGGAGTTTTCAATTCAATAGCTTTGGATGGAGACCTATTCACCAAATAGCATGTCAGATTGACTTCAAATTTCAAAAGTCTTGACTCAAACCAGATTGGGAGAGCATACAACGAGCTCTCTCCACCGAGTTCTATTCATGCTCGCAACTCCATTCTGTTGTGGTGTCCCTACACATGTGCGGTGTCTCACAATGCCATGTTTCCTACAGAACTCATCAAACTCTTTATTGCAATATTCCAACCCATTGTCAGTCCTAAGACGCTTAATTTGTTTACCAGTCTGCTTCTCAATCAACGTCTTCCACTCGACAAATGTTGGAAATACCTTATCTTTAGTTTTCAAAAAGTATACCCATACCATCCGAGAGTATGCATCAATGAAAGTGATATAATACCTGGCACCTTTCTTGGAAAGGATTTTATTAGGACCCCAAAGATCAGAATGAATATAATCAAGTGTGCCTTTGGTGTTCTCCTACCTCTTGCTGAACTTTACCCTGGTTTGCTTTCCAAAGACACAATGCTCGCAGAATTCAACCGTTCCAGTTCTTTGTCCACAAAGCAAATCCCTCTTGCTCAGCTCGGTCAGTCCCCTTTTGCTCATATGGCCTAACCTTTTGTGCCATAACTGCGTAGTGTCATTATCACTCTCCTTGGATGTAATAGCTGTAACACTTGTAACTGTACTACCTTGAAGGACATATAGGCTGCCAGTCAAGTTCCCTTTCAAGAGCACAATTGCACCTTTGGTCACCTTTAAGACACCATTCTCACTTCGAAATTTGTATCCATGAGAATCCAAACGCCCAAAAGAAATCAAGTTTTTCTTCAGCTCCGGTACATGCCAACACTCGATAGATCTTGTAATACCATCAAACATCTTGATATTTACGATGCCCATTCCCTCCACCTTCAACGAAAGATCATTGCCTAGAAAGACTTTCCCTTCTCTTTTGGAATAAGAAGAGAACCAGTCGTGCCTAGGACACATATGGAACGTTGCACCAGTATCAAGAATCCATTGATTATGCCACTGTGATACACTCACAGTTAAAACTTCCCCGGTACTACTTGAGTTATCTCCATCACTGTCAGCACTCTCCACCACATTAGTTGAATTCTCCACCTTTTTCTTTCCCTTTTTCAGTTTTGGACATTCTTTCTTAATATGACCCTTTTCACCACACTCGAAACAGCGTAGCTTCCTTACTCTTGATTTTGACCTTGACTTGCTTTTTTTTCTAGTTGAAGATCCCCCTCTATTCTCCGATCTCCCTCTACTCACTAAACCTTCCCCATTAACTTCTTCCCTATGTCCCGGAATATGTGTTTGAAGATCCTTCGATTTTAACGAAGTAATCACATCTTCAAAGGTAATTTTATCCCTCCTGTACAACATAGTGTCCACAAAGTTCATATATGAAGGCGGTAAAGAGCATAATACGATCATAGCTTGATCTTCGTCATCAATTTTAACACCCACATCCTTCAACGCAATAAAACAAGAGGTAAACTCATCAAGGTGTTGTTTTAGTGACGTACCTTCTTTCATTCTAAGATGATACAATCGCTTCTTCAAGTAGAGGCGATTGGTGAGAGATTTAGATGCATAGAATTCCACCAAAGTATTCCAAGCCTCAACTACTGTCGTCTTCTCAGCAATCTCCAGCAATACTTCATTTGTCGCGGACATATATATTGCACTCAAGGCTTTCGCTTCGAGTTCTTCTCTCACTGCTGGTTTCGTCTTTTCCGGGATCACTTCTTCAATGACTTTCTAAAGTTCTTGCATTGTCATAAATGCCTTGAATCTGATCCTCCAAAGACTGAAACTCATTCTCCCGTCAAACTTCTCGATTTCAAACTTTTCACGTGTGGAAGACATCTTCATTTGCACAAAACTCACACTTCGGGATGGAATTTGGCTCTATGGATCGCAAAAATGGATTCAGCACATCGAAGAGCCTTAGGAACACCCCTGGTCAACTTTGGTCAACACTGTTCAAAGTCAAACCTGTTGGTCAAAGTCAACACCGTCCCTAAACATGTACTTCGGAGTAGAATCTGGAAAAACAGAGCCCAATAACGGACTCAGCACGTCAAAAAACGTGGGGTAAGGCTCTGGTCAAATCCAGTCAACCCTTGGTCAATGGTCAACAGTCAAAGTCAAACCCGGTCAACCCTGGTCAAAGGTCAGATCTGGTCAAATAGTCAAATCAATTTTTTTTCTTGGACTAGGCCCATTCAAAATAAATAAATACTCTTTTCTTTTCTTTTTTTCTCTTAGGCTATACCCAAAGCCCAAGCCCAAAGAAAATTTTTCCTTCTTATTTTGAAAACTACTCAAGCCCAACCAAAAAAAAAAATTTCAGACCTAAAAAAAAAAAAACCCCAAAAAAAGGAAACACAGAACCCGGTCCACCCAAAACTCCTTACCCGAATCCAAAACTAAAAAACCCAACCCGCTTAAGCAAAACCACCAACCCGCGGGCCTTGTCTTCTCTATCCGCTAGCTGAACCAAACACGCAACCTACCCGACCCGGCGCTTCTTTGCTCCTCCGGCCACCAAACTCGATGCCGATCACACCAGTCCACTCGGCGCCGCACGTCGAAGCAATTCAGACCTTTTTAATGCCGATTAGACACCGGCGAAGTACCTCATCGTCACACTTGAAACCTGTGACCTAGAAGCGTCAGAAAACGCTACACCTGGCCACCCAAACGCGACACTGACTTCACCAGAACACGCTCCAGTCGAGGGTGAGTTTAATAGCACCTTTCACGCGCCGATGAATCATCGAAAAGGCTGCAACCACCACCGCGTCGTCGACAAAGTTTTCTTCTCACGTCGACACGATTGCCGTGCACCAAACTCGATGAGAGAGGTACCGCTGAGTTCTTTGCGCGACGACGAACACAACGATACCAACCACCGTTGATTTCGTCACTCCAACGAAGAGATTCAAGGAAGGCAGAGAGGGTGACTTTTAAGGCCCTGTTTGGTTAAGCTTTATTTGGTTAAGGCTTTGTTTGGTTAAGTGTTAATTTGTACGTTGAGTTTTGATTCCCTTTTCCCTCTTGCAGTGGAATAAACCTGGTTCTCATACCAGTTTGTTGGGGAAAAACATGTAAACACGAAGAATACGAGAAGAAATAACGGACACAATAATTACGTGGTTCGGCTTTAAAGCCTACGTCCACAGGCAGTAGAGAATAATTCTATTATTGATCACGAATACTACAAGGCTCTCACTTTGGTTTCTCTCTCCCACATAACATAATGAGTATTGCCACATATTTATAGTGCAAAGGTTTCCTAAATCTATTAAGCAGAAAAGGCAACTAATTAATTATGTGCTACAAAAGCGAATGTCGAATAAGGTAATATCTTATGAGAAATTCTTATTCTAGAATCATGCGCCACATTCAACAATATTTATAACAAAAGGGCACCACTTGCTCCTTGCCTATCCACTGATAACTCAGCATAGAGGTTGAGGACCAATCTACCTATTACACTAACTAATTATTCTCCCCATTTGTATAATTCTTTTTTTATCATATCGAATTTACAGTTTCTAGAAAAAGAATCTAAAATAAAACTTCAAATTGGATCTCATAGATTTGTTTGGACAGGAATGGTCACTTTCCGTTCACAGATCTATTAGGGGTGTCCATGATTTTTGGACCACGTGTACGGTTCGGCCTGGATAGCTTTTGCCAAAAATAGTGAAGCTGGTCTTTATAATGTATGATCAGTCCAGACAAATATTATGGAAATCCAACATTAAAAACTAAATGCTTGGGTTGTCTTTACCTGTCACAATTGAATGTTGTGTTTGGCCTTATCTGGGATGGAGACATCACTGGGGCAGCAGAGAGTGACATTAGCCCAAGCCATTCCATACTCAACCTCTGGTAACCCCTTACCCTATATATATTGTGTCACAATATATAAACGTTACTATAAGAGATATCATGTAATAGTGAATTGTTCAAATTATTCTATCACAAACTTTATTATTCGTTTATTGCCGTCAACTTGTTCTTAGAATGTGAGATTAAAGGCCATTTTTGGTCGAGAGTCCTTAGCAATAATGCCTATCACGCCTGGAATGTGCATTTCCTGGTGCCCGTTGGATTAGATGGATCAAGTGCCATATATCTTCCAAAGTCTGGTTCCAATCAAATCATATTCTCGTCCAGATATGGGCCCGAACATAGAGACCCCTTTTGCAGCCTGGATTTTCAAATTCTGATTTTTTGTGCTGTTCGATGCTGACATCTTCTTCCCATCATTATGTTTTTTTTATTAGCATAAAATTGGAATCCTCTTCGAACTCTCTAACCCCATCTGCTTGATCTTGTACCCCTCAAAATTATTTGTTTCTTTCGTAAGTTCCTACCCAGTATGACGAATGAGCATAAATTTAAACGCGAGACATTGATAGAAACAAAGTGTCATTGACCATTTTATCGTGGTGGTAGCGAGTAACAAAAGTTTAGTCATTTATTGTCGGACTCAAAACTATGCGAACCAGGAGGAAAATTTAGACATTGGTTAGCCAAGATTTGGACATGATTGATAAATTAAATCATGAGATTAGGTAAGATTGTAGGGACAAATTCAAAAAGCCGGTCCACCAAAGAGTAAGATGAATAGCTGTGATTTTGGGGGCGGGGGGGGGGGCGGGGGGGGGGCGTAAATTTCGGGAGAGGGTAGTTGTACTGCATGCATTCTGGAGTAGTAGAATAATTAAACAAGAGGCAACTAACAGCGCTGCAGATCTCAATGTCGCAATTGTACTTACTATTTAGTATAGTACTTGTGGAAATAATATTAACCCCAGTCTCGCTTGCATGTGAACTGCATTTTGCATCTTCTTTCCTTCATCAATCTTGAGGGGAAACCAATGATTTGACAATCAATTATAAACTGGTTTTTTTTTTTTGGACTCGACAAATTCTTTAGTATTGAACACTTCGTATCGCGGTCCAAACTGCAATGCTCTGAAGAAAAATACCTTGTTACAATGCTTCAGTATTATTTTTATATGTTTTCTTTTTCAATGCTCTACGTAAACAATGGAGAACAAAGACAAATAATGTGATCAGCTTTAAATTCCTAAACTGTCTTCATCTTCTTAACCTTTTTTTTTTTTTATTGACTTGATTAGTCTTCCTCAACATAAGTACTAGATGTTACTCATACGATTATTATTTTTATATTTCTTGCTACTAGTATTAAGTCATAATAAGCTCTCTTAACTTGTACGTAAATGGAGTTTTGTGTAATCAAGGTGCGCACATCAATCTGAAAGATGTCGGAAGATATTAGTCTAATATCTTCTTTTTTTTTTATATTTAATTTGCATAGTACGAGTGATGTAGGTTTTTTCATAAATTAATCATTTCTCGTTTGAAGTAAAAACTCAAGGGTTTCGATAAAAAAAACATAAAAGAGGATTAATTTTAAAATCAAGTGGCATGGATATTAGCGAAAAATCATTGTAAGATCAAAAGGTTAAAAGATGGAAAAGATGCCAACTGGAAGCAACTCTCCCTCGCACTCTTTCTCTCTCTGATCATGATCAGCAATCCATCTCTTACGGTTGTCTTTTCTCTTTTTCTTTGTGGGTTGAAAAAAACACTAAAGTCTCTTATTCTTAACCACCAAAAGCAGTGAACGAAAGGACCAACAAGGACATCTCGAACCAAATCAAAGGACTTTGTCCCCCATTTTCAACACTAAAACTCCTCTTCTTTCCCCTTTTTATCCTTTTTTCCATTTGCATATTTTGGTGAATCCGTTTTGTATCCATTTCTTTTCCTTCTTTTTATCAAGTTTAACTATTTTTAATGCATATTCTTAGCTTTATCCCACTAAATAGTGAATATTCAAAAAAAAAAAATTCAACAAGAAAGTTAAGAAGAATTAAAACATATACTCCACATAAAGAAACAGTTTACTTAAAAATTAGTAATATATTCGTGGCAGGCATAAACAAATTAGAAAATTGATGAGAGAATAAAAGCGTGGTGCATTATTAATTTGGTCATTAAGTGTTAATCCCATGATAAGTGAAGCACATGAAGGACACAGTCAATATGAGCGGGAGATTATCTTTCGTTATTGATATTGCTGTCACTCGCGCATGGTCAAAAAAATTTTAAAAGAAAAAATAAATAAAAGAAGTAGTTCTAATAGCTTTTCAACTTTTTACGCTTCTTCTTTGGTAAGTGGTGGTCTAGTAGTTTTTCGGTGGGGTTATCTGCTAAAAACTACGGTAAGTTTAAAGCCGATTCATTCGCCTAAGAAGGGACTTCTTTTGGACAAAACAATGAACTTCTATTGTGTTTTATTTATAATATATTTGAGAATATATCTTATGTATTGAACTACTTTTTTTTTTAATTTAATTCCAAGTATTTTTAAGAAATATTTTAACATGATACACTAATATATAGAAAAGCATAAGTCCTAAACCCGACAATCGACACGTTTGCTGATCGAAGAGACTAGCACTGCGTTTAGGCACTTGGAGTTAATATACGTACTTTAGTAAAGAAAAATCTTCTGTAAACAAACAAGATTTATACGATATTTAAAGGCCACAAGAATGAATTATATAGATTGCATGTATATCATAAACGCCAAACATTGCTCATATAATTATTGCAATCCTGTGAAATTACATTGTGTTTAATTACATGCACGGAACCTATTATAGACTTAAAAGGCATGTTAAGAATGTTCCTTTAGAGAGAAAATAGAATTCTAATTACTTGTTTCACCGTAGGATTAGTGAAAACTAACTCTTGCTAACCCTCAAATAGCTCTATACCTTACATAGACTACTAGCATACTTTTTCCAAGAGAACACCAAAAAAGAGAGTGGATTTAAATCCTTGCCAACACGCGTAGTATCAGTATCATTAAAATGTTTATGGGGCGAGAAAATTCTTCAATTGAAGAAAGAGGCGAAAACTAAATATAGATACAGCAAGGTTACATAAAATTCAAATTTAGAACAAGACTCTCCAAAAAAAAAAAACCAACTCTTTCTGAATGATTTTAGGAAAAATGTATTTTCTGTATTTTCGCTCAATTTATGAACTACAAGTTACTAGTTTATAATACAATGTATGTAGAAGAGACCTATACAAGTAAAATTAGGTGGAGATATTAACAATAACAAACAGATTAACTAAAAACAAAATTAATAATCCATAAAAGTTATGCTATCACTTTCAACGAGGTCAAATTCGAAAAGATTAGGCGATCTGAAAATCTAAGACCCGCAAAATATAGCAGTGGCCAATGGCCGACAAAAATGCTCGTCCTTTGACATGCAAACAAAATTAAATCACCTTCTCCAGTCCCTATTTGATATTTTCTTCCTCAGACAAGTCTCTATCTTTGCTGAAAATCGAAGCAGTTTTCTATGTAATGAGAATGAAAATAGCGCGTCAAACATTTGAGTATAGACAAAGTTATGTCATGGTAAGATCATCATCAGTATGCCCATGTAACAATGGATTATACAAAATAGAAACAAAATTCACAAAAAGGATTATATAATAAACAATTAAGCATTTTATTAACATTAATGCTATGTGCAATAGAGAGAGAGAGAGACAATAAAATTAATTATACAGATAGCTAGATCATCAACGGAAATAATAATTAAGTACGTAGCTAAATTACTCCTCAGTAGTATTACAAGGTTTTTTGATATATCGAGATAAAAAATGCCGACCATCTTTACCTCCCTCCAGTCCAAAAATCCATCGGAAATCGTCCTTAGATAACCAAAGTAAGCATTACACGAAATGTGGGAAAATAGACGGTTGAGATGCAAAGATGGTAGGCAAATTAACAGTGCTAAATAGCATGTTAATGCTGTTATTGGAAATATTATATAGTGAGACTTGTCCATAATTAAGCAACTAATTTGAAAAAAAAAAAAAAAGCCACTTAAAAAGTCTATCGAGAGACATCCTCCTCCAGAGGCTGGTCAAGAGTCCTAATCTTCTTTGCTAAAGGCTCTGGTGATGAAGAAACAGATGGTGGTGATGGTGATGGTGATGGTGGTGATGATGATGATGATGCAGCTGCCCATGAGTCATTGGAGCTATCTGAGCTAAATGACACATCCATAACCCCTTTTGGGCTCCCAGGCAATGCTCCAAACTTGCGCTTGTTAGATGTGTAAAAATCAACACTTGATGCCACTTCATGGATTAGCCTACAGCACTCCTCCATTTTCTCCTGTTTCATCAACCAAAATGGTTAAGAAAAGAACATTAACAATCACATTAATGACATATCTAACAGAAAACCAAGGAACAAGAATGGTGAGAAAAACTACAAACTTTGTTGATTCCAAGGATGCTCAATAGTTGGCCTTGGAACTCCACCAAAGTACAAGGCTCGATATTATTGATAACATGAAGCATTGTGGCAGTGGCCATCACTGAAGGTAGATAACACATAAATCTACAATCTGCCCAATGATGTTTCACAAGAATGTCACACAAATTAAAGACATCATAGACTTAGAAACTAAATGAAAATGTCAATTTAGTTAAGTTTTAGATGCTTACCATAAATGACAGCCAGAAGAAGGCATTCACATCTCCTAAGGAATTCCCAAGACAGGTGAGTCTTTAGTCCCAGCCTCCTTGTTATGTAATCAAGAAATGAAAGTGGGGTCACAGGGTTCATCTTCCACTCAAGAGTTGATAGCACCAATATTTCCATCCTCTGAATTGTCTTTGCCTCAAACACATACTTAGATTCCTCAACCTGTACATAAGTAATTAAACATCATATAATGTAAAAATTATACAAGAAATTAAAGATCCAATAAAGCATTCAACACATACTTGAAGGTCTAATAGAAGAGGCACTTGAGTCTCCTCAACTTTCGCTGCAAGAGATAGACACGCCACGGCAGCAAGTTGAGTCATCCATGGCTTCTCACTGTGGGATTGGAAGCTAAACAGGAACCGATCAAGATAGTTCACAGCAAGAACCGCTGTTAAAGCAGAGAATGAATAGTGCGCAACCACCTTCAGCATCCAGTCTACTGCCTCATGTCTAGCCTCAACCAGAGATGGGTTATTTTCGAGACAATTAAACAGCTGATTTTCTTGTTCTTTAGACAACAAAGTGCTCAACTCTTCATCTTCCCACGAGAAATCTTGTTCAGATAGCAATGGTGGTTTAGGGTCTAAGCTTTGGTTTTTGTCAAAGCTCTCATCTTCTTCATCTCTGCAGCATTCCTCTGTTTCTACCTCTTCACAGTACAATGCTTCTAGCATGAATGGAAGATTTTGTTGGCTTTGATGATGATGCTCCATCGTCCTTCAAGAAGAACTGGCTCAGGTTTGCATTCATCTAGTGTGAACAAGATGTCATTTTGCAGAAGAGAAATAAGCCCAAAGGCACCCCTTGAGCTCTCTCTCTCTCTCTCTCTCTCTCTTTCTTGGTTTTGTATTAGTCAACAGATGATGAGAGAGATTTTGTGTTTTTATATGGCCAAAGGTGGTGTTTTTATATTTGTCTTGTGGGCTTTTCAAGTTGAGAGCTTTTTTGGTATTAGTATTTGAGGGGGAGAGATTAAAAAGACCTGATCTGTCATGGGTCGTGCAGCACAATAACTCGACACGTGACATTCGTACGTGTTGCCTATGTCGTGGGCCCGCCTGTGAAGTGGGACCCACGAGTGGAAATGGGCATTTAGCTTTGCTTATACTAAGATAAATCGGCTATATTTGGACCTTAGGTTTAATGATGAATTTTGTTGCATGGTAATGTAATGTCATCGCGGATCAGTAGTGGGAACAACGGGCCCATTATGATCATTGCATTTGAATAATTACGTATATATGAAAATTAACTTATGTCCCTCGTGATATTCGAAGTATTTTCGAGTCACAAGGTTTTATGGACTTTTTTCCTTAAAGGTCATGTCTGATCTCTTCATTGATCAATTAATCTATGGAATCAAATACTAAAACGACCCAATTTAGAGAATAAATCGATCTTCAATTATACAAATAAAATATAATGGATACTTATTGAGACCTTAGTTTAGCCTTCATGTAAAAGGTACATAAGATATACGAAACTTAAAAAAATTAGAATGAGCAAACATCAAATATCAAACGTGATCGTTGAACACTTTTTGAGATCAGAAAGTCTTTCAATATTATTTGTTCGGGCAGGTTTTTGAATGCTAAATCAATAGCAGAACTGAAAGACTGCTTTAGAATGGGATTGGCTCTAGTAATGAATCACTAATGTACTTCAAATGCTGCCATTATTTTCTCCATGCATCTGTTGAATAGCTACAGAATCAACTAGTAGAATGGTCCTTGAGACAGATTAATAATTATTGGGTAACGCGTCAATGAAGCCGAAAAAGTAAATACAGAAATTAAAGTGCGTCTGCAGGCAAGCGTGTGAGCACAAAATGTCAAAGGATCTCAACATGCTATCATAAAACTTACAGTTCTTTTGCTTCTATAGTTCAAAGAAAAGGAACAAGGATATCCAATGGGGAAGGAGAGAGAAGCTTTCTTTTCCTCTTTTTGGTTGTTACATATGAGCCAAGCGAAGATGTTAATAATCGATGATTATTTTAGGGAATTGTCCAGCATCTCTTATACTTGTTAATTTAACAGCATTTGGATTGGCCATTGAGGGTAATCAATCATACTGTAAGTTTCCAAGGGTCAAATGGAGACAAAATTTCAAAGTTAGTCTGCAGATTATTAATTCAGTTTGCCATGAATGTTGATTCCTCAAATTTTCGAAATTGTTACTTGAACCTTTTTCTTTTTCTTTTTTCTCGATCTTTAAATTAGCATCTTGAAACAGATGTCACATTAGAACAAAAAAGATAGAAGTTAAAATGATCATCATATCTCTAAAAAGTTTGCCATGAATGTTGATTCCTCAAATTTTCGAAATTGTTACTTGAACCTTTTTCTTTTTCTTTTTTTTCGATCTTTAAATTAGCATCTTGAAACAGATGTCACATTGGAACAAAAAAGATAGAAGTTAAAATGATCATCATATCTCTAAAAAGTTTAATCTGCCAAAACAAATTGGTTGTACTTATTCATTATTATCTCCATTATGCGCGGGTTATAAACGAGATTTCTTTAGAGTCTTTTATGTACAAATTTTTAATATTTTAAATGAGAGATGTTGAGACTTAAATTCATTAACTTAGGATCAATTACTATTAATTGTTACCTCGAACACTTTATGGTGGATAAATGTTATAGCAGCGCTTTATTACATTGATTTAACAATTTATAGTTGGTTCCACATTCTCACGATCACTTTTGGCAATTATATATCATTAGTTATAAGTAAAATGCTCGTGATCTTAATCCACGAATTCTTGAAAAGACTTACCAGCGGCAATACGGTAAATTCCTTTTTATACTTTTTTTTTTATATGACGAAATAAATTTAGTTGACGAAACTCGACTATCAGTACATTCGGCAGAGCCTGACCACCTACTGACAAATTCCGGGTACACAGCACGTCCCCTATTCTGTGCACCAGGTAAATCGAGGGCGCTCAACCCGGAGCAGTGACTTGAATTCAAACCCTGGTTATGAGTATATAGTCCATCTCTAACTCTTACCATTAGGATATTTCTGGAGGCTTTTTATACTTTCAAACACGCTTTTATTATTATACTTGGGTGGACTAGTCATGTATAGTTTACTACGCCCTTTCTATGTCAAAAGTGCACAAGAGCCACAACCCAAAACAAATAAATAAAAAATTTAAAAAAAAAAGCAGCAAAAAGTTACTATGCATGCTCTCCACCCTACTAGCTTATAAGCTGGGCTCTGGAAGAGTAGACTCTGCTGCCTCTGCTGCTCATGAATCCCATGAGGATATTCCAAAGAAGATTTTGAATGCAGTGAGAGGACGAAAAAATCATTCTTTTTTCCTTCTTTATCTTTTCTTGTAGCTGCCATAATTTTTACTCTTCTTAACCCCTTTTTTTTTCCATATTTCAACGCTGTGGAATTGCATGGTTAGATTTGGAAGCATTCACTGTCCAATGTGTAGTTTGTTGGCCCCTCTTTTCCAAGACCAGTAGACTAGTCTTTAAAAGAAAAGGTTTTTACAAGAGAGTGAAGTTGCTGTACTGGTGAGAATGAGAGGACATGCCGCATTGATTAACACAGTACATATATGTTTGAAGCAATGGAATCTGATATATATATATATATATATGATCATATTCATATACAAAACAAAGACAATGACCAGAATGGGAAAATCATATATACAGACTGTGGTATAGCAGTAAAGCAAAGATTATATGTAATGTAGTGGAAATAATATATAATATATATTCTGGTCTAAAGAACTGCACGAGTTGTGTTTAACAAAGAGGGAGTACTGCCTGTAGGTTTCTGCCATGATATGTTGCTTTCTTTCTTTTCTTTTCTTTGCTTTGCTTTTACTTCCCTTCCCTCCCTCCCTCCCTCCCACTCCACTTTAGAGGCTCGATCTTCGAGGACCTGAAGCGAGAGTGAGAAAGAAAGAGAGAGACAAAAAAGAACTTGCTTACATAGGATAGAGAGAGAGAGAGAGTTATCATCAATGGTGATTCATGGGATAGAATGGTTATGGACTTTGTGGTGTTGGTTGGGTATAATGTGTTACAGCCAGAAACACAAAGGTTATTAACCAAAAAGCAAATAATATCATCTCCAACCAATAGTAGCGATACCTTTTGTCCTAACTTGGGTACCTTAATTTTTCTTTTTTCCTAAGAGGCTACACCAATTAGAGGTTGACGACAAACTCCCCTAAAGTTAGTGTCTAAGGTTGTCTCTAATAACTCTTTTATTTATTTATTTTAATTTTAGTAATTTGAGATATTTTTTTATAATTTAATATTCTTTATTTTCAGTTTTACTCTAATAATTTTCTTATTTTTTTTATCAAACTCTCAATTTAAAAAATTCCTATTTTAGTTTCACTCTAACAACTCTCCTATTTTAAAATATTACAGTCTTTAAAGCTATAAGATAGGGGATGGGATTTGGATGTTGACTTAGGAATATGACAAAAACCCTTATATATGGGTGTTTTGTTTTAAGATTAGGAAAAAATTTAAAATTTTGGAAATAGAATAGGAAAATTATTGGGACACTTTGCTATTAACAACTCTCCTAAATATAAAAATTATTGTGTTTTAAGAGTTCTGTTAGAGTTAACCTAAAAATTCTCTAAGTGCATCTAGAGGATCTTTGAAGATGTATAGACCAAGAGAGACAGCAACCCTGAAATTAATCAGTTAATTTGCAAACTTGTCAGTTTCTTTGTACACATGTATGAGAAAATCTCGGAGTAGTGAGACTAGACTGGTAACTCGAGTCGTTGATCCATTTGGCATTAATTTTCAATTGTTTTATTATAAACATTATTTTCTAGATCAATATCTTGATAAAGAATTTATAGTTAGAACAAATCAAATGTGATTCTATGTGGGAAAAAAAAAATTGAAGCCTTAAATTAAGAATCGAAAGGAAAAGAAAAAAAAAAGGAGATAAAGAAAGAATTAGTTTTTTTTTTCCCAAATGTCGAGATTGTATAACCATATATGACAGCTGTTTTGTTAATTCATTGCGGTCAACGCAGGAACACTCTTGTCAATTTCCCCAACAAGCAGCCAAAAAGTAGCCACCTTTGTCTACATTTTCAATCAAAGCCTGCAGTGACCCAAAAACCCTTTTATTGGAACTCAACAATCATTCATCTCCATTGTTGTATGCATGGCTAGCCGGTGGGGACCACCCACCAAGTAGCAAGCTTAAATATTAGCATAATAATAATAACATGGGGGAAGACCTTAACATAATTAAGCAGCAGGCCTTTTTAATGTTTTACAAATTATTGTCATGTATCAGCATTCTTGTACTCAAAATATCATCATGGCATACGGAACCAAGACCATCATAAATTTCCTTCCAGCTGTGGATGATATTATTATATGCTTCGCTTGTGGGTTGGGCCCCCCATTTCATAATCCATGCTCACAATCCACTCTCTTCTTTGTTATAATTATAGCACATGTTTGCGAAATTCCCCCCGCTGTGTTGTTAATGTTCTAATGTTTACTAACTAAAATGAGCTGGATCTTGTTTTGCTTGTGTTGTGATCCATTTTGTTTTTTTAACTTTTGACCTGAAATCTTCCTCCTCTCTTGAACACTTTCCTAATAGGATGGCAACAACATTGTTTTCGTTGTATGGTCTGAATTAATTGACAACAACATGACAGAACAAAGAAGCATCAGATTATTATTAATGGCAACTTCTCCGAGGTACAGTGTGACTTTACATGCATTGGTAATTTGTTACACTATTGCTTCTACTGTGCATATTCACTAAAACTAAATAGACTTTCTCACTTAAATGTTTTTGAGATACATATGAACATTTCTAGAAAATCGATTTCCAACTTATTTCTTGAAATTTTCACTCTAGGAGTCGGTGTGGGAGCTACACGTCCGTTTTGCCTGTTAATACATCCGCCCCTGAATAAACATCTAGTGTAATGACATAAACAGTAACGACATTTGATTTACAGTATATATCCAACTGCCATTCACGCGTTAATTTCTAGTCCTCTAAGATATACCAATGGCATATATATATATATATATATATTTCTATTACCGAAATTGTGTCATATGGTTTCACCCAACTCATGCAAACCGTATCAATTGTTTTATAAATCGTTCTGCAACACGTTTGGTTAAGTTGCAAAGGAATCACGCCGATAAGTTACGGTTCTTACAGAGGTTTCATGCCAGAGTATTCTCCGGCGCATTTTGATACATTTTTTGCACCAAACGAAAGAAAAATCCGGGCAGTGCCATGTGAAAAGTGAAACCAGCTTGCCTACCACTCAATGATCAATCCTTCCAGCTACATCACCATCGAGGACTGATGTATAGATAAACCGCTCAACATTTGATACAACACCACTCTACCGTGGATAATATCTCAAATAAACCTGAATATGCCACACAGATGCTAATTTTTTTGTTGGGTGCGTGTTAAAAAGAAATTCAAATGGAAAAGCATTTTGACTAAAATTCAGACGTCAGCACAACAAAGTAATGAGTTTATATTCCAGTTTGTATTTTTTAAATCATAGCTATTGAAATATTTTTTTCTACTTCTCCTTTTTCCTTTTTCTTTGTATTTCTTTATTTACTTTTTTTTTCCTCCAACCCCAATAAATATATCATGTGCATGCATTTCAGATTTAAGATTTTAGATAAGCATATAACAAACACAGCAATAGTATGATTAATATATCTGGGATGATTACATGAAAACCTATTAAATACTCAATCTCAAATTCAAACTATCATGAACAAAATTTCTACTTCTCCAGGCTAGAGCTTGGACCGATTATGGTTGACAATAAGAGACTTAAAAAGCAGGTTTTTACGAGCAAAACCTACCAAACTGCTAAGTTTGACTCAGGAGCATCAAGGGAATTTTATTGTTCATGTGCTGCTGCATGCCTTAAAATTATTTTCAAACACTTGAGGGGGTGGTAGCAACTAGAATGCATGCGTCGTCCAATCTTACGACTTGAAAATCTTTGCCGATTCCTTTTTGTCCCATTCAGACGTGACCCATGTACGTTTTTGGTCGGTCAGCTTAAAGGTCACCACATCGGACGGTCGCGATTGTTTACTTAATCTTTAAGATCCACAAGAGAGCATGTCTGTGTGATGATCATAATTGTTTGCTGCCTTTTTGTGATATAACCTGAATATGGCATAATGCAGGGTTTTGACTACGCTTCTCTGACTTCCTTGAAGCCTTTTTCTTTTTTCTTTTAACGCGACAATTTTTGCAAAATGAAGTGGTCCGCTGTTTCATATTTATCACAATAATATGATGGGAAACTAGCAAAGTTTTGTGTTGTATTTCTTCTCTAGTTTTTGACTGATAACGATAATTATAAATTCATCTAATCTCATTTTTGTTAACTGCGGTCTATGATGAATACCAAATAAAATTCTAGTTGCATGCATAGGTTTTACGTATCGAACGTGCAACGAATCATATATATATATATATATATATATATATATACACACACATACATATATATATATATATAGATGTACATATAAATATAAAAGAGTTACAAGAAAGTGAAAATTGCATCCAGAGAAGCATATGGAAAGTGAAATAAGACAAAGTAAGAGAAAAGTATTTTTCTCGTTCTGTGGAGTATTGCGTACATCAGAATATATAACAAAATGTATACCAAATCAACTAACTATAAGGATTTGCAGGAGAGAATAACTATAAGGAAATATTACAAAAACAAGAATTTTTAAAATTCAAAAATTCAAATTATTTGACTATTATCACACCTCCTCCAGCAAAATCATGTCATGAACAGTGAGCTTGGACCGCAAAATTTTAAAACAAGGAGCAAATAACGGTTTTGCTTGTATATCAGCAACTTGATTAGCAGTAGAAATAAACTGGACTTGAAGTTCCTTAGGAAGCACCTTCTCTCGTACACAGTGCACGTCAATCTCAATATGTTTCGTTAGTGCATGATAGACCAAATTAACTGTAAGATACATGGCCCCAACATTATCACACCACAGCACTGGAGCCACCTTAGGTGGAAAGCACAATTCCATAAGCAAAGACTTCAACCAACATAATTTAGCAATAGCAAAAGCAATAGCTCTATACTCAGCCTCGGTACTAGATCTAGATGTCGTATTGACATATACCTTGACGTTGAATGCAGGTAAAGTAAACGAAGTTGGAGTTACAGAAGTGACTGGAGTGGAAGACGCTATAAGAATGTTATATTGGTGAAGGTAAACCTAGGAAACAAATTACGTGAGTCAATGGGAGGGATCATTTTTCTAACAAGAAGGAAATATTACAACAAGAAGAATTTTTTAGAATTCAAAAGTTCAAATTATTTGACTTTTATCAGAAAGCCGGATGAGAAGGAGGAAAGCCAGCCTAGCTAGCCAAATAGACAATAATGTCCCACAAATGTGTTTTCTTGTCCAACCAAGAAGAAAAATGATGGAAGTCCAAGTCAACAGTTATCTACCACATTTGAACGATACACATATGCTGCTGAACCACTATAGTTCCTGTACTGTTACTTTGTCCTGCAGCATTACCAAATCCAGATAATTCAAGCTATCCTCCCCAAAGCCCTTTATAAGCTCCACCACGCATAGGGCTTGGCTTGTATTTGCACAGAAGAGTAAGACTTTAACAATGTTTCTATAATTGATTCACATCTTTTCACATCCTCATGTAACTCCACCAATACACACGACTTTAATAAGTTCCAAAGGTCTCGTAGTGGTTATCAAAGACCTACTATTGATGGGGACTAGGATTTTATTTCATTCGGTGTTGTAAATAAATAATAAATAATCTAATACTCATAGCCTTTTTTGTTATTTTAAAAATAATTTTAGGTTTGAAAAGTTAATTAGTTCCTATTGGAAGCAAAAAAAAAATCTACACCGAAGCAACGGAGGATTTACTATTAATCATGTCTACAAGAAAACAAATAGGAGTGCAAACTGCTTGGCCAATTTTGGTTTGACCGTGCCAGTTGGGGCACACATACTTAGAGATCCACCAAAGTCAAAAATGACACTACTTGGTGAATATTTGCACGGCGTTACCTCTCGTAGAATAGTCACTGTCCAGTATTTTTTTGGCCTCGCCTCATTTGTTAAAAAAAAAAAAAAAGTCTGACTATTAGATTTTTTCCTAAATAGAAATTAATTAATTTTTCGAACCCAATTTATTCTTAAAATAACATAAAACTACCTGTATGTAAAAGAATTTTGGAATTAGTCATGTACGTTTCGGCACGATAAGGTGACTCTTTGGGCTGCACAGCCGAAAAAAGAGAGAGAGAGAGAGAAAAAAAAAAAGAAAAGACTCTTTGGGCTCAAAAATAGTGATGGGCGGTGTCTTGTTTTCAGGGCCATATTATGGCCGCCTATGATTGGACTTCAATGATAAATATCGTCCCTTCTTCCCATTATTCTTCTCACTTTCGGCCCAATTTGAATGTTCTTAGGCGAATATGTGTACCAATAGCCTAGCAACATGCTTCTACATGGATTGGGCAAAAGTGTCAAAATTTGGCACAAGGATAACTAGACAAAGTCAGATTGCCACATGCATGTAATAATTCCAAACTGCAGTCCAATGTTAAGATAACAGAAATGTTGTTTGTGATGGCCACACATACGTAGTTGCTTTGGTATTTTTGTCATGGTGGGTGGATTATGGAACTCCACATTGTAGAATCATTTTACCTATGAAAATCCATTAGTAATCTATCTATAAAGAAGTCTATATCATGATCACCTTCCTCACTACACAAGATTTGGACAATTTAAGGAGATAATATTATAATATTATAGGCATGTTGGGCAGCATTGATTTCAAGTTTTACAAGAGAACTTATTGATAGTCAAAGCTAGTTTCTTCTTTTCACTTATCTATCTTTTAGTGGAACGGGTGATACGTAGAGATTTCAGAATTTGAATTAATTATATAAAATTTATTTTATTGTAATTACATATATATATTATTTTTTATACAACAAAAACTCAGTAGACGGATCACCGGACAATCCGACCAACAATTGAAAAATCTCGAGCAAAAAGACTGACTCGCACAATTTAATCATACGTTCGGTGGGTGGGGAAATTCTGAGGGGCCCAAACAAACATTGAAACACAGACAAGGGTGGTGACATATGGTGCAAGTAAAGGCCGTCCACCGGACCTCCTTCTTCCCTCTTTTTCTAATTCATTCAAAAGAGGAGTGTTATTGTCAGAAATTGATGTCTCAGTCTTACCTTAGACCAGTTTCCTTTTCCCCACACCAGTCAGTCTTATCACCCAACCAAACCCATCGTGCAGCACGCTTCTTTCATCCAGTTCATCTCCTTTTACAAACCGATAGGGAGCACTGTTATCACAAATTATTTTAAACCCCTCCTAATGATTTTAAAATTTATATAACATTCTTATTATATTATTTTTGGGTCTATGGTTGATTAAAAGAAAAAGTTAAATTTTTCCAAGGTAAATTTGTTTGCTTACCTGACACTGGACCAGGTAGAGACTTTATATCTAGCTTTGGTCGGTTAATTACTTTGACCATTTTCTTTTCTTTTTCTCTTTAATGGCGTTAATTACTTTGACAAGACATTAACATGTTTGGCTTAATCTTACTTATGAATTACGAAAATTAATGGGGCCTTGCTTCTTGACAAAATTGGCAAAACTAGCAGCAAGAAAAAAATAAAATAAAATTGAAAACAGACTTCAAGAGTTCGACTTTGAATTTTGCTCCAAAGCCACACACACACACACACACACACATATATATATATATATATATATATATATATATATATATGCGCGTGTGCGCCCGTATACAACTATATAAATGGTCCCAATCTAATCACAAATTATTCATATAAGATGCAATCACATATGAATTTCATTTTATACTGCTAACCGCAAAAATAATAACATTAAGCGTGTCATTTTTTTTTCTTTATTTTTTTAATGGTCTAAAAACATATCAAGTAACACTCAAAAGACTGAATAGAAGATAGAATTAACAAAAACTAACACAGGATACACGAAGAACTACTTTAATTTGGTCAAATTAGGAACGCTTATTCACTTAGCGAGAAAAGGAAAGAAAAAACGAAACACAAACACTCAAAAGAAATTAATTTTGTCTTTTAATGGATTTTATGGTAATATCTTCAGACATTTGTTGCGACTTGCATGTTGGTTTAGTATGTATTTGGCAACAGCTTTTCAAGTAGTGTTTAGCGTTTTGATTAATCAAAATATTATTTTGCTAAATTATTACTGTTTGGCAAATTAACATTTTAAGTAGTTTTTAAGTAACTTTTAGCATTTCAACTAACGTTTTTCAAAAGCTAAAAAATTTTAGCCTCTCAAGTAATTTTTAGCTTTTCATGTTTTTTTGGCAATTCTATCCTTTTTACATCTTTTCATTTTTTTATTATTTTTCCAATCTCTCTCTATATTTTTACATTTCCTTTCACAAATATAAATAATAAATAATATAAAAATAAATTTCAATTTCTATATAATCAACATTACTAAAAAGCATAAGTTTTATTAGTACTTTTTTTGACAAAATAATTTTGAATCAATTGAAATTAATTTTTGTAATATTGATACAAATATTTTATCAAAAAATTAGTTATACTTTAATATTAAAATATGATTATGAAAATAAATATTTGATTATGAAATATATTATATTATTCCTATAATGGTAATAATAATTACAATTATCATAATAACCATATATAATAATACCATGATATCAATATATTTTTACATCATTATACTTTCATCAGCTAATTTTACCGAATATATTTTATTCAATCAGCTAATTAAATAACTATCTGCTAAGATTTAAAATATAACAACTATTAGTTACCCAAATATCCAATGCATTATTAGCAGTTAAAAAAGAACAAATAACAACACTTATTATATTATTAAGATGATTAATGATTATTATTATGAGAGCAAATCAAAGATTGTGCATTGAAGGTGTCAAAGTCCAAATGGGCAAATTTTGTTGCGTAGCTAACCCCGGCGTGCATGTGGGCCTTTTAATACCAAGAAATGGTGTGATGACTCCATCATCAATTCAATGGTAGGCTCCTCTTTGACCCAAAAAAATAATAATAATAATAATAACAATAATATAAATAAATAAACAAATTGAATGGTGGGCTCCTGTAGACAAAAACATGGGTTCATCCTATTATTGTCCTCTGGAGAAACGTTCCTGTCAAGACATCCCCACCCACTTTCAGTGCTCCTCACCATCAGGTTTTTCAATCATTTCCACTAATTTCGATTTTAATTTTTTAATTAAAAAATTCATAAAAAAATAAGGCAAAACAGTTTTACTACGAGTTGCCCATTTAAAATATAAAATAGAAAATTTTGAAAGGTAGTAAAGTAGAATAAATACTTCAATAAAATAAAAGTATTTTACAATTTAAGTCCGTGACATTTTTTCAAAGTTCCACCATTGTTGTGACTTTTTAAAAGAATGTTGACCAATTACAAAAACATGTTTGACGATTGTATGATCTGGTTTTGGCGGAAAACAATTCATAATAGTGATCATGTCTTCTAAGATGAATTTGCAATCTTTAAATGAGACCTTTTTTTTTTTTTATGGGTCTATGAAAAAGGATCTTTCATTAAAAATTACTAGCTAACTCTAGTGGAATCAGAGATGAGATATAGAGCATTAAAGATTATCAAGGAGGAAACTCCGACTAATTTTGAGATAAATTATTTTATTTAGCATTCTTAGCTGATCAATTTGTCATCTCTTTTATATTTCTAAAAACATGCACAATGCCAAGACTCCTAGAATTGTCAATGAATTTTTCCACATCCTGTATAAGATAGTTGATTGATAAGTTTAGTAAAAACTTGCCTTTTCAACTATTAACAAGTTCTAAACAGTTCGTTTCAATAGTTGTGTTTATCAGTTCTTCCTTTCACCATCAAACAAGCTTCTCTAAGAGCTATCATCTCCGCATGCATTGTTGAATCACAAGCCATTCTTTTAGCCTTGTCGTACAAGGTTCTTTTAAACTCATCTTGGCACATTGCTGCAATCCCCGCCACTTCAAATTGGTTACAATAAGATGCATTACAATTTACCTTGTGTTTTACCAAGTTGAGGAGGAACCCAACTATGTTTGAGCGATATTGACTCGTTCATTTTTATTAATTGGATTATGGGAAAAATTACCCATTAATATTGTCTCTAAAAACTAGATTAACTTCAGTTACAATCCTATGTGGATTAAAACTTCCCCCTTCAATCCGTTTCTATCCCTATGTCTTTCAGGAATCCACATAATCAATGTTATGTAAGCAAAAAATTAATACCATTAATTAATGGAGTATAAATCATCACTTTTATTGTAATTCTAACCTAGTTGTTCAAAATTTTAAAACTCAAGCCCCTAGTTCTGTATCCCACCAATTTTGATCTTAAAACTAGCATTTTCTTGACAGTTTTTCTGTTCGAACTCATTTATTAATAAGTGAACAAGAGTTACTTGATGACAAAAAAAAAAAAAAAAAAAAAAAAGATACTCGCAAAAAGAAAAGAAAAGAAAAGAAAAACTAACGTTAGTCGTGGTCTCCCATCCCGTTTATCGCGCGGCACGGTATATGTACGCAAAACAATAGGAGGTGAAGAAGTGTAATGCACCTGGGCACACGGAAGAACACCTCGAAGAGTGGATATATTTGACCCAAAAAAAAAAAAAAGAAAGAAAGAAATAGCGAAACTAATAAAAATGCAAATTTTCAGAAGACAATTTCAGAGTGAACAAAACAAAGCTCCGAAAAAATCCGAATTGAATCCAATTTCAAATCCGTTCATTTTCCAATTTTTCGCCTCTCTCTCTCTCTCTCTCCCGCTGTGAGCAATCAGTCCCCCCAACTCCACACCACAACCTCTACACCAAAAGAAAAACAACAAAAAAGAAAAAAAGAAAACTCCACACAACCACCTGAGCGTCACCCGCAGACCCGCCAAACAGGAAAAGAAGGAAAAATAATTAGGTGTTTCGCTGCAGCTCAGGTCCATCATACACCACACACTTGCCGCCTGCATGGGCCAATCAGCTTCTACTTCCGCAGCCTCTACCGCCGCCACCATTAGCATCCACCGCTCCTCCAAGTCCAGATCCACATCCTCCACCTCCTCTGCCGCTGTAAAAGACACTTCCGGAGGTGCTGAAGACTCCGATGACGTTCTCGATGAAGGTGAGGGTTTCGACTACAGTTTAAGCCTTCCCGACGAGTGCCTGGCTTGCATTTTCCAGTCATTAAGCTCCGGAGACAGGAAACGCTGCTCACTCGTCTGCCGGCGCTGGTACCAGATCGAAGGCCAAAGCCGTCAGCGGTTATCGCTCAACGCTCAGTCGGGGCTATCATCGGAGATCGATTCGCTGTTCACGCGCTTCGATGCGGTGGCGAAGCTCGCGCTGAAATGCGATCGCAGATCGGTGAGCATCAGCGACGACGCGCTGGTTCTAATCTCCTTAAAGTGCCGTAACCTTACGCGCCTCAAGCTTCGGGCTTGCCGTGAGCTCACGGACGCCGGTATGGCCGAATTCGCAAAAAACTGCAAGAAATTAAAGAAACTTTCTTGCGGATCCTGCACATTCGGGGCCAAAGGTATGAACGCCGTGCTCGAAAACTGCTCATCTCTCGAGGAGTTGTCTGTGAAGCGACTCCGAGGCATCACGGATGGAGCCGCAGCCGAGCCGATAGGAGCCGGCTTAGCTGCCTCATCACTAAAATCAATCTGCTTAAAGGAGTTATACAATGGTCAATGCTTTACTCCCCTTATAATTGGATCAAAAAATTTGAGGACGCTCAAGCTGTTTAGGTGTTCAGGTGATTGGGATAAGCTTCTAGAAGTGATTGCAGATCACGTAAGTGGATTAGTGGAAATTCATCTTGAAAGGCTTCAGGTTAGTGATGCTGGCCTCACTGCCTTATCTAAATGTTTGAATCTTGAAATATTGCATCTTGTTAAGACTCCTGAGTGTACAAATATTGGACTAATTAGTGTTGCAGAACATTGTAAGCTATTGAGAAAACTTCATATCGATGGATGGAAAACTAATAGGATAGGTGATGAAGGGTTAATAGCTGTTGCAAAAAATTGTGGTAATTTGCAAGAACTGGTTTTAATTGGGGTTAATCCAACACGTGTGAGTTTGGAGAAGCTAGCAACCAATTGTCAGGGTTTAGAGAGGCTAGCCTTGTGTGGGAGCGAGACCGTTGGGGACCCAGAGCTTTCCTGTATTGCTGCTAAATGTGTTGCGTTGAGGAAGCTTTGTATAAAGAGTTGTCCAGTGACAGACCAGGGGATGGAAGCACTTGCAGGAGGGTGTCCGAATTTGGTGAAGGTGAAGGTTAAGAAATGCAGGTTGGTGACTCCTGAAGTTGCGGATTGGTTGAGGGCGACTAGGGGTTCACTTGCTGTAAATGTGGATGCTACGGAGGCAGAAAATCTGGATGCCAGTGCTAGTGATAGTGGTGCTCAAGAAGGCATTGTTGAGCAACAGCAGGTGGGTGGGCAAACAGCAGGTGCAAATAATGCATCAGCCAGTACTAGGAGGTCTTCTTCATTCAAATCGAGGTTGGGGCTTTTCTCAGGGAGAAACTGGGTGGCTTGCACTTTCAGAATGTGGTCTGGTTTTGGTGGCAGTTCTTGAAATAACTAAAGGAAGGAGGTGATTAGGGTCTGAAATGGGGGAATGAAGATTCTCAGTTTCTTGTTACATTTTCTTCACATTGTACTTATTGGTTTCTTGATTTCTGTTTATTCAATTGCGTCTGCTGTTTAATGCTGTTCCAAAGTCAGTCTTTGTGATTGGGAGTGTCATTGAGCTTTCCCCTCCTGGTTATGTTGCGTGTGTCTGGATCAACACCTTATTGCATCATTTGTTTCTACAACAGTGAATTGATTAGAGTTGAATATGAAGATGGAGAGTTAGGGAACTCTCTACATTTCCAACTTTCTGCCCTGGATTTTATAACGTCAATTTATTGTTGTGCCTTGCTTCTACCCTTTAGACATGCAATGTTTTTCATTAGTTTAAGTTTAGCGATTTCGTGCATCCTGTGGACATTACATGATGCCATGTAATGGGATTTGAATACCATAGTCATCATGAAGACTTCTTAAACCTCACTTATCTGGCTGGTTTTTCATTTTGCTTGTTTGGTTTTGATATCGAAAGATGTTGTGGTCTCTCCTTTCTACTTGATCTTGTTTGTGCATCTTTTTCTCATTTACATGTCAACATAATACCTTTTTAACATTGTACCCGGAGTCATTATTGGTATGTTACTTTAAAGTGTAGATGGTTGCTCCTATTTTTAAGTCATGGCATTAGTTTCCTCTTATTATTGTTGCCTGAATATATGAAACATGAATAACATCTAGTTCATTTAGCGATTTTAGTGCCTTGATGTGTTTAAAATGAAGTAACATTGTTATTATCTTGTCAATTTCCAATTTTGACTGTTGCTTTCATCCTGTGAGTACATGTGATCATATAATTAATATATCTCATCAACATAGCTGGTAACATGGTTCACATGCAGGAAAGTTCATCGGTTTGCTCTATTACATATATTCTCGGCAATTGATATCCTCCAGGTAGATTAAATAGAGTTGTTAAATAGAGAAAAAGTTCTCAGTCTGACCATTTTACTTGGCTGGACATGTAATCTCCGTAGGCTGAATAAAATATATATTCTTTTTATTGGACTTCTGCATTTTAATTGCATGGTAGATGTTTGTATTACTTAATTATCGAGATATCGTCCATTGTGGCGGGATTCACCTTGAAAACTATGCAGTTGGACTTGATGGCGTGCAATATATATCTGGTGGCATAAGTTCACACATATTTTAGTATAAACTTGTATGATTTCTCTTCTTTTTTCCATCTCTAAATGTTCTGGGAAGAAAAGAGGGGGTGTATGGTGTTCGCTCGTGTGGAATCTTGAGAAAATGGATCAGGAACATGGTATGTCTGCAGAGAACTCAACCTTCCTGATCCTATCCCCATCCTGTACATACGCTGGAGATGAGGACACGTGTGAAGTCTAAAAGCCTGTAAGATTCTTCGAGAGGAGAAGTCAGTGTGTAATGCAACTCCATGCTTCAGAGTATTGGCTGCTATGAGGGGGCATCATCTCTCAGCCTTGGTGATGCCATTAGGCGTTTCCGTTATTATTTTGCTGACCAATTTGGTTTCCTGTTCTTTGGAAAAAGCAGCTGCTGCGGCGACTTAAAATTTGAAAGCTAGATGTTTTAGCAAGTGAGGCCTGAACTTGAGTCTCGACCTTAAGTCGGGAACAGTCCTGATGCACCTACTCTTGAAGTACTCTCTGAGACAATTTTATAGCAATTAAGGTGCAGTAGAAATTTGTTCGGTTAAATGTTGCCTTTGCTAGTGCAAACACAAGTTACTTTCGAGTGTTATTGAGTCACGATGATGGTGATCAAACATCTTGGGTTTTGGTATGAAACTTTGTCATTTGGTCAACGAAACTGAGATCACGAATTGAGAGTGATCTTGAATCCTATAGTACTTTTACCTTTATTATATGGTCTTGGTAGGTGATTCGATGGTGATCCTTTTTCACTTTATATGCTGAATCTTGAGTTTGTCAAATATTTTATTATCACGGGTTAAAACTTACTGCTAGTTGCCGCCATATCACGAGTTTGATGAAACATCTTCCCGTTCATGTTCCTCGTCTCGAGTGGTCAACCTTTTCTAAACGTAATTGCATGTCCAGTTCACGTTGCCTGGTCGTGGTTGTTGAAATTATTCACTTGCTACTTTTAGTTAGGTGAGTGAGCTGCATAATGAAGCGTGTTTGGCGGTGCAAGCAGTAGGGCCTGAGATGTGATGCGATGCTCTCTACTCCATTACGTTGAAGAAAGAATGCCATTTTTCTTAAACTTTCTTTTTGAGACTTGAGTTTTACTCATTTTCTATCATGACATCAAGTTTGCATGACAATGCGGCCGTTTGGAACGCTGATGAGAGAAACACGGCGAAGGTAGCCCGTTTAAATGAATAATTCATTTCATTACGCATTGCTGATTGCCCATACCAAGTAACATATGGCATAATCCAACACTTTGTAGAAGTAATGCCTTCACTCCACAGAGAGACTCGAGCAATGGTAGATGAGACTCGAGCAATTGTGTCTACCAATAGAGGAAGGTGAGACGTCATTAGCCTCTCGAACAGAATTGCCAATTCTCTTTCTAATGCGCATATTAAGATTGACTTTGTTTGCAGTTGATCTGAGCTGCAGATCAAACTGACCTGGTTTGCATCTGATCTAGGCAGCAAATCCTTGTACTAGCGACTACTGTCAAGGTTGGCAATGAATGAACCGTTAACTTGATCACCGTCTTCAAAATTCCATGAAAAATTATTTCTGAAGTTTCACATGGGTTTAAGATGTACCGTGATGCACAAGACAATGCGCAGCTTTCACTTGAATCCTGCACGACTCAGACGAAAGAACATACTTTGATGACATTCTAATTTAATTGGCGTATAGGGATGCGACTCAGGTCTCAAAAAAACAAAACAATTACTTGAATTTCTTGTATTAGCATGTCAACATCTGTAAGACAAGAACCTCTTGAGGATATGAGCATCATAGTAAACAAAAACTACTTCTGTTAAGTCTTTAAAAGCTGAACCATCTGTAAGACAAGAACCTCTTGAGGATATGAGCATCATAGTAAGCAAAAACTACTTCTATAAGTCTTTAAAAGCTGAACCAACTTCCATTATGTATTAGCATCACATACAAGCAAAAATTTGTATAGAATCCTAAAAAGATATACCAATTCCAAGTCTCTGACAGGATTTCCCCTTCATTTATTCACGATATCTGTGTTGGAAAGCTCTTGCTGAATATGGTTGAAGCATTAGTGCTGCCAAGCCTTTGCTAAGTTTAATCCTTTTTCTTGTCTTTCTTTGGTTGTGGTTTCTGATATATGATTATTTGACTCAAAATGGTACCATTGGTCAGAATACCAATGACAGAGCCCAGAACAACTGCAAGCAAATCAATGAAATTAGATACTTAACGTGGATGATATATCCAGAAAAACTAAAACAAAGTAGTTACGCTGACAATGCAAGTCAATGGACCATAAATGTGAGTATGAATCTACCAAACGTATGCCCCCGTGGAACCTCATTAGTGGTGTGCAGTGGATTTAAGGTTAACTGAGATGACATTCCTAGATACTATGATGTTGAGAAACATGATTCTGCTTCCAAAATGTCAAACTGGGTGCCAAACAGCTCAATTGGCTGTATTGGCAAATATTCCTGTTAAAGGAAAAGACTATATTACTTCACGACCTTGTTCTGTGGTCATTCTCAATAGCCTTGCTACAGTAGCCGAACACAAGTTAATACTTACATATCTATACATACATGAAAACGTATGTGCGTGCGTGATTTTCTGAATCTGCTGCATTATAAGAACTGACAACAGCCACACCGGTTAATACTAATATGTCAGCTTATATAACAGTGTTATTTTGGGGGTGAAGGCAACATAAAAGAACTCGAAGGATTTCAAGAAAACTGAGGGTGTTCTGTACGTTCACTTATTCAAGATGATTTTCAGAACTTAAGTAGGACATTAATCAAGTAAGAGATAAGTATACCACTCATAGGAGCCTTCTCCTGGAGGCTGGTGAAAACTCTCACTGCAAGACAGCAAGAAAGAAGGGTGGAAGAGCGTAATGAGACTACTATCCAAATAATGAGCAGTCTGTGAATAACACTTTACTGATTAACATATACTTACCCATGGAACCTCCAAAATTCATGAAAGAGGTCAAAAAGCTAAGCTCCCCAGTACTCTTGTTCTGCTCAAACAGAAATTATAAATAATTAACAGCATGAGTAGCCTGATTAAAATACAAAATACGACAGGGAGAAATCAATCTGTTCCTCATGCAATTTTCTAGTGATATAGCCATTAACACAAAGAATTCTCATCTGAAAATTGCAGGAGTTATGATTAGACGGAGGAAGCGGATCTATGAACATGTTAGGACATAACTTAAAAGAAGATGTTCTGGATGTAATCCATCTAAGTCATATAATCACGAACATACAAACATATCAGGCTAACCCAAGGAAAAATGGCCCATTTTGTTTAGACTGTTGCCATCCATTCTTCTGATTATTTGAACGGAAAATATTCCTTTTTCTCTAGCTCAGCACTCAAAGACGGATGACTAAATTACCAAAAGATGACACGCATGTAAGGAAGCAGACCATGCACATCTGGAATGGAATTTCAGGATATGACAACCAAGGGCTTTTTAGCACAAGAACATATCCATTCTTGTATCCAAGCCCAGTCATTGCACATCGGATTTCCGGAGATGCATAGAAGACCTTGCAACATACCATGAACCGTATAGGGAACCTTTATGAAGTATGAACTAACTATTTACCTTGAAGTTTTCCCATATCTGTGGAACTCTAGCGAAGAAGAAGATTGCATGTTGGGATGCCTGAAATTAAAAATTCCCATGTAGATATGAGTTTGGACCTAGGAAAAGTCTAATAAAGGAACACGGGGAAGTTAACAAGTAAACATGATCTATTTTGCAGGCAAGAAGATAAATGCTCTCACTCACATAGAGAGCTTCAAAAAGAACGGGGTCAATTTGACCAGCTAAGATGGTTGGTGCCACAGCACAATATCTGTAATTTTAATACTACGGAAATGTCAGTTTCAGCTTCTTCTAGACAAACTAAGAGAAGAAGGTGCAGAATATATTGCTTCAATGAAAAGAGTGGATCCCGTGGAGCAGGAAATCACATACATTAGTGCCCTGATCCATGTCCTTGTTCCCATGGGTTGAGAAAAATAGTAGATCACTGCAACTAAAATTATAGCTGGAACAGTAAAAGGAGAAAGTATCAGAACCAATTAAATGTCTTCTAGATATATCAAAATACTATATCAGAGCCTAAACAAACGAGCAGATTGGGTTAACAATCATCATAACATACAACCTTCTCTCCATATGATCGAAGTGGCTGAAAATATTTTAAGAGAGGCAATTGTTGGGCAGACTTCTTATAAAGAAAAGGTCACAAACAATCACATAAAAGATGGAAATAATATAAATGAAGAAGCTCTCCATCACAACCCCTCCCCCCCCCCCCCTCCTCTTCTTCTCTTCTCAGAAAAATTAAATAAAGGAAACCACACACTAGGGAATTTTGTACACCCCCTGAAGTCCCAATCTCTGTCAAATCTGTTCTGCCCACCATAGTGAGGGAAACCTGGATGCAAGCAAAGAAAAGGCCCTTTTAAGGATAGGCATGAGGTGGATATATCAAATCACCTTGGATCAACAAGAATGCCAATTCTCCATATGCTGAAAAGGGAAGCCCTTTGTGAAGACAATATGCCAAAGCAATGGTATAACCAACTACTTCAAGTTCAAAAGCTAGGACACTAAGCCCTCTAACACTTCTGTGATTCAAAATTTTTAATATCTGCAAAATGAATAACACAATCACTCAGTTATACGTGCTATGCAATAGACATACACCTAACAAGCAAAAGATACACGCACACGAAATCCAAAGCTTACTATGCTATTGATCTTAGTCAACGAGTAGGACAATAGAAACGAGACATTCCCCTTTCGCATTCTTATGCATCGCACTTAAATCAAGGCATACAGATTTGGTCTATGTTTGGTTTAGAGAAGTACAGAGGTTACTTCTTTTAGTTCTGCAATAAACACTCATATGATCCAAGTCTCATATATGGTTCTACCAGAAGTTCAGAGCTCCTTAAAGAAATTTGAAATAGGCTACAACATCATAGTTTAGACCATCATAAGTTGAAAAGCATCTTTCACTGAATTTTCATACTGAAAGTCAACAGCATTTTTTCCTTCAAAACAATTTTCACCCACTAAAGACAGGTTAGCCATATTATGCAAAGTCTTGAGAAAATTGTTACAAATTCGTTAATTCAGCTAAATATCAGCTAAAACTTCTAAGCAGAAAAAGATAGTGATCCCAAATCCAAATTCTGAACTTTTCACCCAAAATTGTTAGTAACTATTTGTTAATTCAATTATTTAGCTAAGACTTACTAAGGAGAAAAAGATAGTTATCCCAAATCCAAAGTCTCAAAACTTTCACCCAAAATTCGTACTTTCAAAGGGCAAATATAAAGATATGAACTAAATTCATAATCTTGATTACATGCGGAGTGAGATATGCTCCGCCAAACACTAAAGATCCAAACTTCATTTCAATTTCAGCAAGAAAATAAATAAATGATAAGCTGTTATCAGATATATAGATCAAGATTCAGACTTTTTAACAGAAAATTCTAATGGGTAGGTAAAAGAAGCAATTTTTATACCTGGGGGAGCTTCACAGTGGTGGAGGCAGCCACGATGCAGTAGCCAAGAAGCTTTGATATTAATGGAAGCAAACAATCCTTTTCTGGGAATTCACCTTTGCTGAGGGATCCTAATGCACACCCAAAATCCATCCCGAGAAACGTCAACTCAACCCCCATCTTCACAACCTTTTTTATTTTTATTTTTATTATTTTCACTTTTCAGATTTGTTGAATTTTGATCTGCTCTAAGAATACAGCTTCTCTGCTTTTGTTTAAACAAATACTCGAGGTATGTGCGATATGCAAAAAAGAAAAGCTCGGGAGAAAATTAAAAGGAAAAAGAAAAAGAATGACTGCCACGTTAAATTTGTGATCTTGTAAAACAAAATATTGTAATATTTTAATAATTTTATGGTCCTATAATTTTAAAAAACACGAATTATTACGTCTTATGCCGTCGAATAAACTTCCGTAGTTTATAAGGAATTCCAAAAATTATTATCGTAATAGACTATTAAAATATAGGAAAAAAGAGATTGTTAAATGTTAAACATACAACTTTAACAAAAACATATAATTTTATTTTGTAAATTGATCTATTAAGAGAGAGAAATCCTCTAATCTAATTAGATTTATTTTTAATTTTAAATGATTTAGACATATACTAACATTTTCGTTTTAATTAATATTTAGAGAAAAGGATAAAGGGATACGGAAGAATTTTTTCTTTTTGGTCATAGGGACATGGAACTTTTTATTTATGTTAATAGATAGAAATTAATTAGTTACTTGCCACTTCCAGAGAGGTACTAAAAGCAAATATATATTGAAGTGTTTTTGTAAAAGATGTACACCAATGATGATCATGAAACAAAATATAAGAAATTAACAAACTGAATATAGCCATAGGCATCTATCGTAATTTTTGTATGCACTGTATGTTTAATAGAATGCACGATTTTGGACTGGAATAATATATACATACATATATATATATATACAAAATTAAAAAACAAATAAATTATTGAATTTTTTTAATCCTAATTCTTTTTATCCTAAATCCTAATGGACTAATATAATAAAAGATATTAAAGTAAAATTTATGTAGGACTTAATATTGTAAATTAAATGTTGGAAAATTTTATTTGTTATCCGATAATTGAACTCGAATTTTGTTTAAAGAAGCAGGTACTTTAAGGTATTGAGTCACTAAATTTTATTTTCACTCTGGGAAGCTTCGATAATGCTGAGGAAACGATGCAATCATATGTCAAATTTGAAAGATTATTTAATCTAGAAAAATCATAGGAACAGAAAAGTTTTTCTTTCTTTTCTTTTCTTTTAGATCAAAAGGATGTATAATACTTTTCAGATGAAGATGATCATCTTTGTACATGTGCATTTAATAGGTGCATTCAAGAATTGTGTGTTATAATCTTATTTTTAATTAGTGATATCTCATTTCATTCTGTATCACCTTTTTTTTTTTTTTGCAAATTAAATAAAAATTTTAAAAAATACAAAGTTGGTACAAACCATCTACAATTCCTCGAGCCAAAGATACAACAAAACTGATCAAGACTAGACTTGAGGGGCGTAAAAATCAAACAACAAGGGAAAAGTCCCATACACAATCCACAGCACAAAACAAGCAAAAGAGAGAAACAATGAAAGCAACAAGGAAATCAAGTGCTAGCAAGGAGAGGAGGGGAGTCTATTTCACCCGAGGGGACACCAATAACTCCTTCAATCTTTCCATCTTCAATTCTGATTTCCATCATCAACAAAATCATTTTGGTCAACTTGGACAGAAGCTGCATTAGGAAAATCCTTTTCTTGAGCTGGAATGTTCATGTCCACTTCAACATCAATTCTTTCATTATCAAGTCTCACTTCATTGGCTTCAAGTGCTGCAAATCGATTACCATTCATTTGATTCTTCGGAGGTGGGGCCGAGACGCCATGGGGCAATGTAGGGGCTTGATCATTTCTTGGTTTGAGATCTACACTTAAAAGTGGAGTACGATCAACGTTCATGGTTTTTCTCCAAACTCTTTTTGGTTTTGCCATCTTTCCATTCACCATCATTCTTATCCGCCCTGCGGGAATTGCCTAGGTGCGTTGGCTAGAGATGAATTTGGACAAGTTGCAAAAGAATCAACAACCTTACATGAAGAACAAACAAGAGGTTTTCAAGCATACTAAGCATCAATTTTTGGCTATTCCCCATTCCTCAATTTCACATAAGTATAATTCGGGAACATTTTTGAAAGGTCCATTTCGATGTATATTTTAGCAAACCCAATAAGGTGCGTGATTTTGTAAGTTTGTCCATTTGTAATGGAACAACTAAAAGTACTTCAAATGTAACTCAACTCCCAACGAGTAATAAGTGAACAACGGACATTTCGGAAAAAGATGAACCTTGTCCGAATTGAAATTTATTAATTGTGCACTAAGATCCCATCTTCGAAGCAAGAGGAGATGGTGGTTCACGTGTCAAAATTGCTCCAAGACAACATCATAAATTTCATCACTTTCAAATTTGAACAAAAAAGGACCATATTCAGCAGCTTTAATATCAAGTTTTCCAATATAAATCAACCATATCACCTTGTTTATAAGACATTCATCTCAACATTCTCAAAATTAACCTTGACATTTTGTTTTTTCTGAACTTATTGAAATTTCACTGCCCAATACTTCAGATAAACTATACATGTGTCATTAATGCTGATTCAATGAAAATCTTATATTCAAAATACAAATTTATCAGATGTTCCCAATGAGAAAAAATCTTACAGTGTTTCTTTCTTAACTTACGTGGTACTTTTAAGTCGCACGAGTTTCCTCACACATTCTCCCATTTTTTCTTTTTATTTTTACTTTAAATCTCGCGTTATTCTGAAATCTCTCGACTTGCTTGCAGAAAGAAAAAGAAAACAGTATGCAGTAGCCACTACAGCAGAATCCTTTGCGCCCAATTTTAAATTGCTGGAATTTGTAATACCAATTGGTTTACGCTGAAAAGAAAGGGTGCCTCTACTTGAATTTTCTTTTTCTTTTTTGCTAATTACTTGAAGATTTAGTATTCAATACGTAAAATGATGAACAGTAGTAGCAGTTGCAATCCAACTTCCCAAGTCAGAGTAAAACGATTTTCAAATGGTGAATACAATGACAAATAACTTGTAGCTCGCTTCTTGTGATACCAGAGTTTCTCAGAAGAAAGATTCTCAGACATGGGGGCAAAGCTTAATAAGATGGTGGTGGCGGGTAGGTTCCGGCTGCTGTAACTGGTGGGTATGTAGCCATATTAGCATGCGGCTGAGGGTAGTAATTAGCCGATGGAGCCGGTGAAGGTCCCGCCGATGACGGAACTGCAAAAAGATGCGCATAATATATACATCATCAGAGAAATTGGATACAGATTTTAAAATTCTTATCGATTTATCTAGGATAACAGTAGATCGGGGCTTTTAGGCTTCTAATATTCAGCTATCATCCTTCATGCATAGATATTTTCTTTTGCTTTTATGTTACTATGTTTTGTCAATTTCCCGTGGCCATTTCTCATTACAAATTAACAATTTTATGTAATCTGCAAGACAGCATCTTTTTTTTTTTCAAAGGAGGCTACGCCGAATTAAGTGAAAACAAATCTCGTGAGAGGTCACCCCTCTCAGATCTTCTCCCACCTGAATGGCCTTGAGCTGTTGCATTTCATTCAAAATATATCAGAACATTGCTGTCTGGCCAGAATTTTAACTTAACAAAGATCAAGATCTTCCTATCCTGGCCGTATTGAGATTACTGATTATTCACGTGGATCAGTGAATTCTATACATTTTCTGATTTGCACTTTCTATGCTAAAAGTTGCATCAAAGAGCAGTAAAGTCTCCTAACTTTCTCTATGCATAATGTTGGATAAACCAGGGAGAGTAAACGCATATAGATGTTGATTAGAAGAAAAAGTACGGACAAAAAATTATATACCTGGAGGATAACCACTCGGGGCATTAGCTGCAGGATGAGGAGGGTAGCCCTGAGGGGGACATGGTTGTGGAAATGTAGAAGGTGCTTGAGTAGTAGGAGGAGGATAAGTTGATGGCTGATAAGCACTTGAAGTTGGAGGGTAAGTAGGGAACGGAGAAGGGTTTGATGGATTTGGCACATTAGGATATGCTGGAGGATACGTGGCCGGCGCGGAGGTCGGTGGTGGTTGTGGTGTTGTGTTTGGAGGATTTGACGTGTTGGGATATGCTGGAGGGTAGGTCGCCGCTCCTAGTGGTGGTGCCGGACAGGTGATTGGTGGTGGAACTGTTGATGAACTTGGAGGGTGTGTCGTGTTAGGATATGATGATCCAGGGTAGGTTGCGGCGGACGGATAAGGAGCTGGTGGTGGTGGTTCTGATCCAGGCGGCTGTGGGACCGCTCCTGCCGGCGGTGGACCGCCGTTGTAAGGCAAGAGAATAGAAATGGTAGCATTTGGGGTTGCGTATAGTGATGGTGGTGGTGGTAGATTGGATTTTGTTCCTGAGTCTGTATCCAGCTGCACATAAGCTGTAGCATAGATTAAACAAAAAAAAAGAACGAAAAAACACTAATATTATCAATACATCATATTTCGACTATGAAAAACTTGAGGGATAAATTTAAAATTGAAAGAGAACTACCTGTACCGGTGGCCTGAAAAGGCTGGGCATGATCGCCTGGGACAGCAATGGGTGCTCCTACCATTGTTACAAGACTCAAGAAGAGATGAGACGTCACCAAAACATGATACTTCTCATTTATACAAAAGGTGTTAGGGAATTAATTAAGCATTAATCATCATCAGCAGTATCAGAAACTATTCTTCCTCTCAAGAGTTGACTTTGACTAAGTCGTGTACTCGATAAAACCTTTTGACAAAGAGGCCAAATTGTATTATTATATGATTGAATGTAATATTATAAGGTGGAACAAATATATATATATATATATATATGTATATGTATATTTCAATCAACTTGCGAAAATGTAATGTAGGGAGTTTGAAAGGCAACGTAACCTTGTGCAATGGCCAATAGTCAAGAATTGGGAATATGATCCAATCATCTAAAATTGTGCCAAATGCGGTAAAAAATTTGAAAATTTAATTTATACTCTCCAATCATGAACATTTTCTCCAGTATTGAAAACACCATCCCTAATTTGGTACATGAAATTTATAAATTTAAACTTTAATATAATTTTAATTAAAATAAATTATAGACAACAATTTGGAATTTCATTAGTAGGAAGAGTGATGTATGTTTGATACGTAAAATAATGGCTTCATGGTTCACTTGTTGACCTTGCTCGAAACCACGTTAGCTCGAAACTCTATTCCTAATGGTTCATGCATAGTGGTTGGCGTATGGATTCAAAAGTATCCGTCAAAACGCCCATTTAGTCAACTAAACTCCAGCTCATGTCGGCCCACTGCCTCTCAGTTTGACTTTTGCGTCCAGTTAAAAACAAATTATTCAACGAATTCTGCTTGCTGCTTAAAATTTTAGTAGTTGTATAAAATGGCACGATATACAAAATTTTATAGTGTAGGATATTCAAATACAATATCACTCATAATGTATGAGTTTGATTTTATCACTTTCAGTTTCGACTCCGTATTTTCTTGTTCATTTTTCTCTTGCTTGTGCGGTAATGATAATATTTTCAAGTATAAAAGTCCACCGCTGGTTGAATTTAAATTAGAGATTTATAGTAAAATAATAATAATAATAATAATAATAATAATAATATTATTATTATTATTATTAGCTCTCAATATTTCATATTATTATTCAAATTAGTTTGTATTGCCTTAAAATATTCATATTATCTTTTAATATCTCACAAACTTATTTTGATTAGTCTCCATCTTAACAAAATTGAGTATAAAATGGACTTTGTTCTTTTTCTTTTAGATTCCCAGCCCACCCAACCCATCTCCCATCTATGGAGATTTGGATCCAAATCATCACATCTAGGAAGATAATTTAAATCATTTAAATATAAAGTGAAATTACTCTGAATAAATTTGTGATACGTTAGTGAATGATATGAATAGCTTTTGAAATACAGAAACTAATGCGAATATAGCTATGAAATATCACGGACAAATTCGAATATTTTGAAATAATAGGAATTATTTGGAAAAAAAATTGACAAATTAGCAGGTAGGCGCATGCAATTTTATTTTATTTTTCATTAATGAAGTTATTTTTTGGTCAATTCTTCCTCCACATATGGTGTTGTGAGATCAAAATTTACCCGTTTCACCCGAAATGTAATGCAAAATCCCTAAACATCCAAGTCACTGTACTCCGTAAAGAGTTAAACTTAGCAACTATACTCTTGATCACTCATCCAATTATCCTGTTACTCTTTAGAAATCTAATTGTAATCGTCGATCAAGTGGGATCAGAAAACGTTGTACTTTCTCTTGCTATTGATAACATTTAGATGTGAATACTTAAGAGCGGAAATTTCAGACCAAAGAACCTGCAATTCATATGGTGTGTATCTTGGCAGACTGTCAAAAGATGCATGCAGATGCAAGTTCTGTCCCTCGAGGTTCTCATTTCTCTGTTTTTTTTTTTTTTTTTTTTTTTTTTGGGATCAATAACCGTTCATTTTCATTCCACCACCAACAACTTTACGAGTACAACCGGCTGTACAAAAACTCCTATTTTCTAAAATATCTTTATATTTACGATTAGCACTAAAAATAACATTAATCCTCCAAAAAACCTGTTGGGTTAGGTCACGACATGCAAGTAGTGATCTATGACCTCGAAACTATAGCATAGGAAGTTCAGGTAATCCTCAGTAAGAGATTATTTTTTTCCAAAAGGGCAGGCCAGTGGTCGAGGGGGCCATGCCCTTTGCTGTCTTAAGAGAAAGTTCAATGCCCATCGCCCCTGCTAATTGTAGTTGTCAAGTCCCTGTGCCCTGTTGGCAATGATAGAAGAAAATGTCCCCGTAATTGCCTACATTATGGGGTGCATTACTCTCACTTAGGACTTTCAAGCCCCTCTGGTACCCCATTATGCATTTGTGTGCTTACCAATTTTTGCTTTCTAAGCTTAGATTGTTATGATTGAAAAAAACTTTTTGATGCTTGCAGCTGTTTCAAGATTACCTTGTTGATTAAATTCCTGGTGTCTTTCTGCAAATTATTTGAACGATGGCACGAAAACTGAACAAAAATTTGACAACTTTAGGGGGTTTAAAGCCCACTGCGACAACTTTTGTCGGGTGCATTGGCTGTTAATGATGTTACTAACTTGCCCAAGGACTGGTTTCAACACAAAAATGAACAAAGTAGAAAGAAATGATTCAAAAATAGAATGCATGATTGCAATGGTAGGGTGGGAATTGAAGGGGGTCGCCCTCAAGAGTCCATTATGGATGCTTGGCCACTCGCCAAAAAGATTAGTGGAGGACCACTATTCATTGGCTACGTGCAAGTGACCTGACTCCCCCCCATGTACGTACAGATGCTGGAATCTTTTTTCCCCTTTTAAGTGCCTTTCAGTTGTCTATGGTGGACTCTTGTTTCTGAGCTAACCTCTCCCGTTTTAGGATCATGGATTTAATTGGATTTTGTTCGACATTATTCTGTCTCTTCAGTGGAATACTGGTTTGATCTATCATTTGAACTTCTCTAACAGTGCTTTTCAGATTTAAGATTTCAGATAAGGATATAATAAAAACAGCATAACATGCTTAAGGTAACGTAAGAAGCAAGGTGCATGAAAGACCATCACAAATTGAGTCGGAGGACCAGAGATAATTACAGAGGCAATCTATCATCGTCAAGCAGCATTTGCCACAGACCTTAAATAAGTGCTTTCTGAAAATGAGGTGTGTATGCATTAGATAATTCTAAGGGATGAGTGAGTTAACCACTAGGAAGCACTTTATGTGGAAGGGGAGTTGTGAAAAGTCTAGTATTTAGTTGCTGCAAAACAAGTAGCAAATCCACTTCTGACATGTGATTGATGTAGGTTTTATACAAATTAATGTTCTTTAACAACATGAAAACGAAATAACAGGGCCTTGCTCTTTGATATTTATATTATAGACTTGTAATTGAGAGACCGTCCCCAGCTCATTAACTAGGCTTCTTGAGCAAGTTGGGTAGATTTTAAGCCTGAGAGAAAATGCCATATCATTTTTTTTTGGTCACTCTTTCGGACAGTTGTTCATCCCCCAAGGAATATAAAGTTAGATGAAGCCCAAAAATTATTGGCTACAAGCTTGTCCATTCCTCTCGAAGGATAAGAACCATATACCTAATTAATGAAAGTTACAAAGGGGATTAATAGTGATAAAGTGATAATTAGGACTAGTGCCCTCTAATATAATTGCGACTTCACTTGGATGCAACTCTTTCTATAAAAGGAACTTTTTGTGGTTGTTCAGATTTGATAAAGAAGTGTCTAGATAGTTACATTTACTTGTATGGTTTTTAAGGCATGGGAACTGGGAACTGTAACATTTAAGCTTATTGATAGATAGTGGTTAAATGATAAAAGGTAAAGGGTTTAAATTCTTGTGCATGCTAGAAATTCAGGCTCACAAAGTGGGCACCAGTCTCTTCCCGTATTCGTCATTAATTATGACATATGCCATTCGTCTCTTGCTCTTTTCACTTTAATTTTGAGTTGTAGTGGTTAGTAGTATAAAATCGGTTCTTTCTCTTTCCCTCTTTGAACGATGGAAGGTGGAGTTCCCATGCTTAACTGTCTCATACAGCACACACTGAGAAGTCTGTGCACTTCTTCTGATTCTGCCAATTCTTCAAAGTGGGTATATGCAGTTTTCTGGAGAGTCCTCCCTAGGAATTACCCTCCACCAAAGTAAGCAACATTATATCAAACTAACACTTAGCTTGATATGTATTGACCTTTCTGAAATGTTGTTCATTTACTTGAGTCCTAAGCTCATGCTAGTGCTTGCTCACAGATGGGATCATGGAGGTGAGATTCTTGATCATGCCAAAGGAAACAAAAGGAACTGGTAACTTTCAGAAATATTTATGTACTAGCTTATGTCAAATTTCGTTCCTATTCCGAAATGTCGTGTGAATTTAACTTCAGGATTCTAGTTTGGGAAGATGGATTTTGCGATTTCTGTGAATGTGAACACTCTGGTAGTGGATATGTTAAGGGAAGGTTTGGAGCTGATGTCTTCTTCAAAATGTCTCATGAAGTCTATAGTTATGGAGAAGGGTAAGAAGCTTTTCCTTCCATTTGCATAGATAGAAAGAGAATATATTTTTGTCCATATTGCAAAGCACAGGATAGTCTGATTTTCGTTGCAGATTGGTGGGGAAAGTAGCAGCGGATAACTGTCACAAATGGGTGTTCAGAGACAGCTCAAATGAAAAGGATACTGGATTCATATCCTCCTGGAATGCATCTCTTGATCCTGTAAGCAAATCAGAATATTTCATCTCCGGAAACCAGGCCTTTGCTAAAATCTTCTCCATTCTCTCTCAATTAATTCTCTTTGTTGGATTCCACAGCAACCAAGAGCATGGGAGGCTCAGTTCAAATCAGGCATCCAGGTTAGTCTAAATTCAGCTCAAGTTTCTGTATTTATCACATCAATTTTGAAAAGCTCTTTTTCTTCCTGACAGACAATTGCAATTATATCTGTAAGAGAAGGCATCGTTCAAGTAGGCTCATTTGACAAGGTCTGTTGTTTATCCTTCGTTGGCAAGTATTTGTTAAATATTTCAAGATACAACCAGTGATAATTATTATACATATTCTTGGCTTAGGCACCTGAAGATATCAATCTGGTGAGAAGCATACAGAGGAAATTCAGCTATCTTCTAAGTCTACCTGGCATCTACGCAATACAGAGACCACACTTGCCGAACCAACCTCCACAGACCTTGAAGCCTAATATCCCCCACCTACCAATAAAAATGAATGAAGCAGCTTATGAGGTTGATGAAAAATGCCAGTTGATTGGATCAAAAAGACTTTATTATGAACCATTGCATAGCTCACCCGTGAAATCTATCAACTTAGGCTACAACAGTCCTCAAAATGTCATTTCTGGTCCTCCACATTTATGGTCCATCCCTCCCCTTGTTCCGTCTTATGGCCTTGGAGTTCTTCTAACAAAGATGCCGGAGGCTCTTGGTACTATTTTGCTGAACAACCAAAGCAACAACCTAAAGATTTCAAGCCAAAATGTGAAGATTGATGGAGGTATCTTCAGAGAAATTCAAATTCCTGGTTTAAAAGCGGAAGCGTCCAGTGCACCAGAGGCAGCTCAAAAAGAAAAACTAGACTCCTTGGACAGTATTTCAAGCTTGGAGAAGGAGGACAAAAGCAGGATTTGAATCTCCTACCTGGGAAGGTCATATTCTGGGATTCACCGTGTAATACAATTGTTTATACAATACTCAATGTTTGATTCTTCCTTGATGAGAATCTCATGTGGCTTTTGATTCAGCACAACATTGTAAATTCAATTTCTCTCAAGAAAAAATGACATCAGTAATTGCAACTTAGTCATAACTGAATTAATTGCTTCGAACAAAAATTTAGTAGGTTATGTCAAAGCACCAAAGCGACCTGATATTTTAAGTATTACAACTCGAGCATGAATTAATTGCTTAGCATTTGATATAGATTATGCTTCTAAAGTTGAATTTGACTAATCTCATGTTCTCCATTCTCTCTAGTCAAATTTTAGGCAATTTGAGTTCTTCGTTTTTTAATTTAACAGAGGTCCAGCTTTCAACTTTAGGAACTTAATGGTGTAACTATCTTTTGAAAGTGAAAAAACAAAAAGAAGGCCAACAAAATGAGCTAGAATGAAGCTCACAGAAACAGGACATCTTGTCGGACAATTAGAATGAATGGTGGTCCCCTACCCTTAACACCTTGGTTTTCTTTTTCTGGGGAAGATGCTGCTCAAATTCGATGAAAATGAGCTCTAGTGCGTGCAATGGCATGTTAAAGTGGCCCCTATAATAGAAATGTGTAACATCACTCAAACAAATATCAGATGCCCCGAATAATTAGTTTCAAGTTATTTGTGTGTCCAGAAATCAGATTTTACTTATCCCTCCGGATTTTGCACTCACGAGATTGTTGAATCAGCAGATTATAACTAGCGAACTTAAGACATCTGTTAGCATAATATGAAGATGGCATTTCCCTAATCAGCAGCTACACTTCTGAAAATCCGTTCTCATGCATGTGGTTTCAAAAATTTGGGAAGGCAATTAACTGCACAAGGTCTTTATTGTTTTGAAGATTGCAGACTACTTTGACATTGCATATTAATAAAGCATTCCAAACAAGTCTTCTCTACAGATTTCAAGGCGTTGAAGTAAAGCAGAGCATAACAAAACACTCTTTTAGTGTCTAGATCCCTGACGTAATTCAGTACAAGGTTATGAAAAAGACAAACTCTCTAATATACTTTTAATGTCACATGAGCTCAATATTTGAATCAAATGTCCCAATGAGATGAAAATAGTCTCAAATATTATAAGCAGATTCAGCACTGAAACTTCACTGTTACATCTGATATTTAGTTGATCTACAAAGCAGCAACAAATGCAGTACCAGAAGTATGAAACTCTGGTAGGAAATTATACATACAATAACATCTTAATAATCCAAGAGTAACTGTCTCTGTGACCTAAAATGTGAAGTACATGCAATGCACCCAGCAGGTCATCAAAGAATTAATGAGATTTTGGTATCCTGATACGCTTGTGCTCCCCCGCCTTCTGTTCCACAGCTTGAAAGATTCCTCTAAGAGCTGCTCCTCTTTCCCTCGTTGCTGTAAGTGCCAACAGGTTTTGCAAGAGTGTGCCTTATTGCCTTGACAGCAAGAGGATTGTTCTTGCTCTGTATCAACAAGAATATAGAATGTGAGCAATGATGCAACAACCTTTAACTACACAATTTTATCAAGCACTAAGAGGATTACTTACAACGGAGCAGGTGCCTGCACGGACATTACATACTGGATAATCATGGGGGCAGCAACTGTATCGATCTTCACAGCAGGTGGCACCCTCAAGTGGGCAGCAACCCCATACAAAGCAGAAATTGTAGTACTCAAAAAGACAGCAGCAGGTGTTTCCCTCAGGGCATTCGTAGTAATTATCACAAACTGCAGGTGGCTTGATTGGAGATGGAGGAGATGGACCAGGATTTGGTGGATTTGCTCCCTGTTTGATAGGGTAAGAGGGCTCGATTGCAATACCACACAAGCCTGTTGCTGTTTTGACATTTCGCTGCATTCTTATGTATCCTTGCTCTCCCCAGTATGTACCCCATGAGTTCTTAACAATCCAATAATCAAGACCATTTTCGCTACCATAGCCAACAGCAGCAACACCATGGTCGAGGGCTGTCCCACATGATCCAGTAAATATACCCTAAGCAGATTCACCAAGCAGGAATATTAAGCTAACATGGAATAAGCTTTTCATGTGAATATACAATATAATCATGCCAGAGTTTAGTAGGATGATAAGTATGATATAGTAAGTCCATTTTCATGTAAGTATTAAGACGCTCCCAAATGATCTGAAAAAGAGAAGAATGGGGCAGTAAAAATTTCAAAGTTCTTCCCAAACACAAATGTTCAGAGATTTGATGACCACTATCTATAGCATTCCCAATGAGAAAGAGACATCAGCTATTCAGCTGTATCAATGCCACATAATCCTCAACTAAAAGCATTCAATTTACTTTCCATTTCACACAAAAACTCAACCTCGGTCCAGGAGTACTAGCAAGAAAATGAAACAATGAAATTAGTTTGAGCATGTCTAAGATAATCCGTATGCACTATACAGTTGATAGAAACACCCTACTCTCAAGGAACTTTTATGGATGATACAAAGAGAATATACCGATTCGTAGAGCTGGAAATCCTTGCCACCACCTTCAATGGCAACACTGATTGGCTGATTTGCTACAGCCTTTTGTAGTGCCTCCTCATTGTTTGGAGGAACATCTTCGTACGAATCAATGGTAACAACCTTGGCATTATTTTTCTGCAGACGGGAAGTGTTTCCAAAGAAAAGGGAATTAATTCTTCAATACTCAAATATTTGCTATCCAAAATTGGGGAAAAAAAAAGAAGAAGGAACTCACCCTGTATGCGTCACATTGACCATCCCTGCCTGTGTAAGGATAATCTTCCTCAGTGTCAATGCCACCATTCTTGATAATGAACCGAAATGCATAGTCCATCAGACCTCCATTGCACCCTTGATTGTAGGATGTATCACAGTCCACCAACTCTTGCTCAGACAATGATATCAGATCACCAGTTACTATCTGGTTTATACCCTCCACAGCAGCAATTGTTGAGAAGGCCCAGCAACTCCCTTCATCACCATTAATCAAAATTTCATATTAATAAAGCTCATCTCAAAATTCAATAAAAGCATATGTCAAAATTACTACTTAATCGATTCTAAAAATTCCTCTATGGACATTGTACATGTCTGGAGTGCAGATTTAAAAAGTTGAAATTGACCTGTTTAATTCATTTTTAAAAAAAAAAATTACATAAAAAACTAAAAAAGGCTCCATACTGGAGCTTTTTAAATACTATTTCTGTATCATGTTAAAAATTGTTTTTCTTCAATTTCTTTTAAATATACTGCTCTATATTTTCGAAATCCTAATATTTATCCTAAAATCTTAAACTTTGATTATTAACAGCAACTTAGGATTTGGATCTCCTCCTAATCATTAAACAAAAACATCAGTGTTGAACTGCCAATTATTAAGTCATAACCACATCATTAGCTTAGTCAGGAGGGAACCCATAATTCCGTAACCGTCCAAGAACTTCCAAATTGCCCTGACCCAAAAAGGAGAATTGCAAATTGAAGGGTCCACCTTATATCAATTCATGCGTGACGTATGGTGGTAGGTGGGGTCATTGAAGAAAAACAAGATTCTCGTAGATAAATCTTTTGGCAAAAAAATTAATTCTCAATGAATCTGGACATCAAACAGCAGCGGAGACATTTATGACCCCTTTTAACCAGTTACATGACCAATACTTGCTCAGATTCTTTTCCGATGATGAAGGAAAATATCTAGGTTGCATTATTATTGTATCAACAAGCAACAACGTGAACATATCAACATATGCTATATTGGGGATCAGGATCATCTCATATTAAAATTTCTCTTATATTGTTATGAGAGGACCATATCAACCATTCATGTGTTGGTTGAAGTTATCTCAACTATTTATTTAAGAAAAATCCCAAAAAAAAAGTGGGTAATGGGAGGGAGAAAAATTTTTTGAAAAATTTTAACATAGATAGCTAAAATGTTTTTACCCACCAATGAGTAGTCATGATTTCCCCCTATATCAATATGAGAAAAGTCATGAGAGAATCTTAATCCCTATATTGGAAGCTAAAAAAATCCAATCTTTCTATGAGGGGTTCTTTACTACAAAGATTCAATGCACTTCTAAAAAATCATAAGCAATCCTTAACAATTTATCCATTTATGAACTACACCTTTTGAAATATGATTTCAAGAATTAAGCCAAGAAGGATGCATCCTGCAGTTAGCACATTCTTAATTTGGTCAAAGTCTGAATTTTTTCACTTCATTTTCATTAGTAAAATATAAGCCACCTAGAACATTTCAAATCCACGGCCTTTTGGTTCATTAGCTGAAAGCATAACTAGGAAAACCATAATTTCATCAGAAAAAGCTACTCTTCTAATGCAGTGCAACGTTTTTGCATATTTATCCAAAGATAATAATAATTAACAAAAAACTAATGTTCTAATAGAGTGAACTGTTTTTACATATTTATCCGAAGATAATGGTAATCTATTTATAAAAAAAACTAAATCTAGAATATGAGACTTGTGAAAATAACAAAACTACAAGATCTGGAAAGATAGGAGTATAAAGTCCGATCCTATCTCCAAAAGGAGCTATTATAAAGCATTTATACGAAATATCTAAAGAAATTTCAGCTGACCAAGTAATAATCACAAAGAAAAAACAGACCACTAACCAAGCTAACATACATCAACTGCGATGCAGCTCATACTTTAACATACATGAAATAGTACAAAAAAACAGAACAAAATCAAATAAGGGGCAGAGGTGTAATTTCACAAACTTTCCCTTTAAAGACAGAGGAAGAAGAAACGAAAGAGAGACTTACCACAGTTTCCTTGGTCTTTGATTTCAACAACAGCACCTTTCTCTCTCCAGTCAATGGAGTCAGGTAAGGTGTCACCAAGCTTAGGAGCATACCTTTCACTCTTGGGCCTTGAGAACCTCCTCTGAGCATCAGGCTTAGCACCAAGGTACATGTTCTTGTACTCCTCGTTAGTCAAGTCAGCGAACCGGTTCAAACCGAGTTTGTAACTCCGGTTCGGCAGTTTGTTCTGTTCATCGATGTAGTTAAGGTTGTCCTTAAAGATCTCAAACCTCTTCTCTTTCTCTCCTATGGCGTTATACGACTTCCCATGTTTAACCAACCACGACTCGTAGAGTTCTTTTACCTCATCCTCGGTTCGCAACACGGACGATGAGTGTGTTTGGTCATAGCTTATGATGGACATATCAGAAGCTGATGATGAAGTGAAGAAAGAAAAGGTGAACATGCAGAGGAACAACATGACTAAAGACGATGATGATGATGATGATTTCGCCATTTTTGGAGTCTTTTAGGTCAATTGGGGAGTGGGTGGGTTTGGAATGGGAGAAAGAATCAAGAGAGGGTGTTGAATTATAAAAAGGCGAAGATAAGGGTAGAAGTGTCTATGTGGTTGTGTTGAATTTTGCACTCTGATATTTTCTTGTAGATGGATACTTGAATACGTATGAGAAAGATTTTTTTTTTTTCTAAGGTGCTGGATGTACAGGAAAATAAATAATCAAATAAATGCGTATTTGAATTTCTTTTGTTTTTCTAATGAGATTGACGATTAAATTGGAACCACGTGGACGAGATGTGATTGGTGGAAATAAAAAGGTTGTCAAAGAGAGTGACCAGTCAAGCAAGAGTGAGTGTCGTAGAACTCCGCAAGTTTGGGCTACCAAGGCCTCTGCTTGCTTTATCGAACAATTTTTGTTTTATCGTACTTTTGAGCATTGTAATACTGTGCCTGTCAATTGACCAATATATATATATATATATATATATATATATATTGTACCTGTCAAAATTATATTCATTTATTTTAGAATTGCCTCGAAAATTCATCTAAAATGCATAAATCGGATGATTTATTAATTTATAGTATATATAACAGTAGGTATTAACGCCTATTTCAAATAAATTAAATGATATTTTTAACCAGAAAAAGAAAATCCAAAAGAAAAAAAAATTAACCCCCAATTACCGAATCCAGCTGCTGCTTTAAAGAAAGAAATGGCGACTGCTGGCGGCTCTGGAATCTATTAGTCACCAACTCTCATCAATTTGGCAGTTTTTTATTTTTTTAATTGTGAATGGCGTCGAAGGAACATGAATGTTTAAAAAAAAAAAATTAGGAGAAGAAAAATTGTAAACAGAGTTTTCTTGTATATATTTGCACGACGCAGCCTTAACGCAAGAGATGCAATTTTTGGGTTTGAAACTTACAATAAATACTTATCAAGAAGATGATAACAAACAGTCTTGATATGGTTATGATCAAGGGGAATGCAACCTCAATTGGCAGTTTTGATAATAAACAGTGTTGTGAAAAGTTTGAAGTGGACATTTTCCACAAAAATAAAAAATTGTGGCTATGAAAGCAAAGATTAAAAGTAATCGGTGCATATGAAATTGAGTTCGCATGAAAACGTTGAAAACTTAGAAATTTTTACTACATTTCAAATTCATTCATTTAATGACTTGTCCTCTTACCTTTAGCTATGAAAGGGGGGTTGGAATGGAAGAAGCTTTTCATGGATATAGAGAAGAGAATTTAGAGTGAAATTAGATTTCTGTTAAGTTCAAAATTATTTTACAATATATTGCATTCAAGTTATTTTATAACACGTTGTTATCAGTATGAGTCTCTACAAATGAGAAGTTCTATCAATCATTAAAGGAAGCACGACTCTACAAAAATTTGGTAATTGCTCTTTTCTTATTTTTGGAATTATATCAGATTTATAGCATAGACTTTCAAAATAACATATTCTATTTATTTTACTTTGCATTTGTTTTGAAGATAAAATTTCTGTCAAAATTATTTTCTTTAGATTTTTTTTAAGAATATATTATTGCAATAATTTTTATGAAAAAATTTTTTGATATATGAATAGTAACTCATGTATAGTACCTAGTGAATAGTAATTGTATTTTTTAATAGTACATGTAAATGTATATATATATATATATGAATAATACTATATACAATATAAATGAATAATGCCTATGTACAGTATCATTGAACATTGAATAGTTTTGGTATCAATAAATAGTACTCATAAATAGTATTCTTAATGACAATAATAACAATAATAATAATAAATACCATGATTTTTGAGAACATGATTACTATGACTTTTTAGTACGTGATTATTATGACTTTTGAAGATATAGTTATTGGGACTTCCAAGAACATGAATAACCATAACTTTTAAGCATATAAATGCTAATACATCTCTGATTATATAATAATTATTTGTAGCAATTATACTAACATTTTATTTTATTATTAGGAAGCTCTCATCTATAGTGCACATATTTAATATGTAATATTATTTCTTCTCACTTATTTGAGTATGTTGGTCATAACAAATCATGTCAGGTAAGTACTTTTTATTTTACTTACTAATTTACTTTGACATATGCTACATTTATAATGTCAAATTTCAAGAAATTTCAGTTTGTGATCTTATATTCCCTGCAATAATTATGGTTCCTTGATGTCATGATACAAATGAATAACAAGGATCTTGGCAAAATAATTTATTGAAGGAAATTAGGCATCCCCGAATGATTGTGATAATTAATAATATTCCTTTATTATCTTCGTATAGGCTTTTAAGCCAGAATACTTATTGGCAGAGCCCAAATCATTCATTGAAGAGAATGAGATATTATCTTATTACTATGAAAGTGATCATAGAAATAATAATTACAGATATTATGATGGTCATGGATAACTTGATTTTAGGAAAATCAAGAAAATATAAAGACAAAAGATTTATTAAAGAAATTCTTATAGTTGTCTCTATATAGACTTAAAGCCTAGATATAGTGTGAAAAGAAAGGAAGAAATATATATATATATATATATATATATATATATCTTTTCACAAATATTGCGAAGAAATATATGATCATCTCAAGACAATAAATCTGCCAATAACTCGCTTTGAAAGTATTACATGCAATTGCATGATCTCGAATTTATAAGTAAGTACCGTTCCGCAATATCTAGATGATTTTCTAAAATTATACGGACAAAATATTTTTAAAAAATATGTGAAATAATCAAATTGATTTTGTGCCTTGAGTACACTCTTATATTAGCAAAATTCAGAGCTTGAAATTGAAAAAAAAAATTTTGAGTATAATTCACATCCTACGAGCGAAACATTATTTAGTACAAAATATTTATATTTTATATATATATATACCCACACACATACTTGTACAATCATGAAATTATTTACAATAATTTTAATTAAGAAAAATTAAAAATAAACCCTTGATTCTGATTACAATTCGCAGCAACTCAATTTAAAAAGGATATTTTGAAGTAAAAGAGAAGAAGATAAACTAGCCTCCAAGGGGTAGCTCGAGTAGTAAGTGGTAGGTGTTATCAAGGCAAAAATGGGGGGTTCGAAACTATTTAAAGACGGGATATACTTGTTAATTGTTCTTAAAATCAAACTCTTAATTGATCCAATGCATGTTTCAGGATAGACTACTGCATCCCAAAGTTTTTATTCACATCTATCCATTGCAATAAGGTGCAGGCGTGTCAAGCTTTACCTATAGCGAGATTAGTACTATTTTGTTTATGTATCGCAGATTGAGTTAATGGAAATAAGTCCCGAAGTTATGAGAAAACAAATATATAAACTAATAGTTTGCCTGCACGCGTTTTAAAGGTGTAGCAGCTTCTGGCCGCAGTTTTAGATAGTAGCAACACCTTTTGAGGTTAAAATCAGACTCTTAATTGATTCAATGCATGTTTCAGGATAGACTACTGCATCCCAAAGTTTTTATTCACATCTATCCATTGCAATAAGGTGCAGGCGTGTCAAGCTTTACCTATAGTGAGATTAGTACTATTTTGTTTATGTATCGCAGATTGAGTTAATGGAAATAAGTCCCGAAGTTATGAGAAAACAAATATATAAACTAGTAGTTTGCCTGCACGCGTTTTAAAGGTGCAGCAGTTTCTGGCCACAGTTTTAGATTGTAGTAACACCTTTCGAGGTGAATCTCCACTGGGCATGTGAGAAAGTAATAGTGACAAGTTTCTTATCGCTTATTGATTCAACGGGCAAATTACACATTTAGTCTTTATTGTTTATATTTTTTATCAACTTTATCTTTATTATTTTAAAAATAATTAATTTAATCCCTATAATTTTTAAAAAGTCTGTCTATTAGTCCTTAGCCCAAAACTTCCCTTAAAAGTTGACAGAAATCTGTCGTCTCCTTACTAAATCACAATTTTAGCCTTCATTATTGAGCAAATGCCCAACCCTGCCCTTCCTTGCCACCCTCAAATGACTCACATGCCCACCTTAGAAACCAAAACAGTCAAAGTACAACGCCCCAATTTCATCCTATTGTTTCCCCCAAATCTAAAGGTTAAAAAAGACCTAAATCCAATTTTCACTTTAACCATTTCATCTCAAAGCTCGACAAAAAATGAAAAAAGAAAAGAAAAAATCGTCTCAGTTCTAAAATCAATCACCTATTGTCATGGTTGGTTTGTTTTCGGCAAACATAAAGAGAAGGATCGCTTTTTAATTTTATTATTTATTTTTCTTTTTGTTGTTATTTTTATTTTGTTTTAAATTGTTGTGCTCAATTCAGGATATATATATATATATATATATATATATATTATTGCATTGACTGGAAAATAATCAATTTAATTTGCATTTTCTCATAGAAAGATGGTCTTTGCGTATTTTTCAATTTTAAATGTTACAATTATGGCCAAATGTGGTGTTTCGTATTTTTTTAATTTTATATTTTAAAAAAATTATTAAGTTAATTTTATTATTTATATTTTAAAAAATCAAGGATAGAGGCGGGCTCCATAAGTTTTTTAAATTTTAAATTTTAAAAATTATTGATTAAGTTAATTTCTTGAAATATTTTATAAATAATAAAATTAATGATAGCATGCTGAGGTCGCATAGCATGAACGAAAACACCTTTCCAATTTTTTAAGGTCACAGAAGTCATTCGCGGAGGAGGGAGGGTAAGTTTGGAAATTTAAATAAAACATTGAAGGTTAAAATTGTGGTTTAATAAGGAGATTACATTTCTGTCAACTTTTAATGGAAGTTTTGGATAGTGGACTAATAGAAAGATTATTTGTAAATAATAGGGACTAAACATGTCACTTTGAAAATAATAAGGATAAAATTGACAAAAAAATGTAAACAATAGTGACTAAATGTGGAATTTCCCCTTCATTGAATCTCCAATAAGTTTGATTAAATAATTCTAATTTGGGTTGATTTAATGAACCATGTGTGAAGTTATTTATGCTATAAGATTAATCTAAGCAAACTCATAAACTCGATAAACTTCCAATTTTCTGCTTTGTTTCCCATTCAACTCCCATGTGAGACATGTTAGCAGTCTTATCCAGATTACATGTAACATTCATCTAGATGTGATCAACACAATCAACATAACAATTTGACATTATCTAAATGAAGATTCTTCAATCTGTCTACATATTAACTTTTTGTTGAAGAATCTTGTGTTTATTTGTGTACGATGATAATTCACGATTTACCTATCAAATATTGACCCAAAAAAAAAAATTACTGAATATTCATGTCTATAAATTATACCAATCGTGTTTCTTGTCTCCAAATCTCAATAGCAACAAAATAAGTATCACAAAGATGGCCATCTACGTTTTAAAAGATAAAAAAAGGGACATATTTTTTGCAAAAAATAGGTAAGCTGAAACTTACATACTTTTACAAGTGATAGTGATACGTTATTTTATTCTCCAAGTTGTAAAATATTGTTTTGACGCGTGGAGGGGACTTTAGAATCCTTTATTTTGACTATAATTCTACAAGATTTTTCTTATACGTGATTTCAATAGACGTATTTTTTGAAAATTTTGTTTTGTTATTTTGAAAAATAGCAAAACTATTGAACTCGATAAAGCATTTAAAAAATTTGGAACAGTTGCGGAAAAAAAAATAATATCGCCATATTTGCGTTCTGAAAAAGTCCAACTTACAGGAAGGAATAGGAAATGAAAATCATCATATATTTGAAAAAATTACTAGTATTATTATGAACACGAAATGCTTTTATTTTCATTTGAAATTGTATATGTTTTGCCATCAAAGTCCTATTAATTCATTCAACATCCTATATCGATATTTACTTCATATTTTAATATTGGCTTAATGCAATAAATAAAAAAAGTCCTAAATTTTAACTATCTATATTTCTTTAGAACAATAATAGCGATTGCTCTTCAGAGAGTGTTTGGCTTTGCTTATTTAAAATACTTAAAAAAAATACCTCCTTATATATTTTTTATTATTTAAATATTTATAAATACTAGATAAGTAAAATCAAACACTCTCGTAATATATTTCTCTTTTTTGGCCGCAGCTTTATCGTACGAAAGATTCTGAAAAAACTTTTTTCGCTTTCTTGAGCAAAGCCATCGAAGCAAGATATTTACATGTCTCTTGTTTAGATCAAACGACAAGGACAATGATGCCCGTTGATAGTAACCCATGACCACATAAGCTTTTTTTTTTTTTTTTTTTTTTTTAAAGGGTTAACCAAAGGATAACCCCTTTCCCACTCCGCATACTTAACTGCGGAGGTAAATCGAGGATGTGCGTGGTGACCCACTGCGAGAGAGACCAACGGCGTGGAAATCCAAAGAATGTACCCGCAATATTTCAATGAAAGCCGCCACATAAACTCGATCCCGCGTTGTCAGGGTGTCACCACCCACATAAGCTTTTTTGAATATAAGGATCCGTGATGCATTTGAATTACTGGTCACATCGCAGCAACACTTTCATTTGTGGAAAGGCTTCAAATAAGAAGAAGTGAAAAAAAAAATTTCTTCCCTTAATGGAAGATATTTAAATACATAAAATAGGCGACAATGCTGGCCACTAATCACTATCGAAGACAAAAGTACTTTACGATATTTCTTAGTATTGAAGCTTTTGAAAAGTCAAATAAATCTCCCACGGTTAACGTTCAATGGTTTGATCGAAGCAAATTAGAAAATACGATTAATTAATTATATATATTTATTTATTTAAGGTCACTAATCAAGAATATTAAGAGATTGTAGCTTAAGAGCATCTACAGCTTCGTATTTCTCAAAAAGCTAAAAATGTCAAGGTCATCCTAATTGTGAAATTTTAAATGTCTAAAAATTAGAGCGAACTTAATTTGGTTCAGAAAAAAAGATAATTATATACAATTAAAAGAAAAAAAAAAGAAAAAAGAAAAAGCAGCAGAGAGGTACCAATAGAAAAAGTTAATCTTTCACTATCTCATAAATATATTAAAATTCGGTCACACCTATCAGATATTATTATAAGCACCTAAGAAAGGAAATCAAAGACAGCAGGGAGGTGCTAATAAATAACTTATTCTTTCTCATGTTATAAATATATTAAATTGAGTCACACATATAACGTCTTTATTTTAATTCGTGCGGGGGTCATTTTTTAACCCCAGCCCGCGGTATAGAGTTTTTTTTTTTTTGTTATCCTTTCACATTAGATTAGAAGGATATATGTTATTACTATTACAATTATTGTTATATATTATTGCGATTACTGTCTGCACCGCAATTATGTTAACTGGTGACGACAAATGATTAGGTATGCTACATTTGTCCTCTTCCTTCTCCTTGCAATCTCGATTTCCATCGCCGGTAGGCCTAGCGTGGTAATTATGATTATTTCAGTATTCTTAATTATGATTATGTTAAATTTAGAGTGTTAATTTTCTTTTTTTATTTTATTTGTCTGAATCTCTTTTTTGCTTAAGTTTTTTTTTTCCCCCTTTTTCTTCTTTTTGTTTTGCCATGCCTTCTTTTCATTTTTCGTTTTTATGGGGAAGTTGGGCTTTTGCTACATCGGCATTAGTTAGTTAATGGGCTTGGCTCGGATATGTATGTATATGAGCTTTTCTAAAATTAGATGTGCGTATAAGATGTTTGGTGGAATTTCTGAACCAGATACTGTTCTTTGGAACACTATGGTGTCTGGATTCGTTGAAAATGATTGTTTGATGAATCTATTAAGCATTCTTCCCGAAAGATGCTTTGCTTCTTTGTTCATATCCAGTTAATGAAATGTAACAGTAATTGTGTTTCGGGGAGTTGGATTGGATGAGAAATAAGTTATTGAAGTTGTTCCTTATGTAGATATGAGTGTGCTATAAATATTGAGGATCTCATTAAACTTAGTGATGTGATGATTGAGCATTCCCTTGGTCCTAATGAAGGTGAGGCTTCTTTAAGCTGCATCAGATAATATTTATGGTTGATCCTACCTGGTCCTTTTAGTACAGAAAATTATGGAAATAAGAAAAGGAGATTGAGAATAAAAAGAAGAATTACATCTTTGTCATTGTTGATTAAACAAGTGGAAAGGACGAGAAGAAGAAAAGGATCCTCTTACTTAGGGCTCGTTTGGATTGGCTTTTTTCAAAAACACTTTTTTTAGCAGCTTTTGAAAAACAGCTTTTTTTGAGAAGTTGAAAATTCTGGCTTTTAAAAAAAGTTGTATTTGAGTTTTTTTTCAAAGTTTCAGCTTTTTTAGAAGTCAAATCAAATAGTTATTGCAAATTTAATTCAACTTTTTCAGAAAAAAATTACTTTTTCCTGAAAAAAAGCCAATCCAAACATGCCCTTAATTTCAAGGCATCATGGGGAGCTTCACATTGTAAAGAGTTTATTTTATCCCGTCATATTGACATTAATGAGTCTTTGCATGATGCCTTTTCATGAATAAGTAATTAACATGCATTGTGTCAAGTGTTATGACCCATAGAAGTTACTCCGTTAGAGAGTAAATTCTTGATGTGTCATGATTGTTTCTTCTATTAATGTTAGGATGAAAATTTGTATAATTTTTCCCCGTTTCATATAGAGCCAGTTCTTAACTTGTTATCATATCTTGCAGGCCTTGTCTATTGCATGGATTATTTAGAGAAGAACATCGACTCGTTACAGTCCAAATTGGAACCTCTTCTTAAAGGTAATTTATTATGTTCTTGGTAACCAGCTGTGGTATGTGAACTTCATTAGCTAAATAAGCTATTGTTTTGCAGATCATTATCTTCTCTTTGATTTCCCCGGCCAAGTGGAATTATTTTTTCTTGATGCAAATGCCAAGCAAGTTATCATGAGACTCATAAAGAAGTTGAACCTTAAGGTATGATACGCACTCTGGTGATTTATATCTGTATGAAAAATACAGGGGGATTTAAGCTTCTGAAAACTGAACAGACAGGTCTTCTCTTGTTCTGGCCGAGTTTTTCTAGTTGACCGCCTCTGCAGCGACCGGAGAAAGTATATCAGTGCATTACTTCTCTCATTATCAACAATGCTTCACATGGAACTTCCTCATGTGACTGTTTTGTCTAAGATCAATCTGATTGAAAGCTGTGCAAAGCTAGGTTAGGTTGCTCAACCTTCAAGCATATGTTGAAAGAATATAGAATCTTCTTTTTTAATCTGTCTTTCCTTACTAATCTAACTTGTTTTCGCAGCATTTAACCTGGATTTCTATACTGATGTACAAGATTTATCTTTCAAAGTTTTTAGATCCAAGCCAAATAACTATTACCAAAAGATTGTACTTTTTAAGAAAAAGATAATTTGGTTGAGATAATGACCAAACTAACCACAATTTATAAAATTTATACCAAAATAACTAATTTCTCAAACAAATGAGGTAAATGACTACCTTAGCCAACTTTGTGTCATGAAGACACAAAGTTTAAATAAGTATTACTGATATGGCATAACACGTGGCAATTTTTACCATGTAGGCAAATGATTAAATTTTTGAAGTTAGTGTCTTGAAGACATCACAACACAAAGTTGCCTTTTATTTTTCTTTTTAGCACACTAATGTTCTAATTTTAATAATTTTTTAATCAAAAAATAAAAATTAAAAATTAAGAAACTTAAATTTGTTATTAACTCATATTTTTTGATTTAACTCTTTCCCTTTTCAATACTTTTTTTATTTCAATTTTCTATCCTTTTAAAAAAATTAATTTCAATTTTTATTCTCCTTTCGATTTTTTGTTTAAATTTTTTTGTCTTTTTCAAAAAATTGAAATAAAAAATACTAAAAATAAAAAAGTATTTAAAAGCACAAAAAAATTATTGAATTTTGTGTCTTGAAGACACAAAGTCTATGTGGAATAATGTGCCACATCAACCAATGTCATGTCAACATAATTAAACTCAATTTAGTGTCTTGAAGACACTAAGTTGACAAGTTAGTTATTTTACTTATTAGTTTTGAAACATTGCTATTTTAGTGTATAAATTTTAAAAAGTGGTTATTTAAGTCATTAAGTCAATTTGTTTCCTAAGATAAAAAACAAAGTGAAGCCCAAACAGATGGGCCTGAAGAAAAGCCTACCCGAAAAGAAGAAAATCCTCACCGTCAAATATAAAACCTAGTTGTAGTCTCCCAGTCCAGAGTCATTGTGAAGATCAAGGTTTTCTTGAGATTTATCATAAGCATTGGAGTGCTGAAGGTCAAACCAATCTTGGGCGAATTTTGGACATGGCGAACCTTGGAATGAATCGTATTGCTGTTAATTTACGCGGGGTTGCTCATCGCTTCTTCAGCAACTAGGAGTTGCCCGAGCAAGGAATATAAAGAGGTACATAAATCTGAAGAAGAAAAGCGATTTAGATTTAAAAGTTCCTTTTTTTCCTGGTACGTTATTTATATAGTCCAGTGCGTTATTCTCACTTTCGATATTTTAGATTCTTTCTCTTTTCACTACCAGAAGCAGGGGCGGCTTCGTATATTCTCACTGACGCACTTAAATTTTTATGAATTACAAATATATATATGTGTGCCTAAAAGAGATCAGGGGGGATTCGTGTATTTCGGTAACGGTAGAGATTTTATTTTGCAATATTATATATATATATTCATGATTCTTATCATGAATAAGATGAATTAAATTATATATTGTAAGTAACTAATTGACATGAATACGATAGAGAATGAGATCTATAGTATTAGTGGGGCCTTCACATGTTATTAATTTTTTTTCCCCCCTAAAGAAATTAACTTACTTTTTGATCTTAAATTAAAATAAGATAACCTAATTTTTTCAATTATATAAATCAAAATTATAATATCATTAAATTTTGGCCCATAATTATTCTTGAGTCACCCCTAATCGGAAGCCCATCTGTGTTTGTTGGAGCTTCACATTTTCCTTTCTGGGTATTTACAAGGGAATGATGGGATGGCCTGGTGGAATCTACGAAGTTGATTTAATGTCTAAGAACATCCTTTCACCTTGCCCGTTTTGCTGTTGATCAACACAACAAGAAGCAGCCGAAGGGTCATTTTGAATTCCGCAAGGCAGTTAGTGTGAAGAGCCAAACGGTTGGGGGGACATGGACTACATAACTCTAGAGGCAACTGGTGGAGTGTACGAAGCCAAGGTGTGGAGCTAGCCATGGCGCAACTTCAAGCAGTTGATGGAATTCAAGTTCGCTGGTGGAAAAAAGGGCGCTCACAATTTGTATCCCGATTAATGAATGCTTTGCACATGGTGATGCCTAGTGCTCACTTGTTTTGTTGGTAATAGGGAATGCTTTTATTTGCTTTTCGGAACTAAAAGTTGATGTCTTTGTATATGACGGGTTTGAAACTTATAAGATAGTTATTAGTGGTAATGGAAGAAAGACATATAGGTCTTTCAATTATATGTTTTATTCCAATCACATCTTTCAACTTTTTATAATCTTTTGTGAGATTTTTTCAATCGTCTTGAGGAAAGCACCTCACAAGAGAATATGTTCTGAATTGATAACTTTATATATTTTTGACAACTATGTAGATATGTTATACAAAAAATTTGTAGTAATGTAATCAAATAATCTGCAGTAAAAAAGAAAAAAGAAAAAATTACAATCCAATGTTTAATAATGTTAGAATTCAGTTATCTTTCTCTCCTATACATATGTTTGTATACATTACACTTAATTAATATTTAACTTCATGGATGGTTTTCTAAAGCTATATGTTGTGCGGTGGGAGTCTTGACGGATGGACTTTAACGCCAGATGTCACGTTGGTGAGATCTTGAGAGTCTCCCTATAGCTATACACTTGATGCCAACGTACCTAACTACTAAAGCTGTGTTTGTTTACAGCTTATAATAAGCATCTTATCTTATTTTTTATCTTATTCAAAAAAGTATGTTTGTTTTGTACTTATAATAAGGTGCTTATTTTAAGATGGCTTATTTGGTATGTAAAAATTTAAGCAAGCAGCAGCTGTCTTATTGCTTATTGGGACACACTTGGAATTATGCAAATTGTTAATGAAACTTTTTTTTCTGTTATTACCCTCGTCTTTTTTGCTTAATGCCATAATTGCACTTCCTTTGTTTTTTCTGTTTTGTTTCCACCGACAGAGAGAGAAAGAGAGAAGAGAGGCAAATCCCTAAACTCTATCAAATACACAATCGAGAAGAAGAAGAAGGAGAAGAGACCACGGAAGAAAAGTAAGAAGACCACGCCAGGTAATTTTTTTTTTCAAAATATTCTTATTTTTGAACAGTTATCGTGAGCCCTGATTTTTGAAGCTTTCAACACGCTAAGAAATCTGGATTATTTTGTTATATTTCTTCTTGTTGCGCTTGACCTGTTTTTCAAATTAAATCTGGATTATTTGTTATATTTATTAGATAATCTTTGGTTGCTTCACAGCAGATAGAACGTGTGCGTGTGTTTTCCGTGAATGATGAGATCTCCATTGTGATTAATTGGAAGAAAAACAACTTCTCAAAAGGTTCTTGCACTAGATTAATTTTGAATGCGTTACATTTAAAATAAATAATATCATCATGAAAATCCATTAGAAGCTGCGAGATGAGGCGATGCTGATAACACAAAAATTACTACATATAGACTGAAAAACAAGAAAACAATAAGACAGAAACAATGGTACATTCCCGTAGTGTATATAGCTAGCCCTTTTAACCCTCTTCTTGTCTTCTTGAGCTTGAATATAAATTATAAATGCAAGTGAAAGCAACCAGGGAGAGGGGGAGCAACAAGAAGAAGCTGAGTTGAAGGTTGGGGGGGGGTTGATCAAAGTTTATATTATCCGGTGGTGATGTGGATGCCGATGGCAATGAGGAAAATAGTGATGAGGCCGAAGAAGAGGATGGTGTGGATGAAGATGGAGATTCCGCTAAGTTCAATTTTCATCTTAATTATCCAAAAATGTGCCATAATTTCTGGATAGAGGATCATTGTATATATCATGGATTCAATAAAATAATATCCAACATTTGCCCCTTAATTATTAGTATAGTTCTCTCTGATCTTTGATTAAGTTAGATAAAGCATTGCGTATAGTTACAAGAATCGGAAATATACAAGCTAAAGTTAATGTAGTTCAATATATTTCTTGTCAAAAAAAATTAGTGTCCTTGTAAAAAAAAAAAAATGGTGAAACTAAAAGAAGGATATTTTGTATTCATTGGCTTATTATTTATTAGCTTTGGTTTTGGTTTAATTTACATGGCGTCTTTGCTATGATCATTTTCTACTATGAAAATTGTGAAGATAAAAAATTTTCTTTTAGGGTCAAAAGTATTGCATAAAACACGACAGGGACTACAATAACTTCACCAACACCCTTGGGGTGCAGATCTTAAGCATGAAAATTGTGAAGAATTGAAGTAAATTTTTTTTTTTGAAGTTCTTATTAATGTTATTTTAATGATATTAAAATTTTGTTTTTACTTTGTAAGAAAAATAGCAAGATGTTAGCTCATTGGGGTCCATATAGTAACAAAATATTTCTCGAGCTATGTGTTGAGGAAATTCGAAAAGTAAAAAAGTCACCAAAAGTTTTGAATGCTACGGCTTGGGATGACATCGTGACCAAGTTTAAGGAGATCACGGGTAAAGATTATGTAAAAAAGCAACTTAGAAATCATTAGGATGTACTAAAGGGGGATTGGAAGCTTTACCAATCATTAAAAAGAATGGCATCTGGAGTTGGTTGGAGTGAGGATAAAGGTACCATCACTGCATCTCCTACCTGGTGGGAAGACAAAGTAGAGGTATAACATTTACAATATTCATTATTATTGTTTATGATGCTTAAATGCTAAGGGAAATAATTAGATATTTACTTGTATATTCTTGCAGAAAGACAAAAAATACTCGAAATTCATGAACAAAGGTTTAGAGAATTATGATTTGTTGGAGGAATTGTTTGGTGACATTTCTGCTACAGGAAAAGATGCATATACTCCAAATGCAGGGTTGCCTCATCCAACTATGGTACATATGCAAGAAGAATCTCAAGGTGTTGAAAGTAGCCCAAATGCTAATTATATTGGTGATGATCAAGCAACACCTACTGATGATGATGCTAAAAGGACTAAGGTTGCAAAGGTCACAAAAGGAGTTAAAAGGAAGAAAGAAACAAAAGATACTGCTTCTTCTTCATCGAATGAGAATTTTGACAGACTTGTTTCTTTTTGAGAGTACCTCAAGAACATCACGTGTGCAACAACAAAAGAATGATATTAGTGATGTAGTGTCTGCTTTAAAAGGCTTCCAGGAGTTGAAAGAGGATCACCAATGCAAATGTTTGGAGTACACAAGGCGACTAATATGTCATGGAGACAGGCTTTTATGGCTTTGGAAGAGGAAGACCTTCAATTAGCCTTTCTAAAGTCAGAATGGGAACGAAGCCTTAATACTTCTTCATCTTCCCCGTAGCTTCTTAGACTTCAAAGTTCATTATACTTTGAACTCTTTTATGGTTTACTTAAGTATTTAGATATTTAGTTGTTATGTAAACACTTTGTTTAAATATTTGGGATAATGTTGTGTTGAATTCCTATTATATGATTTTATGAGTTATTTGGAATTTATCATAGTTATGTTATGTTTTACTTATGCACAGGTTCAATTGAAGAAAAGAGTAACATGAATGCCGAGATATGTGATCTTGATGCTTGTTGTGAAGATATGGATGATAATATAAATGAGGATATGGAAGATAATAGGAGGAACTCCTTACTATATGGAGGAATTGTTTATTTTGAGCAGGTTGCATCTTCTAGTAGACCTATTGAAAAGGTGCCATGCCGAACTTCAGCATTGAAAGGTTGGCCATGGATTCTGGAACTTTTGAATGACAAGTCAAAATTAGATAGATGTAATCAAAATCTTCGTATGAACAAAATTAATTTTTTGAGATTGTGTGAGTTGTTGGAAAGTACATATGAGGTATCATGTAGTAAAAATGTAAGGATCGAAGAGAAAGTTGTCATATTTTTATATATCGTTGGAAGAAGTGCGAGTAACAGAGCAACTCAAGAAAGATTTCAAAGATCTGGGGAAACCATTCATAAGTATTTTCATGAGATTTTGGATGCTTTAGTGAAGATGTCTATTGATAATATCAAACAAGAAAATGTGGAAGGAGTTCATCCGTATATTTATAATAATTCAAGATATCATCCTCATTTTCAGGTATGTTCTATTATAACTAAGTTATTTTTTATTTATCATTAATTCATTTAACATATAAAATAAAAATAGTTTAATTTAAAATTTTAATTGCTTTTTCTTTGTAGCATTGTGTTGGTGCAATTGATGGAACACATATTGAAGTTTCTTTATCAACTGAGAAGAGTTATCCATTTTATGGAAGAAAAGGATATCCAACTCAAAATGTCATGGCTGCTTGTAATTTTGATATATGCTTCACATATTGCGTAACAAGATGGGAAGGTTCAGCACATGATACTCGAATATTTTCTCGATACAATTCATAATCCAAGCAAAAACTTCAAACTACCTGTTGGAGGTTAGTGTTTGTTTTTGTTTTTTTTGGAGAAAAAAATGCTAGCAAGTTTCTTAATTTGCACCCATCACTAATTTTTTTTTATTTTTTATGTAGATCAATTTTATTTGGTAGATTCTGGATATCCAAACATGAAGGGATTCCTTGCTCCGTACAAAAATCATAAATATCATTTGCAAGATTATAGAAATGAAGATCCAAAAAATCCAAAATATTTTTTTAATTATTGTCATTCTTCATTAAGAACTATTATAGAGAGAACGTTTGGAGTGTGGAAGAATAGATTTCAAATAATGAAAAAAATGCGTTGTGGATTTGATTGGGAAACACAAGTGAAATTAGTCCCGGCAACTATGGCACTTCACAATTATATTCATCAACAAAATTTAGATAATGTGTTTTTTGAAGAAGTGGTGGCTCAAAGTGATGACGCCGTTCATCGGGAAAGTACAAACATCACAAGTGCTAGTAACAATATGAACCAGGGGGAGATGGATCAAATTCGCGATAACATTTGCTATAATATTTGGCAAAGGAGAGAATTTGTATTGTAAATGGGTCACCATATTTATAGTGTAATGATTGGCAAAGTAGAGAAGTGCTTTATAAATTTTTATAATTTTGTATTAATATATTTGTTGTCACTTATATAATTTTTATATTTATTTAATACAATTTTTAATTTTAATTATATAATTAGTTATATTATAGTAATATATGCAATGACACAAAAGGATTTTTTTTGTCAAAATAGGTTATATTAACAATTGCAGAGTAAATTTATAATAGTTATTCACCAATCAATTCTATTATTAAACATTTCAGGGCATTTTGGTCAATTCAGCTTATTTTAGCATTTCAGATTATTCTAATAAGACTTCAGACCAAACAATCTTTTTACATCAGACACTTATTTCTTATCAGACACTTATCAGATAAGATGCTTATCAGATTTCAGATAAGACCATTCCAAACACACCTTAAATTCTAATTCTTGATGTTGTTTAAAGATCAATTTAGCTCGTTTGCATGACACTTTTAGCCCCAAATTCATTGGCAATCACGTGTGTAGAAAGATAATGAGGTTGTTGATTAGTTAGCTATTAATTTGGATTAGATAGGGACAGTCATTTTGTAGAAATGAAGATGATGTTTAATTAATTAGCTACGAACATTAGACGAAGCTCTCTTTATTTCCATCTGAATGGTTAATTGTTTAGTGGAAATGTAATATTTACCGTTTAAGTTAAGGGTAAAATATATCCGATTTTTTTATGAGTTTACTAAAGTGCGTCAAATCTGTCATGTTTCAAGTCTTTCTTTTTACCTTCAAACAAAACACTAGACTCCTTGAGATGTGGGGGCTTACATTATGTTTTAATTAAAAGATAAAGTGGAAGTTTGAGGAAGCATTGAAACAAAAGGGTTCATTTAATGTATTTTATCTTTAAATTTGTTGTGTCACTACAAGAAATTTCATCTTTTCCTACCACTTTTTACCTTTCTGGCAGTTTGAACAGCCATTAAACAACAACAATAATAATAAGAGCAAGAATATCAACAACAACAACTACTCAACAACACATACTTCAATTATATTGCAACTTATCCCACAACATCACTCCACTAATACCCAAGCTATACACAAATCTGGAAAATAATTCATAGTAGCATACAGTTAACATACAAATTTGAAAAACAATGATGATTTAAGGTTGATCTTTAAAAACATGTTGGAAGTTGGCTTGATGTTGTCAAAATGGGTAGATTTTGAGTAAAATTGGTTTTAGGCTTGTTCAGCTTTGTTTTCAGCAAATCTGGAGTGGTTGGACTTTCCTAGTCGGTTGACTCACTGACCAGAGAAGTCGCCCGGCTGAACCAGTGAGTTTGGGGTTTAGTCGGACCCCCTAGCTGGTCAACCTGCTAAGGTGTCTAGCCTAGTCAGTGGCCTAGTCAATGGAGTCAGGTAAGGTGTCACCAAGCTTAGGAGCATACCTTTCACTCTTGGGTCTTGAGAACCTCCTCTGAGCATCAGGCTTAGCACCAAGGTACATGTTCTTGTACTCCTCGTTAGTCAAGTCAGCGAACCGGTTCAAACCGAGTTTGTAACTCCGGTTCGGCAGTTTGTTCTGTTCATCGATGTAGTTAAGGTTGTCCTTAAAGATCTCAAACCTCTTCTCTTTCTCGTTATACGACTTCCCATGTTTAACCAACCACGACTCGTAGAGTTCTTTTACCTCATCCTCGGTTCGCAACAGGGACGATGAGTGTGTTTGGTCATAGCTTATGATGGACATATCAGAAGCTGATGATGAAGTGAAGAAAGAAAAGGTGAACATGCAGAGGAACAACATGACTAAAGACGATGATGATGATGATGATGATTTCGCCATTTTTGGAGTCTTTTAGGTGAATTGGGGAGTGGGTGGGTTTGGAATGGGAGAAAGAATCAAGAGAGGGTGTTGAATTATAAAAAGGCGAAGATAAGGGTAGAAGTGTCTATGTGGTTGTGTTGAATTTGTACTATGATATTTTCTTGCAGATCGATACCTGAATACGTATGAGAAAGATTTTTTTTTTTTTTTTCCTAAGGTGCTGGATGTACAGGGAAATGAATAATCAAATAAATGCATATTTGAATTTCTTCTTCTTCTTTTTTTTTTTTTTCTAAGGTGCTGGATGTACAGGGAAATGAATAATCAAATAAATGCATATTTGAATTTCTTTTGTTTTTCTAATGAGATCGACGATTAAATTGGAGCCATGTGGACGAGATGTGATTGGTGGAAATAGAAAGGGTGTCAGAGAGAGTGACCAGTCAAGCAAGAGTAAGTCTCGTAGAACTTCGCAAGTTTGGGCTACCTAGGCCTTTGCTTGTGTTATCGAACAATTTTTGTTTTTATCGTATTTTTGAGCATTGTAATATTGTACCTGTCAATTGACCAAAAAAAAAAAATTGTACCAGTCAAAATTAAATTAATATTTTAATTAAATTCATTTATTTTAGTATTGCCTCGAAAATTCATCTAAAATGCATAAATCTCATGATTTACTAATTTATAGTATATATAATAGTAGGTATTAACGTCTATTTCAAATAAAATTAAATAATATTTTTAACCAGAAAAGAAAATCCGCAAAAATAGAAGAACTTTTTACCCCCAACTACCAAATCCAGTTGCTGCTTTAAAGAAAGAATCGAAATAGCGACTATGGCGGCTCTGGAATCGATTAGTTACCAACTCTCATCAATTTGGCAGTTTTTTATTTTTTAATTATGAATGGCGTCGAAGGGAAATGAATGTTTTTTTAAAAAAAAAAAATTAGGAGAAGAAAAATTGTAAACAGAGTTTTGTTGTATATATTTGCAGCAGCCTTAACGCGAGAGATGCAATTTTTAGGTTTATAACTTACAATAAATACTTATCAAGAAGATGATAATAAACAGTTTTGATATGGTTATGATCATGGCGAATGCAGCCTCAATTGGCAGTTTTGATAATAAACAGTGTTGTGAAAGCTTGAAGTGGACATTTTCCACAAAACAAAAGAATTGTGGCTATGGAAGCAAATATTAGAAGCAATCAGTGCATATAAAATTGAGTTGGCATGAAAACGTTAAAAACTTGAAGATTTTTACTGCATTCCAAATCCATTCATTTAATGACTTGTCCTCTCACCTTTGACTATAGGCCCATTTAGACTGACTTTTTTTAAAAGCACCTTTTTTAACAGTTTTTTAAAAATAGCTTTGTTTTAGAAGTTGAAAATTCTGGCTTCTAAAAAAAGCTGAATTTGAACTTTTTTTAGAGTTTCAGCTTTTTTGGAAGCCAAATTAAATAGTTATTACAAATTTAATGTAGCTTTTTTAGTTAAAAAAAGTGTTTTTTCCTAAAAAAAAATCAATCCAAACAGGCCCTATGAAACGGGTTGGAATGGCAGAAGCTTTCCATAGATGTAGAGAAAAGAATTTAGAGTGGAACAAGATTTTTGTTGAGTTCAAAATTATTTTACAATATATTACATTCAAGTTATTTTATAACATGTTATCAGTACAAACCTCTACCAACGAGAAGTTTTGCCTATCATTAAAGGAAGCACGACTCTACAGAAATTTGGTAATTGTTTTTTTCTTATTTTTGGAATTATATCAGATTTATAGCATAGAGTTTCAAAACAACATATTCTATTTATTTTACTTTGCATTTGTTTTGAAGATAAAATTTCTGTCAAAATTATTTCCTTTAGAAATTTTTTTAAGAATATATTATTGCAATAATTTTTATGGAAAAAAAATTGATATATGAATAGTAACTTTGTATAGTACCTAGTGAATAGTAATCATATTTTTTAATAGTACATGTAAATGTATATATGAATAGTACTATATACAATATAAATGAATAATGCCTATATATAGTATTATTGAACATTGAATAGTATTGGTATCAATAAACAGTACTCGTAAATAGTATTCCTAATGACAATAATAATAATGAATACCATGACTTTTGAGAACATGATTATCGTGACTTTTGAGGACGTGATTATCGTGACTTTTTAGAATGTGATTATTATGAATTTTGAGGATGTAGTTATTGGGACTTCCAAGAACATGAATAACCATGACTTTTAAGCATATAAATGCTAATACATCTATGATGATATAATAATTATTTGTAACAATTATACTAACATTTTATTTTATTATTGGGAAGCTCTCATGTATAGTGCACGTATTCAATATGTAATATTATTTCTTCTCACTTATTTGAGTATGTTGGTCATAATAAATCATGTCAGGTAAGTACGTTTTAATTTACTTACTAATTTATTTTGACATATGTTACATTTATAATGTCAAATCTTAAGAAATTTTAGTTTGTGGTCTTATATAACTTGCAATAATTATGGTTTCTTGATGTCATGATACAAATGAATAGCAAGGATCTTGGTGAAATAATATATAGAAGGAAATTAGACATCCCTGAAGGATTGCAATAATTAATAATATTCCTTTATTATCTCCATGTAGGCTTTTAAGATAGAATACTTATTAGCAAAGCCCAAAACCATTCATTGAAGAGAATGGGATATTATCTTATTCCTATGAAAGTGATCATAGAAATAATAATTATGGATATTATAATGGTCATGGATAACTTGATTTTGAAAAAATCAAGAAAATATAAAGACAAAGGATTTATTAAAGAAATCCTTATAGTTGTCTCTATAAAGGCTTAAAGCCTGCATAGATTGTGAAAAGAAAGGAAGAATATATATATATATGTATATATGTATGTGTGTGTGTGTATATATATCTATATCTTTTCGCAAATATTGCGAAGAAATATATGATCATCTCAAGGGAATAAATCTTCCAATAACTCGCTATGAAAGTATTACATGCAATTGCATGATCTCGAATTTATAAGTGAGTATAATTCCGTAATATCTAGATGATTTTCTAAAATTATACGAACAAAATATTATGGAAAAATATATGAAATAATCAAATTGATTTTGTGCCTTGAGTACGCTCTTATATTAGCAAAATTCAGAGCTTGAAATTGAAAAAAATATTTTGAGTATAATCTGCATCCTACGGGTGAAACATTATTTTGGTATAAAATTATTAATTATATCAATTCACTCAAAATCATTTCCTGAATTGAATGATATATAATTTATTATTACGGATGTGATTATTGCTATTCCTATTGTGATGGTCATCAAATCTAAAGGTGATAAAAAAAAATGAAAAGGAATTAGAAAAAGAATTTCTTGTGATTACAACTAATATATATTCTGAAAGAATATTAGACATGTACTACTTGTTGTGCATATAGATACCATTAAATTTTGTTGAAATAAAAAAAAATCATTATTCTTTATTACCTCATATATGCACATGTTATAATTATCTTAGATTATGGGTCTGTTTGGATTGATTTTTTTTCAGAGAAAAGCACTTTTTTTTCCTAAAAAAGTTACATTAAATTTGCAATAACTATTGGATTTGGCTTCCAAAAAAGTTGAAACTCTGAAAAAAAAAAAAAACTCAAATACAGCTTTTCTTGGAAGCAAGAATTTTCAGCTTCTCAAAAAAAGCTGTTTTTCAAAAGCTGTTAAAAAAAACGCTTTTGAAAAAAACTAATCCAAACGAGCCCTATAGTTATGTATGCATGCAGCAATTAGACTTTAGTATGATTATTTTTTTTAATATAACTATGTATTTATTATATTGCTTTAGTAGTTAAATGATGACTATTAAAATTTGACAATAAATATAGTCATCGATTTGATTTTTCTAAGATTTATTACTACACGTTATATTATTGATTTTATGAAAAAAAATATGTCACCAATTAAATGTTGCGCATATTAATATCTATTGAATCAGAAAAATGATAGTCATAATTCACAATATGAAATCTTTATGCAGTAATAACATACCTTTGCATTGGTCAAAGCATTTGAAAATATTTATTTAACTAATTATATTAGTGATTTTTATTATCAAGTTATAAGTTACCTATATATTTGTATTTAATTTTCTTAAATTGTGAGCATATTTATTGTACCTTATTATTTAAATAAATTGAGGTTATTAAAAGAACCCATATTTTGTTTCTTTAGAAGAAACTATTGATAAGCAATGTTTATTTTCAAATGGATCTTAATGAATCTACTAAATGTTAGAGAGAGATATATATATGTCAAAGGTCCTTCTATTAACACCATATATAATTGAAACAAATATTATCTCTCATGTTTATCTCTGGTGAAAGATACATATCAAAATTGCCAGCATTATCTTCTTGACTTATGAATAACCAGAAGTTATTTGATCTAAAAAAGATTCTTTGTTCTTTGGCATGACCTTTTAGGTCATATTGGTGCAATGATAATAAGATGAATTTTTTGCACCAATACATGTGTTGCTTGTTCCCAAGAAAAAAATGACTTGTGAGGCAATCCCTAAATAAAGACGTTGAATCGTCTATAGATTTATAATGAATCAAAGGAATATATATTGGTCTAGTAAAATCTTTCATTAAACGCCTAAAAACGTATTCCTAAACCATCATCTATGGCAATAAATTTGCCTATTTTGTTTAGGAGCATATTATAATATGTTGTAGCACTTATTAAAAAAGACCAACTGCTTATCAATGATTCCTGTTGGTTTAGAAATCCCATCTAAGTATTTTTGTTGCGCGAGATATATTTTGATTGCTCCACGACAGTGCATAATGATGGGCCTATGGAAAGGTTGGGAATTTATGTTAAATTTGAATCCTAGTCAATTATTAATTATCCTGTATTATTGACTGCGGATACTTAAATAACATATTTTACTAATTGTTGAAATAATATTCCCAACATCAGAGGGAAAAACAACAAAAGTTGGAATTGTGAAGCATTTAATAGAATGCATCTGATTGCATATACTAATATGAACTGAACGTTCAAAAAATTATTTATTTGCACAAAAAGTTGCAAAGATGCATTCGTCGATGCAAAGAAAGTGACTAAAGTCACCTATAGTAGCTATAAATATTCCTATTCGAATTGATGTCTCAATAGACAGATGAATTAGACTATGAATCTATTAGAAGCTAGAAGCGTGGTAGATTATCAATTCCAAAGATGAAAGAGCAAAAATAAGTCAGTTGGCTTTTTGAAACGTTTGATATCCTGAAGATATTAATGACATATAACTGAGAAATATCCTTATACTCCTAGAGAGTATCAAGTACTTGAATATGATTGAAATTATTGATAAAGAGATCTCACTCAGTTATATTACTCCTGAAAGGAATAGGAACCGTTAAGTAAAATTGATCATGATCAAATATTTACAAATGCAATAGCTATTATTATGATAAAAGGCAAAAATCATGAATTGAAGTCCATCTAAAGATATTGGTATAAATATATTTGGAAAAATAGAGAAACAGATAATCCAGGCATATTTAAGAGTTTTGACCCTTATTGGTCAACATATAGTGCATATGGGATTGAGGGGGAGTATTATATAAACCAACCCCATATTGCTTAAGAGGTTCAAATGAATATACTACATAGTTGCCTAGCCCTTAAATTGCTAAGTACAAGTCAAGGAATGAACTAGTGTAGTATGTAGTTATACTTTGACTCATTTACTCTTGTTTTGTATAAACTAAGCAATAGAGACTTGAAATTAAGGAGATATGTTTTATGTGGTGGATGCAATTACATTTGCTTGGGAATTTTATAAGGGACTTCATATGTGTCTTATGAATATGAAATACTATATACAGATGTATTTTATGAGTATGATATTTGTACACAAATCCTAAAAGACTAAAGATGTTTGAGGCATAAATTTCCAAAGAAGTATATTCAAAGCTCTCATATAGAATTATAAGATAATTATTTTAGCTAGGCCTAAAATTCAATCATTATTTAGATGGAATATTATCTATTAATCATTTCGGCAAAAGAAATTTTGGAGCCAAACAGCTTAAATTTTGAGTGTTTGAATATTTTGACCATTGATATTAGATGGGCCATTTTGATTTGCAAATATAACGAAAAACTATTGGTCTTAAAGTTTCATACCTCAATATATCTTGTTATATTACACGTGCCCAGCACAATTATCTCTTATTTGTCAGCAAGATTTGGTTTTGTACTAATAGAAGGACATTGGAGGTATTACGCACAAATTTTGTCATCATTATTATCAAGACACTCAGAGACAATGTTGATTGAGTATAAAAGTTGTTGAGCATTTGCTGGCTCATAACAATCAATATGTTTTCGTATACACTAAAATTATTATATTGATGCTCATGAAAGCTCATTATCATTATTATCATCATCATTATTATTTCCCTCAAAGCATGCCAAAATATATTTCTTAACTGTCAATAACATTGCATACATTACTTGAGCAATCTTTGACAGGTAAATGATATTACATATATTGTTTAAGAAATCTTTGAAAATAATCAAGTTCAAACCATTATGTTGAAATTCTTCCATGCATCAACTGCCAAAAGAAAGGTGAGATTGATGTTTCACTCAAGTAACAAATTAGCAGACTTGTTTACAAAAGCATTACCTGCAAAAACATTGGAGAAATTGGTGCATAAGATTTGCATGCAACGATTTAGAGATTGCTCTTGATTGTTTTCATGAAGGGGAGATTATATGTGCTGTACTCTTTTTCCCTTAGCCTAAGTTTTGTCCCACTACGTTTTCCTGGCAAGGTTTTTAATGAGGCAGCATGAAGTGTATAACCAGAATATTGTATTTTTTTCCTTTATTAGGTTTTTTCCCACTGAGTTTTTCTTAGTAAGGTTTTAATGAGACATATTCTTGTAATAAATGTCCAAGGAGGATGTGAAAAGTTTGAAGTGGACATTCCCCACAAAAGTTAAGAATTGTGGCTATGGAAGCAAAGACCAAAAGCAATCGATGCATAGAAAATTGAGTTGGTATGAAAAACGTTAAAAACTTGGAAATTTTACTGTATTCCAAATCCATTCATTTAATGACTTATCCCTTCACCTTTGGCTATAAAAGGGGTTGGAATGGCATAAGCTTTTCATGGATGAAGAGAAGAGAATTTAAAGCGAAATTAGATTTCTATTGGATTCAAAATTACTTTACAATATATTGTATTCAAGTTATTTTATAACAAGAAGAAAAATTGTAAACAGAGTTTTGTTGCATATATTTGCGCAAACGCAAGAGATGCAATTTTTGGGTTTATAACTTACAATAAATACTTATCAAGAAGATGATAATAAACAGTTTTGATATGGTTATGATCATGGCGAATGCGACCTCAATTGTTTACAATATTTTTAAAAATATTTTATGTGATTTTACTCTAAAAATCCAATTAACTTTTGCTCAAAATATTTATATTTTTTATATATATACACACATATTCGTACAATCATGAAATTATATACAATAATTTTTATTAAGAAAATTTAAAAATAAACCCCTAATTCTGATTACAATTCGCAACAACTCAATTTAAAAAGGATATTTTGAAGTAAAATAGAAGAAGAATTAGCCTTCAAGGGGTAGCTCAAGTAGTAAGTGGTAGGTGTTATCAATGCAAAGATGGGGGGTTTAAAACCGTTTAAAGACAAGGTTGCACTTGTTAATTTCTCTTAAAATCAGACTCTCGACTGATCTGATACATGTTTTTGGGGTAGATTACTGCATCCCCGAAGTTTTAGTTCACATCTATCCATTGTGATAAGATGCAGGCGTGTCAAGCTTTACCTGTAATGAGACTGGTACTACATTATTTATGTATTGTGAGTTAGGTGAACGGAGATAAGTCCCAAGTTATGAGGGAAAAAAAAGAGAGGATAAACTAGTAGTTTGCCTGCACACGTTTTAAAGGTGCGGCAGCTCGTGTCTGCATTTTTAGATTGTAGCAACATCTTTCGAGGTGAATCTCAACTGGGCATGTGAGAAAGTAATACTGACAAGTTTCTTTTTGCTTATTCATTCAATGGGCAAATTACACATTTAGTCTTTAGTGTTTATATTTTCTATCAACTTTGTTTTTATTATTTTAAACGTGATTAATTTAATCCCTATAATTTATAAAAAGTCTCTCTTTTAGTCCTTAGCCCAAAACTTTCCATTAAAAGTTCACTGAGATCTGTCGTCTCCTTACTAAATCACAATTTTAACCTTCATTATTAAGCAAATGCCCAACTCTACCCTTTCTTGCCGCCCTCAAATGACTCACATGCCCACCTTAAAAACCAAAATAAGCAAAGTATAACGCCCCAATTTCATCCTATTTTTTCCCCCAAATCTAAAGGTTAAAAAAAACCTAAATCCATTTTTTACTTTAACCATTTCATCTCAGAGCTCAACAAAAAAGGAAAAAAAAAAGAAAAAATCATCTCAGTCCAAAAATCAATCACCTATTGTCATGGTTGGTTTGTTTTCGGCAAAGGTAAAGAGAAGGATTGCTTTTTAATTTTATTATTTATTTTTCTTTTTGTTAGTTTTTTATTTTGTTTTAAATTTGTCGTGCTTATTCAGGATCTATATATTATTGCATTGACTCGAAAATAATCAATTTCTCTCCCGCACTGCTTTTCGCTCTCCCAAGCTACTGTTCATCCTTCATCCTCCTCTCCAACGTTGCTATCCTTCGATAGGTATGTATAATTTTCAGCTATTATTTTTTATATTACTACAACAATACAACAATCTACAAGTGTGTATGCAAAATTAAACTAATAAGGATCTATTTGGATTAACTTTTTTTCAAGAAAAAAATACTTTTTTCTTGAAAAAGTTACATTAAATTTGCAATAACTATTTGATTTGGCTTTTAAAAAAGTTAAAACTTTGAAAAAACTCAAATACAGCTTTTTTTAAAACCCAGAATTTTTAGCTTCTCAAAAAAACTGTTTTTCAAAAGCTGTTAAAAAAGCGCTTTTGAGAAAAACCAATTCAAATGAGCCCTAAATAAGGTAAAGAATGTAATTTGAAGTTACCTGAGGTTAAAAATTTTTTCTTTCTAACAAGGAAAAAAAGTGAGCCTCGAATCGAGAAAATAATAGTGCTAATTTTTTAGATTTGTTCGACGGAAAAAGAGAAGGGTAAGAAAAAAAATGTTCTAGCTTCTTTGGAGTTTGCAGGGCAAAAGGAAAGTAAATTTTTTTAATAAAAAGACATAAAAATGAAAAGAGAAATAATGAGTTTGATTTTGTCAAGCTCCTAGGAGTTAATAAGTTAAATGGGCTCTTTTTTTAAAGTATATACGAAAATAAACAAGTTAGAAAACTAAATGAGAAAAATAACCATGTTATGAAACACACGGTTTCAAAATGCCACGTTATCCCTGCAAAATACGTACAAATCAAGCCACGTCAAAATCGTGAGGCGAAACCATGCTTTTGAAAGTGCGAGATCAAGTCACAAGTTTGATTTCGTGACTGCACCTCAAGAAATTGAATTTCGTGGACTCCACCCGCGTTTTTGAAGTTTATCTTCATTGACCAAGACTCTACCCACGTTTTTGAACTTTTTTTTCATTGACCATATTTATCACACAACAGAGCAAAACAACAGGCCTAATACTTAGCAAAACTAACAGGCCTCTCTGTAAAAAAAAAATCCTCTTCCCTTACCTTTGTCTCTCTCTATCGCGACGCTGTAGAAAGAAAAAAGGTGCAGGCTGTTTCAATGCGAGGAGAAGATCAACAGCTCTGGCAAGAAATAGTATTTATCTTCACCATCTCTTTTTTTTAACATTTTTTTACTGCCTTATACATATTATTACTGTAAAATTAAAAAAATTAATTATTGTTCGATTGAGAATTCTTTTGTTGTTTGTGATGGTGTAAGGCTTGGTTTTATACATTTTGTGCTGTTTTAGCTGATGGATTTTCCATTTTTTTTAGCTGATGGTTTTTTTTTTTGTGAAGTTTAGTGCCTGTCTCCAATGCGAATAGCTAACTTGTATATATATATATATATATATATATATATATATATATATTGTTGATGGCATCTGGATTTTAGTAAATTATTGAAGTGGTCCATTCGCTTTGGGGGGAAAAAAATTTTGATGTTTAGCAAGTGGGGGACCATGGAATAAAATATTTTATACATGTGCGAGAGGTTTGAAGCCATGCTTTTTTGACTTGGTACCCGCCAATACCCAATAGTGCTTCTACTCAAAATCATGCCACCACCATCCCTTTTTCTTTTTCTTTGTTTCTTTTCTTTTTCATTTTTCTTCTTCGATCACCACACCAAGTCAAGTAAAATTTATTGTCAAATTCATTCATAACTCATAATAAGAATTTATAATTGTTGAAGTTGTTTGTAGTTTTGTACTATCATATATAATATAGCTAGATGTCCTTATATATTTATATAGGACCATGACTGGTTAAAAGATCAAGTGTATATATTAGCATTTAGAATTTAAAGTTCAGGGTTTGATCTTATTTTTTCCTTATCAAAAAGATTTCAAGTGCACTTGGAATTGAGTATAATTCATAATATTTAGGTAAGCTTTCAACTCAAGTTTTTGGAGGACCACCCATTAGCATCACAATAATTGACAGTTTGACCATTCCCATCTCCCATACAACTGTTTTAACTTCCATTATCTTTCTTTTTTTGAGCATTATTACGTCTTTACTTTTAATTTTTAGCATTCACCTTTTCTTTTCATATAATAGAATCTTTTTCATATAACTAAAAAGATTTGACATTTAATATACAAATCTTTACCGTACAAAAAAGAAAAAGCGTAAAGGATTAAAGAAGTGATATATAAAGTATTACTTGAATTTTTTTGGCTATTAGTTTGTTTCTCTTGACTAAAGATTGCCAATTTACAAAAATAAGTAATTTGACCTTTTAAAAAGGCACGAAACAGAATGAAAATTATAGCTTGTGGGGAATTTTGGACAATGTCAATTGGTTGACCGTCAAAAGTTTTTAGCAGTGTTAATGCATATGGAAGAATTTGGGTAAGAATTATAGCTTGGGAGAGTTTCGAATAATGTCATAGTTTCATGGGAAAAAAAAATCATTTTTTCCTCTTTTTTTTAAAAAATTAATGTTTGGTATTTAAAAAAAACTTAAATTAATTTATAATATTTTAGAACATATTAAAAAAGAGAAAAGAATATCAATATGAATATTTTGAAAACGTAAGTATTAAATTAAAATCTAGTGACAATATTGAAAATTTATAATGTAATTACCGTACAAAAAAAATTTTAAATCTGACAACAAATAGACAAATTTCGCTATTAGCTTTGACTTAGTTGGCTCCTATGCTCACCCTTTTCACTGTTCTATCTTTTGTGTTGTTCTTCGTGCAGCAAAGTCTCCAGTATTAGAGCTCTTTCAATAATTTTAGGATCATTTGTTTTTCCTTTCTTTTTTTTGGCCTAAAAATTTAAGCTTGCCATGCCTTAGAGCTCTTTCAATAATTTAATATTAAGTAATACGGACCTAGGAGTTAAAAAAAAAAAACTTAAAGAAGAAGAAGAATTTAAAAAAATTCCTAAGTTAAATAAGAAGCAGCAACTAAAAGGAAAAGAATAAGAAGAAAATATTATGTAATAAAAAAAGAAGAAGTTACTAATGGTGCAATATTCTTAATTTGAATTGACATCTATTTGCTTTGATGTTTTTTCAATAGTGTAATATTCTTAATTTGAATAACATGTTACTTTATTCAGGTGGAAATGGAAGATTTATTTACCTTGTTTTACTATATGAGTAATGAGATGTGTTGGGATTCAAATGGGGTTTATTATATGCCTAGAATTCCAGTGAGGGTTGCTCGTGTGCATCGTATGTTGAATTTTGCCAAACTATATACCCATCTCTCTAATGATCTACAAGTTGATATATCAACTCACAAGATAGAGATTCTTTATAGATATACGACAGGGACAGGGCAAATGGATCCTTACTATCATGTTATTCTTGTGAATTGTGACGATGTTGTAACTCTCATGTTTGGTACAGTAGAGAGGTTGGGTTTGTGTTTACCTATTGAATTGGATCTGAAAGTCATTCTTCTGGAATTAGAATTAGAACCAATGATTGACCATGAGTTGGAAGAAGCTCTTAGGAGAAAGAAAGAATGGTTAAGACAGAATGATATCAGTTTGGATCATCACGATGAAGATCTAACTATAGCTGTAGAACAAGAACAAGGACAAGAAGAAGATGTGTATCCTTCAAACAATCTTGATGCTACCTGTGTTACTCCACTAGCTCATCCAGAAATTCCTGAGGGTACCTATGTTACTCCATCTACATCTACCCCGAACCAATTGAATCTTTATGAGACTTCAGGTTTACCAAGTTTCTTCACTACTTTTGATTCAAGTGGTATGTTTGTGGAGATGGATAATCATTCCATTATGCCATCTTTTGAATGGGGACTTCAAGAGGAATTTTATGTGAAGCAAATGTTTGCAACGAAAGAAGAAGCAGTGGACACAATTAAACAATTGCATATTAGTAATCATTGGGCATTTAAGGTACACAAGCCTACACGTGATGCATGGGATCTAAAATGTAGATTATAGGAGAACAGTGGATATAAATGGAGACTTCGGTTGAAACAAAAGAAAACAGGTATTTTTGAGGTTACCAAATATATGGGCCCTTACACTTGTGCATTTGCATCGTTCGATTCTGATCACCCAAACTTGGATGTAAGCTTGATTGCTAGAACAATTCGAGGCCATATTGAGACAAACCCGGGCACTCCAGGTGTAACATTGCATCATCATTTATTGGATATTTTCAGTTATTCTGTTAAAATGAAAAGAGTTTGGGATGGAAAGAGAAAAGCAATCAAGATGATGAATGGGTCCTAGTTTGAATCTTACATGCAGTTACCTCGTTTTATGGCAGCTTTAATGAATGAAAACCCTAGAACAATATTTTTTTACAATGCAAAAATAAGAGAAGTGGATGGCATTGAGTCACCCCAAGTTTTTAAAAAGGCTTTTTGGGCATTTGGAGCATGCATTGATGCTTTTAAATATTGTCGTCCCATTATAAGTGTGGATGGAACACATTAGATGGAAAACGTCTAAAGTTGATAGCTTTGCGTAACCGATTCTCAAAATTACCATCGGATGCCTCTGAGGAGATAGTGCAACAGCATGCATGAGCATACATCTTGCATCTCATGGGTGGTTACTTGTTTGCTGACAAGTCGCAATCTAAAGTGCATCTCATGTTCTTACTGCTATTGAAGAATTTCGGGGAGGTCGGTAGATATAGTTGGGGAAGCGCCTGCCTTGCGTGGTTATACCATGAGTTGTGCTGTGCCTCATTGGGAAAGTGAAAGGAAATTGCTGGTGCTATGATACTACTACAGATATGGCTTGGGATAGATGTCCATATATTGCACTGACACGATTAGAGTCACGTCATTTGAAGGATATGCTCCACATATTCCATGGTCCAATTGCAGTCAGGTTAATATATTAACTAATAATATTTCTTAATAAATCATGTTCTTATTATTGTATTATATATCATTTTAATGCTTTCTTTTTATTATATCAGGTGGATGGCTGAGTTCTCGGCCAAGGAAGCTGCCACACATGTTGTGTCAGGGTATAGATTCCACCTAGATCGCATGACGCCATCTCAATTTGTGTGGCAGCCATACACCGATGAGTTGTTGACATCACTTTCAGATTAATGCACAATTGGAAATAATATTTGGGCTGCGTCTGTGCCTTTGATATGTTTCCACATAGTAGAACACCACCACCCATCTTGAGTGATGCGACAATTTGGATGGCGTCAGGATATTCCTCTACCGTGCACTTATTTTGCATGTCTCTATAAAGTAGATAAAAGGGGGAATGATGGTGCGAATTGGATTACAAGTCACCAGATATACCTAGATATGTGGGAGGCACGTCACGATAATGTAGTTCAGGGTGATCCAGTGTATGATGATAGGCTGTCATGCACTTATATGGCGTGGTATAGATGCATCATAGTTCCTTTCCTCACATATTTAGAATGTCTATTGGACAGGGTGGTATGTATTTTTATTAACCTTTTTAATTATTTACATTTTGTTTTTGTTGGTATATCTATTGGGCATAAGCGATTTGTGCATCGTACTCTTTTGTCAAAAGAATAAGCGATAAGTTAAAAAGAAATTATAATTAGAAAAGAAGTTAAAATAAGTTATGAAGTAAAGTTAAAAATAAGAATGAAAAGAAGACGTTAAGAAGTTAAAAAGAAGAACAAGTTAAAAAGAAGAAGAAGAAGAAGATGGAGAAGTTAAAGTTAAAAAGAAATTAAAAGAGGAAGAAGAAGAAGAGGTTAAAGTTAAAAGAAAGTTTAAAAGAAGAAGAAGTTAAAAAAAAGTAATAGTTAAAAGAAGTTAGGAAGTGGAGTTAAAAATAAGAATGAAAAGATGAAGTTAAGAATAACAAGTTAACCCTATTAAATGTGTATATTTTGATACTTACGTGCCAGGATGCTCAAGTCCTTCGTATTAGGGACTTGTTAATTGGGTCAAATAGTATAGAAATGCAAGAGATACATGGCATCAACACCAACATATTGAATGCTCTTGATAGTCAGAGGTGGTGAAGTGAAACTGCAGAAGTATTAACTATTGAACATACAGAGGCTGAGTCTGGACATACATCTCACTTGCCAAATATGTCGTATTCAGATTTTGTTGCACCGACTATGATGTATTTCACGTACATATTAGGCATGTCATCCTACATTGGGCCTTCGTCTAGTACAGAGTACGAGCCTATACCCTTTATGTTTCATACTGAGGGCTTAGGCAGGGATTTTACAGATGACCTTGGAGACATGACACAGATGAATACACAATTGCATGACCAAGTTCCAAATGTTGTTCAAGAGGCCAGTGCACAAGATCATCTATCAAGGACTGGTGTGGAGATTCTCATAGAAGCTCGACCGCTGATTATTATTACATATAACAGAGAGCATGTCCGTCGCAACAAAAAGAAGAAGAAGGCTCGTTGTAGAAAAAGTTTCATGTAATGTTTAAATATGTAGTATGTTGTTAAGTTTCTAGTCAAGTTTCAGTTATTATTACCACTTAGATATTTGTTCATCATGTCCAGAAGTTCCATTTGACAAGGAAATGTCAACAAGGGATATAATGCTCTGGTTCTTAATATTATTTAGATATTTATTTATCACGTCTAGTAGTTCCATTTAATAGGGAAAGTGTCAAAAAACTAGGACATAATACTTTGGTTGTTATTATTATTTAGATATTTGTTTATCATGTCCAGGAGTTCCATTTCACAGGGAAAGCGTCAAAAAAATAAGGGACATGATGCCAAAATTTTTAAAAATTTAAAAATCTAGCGACCTATGGGATAGAAAACAAAAAGAGCGAGACAAATTTTTTATTCCAATGTCAGTCAAAGACACTTTGATGTTTAAGTTAATGATTCAATCATAATGAATATGAAGGAAATAGTAGGATTGGTGTGCAATGGGGTCATTTGCGTGATTGTTTTATGGTGGCCCCTCTAGTGGAGGGTAATCTATACTTGATAGTAATCAAGAGTTCGGAGACCCATAGGATTTGTTCTTGGCCATCCAAATGGGGTAAGATTAAGTTTGTTAAATTTTGCCTTCTAAGGACGGGCGACGAATAAAGGTCCAAGAGCTGTAGTACTAATCTACGTGGATTGGTTAGGGGTTAATGAGTATGTTTGCATACGCGTGATTGTTATTAAAGAATTTGATGTTTGCTCATGTGCATCAGTGAATATATGTGAGACCAAGAATGTGAGCTTCATGTCCACGAGTGTTAAGGATTTAAGGTTTAAGGTTATGGTTAGGGTTAGGGTTTTAGGGTTTAAAGTTACGATTTTAGGGTTTAGGGTTTAGAGTTTAGAGTTTAGGGTACGGAGTTTAAGGTTTTAAGGGCATACAGTTTGTTATGAATACTTTTTTTTGGTAATGATAGTGAAAAGAATAAGTGTTTTAGGCTTAGTTAATTTTTAAATTTTATGTGTTCAAGTCATTCATTTTCATTGTTACTTTAGAAATCTTTCGCTTACCCTTAATTTTTCTAATACTTTTTTTTAAAATTTTTATCTTCAATTTCTATTAGAAAAAATATAAAAAAAATGAAACATAAAAAAAAGGCATGTCCCTAAGACACGATTTCAGTATAAAAAATAAAAAATAAAAAAATTAAAATGTGTCTTATAGACACGATTTTGAAAGTGTGACTTCGAGACACGATTTTGAAAGTGTGACTTCGAGACACGATTTTGAAAGTGAGCCTTCGAGACGAAGACACACTTTCAATGTGGCAGATATCCTCCACATCATCTAGTGACAAGGCAAGTAGTTTTTGCTGAAAAACGTGTGTTCAAGACACGATTTCAGGAAGGTGGTTATTTTCCTAATTTATTTGCAAAGTTTGTCATTTTAGTATATGCTTATAAAAGAGGGCCATTTTGGTCGTTTTCTCAGCTCCTAGACCATCCACGTATCAATGTGAAGTATGTAATGAAATATGGCCTTCCATTGAAAATTTGACAGCAGCTTTCTTCTTTCGTCCCAATAGAAGCCAAAAAAAAAAGAAAAAAAGAAAAAGAAGAGAGAAAAATAAAGAGGTGGATACTATTTGAATTTGTGCATAGGGTGGAGGGGAGGGTGTTGGCTGTGCTGTAGAATATGAGCTTTTATATGGTATTGCAACTTGGATACAAAATTAAAAAAAAAAGGCACATAAGTAAATTTAGATAAAAAATTTATCCTTTCCTCTCATTTTCCTTTCAATCCAAACACAATATTTTCATGATCCTTTCTGTTTCTTTTTCCTGGAAAAAAATTTTAATCCAAACATGAATTACCCACTTTCTCTTATTTCTTTTATAATCCTTTCCTTTATTAAATTTTCCCCTTTAATCCAAACATTTAGAGTTATTTACAAAACTGTCATATTATTTTTTAAATCTTTTAGAGTTATTTACAAAATTATCACCTTGTTTTCAGATCAAACACTTTTTTTTAAATTTTTTTATTTTGCTGGAAAATTACTTTTTCTGCTATTTGAAAATAAAAAACGAAAATCGTTAACAAAATGAGTTTAACGAAAATAGTTAACAAAATGAGCTTTCTATCATAATTTTCGTTTTTCATAAGGGTGAAAACGGAAAACAAGCAAACCAAACACACCCTTAAATTTTCTAAAAAAATTTTTTGGTTCAGAAAGAAACCCTATTAGTTGCTAGTATTTTCACTAATTGGAAAATAATAACAGAAAATGGTAATTTCAAAAAAATTATCAAAGTAAACCAAAATTACTGTTGCAGAGAGGAAAGAAACACGAGTTAACGAGTTAAATAACTACTTTTTAAAATTTATATACCAAAATAGCAATGTTTCAAAACTATTGAGTAAAATAACCAACTTCTCAACTTAGTGTCTTGAAGACACTAAGTTGAGTTTAACTATATTGACATGGCATTGGTTGATGTGGCATATTATTCTACATAGACTTTGTATCTTCGAGACACAGAGTTCAATATTATTATTTTTTTATGTTTTTAAATACTTTTGTATTTTATTTTTTTCTTTTCAATATTTTTTATTTTAATTTTTTGAAAAAGACAAAAAGAATTTGAACAAAAAATCGAAAGGACAATAAAAATTGAAATTAATTTTCTAAAAGGATACAAAATTGAAATAAAAAGTATTGAAAAGGGAAAGAGTTAAATAAAAAATATGAGTCAATACAAAATTTAAATTTCTTAATTTTTATTTTTAATTCATAAATTTTTATTTTTTATTTTTTGATTAAAAATATTATTAAAATTACAACATCAGTGTGCTAGAAAGAAAAATAAAGGACAACTTTGTTTCTTAAAGACACTAAGTTCAAAAAATTTAATCATCTATCTACATGGCAAAAATTGCCACATGTATTATGCCATATCAGCATTATTTATTTAAATTTTGTGTCTTAAAGACACAAAATTGGCTAAGGTGGTCATTTACCTCGTTTGTCTGAGAAATTAGTTATTTTGGTATAAATTTTATAAATTGTGGTTAGTTTGGTCATTATCTCCTTTTTGCGTATTTGTGTCTATTTTTTGAGATAATGACTAAACTAACCACATTTTATAAAATTTATACCAAAACAACCAATTCCTCAAACAAATGAGTTTAATGACCAACTTTAGCAACTTTGTGTCTCGAAGAGACAAAGCTCAAATAGATAATGCTGATATGGCATAACACATGTGGCAACTCTTGGCACGTAAGCTTCTTTGAACTTTGTGGCTTGAAGACACAAATTTTAGGTTAGTGTTTTCAAAACACAAAGTTGTTGTTGTTTTTATTTTACTAATGTTGTAATTTCAATAATAATTTTAATCAAAAAGTTAAAAAAATTAAGAAATTAAAAAAATAAAAACAAAAACATTTAAAACAAATGGAATTTAAAAATTTTAAAATTGACAACTAGAAATTAGAAAATTTAACATTGAAATAATCAAAAGTTTATAATTTAGTATTATCTCCCATTTTAAAAAATAAGATATTTTTTGTTATTATTCAAGCGCACGTACAGTTGTCTTTTTTTTTTTTTTTGAACTTTTTGTCCCTAATCATGATTTGTTTCAATTATTTTATTCTTTACAATATTTTTTGTTTCAAATTTTTTGTCATTTCTATTTTTTCTTTCTAATTTTATTGTATTTATAAATTTGTTGTTAACCCATATTTTGATAAATATGTTTTTTTTGTTATTATTTTAAGTTAGTGGTTTTATTTAGCTTTGAAATTTTATTTAGTCTGGCAAAATTAATTCCTTTTTTCTTTTTTGATTTTTTGCTCCAATTATTTTACTCTTGACTTGGATATTTTCATTATTTTTTTCTTTTAACTTTGTTTTATTTGTAAATTTAGTATTAACTCATATTTTTTTTCAACTTTTCCTATTTCAATACTTTTATATTTAGTTTTCTATCATTTTAAAAAAATTAATTTCAATTGTTATTGTCCTTTTGGTTTTTTGTGTAAATTTCTTTTGCCATTTTCAAAAAAATGATATTAACTTTTCTAGAAAGAAAAAAAAAGTGCCCAACTTTGTGTATTGAGAGTACTAAATTAAATTTTATGTCTTCAAAATACTAAATATATGTAAAATAATATGTCACATCAACTAATTCCATATCAACGTAATTAAACTTAAGTCAGTGTTTTCAAAACTTAATTTACTCGTCAATTTTCAAACATTATCATTTTGATATATAAATTTGAAAAGATAGTTATTTAACTCATTATCTCTGCCCAAAGGGATGGCGAAATCGAGGGCGGACGATGAAGAGTTGAGGAAAGCATGCGAGGCCACCAAGCATAAGGTCGTAATGTCGATCCGTGTCGCCAAGAGCGGCGAAATCCGGCGCAAATCCGCCAAAATTGGCCGCTCAAACATGGCTAAACCTAGGGTTATCGCCGTCCGCAGTGCGTTACCAGACACTCTTCTAGATGGATATACTTGTTTATTTGTTCATTTATATCGCTTTTGTCTAAATTCAATTTGATCTAGCTACAATCTAGCTCAATCTCTTCTCAATTTTGCAAATTCTAGCGAATGCTGGTGGTTCGTAAGGAAATTATTGACGTAAAAAAGTAATTGAAAAAAATTGTTGTCAGATTGGACTTTTAGGGGTCGGTTTGGCTTTCTTAAAGTGCTCTTTTGAGCGACTTTCTCAAAGGCACTTTTTTGAGGAGCCAGGACAACTTTTGTTAGAGTTTCAAACTTTTTGTGAGACTTGTAAAAAGATCTACTTTTTGAGGAAAAGAAGTGTTTCCTTTCCACCCCATCAAAAAGCCAATCTAACAGGCCCTTAATATACATTCCATATACTTTTGTTCTACTATATATTAATTTAGGGAGTTTTGTCTAATTTCAGCTTGATATAGCTGTTATTAAGCTAAACTGCTAGCAAGTTTTGCTAATTACAGCAAACGTGGATACATACAATATAAACGAGACAAAAGCAACATTGAAGAATTTGTTGATAAAAATTCGATTTATAAATGTAATACCACTGACGTTATATAATGAGCCGTGATGTAATATACTAACAACGTGAAGGAGTATCTTATGTATGGTCCTAGAGAATTTGGGTGATATGGTTATCATTAGCTTGATAATTTGTAAATTGAAGATCATTCAAAGTAATTATTTTGATGAGCTTTGTGGATGATTGGATAGTAACTTTATATACAATTCATGAGTAGAATGTGGCCACCAATTCGTCTGCCGTTGGAGATGATTCGTGCTAGTGTGTCCACTTCAGGTCATCGTTACTTTGGATTCTGTCTTTAAAGCCAAAGGCAGCTGCAGTTAGTGAGGGTGACCTTAGCAAGGCAGAGGCTGTGGGTTTGAGCTTCATTTGGACCTGTTTATGTACTCATTATAAAGCCAAAAAAGGTCCATTTTTGTAAATTTTTATCATAGTTAAGGAGAGATTAGCGAACATTTTCTCAATTTTGCTTTGCGGGGAAAAAGGTGCTCCCAATGTCATTTTGTGTTGTCATAATGCTTTTACCTGAAATATTTTGCTACTAGTGCCTCCTATTTAGAGAATAAAAACATTATCATCTTTCCCATAAACAAAATCCCTTCATTTCGATGATGGTCTGAAGGGCCATTCTAAAAGCAATTAGCATTTTCCAGAGTAGCCTAGGGTCTCTATATACTACAGTTGGGCCTCTTTTTCAATTGTGGATACTGCTGCTTGCAACACTTTAAAGACGAGAATTTGTGATACTTTAATCATTTCCAGGTGGATGTGTTATAACATGCCCAATACTGCCATGAAATGAAGAATAGGCCTTTGGAAAGTTAATGTTCTATTTAAACTTTTGTTATTCACTGGTTTTCTTGTTACTTAGTCATGATTCATAGAACTAACTTTACCATGGTGCTCTCTGTTTTCTGCAGCAAAAGCAAAACCTCAACGGACTAAAGGTTTTCTATGCGTCTTAAAATATTCCACTGGGGAGTTGTTGAGGTGCGTTTCGCTTTCTAATTTTTTTCCCTCACCTCTTTCATCTGGTTTCCGTGATTTGAGGTAAGTCATACTTGAATCAGACTATTACTTGCCACTGGCTGTAGCCGCTCAATATGTCTATATAGTTCAAGAATAGGATATGATATAATGATTCCATTGTCTTATACCACTTGATTGTGATAGGATAATGATGTGAAACTAGATTGTGTTTGTTTTGCTTGAAATCTCTCCATGAGAGTGATAAGATATGAAATCATTATTTTCTGCATTTCCACATAAAGGAGTGAATTACCCAAAGGAAAAAGAGAAAGAAAGAAAGGAAGAAAGTGTCCACAATAGTATCTATGCTACTAAAATTTTTGCTATGTTAATATGTTGCTAAAGCTCTCATAAGAAATAGGTATCTTATTCTTTTATTTTTAATTTTAGAGTTGTTTAGAACTTTCCATTTTAGTATTTAACCTATGTCAAAAATATATTTTGTAAAAGAGCATGTTTAATAATGACAATACATCTTTTCCTTGCTTGGAAGCCTGCAAAGTTGTACAAGCTAAAGCATTTGTCAAGGGTGGAGGTTGTTACTAATGATCCTAGTGGTTGTACATTTATGCTGGTAAGATTTGTGCTGCCGCTATACAGCTACAAGATATGTAGGCCTAAACAATAGCAAATGTTAGTTAGAACTTGTAGTAATTGATCTTACTCCTCTAGGGCTTTGACAACCTCAGAAGCTAGACTGTTTCTCCTCCTCAATGGACCGTGCGCAATGTTGATGACAGGTGATTCTAGGATCTTGTGCATTACATAATCCTTTTATCTCTTTCTCATATCATTGCTTTTTATCTGTAGGAGTTTTTCTTTCATTTGAGCCTATCATTTGTTTTCTTTATGTTGTAGGAACCGCCTTGTACTTTGTATTTTAAACATCTGCAAAGATTTTTTGGGTAATTTTCCAAAGGTCATTGGCATAGATGTAGTGGAGATGGCCCTTTGGACGAAGGTACGTGTTGAAGTTCTTCCATTCACTTGGCAAAACAGTGCTTTGTGCATTCTTCTATTCTCCTATTCCTTTCAGTTTTTAGGTCATGTAGTCAATAAGGGCTGCATATCTTTTGCTAAGGATGCACTTGTATTTTTTCCCTCAATTCGTAATTTTCAAGAAAGGATCTGAGAGTAATATCTGGCAATATATGATTCTATATTTTCTGGTATCAACTTCTGTTCAGATGTTAGTATCTTAACCTCAAAATATTTATCAGTACATAGAATTCAGTAAACATGGTTTGGTAATTCCTGTGGATCTTGCCAACTGTCTTGTTTACTGTAACCATATCATGCTTTCTTCGACCAGACATTTTCGAACTTCAATTAAGAATCTTTGGGTCCTTGTCAACCATGTTTTAAATGTGGAATAAATATTTCTTTGAATTAATAAAATTTTTCTTGAAAATAGAGATTTATATTTGTTAAGAATCTTGAGATTTTTCTATATGGGATAGGCATATGTTGTAACACCCCCTCACATGTGAACCGGAATAGTGCCTGTACCACTTGACATATGGGTTGAACTTGGATGGTCATGTGACTCGAAACAGTGTTGGGACCACTTTGGACGATTGAGATGCAGCTCTGGTGGGCTGCTAGCAGGGATGGTCACCACTGCCCAGAACAAATAAGATGCAATGCACCACTTAACAAATGGGTTCAACTTGGATAGTCGTGTGACCCGGAACAAAGCCTGTACTACTTTGGATGACTTAGATGTAGCTTTCGCAGGCTACTTGCATGGATGAGTTATTATGATGTGAACGGGATTGGCCCCCACAAGAATAGATGTGCACGATGAGCTAGCTAGACAAGTTACATGTGGATGGATATGCACAGTGTGAAGACTGGACCAAAAGTCTAGCTTTCATACCATTTTAATGATCTTGAGATTTTTTTATGTGGGACAAATATATGTGGTAACACAACAGTATTTAGAAGAGAATTTAAACTAATCGAAAACTAAATCTTTCATGTCTTACAATTGATCTGTTTTATGATTAAAAGATAATCTGCTCCATGGTCTATATGAATTGATTATTTTCTATTTGATTTTAAATTGTTTTTTGATGTCCATGGATCTGATGCAGGAAATTACACCAGCAATGACCAAGTAACATGGGAAGCCTCAAGATGGACTTGTTGCTTATGAAGTGGCGTAAAGTGGCATGAAGGTGACTGTTGAAAGAGAACTTGTGCCACAAGCAGATGAGAGGACGTGGAGTCTCTCTTAGGCGTGTATGTAAATTTCTTTTTTGTCCCAAAGATAACTTCTGTGCTAATCTTACTTGATTATTTATGTGGCATATTGTTTAAGCTCCATGCAGTTAGTTCTTTTAGATAGCTGTAACTGAAATATATTGCAAAAGAAAGGAAAAAGGCCAATATATTTTACATAGTACAAAAGGCACATATCTGGGTAGAGACCTTGGTGTATAGCTACACACTGCCTTTGCTGAGGGACTTAAAAGGATAAAAGTTAAAAGTTTCCCTTATTCCTGTGTGCTAGTGGCTTGTGTTAGAACCTGTTTGGGATTGCTTATTTTAAGCTGCCTGTTAGCAATTAATGCTTAGAAGTAGCATTTGATGCTTACAAACAAGTAAATAGGTGTTTGGATAAACATGTGCTTGTAAGTTATTGACTTGTTTTAGTAAATAGGTGTTTATAGGCAGTAGAGTTTGTTAAAATGACTAAAAAGGACCTTTCATTAATAAATGTTGTACTTTTCTTGTGTTTTCAAGGGTTACAAAAATCTTTTACTTGGTCAAACTTAGTTGCTTATAAGCAGGTAGAGGAAAAGTAAAGGAGGTGCTTCTTTTTCCTTCCCTTGCTTATAAGCCACTTTTACTTGCTTCTTAGCAGAATTTACCAAACATTTAACGTATATTTTTCTGCTTATAAGCAAGTTTGACTGGCTTATAAGCAAAGGCAAACATCTCGGATACTAAGGTCTATCCATTGTTATTGGAAGGAGCTGCCAGAATCATGAGAGAGATTTCTGGGAGGTTTCTGTCATGGACCCATGATTCACCACATTGGTTCATTGGCTTTTCATGAGAGCAACATTTGTTTGCTCTGTTTGTTCCACAACGGGTTGAATAACCAAAACTATAGCCAACGGAGTAGCCTGGATAGAGATTTAGAGCATTTAGGTGGTCTTTCGTGGATTAAATTGCTGATTACATCGCCTGCACTTAGTTTTCTAAACTTAAATGAAAGATTAGGCCAAAACGTGGGCTTGCGGATAATGTTTGAAAACTTCGATAGAAAACTATCCTCATTGTTTGATTTGTGATATATTTGTGTCATTCAAGACCTAGTTAAATTGGTTCCTGCTTTCTGGGTTTAACTTATCTGTAAATGACTATTTATCTTCCTGTTTTTGCTGAAATTTTATTCCTAAAAAGAAAAAAAGTTATGCTTAACAATTCATTAATTGTTAGAAAAATTGTTCTCTTTGGGTCTAAATCACTTGTACATAGATTTGCCACTCTTGCAACCCTTATGGGCCAGTACATCCAAGGACAATCAAGGGATTTAGTTGACCAGGCATACACGAAATTGGCGAGTAATTTCCATTCACTGTATCCTTGTAAACACTAGATCAAGGATTTAAGAAACATATAGTGTCCTTTACCAGATTATTGCAGATCGTAGTCCTTGTACGGGGTTTTGTAACTTGTTAGCCAAGTTATGCATATCTGCAATGAGCAATCTGATATGATATTAATCTTGAAAAAACTACGTTAACATGGAATTTCAGTCTTATGCTTGCTTTCCTCCTCTCTCTTCCGCTCTCTTTCTTTCTTTCCTATATTGCACTGAAATTCTGAATAACAGATGTAATCCTCACCAGCCCTCTGTATTGCACCAGTTGTTGTATCATGTTATAGGTATTCTTATCTTCGGTATACATCACCGATGATTTGGTCTTAAAAGTTTGTGATATTTTTTCAGAGGTTACAATAATGTTTGTGACTTTGGACAAGATCGCTTAGGTAGACCCAAAATATGCAGATATTATGCTTTTGGAGAACTATGCTGCATTTCAGAATAGGTATCAAAATAAGATACATGCACATTTTATGTGTCTATAACTCAATTGCCATATTTGGTTCTGAGTCACTATGTCTGATTTTAGTTGTTGTATCTTTGTCATGCTCATTGAAATCATTAGCGTGCAGTCTATATGACCTTGCAAATGTTGTCCCTACTTTAACTAAATTTTACCACCAAGCCAGTGAAGTCTATGAAACAGCATGCAAAAGCCTTATTAATGTGATAATATACTATGTAAGACATCCCTTGTCTGGATCTTAATGGCAGTATCTCTTTCTTCCTTCCATTTACTCTGAACTGTAAAACTATTCTTTTGGACTTGAAGAGATGCCGCACATCTACTCTTCATTTTCTTAATGATGCACATTTTCCCAACTGCATTTCAGCAATTTGAATGACTCTACCAGTTTGCTCAAAGAATTGAGGATTTGAAGTTCACAATTGCCCCAGACGAGGTATGTTTCTCACAGTTGCATATACTATGTTTGTATTCAGGCAATCAGATAGATAATATGAGTCTTGTGTTTGCTCTTCTACTAGAATAAATGGCATTAGTCATGGCTTCTTGATCTTCCGTTGGAATGAATCAAGTTGAAAAAAAACCTTCTTTTTCCTTGTACATGGCTAAAGACCCACTGAGGTGTTGCAGTCCGTTAGCCCTTCTCTCCTCCTTCGTGGTGAGAAACAAACGAAGAGCATGAGAATTGCTGGAACTGTTTGAAATTAATGTGTTTTCCAGCCAGCATGAGAATTGCTGGCACTGTTTGAAATTAATGTGTTTTCCAGCATGACAATTGCTGGAACTGTTTGAAATTAATATGTTTACAAATACATGATGAAGCTTGTGTTCACTTCTCTGCTGCACCATCCAAAGTGTTACATCCAGGAGAAGAATAACATTGTAATACACATAACATTTATATGTCCGAAAATTTCAGATCCCCTTCCAAATTGGGTTGTCAAAAGTGGATCTTCGAAAGGTGGTAAAGTCCAGTTTACTTGGGGTAAGTTATTCACCTTTAGAATTGGTTATGCCTAACTGCTGAGGGGGTTTGGTGACTGCTTAATTGATCATACAGGTTGACAGGTCCATCAGTGCGATGTACAAAAAATTGCAGAAAAACTTAACCTCGGAAGAGTTATTGCCTTCACTTTGGGATAAACGCAAGGTAGGTTATGACTTCTTTGGGCAAACGGTGTGCTATTGAAAATTGGGAGGCAAGTTTAATGATTTACACCCATTGGTTAATTAGTTGAATGGTTGAATGAATGAATTTATGATAAGAGAGGCAAAGAACCTTGTGCCTATAGGCCGCTCAACATGGGTCACAACCTAACTCTTCCATGCCCGGCTCCTCCTATCCAGAAAAAGAAAGGAAAAGAAGAAGAAGAAGAAGAAAAAAAAGGAGTTTGGGGAAAATGCATGTACATGTATGTGTCGGTCTTACTTTACCTTTATACATTGACAACAAGATGCAACTTTGAATAATCAGAAAATAACTGGCAGACAATTTATCTCAAGCTAAAAGTTCTGGTGGTTAACAAAGTTTTTGTGCACAAAGCTTTTAGCCCCAGTTTATTTTTCCTGTGTTGGCAATCACCCATGTGGCATTGGATTATGAAGCTCTTTCTTCTATTTGTCATAAAAGCTGGTCTTTTGTGCAAAGTGGGCATCTTATGTCTCCTAATGGAATATCATGTTTGTTGTAACTTTATGTTGTAATACTCCAAATTGATGTCTCTAATCAAGTACATCTCTGACCCACTTACTCATTGTGTCTGATTATTGAAGATTTTTTGGGTAAGAACATCTAGCAGAGTATTCAGATCATGTTTTGTTTATCAAGAAAGATCAAATTTCAAGTTATTCAGGGAAGTCATGAGCTTGGTTTTATCTCAAAACCAATTTGATCAATCAATTATGCTTTTTGCTTACTTTTATTTAACGGAACTAAAAATCTGCAAAAGTTGGGGCTTCCTTCAAATTTGGTTTATGCCAAGGCTGTGCTGTATGTGCCATAGTGAAAATATTTCCTTCAAGTCAAAATATCACCTTCTGAATTATGATGATGGGAAATCATTTTGCAATTTGATTTTCCTCCAGTAAATTATATGGTTTTAAGAGCATTAGATAAGTTCCCCTTGTGTGCTATAAAAGATGGAGAGTCATTTTCAATCTGTGTTTGCTGCTTTTGAAACACAGTTCTTCGGGATGTGATTAAAGAATTTTCCTGTTTAAACATCTGACTCGTGCTCTGTATTTCTGGCAGGAGTTCCGAGACGAGTATGATAGTTTTGTACAACTTGTAGCCAAGGTCTACCCTACTGAAACCATCCCATCTGTTGCAGAGATGAGTGGGCTTTTGGCATCCATGTAGAGAAGTTGCTGTTTCTCCACAACAGTAGTTCATTTTCTGGTATCGAGTTGTCTACCTTAGTAGATTTTCCATTCTTTTGGCGCAAATTCATTTGTTAAGCAAACCAGTTCCAGTTTGGAGGTTGAAGGTTTGCAGTTGTCTTCAAACGGCTTTGGTTAGTTGTTAGCTAGCTTCACGACTGAGTGGACTTGTCCACGTGAAAAGAAAATAAAGTTGAATAATTCTAAATAATATCATTTATTGCAGGAAGCTAAACCTGCATTTCTGATTTGGTATGAAAAATGTGCATTTTGGTGGCATGAAATTCTAAATAAATCAAAATAAAGTTGAATAATTCTAAATAATAAAGTTGAAAAATGTGCATTTTGGTGGCATGTTTCTTGGAGAAAAATGTGCATACAATTGTAGTGGTAGTTGAGGCATGTTTATGATTCCAGAGCTGAGATCATTTTATTATAACTGATACCGCGTCTAATAAGCAACCTAAAACAGAAAATTGAAGTGTTATTAAACAATGTTATTTAACCAAATAATAAAACGAAAAGCCATTTGACACTATGCTTAATTGACCTTTACTAATTCCTTCTACGGTTCTACCACCTCCCCCAACAGGATTGAGAAATTTACAACTGTACAATTTCTATAGGACTTGCATTTTGTAGGTGAAACTTATTTTGTTTCTTTTTAAGCTGCACGGGCTAGCTGCACGGAAGAGACAACTATCGACCTGAATAAGTGAGATCGAGCTAGTTCTGTTTTTAAACAAATGTGTGCTTTTCCATTCCAAAAATACTGGATGCAGAGTTAAGGATTGTTGCCTATGTGGTGTAGTGCTGCCCATGGTAAGCCTTGAGAGGAGGAATGTGCTAGCTGAGGAGACAAATACAACTCCAGCAAAACAAGCAAGGTCCAAACCAGTGACTCGTCGTATACTCTTGAACTTTTATGGACCGTGCGGGTTTGGGGTAGTTTAGGTAATTTTGAACAGTTATAGTTAAAGATAACGAATTTTTTAACTGCATGGGGTTTTGATACACTTTTATGGACCATGGGGAGGTTTTGGCAGACTTTTTAGACCACAACCATCACCAATTTTATCTTTTCTCGGAGTTACAAAGAAATTCGTTGGAGCTTACAAAATTGTAATGCCAAGTTTGGTGAAGCCCAATTAGGCGACTAGTCCAGACATATATTTTACTTATCATACATACGGGCTCGTTTGGATTGGTTTAAATCACTTTTCTTATATAATTTTTGAAAAAAATATTTTTTAAAATTGAAAATGTTTTCTCCAAAAAAAAAAATAATAAATTTGAACTTTTTTTTTTTTTTGAAATCGACAAGTGTGTTTTTTAAAAGAAAAAGCCATGCATGAAAAAGAAATCCAAACTACCTATATTTACTTATGATAAATATAAGTCACGAAGTGGGTATAACAGTTAGGGTGTTCATTTAGGAATCCCTCATCAATCAACAAATTTTTTTTTTTACTGAAATAATTTTGAGAAAGAAATTTTGTTATGTTCCCAACCCAACTCGGCCACTAGAGAACATAATTAGGAAAGTGGGGGGGGAAAAGAAAAAAATAACTGGGGATTGGGGAATTCCGAATTCTTTTTTTTAAAAAAATTAAAACTAATTTTAATATAACATGTATTGGATAGTTGTAACTCTAAAACGGAAGCAAAAATATATAATCTAAACTTCAAAACATTAAATAAAATTTATAACTAAACTCAAAGGATATATAACTCAAACTCTGAAATATAAAAAAAGTATATAATTCAAAGTATATTATAACTTATAAGTAAATTATGTTTATATATGAGTAAATAATATATACAAAACTCAATTGTCCTGTACCAAAATTTCGGTTCAATAATCGAGTTTTCCCCCTACTAACTGCCACTTAAGGTAGGTTGAGAAGTGCAATAATGGTAATTCAACCAAAATAATTGTCAAGGTTATAAGCTGAATTTTTATCACCGGCTAATAACTGGATTGATTTCGCATAGTACAAATCTGAATACCAATATAGAAAAATACTACATAACTATATTGTAATTAGAAGTTCCAAATCTCAATGTTATGCAATATGTGTTTCATCTCATTGTATATACAATATGTATTTCATGTAATCGTTTGAATTGCTCGTGTTCTTGTTTGTGAATAAAATAAAAAACTAAAAACTCCATGATTTTTAAAATTTTGTAAAACTTACATTCTTTTTAATTTTACAATAAGTACTTAGTTTAACTTTAAAAAAAAAATTAAAACTTAAAATTTTAACTTACTTTTTAACAAAAGCCAAAAAATTTTAACTTTTCAAAAAGAATATTTTTTCAAAAGTTACAAAAAAAGTACTTTTTTCAATCTTATGATGAAATAATTAAGCCAGAAAGTTAATTGTTTTGCGTTAGTCGACATCGGGTTTAGTTTTTTCAATCTTATGATGAAATAATTAAGCCAGAAAGTCAATTCTTCTAAGTTAGTTGATACCGCGTTTAGTTAACTTGGATTATACCCCGTTACTGAACAAGATTATAAGTTTTGAAATGAGATTAACGCCTTCGACCCAAAAAAAAGAAAAAGAAATGCGATTTAAGCCCTCTTGTAACCCTATAAAAGAATCATGACATCAATGATCAAAGCATCGGAGCGCCTCCACAAACGAAATGAATATCCTCATTGAGAAGGCGATGCGGAGTGGTAAAATTTGTAGATCGTTTTCTTCATCGTTGTTCCGCTGTCCATCTCCGGCTCCGCTGGTTCCCTCGACCTGCCGCTCCCCATTGGTGCCCGACAGCACACCACCATTGCTAGGTCTCCCATGGCGGAGTGAGCCCGACACCCCAGTGATACTGGCCACATTGGCCGAGGGTGATTCCACGGGCCGTCAATTGGCAGAAAGAAGGTGCTATCACTGGGACAAAACAACAAGGACCTTTTGGTATGCTAAATTCATTCATTAGACTTTGATGTATTCTTAAAAACGTATTCTAAATTTTTAAGGGCTTTTTAATAAAATTTTAAGGGTTTTTTAATACAGCAACATGTTGGGCACTAACAACTACTGGAGCAAAAACATGTTGTTGTTTGTTTAATTTATCTCGGAATTCGGATAAGGAAGCTAGCCGTTTTTGAAATTTGAAAGTTCGAATGCGCGTGTCTCGGAGTAATTGTCATTGCACGTAACAGACAAGGCATTAAAACAGAATCTCGAAGCTCGATGTCGAATTTTTGAAATTCGAAATTGGTAAAATTGAACTTCAGAAGTTCGAAAGCTAACTGGCACATCTCGATGTCGAACTTCAGACGTTCGAAATCTATTTATGTCGAACTTCAGAAGTTTGAGTTCGAGCTTTTGTTCCTCGATGTCGCACTTCTGAAGTCCGACATCTCTACTATTTATACCCCTCCCCCCAATCCCTCTTCTCCCATTCGAAACCTCACCTCTTTGCTCTCTCCAACTCTCTTTGATTCCTCTCTCATTTTTCTCTCACCTAACCCGAAAATCTAATACAAATTTTCATATCCTAGGATTTTGCCTAAATCTTGTAAGTTTACTTTTTTTTTTTTTGGTATCGAATTTATATGTTTTAATGTGTTTGTTTGTTTAATTTATATGTTGCTTAATATGTTAAATTTCAAAATTATATGTTAATTTTATATGTTGCTTAATATGTTAAATTTCGAAATTATATGTTAATTATATGTTGCTTAATACGTTAAATTTGAAAATTAGATTATTGTTTATTTTAGTGGAATATTAATCATGTTGGTTTATTTTATATGTTAATTATATGTTGCTTAATACGTTAAATTTCAAAATTAGACTATTGTTTATTTTAGTGGAATATTAATCATGTTGGTTTATTTAAATGTTAATTATATGTTGATTTATTTTTGGAATATTAATCATTTTATGATGATGGGATGTATTAATCATTGTGCATATAATTAGTGTGAATTTATAAATATTAGAAAATGTAGGTACTAGTTATTTAATTAGTATGAAAGTAGAAAAATTAAAATAATATGAATTTCACAAAATTAGCAAAATTAAACTTGTAGGCATATAATTGGTAACTGATGGTAGGGTTTTAGTGGTGTTGTAGGATTAATTATTCAATTAATCATATGGAGTTTTAGGATTTTAGTGGCGTTTTAGGGTTTTACTGGAGTTTTAGGATTAATTACATTAATTATTAGTCAATTTAAGATGAAGTTATGCATTAATTAAGTATTAAAGTTATATTTCTAAACTATTTAATATGAATTTTTATAAATTTTAAATAATATAAAATTTAAGAAATGAGAAAATTAAAGTTATAGGGCATATAGTCAGTGGGAGGCAAACCCACCATTTTAAACTAACAGCCCATATCTCATGCGCGCGAGCCCAACCCTTTATTCCATCTTTTGCATGCCCATTAAAGTGTGAACTATTATAAGGTAAGAAAAAGTTTAGCTTTTTTCTAATGTGGGATAGCTTTTGAGATACAAACAAAACAAACCAATAGAATGATCGAGCAGAATCTTTATATACAACTCAGGTCATATTCATTTCAGACTGACAACGGTGTGGAAATAAAATTTTTAATCAGCTTCTTCTATGAAGCTAACGAAGATTGTTCATCTTCAAGCTCTTCACATCATCAAAAAATTTCTAGAGCTTTGTTTCCACATGCCTCTGACTCAATGAAAACCACTCCAATAGAATCAAAACTTGAACATATTTCCGAATAATCATCTTTTAAAAAGAAGCACCTCATTCCTACTTCTTAGTCGAAGAGAAAGAAGTTAAAATGAAAGTCTTACAAATACCTCTTGTTTGTATGTTGTATAATTTTTTGGTATATGGGTTGCTCACTCAATTCATACGCTTATTGGTTTTTGCATCATGGATTGCTAATATATTCCACTCTTCAAATATCCACAACTAAGTGTTAATATACTCAATAGTTATGGGTTTGTAAATAATTAAAAACTATTGCACATGAAACATCTGAAGTAGCTAAAATGATGAAACTCTTCTTTTTGCTAGCATGTAAAAAATGTGTTACGTGGAAGTATATATGAATATGCAAATTATGATGTATGGTTATTTTTATTTTCATTTTTATTACATTAACATTTTAATATGGTTATTTTTTATTTACATTTTTATTACATCAATATTTTGAATATTGCATTATAATTTATATAAATTTCCTAGCATAGCACCATGCCACCACGAATACTCTATATATAGCAACTCCACCGCCAACCCACCATCAATACAATAGGCTATCTGTGCAATACAACAAGCGAAGTTTGAAATAAAGAACACCTTTACCATTCAACATTTACCACATAAAAGCTCACTGGTTTTTGCCAGAACATTTTATAAGCATGTAACCCCAGAGCGTTCCGCGCACAATTAGTAACCACCTGCATTTAGCGTTTCTCATTCCATGCAGATATCATATTTCCGTTTTAATTGGCAATGTGGAAAACAGTGAAAACAACTTGAGATATGAGCCGTTGATATTCATATCATTTGACAGCCTGATTAACATACACGTGGCATTCAGAAGGGGCTGGCAAAATGGGCAAAAATGCTTGCATTCGTAATATGTAATATATAATAATAGATTTGATTGACTTGATTTGAAAAAATTAAGATTCTAAAAAAGTTCATATAAAACTTTTATAAAAACTAAAATTTTCAATTTTTCTTGTTTCGGTAAATCACGTTATCAAACTTATAAATTTTACTTACTATAATTTTGGCAACTATTGTCTTTTATTCCTGTAATTAACCATTTTATTTCTATAAATTCCGATCCTCCTCATATTAGGAAGGTTTTTTTAGGTGGTAAATCACGTTATCAAACACAAATTTTGCTTAGTATTTTTCTTATTACTATTGGTTTTTCTTTTTTCCGTACTTAACTATTTTATTTCCATAAAATCGAATTCTCCTCATATGAGGAAGGATTTTGTTTTTTGGTAAACCACGTGAAATAAGATAAAAGCGCTCATGTTCAGCTTTAATTGATGAAATATATTCAGCTATGGCTTTCTTTTTACACCAATTATACCATCGTCCATCACTTGAAACTCCAAGGCAATTGGAATATGTTCACTTTCCGTCATCCTTAGCCTGTTTTAATGGTCTTCATATTAAGCATCCACCGGGAAATCCTTAGAAATTCTATCCGCGAAAAAAGATCTCCCTCTCTGTTTCTTTCTAGAGAAGTGAAACACATCTCATCTGCAAAGGGAAAAGCCTACAAGTTTAAAGTAAATGATTTTATTTGATGTCAACTTTTAGTCATTATCTAAAGGATCATTTGAATTGATTATTTCCTTTTTAAAAAAAAAAACATTTTCTGTAATAACTTTCGAAAAAAATTACATTTTTGAAAAACTAAAAATTTTGACTTCTAAAAAAAAGTCAAATTCAAAGTTTTAGATCCAAGTCAAATAACTATTACCAAAAGAATGTTTTTTTTTTTTTTAAAAAAGAACCAATCCAAATAAGTCGTAAATAGGCCCCCAATACCCTCTTGTCAGCACCCCACTACAAAAAAATTGGTTATTGGCGACAGTCTTATGCAGCCCAAAGCAATGTCCTAGGAGAACACGACTTGACAAAGAGAAAAAACAAACTGAAGCCCAAACAGATGGGCCTGAAGAAAAGCCTACCCGAAAAGAAGAAAATCCCAAATAAACCAAGAGTCACCGTCAATATAAAATCTACCAGTTGTGTTCTCCAAGTCCAGAGTCATTGTGAAGATCAAGGGTTTCTTGAGAGAGGAACCGCCTTTATCATAACCGTTGGAGTGCTGAAGGTTAAACCAATCTTGGGCGAATTTTGGACATGGCGAATCTTGGAATGAATCGTATTGCTGTTAATTTACGCGGGGTTGCTCATCGCTTCTTCAGCACAAGGCGTGGCCCGAGCAAGGAATATAAAGAGATACATAAATGTGAAGAAGAAAAGCGATTTAGATTTAAAAGTTCCTTTTTTCCTGGTACATTATTTATATAGTCCAGTGCGTTATTCTCACTATAGATATTTTAGATTCTTTCTCTTTTCACTACCAGAAGCAGGGGCGGCTTCGTATATTCTCATTGACGCACTTAAATTTTTATGAATTACAAATATATATGTGTGCCTAAAAGAGATCAGGGCGGATTCGTGTATTTCGGTAAAGGTAGAGATTTTATTTTGCAATATTATATATATATATATATATATTCATGATTCTTATCATGAATAAGATGAATTAAAATTATGTATTGTAATTAACTAATTGACATGAATACGATAGAGAATGAGATCTATAGTATTAGTGGGGGCTTCACTCGTTATTATTATTTTTTCCCCCTAAAGAAATTAACTTACTTTTTGATCTTAAATTAAAATAAGATAACCTAAGTTTTTCAATTATATAAATCAAAATTATAATATCATTAAATTTTGGCCCCTAATTATTCTTGAGTGGCCCCTAATCGGAAGCCCATCTGTGTTTGTTGGAGCTTCACATTTTCCTTTCTGGGTTTATTACTATTTACAAGGAAGATGGGATGGCCTGGTGGAATCTTCGAAGTTGATTTAACGTCTGAGAACATCCTTTCGTATGAAAACCTTGCCCGTTTTGCTATTGATCAACACAACAAGAAGCAGCAGAAGGATCATTTGGAATTCCGCAAGGTAGTTAGTGTGAAGAGCCAAATGGTTGGGGGCGCCATGGACTACATAACTCTAGAGGCAAGTGGTGGAGTGTTCGAAGCCACGGTGTGGAGCCAGCCATGGCGCAACTTCAAGCGGTTGATGGAATTCAAGTTCGCTGGTGGAAAAAAGGGCCCTCGCAATTTCTATCCCAATTTCTATCCCCGTTAATGAATGCTTTGCACATGGTGATGCCTAATGCTCACACATTTTGTGTTGGTAATAATGAATGCTTTGAACATTGGTGATGCCTAGCGCTCACTCATTTTGTGTTGGTAAATAGTGAATGCTTTTCTTAGCTTTTCGGAAATAGAAATAAAAGTTGATGTCTTTATATACGATGGGCTTGAAACTTAAGATAGTTGTTAGTGGTCATGGGGAAGAAACACATAGAGGTCTTTCAATTATATGCTTTATTCCAATTACATCTTTCAATTTTTTATAATCTCTTGTGAGGCCTTTTCAACCATCACGAGGAAAGCATCTCACAAGAGAATATGTTTGAGATAAAACGTATACTTGAGGGACTTGTACATTTTTGACAACTTTATATATCTTTGACAACTATGTAGATATGTTATACAAATAATTTGCAGTAATGTAATCAAATAATTTACAGTAAAAAAAAAAGAAAAAATTATAGATATGGTCTACAATCAAATGTTTAATAATGTTAGAATTCAGTTATCTTTTTCTCCTGTTCATATGTTTGTGGACATTAGACTTAATTAATATTTAACTTCATGAATGATTTTCTAAAGCTATAATTGATGCGGTGGGAGTCTGATGGATGGACTTTGACGGCAGGTATCACGTTCGTGAGATCTTGAGAGTCTCTCTATAGCTATAGACTCGATGCCAACGTACCTAATTACTAAATTCTATTTCTTGATGTTGTTTAACAATCAATTTGGCTCGTTTGCACGCCACTTTTAGGCCGAAATTCGTTGGCAATCACGTGTATAGAAAGATAATGAGATTGTTGATTAGTTAGCTATTAGTTTAGATTAGATAGGAACGGTCATTTTGTAGAAATGAAGATGATGTTTAATTAATTGGCTACGAACATTGGACGAAGCTCTCGTTATTTCCATCTGAATGGTTAATTGTTTAGTGGAAATGTAATATTTAGCGTATAAGTTAAGGGTAAGATATATTCAATTTTTTTTATGAGTTTACTAAAGTATGTCAAATCTGTTATGTTTCAAGTCTTTTTTTCCTTCCTTGAAACAAAACACTAGACTCAATGAGATGTGGGGGCTTACATTATGTTTTAATTAAAAGATAGAGTGAAAGTTTGAGGAAGTATTGAAACAAAATGGTTCATTTAATATATTTTACCTTTAAATTTGTTGTGTCAATATAAGAAATTTCATCTTTTCCTACAATCTTTTATACCTTTTTGGCTCAATTTGAACCGCCATTAAACAGCAACAATAATAATAAGAGCAAGAATATCAACAACAACAACTACTCAACAACCACAATAACAACACATACTTCAATTATACTGCAACTTATCCCACAACATCACTCCACTAATACCCAAGCTAATACACAAATCTGAAAAATAATTCATAGTAGCATCCAGCTAACATGCAAATTTGAAAAACAATGATGATTTAAGCTTGATCTTTAAAAACATGTTTGAAGTTGGTTTGATGTTGTCAAAATAGGTAGTAAAATTGGTTTTAGGCTTGTTCAGCTTTGTTTTCAGACCCCCTAGTCGATTGACTGACGGACCAGAGAAGTCACCCAATGAAACCAATGAGTTTTGGGCTAAGTTAGACTCCTTAGCTAGTCAACCTGCTAAAGTGCTTGACCTAGTCAGTGTGCAAAGGAGCAAGTAGGTCAACCGACTAGACGTTTGCAATAATAAATGCTGTAGCCGTTTATATCCATTGCCAACCACTTTTTTTCCCTTTTCTTCACCAACCTTTGCCCTAAAAAATCAAATCCTCTTTAATACTCTTCCATATCATTCAATGCAGATAATCTAAGCTTGGAAAACTTATCTCTATCATTCATTGCTTGAAATCATTGAGCTATTATTGTGAAATCTTTGAGCATTCAAGAGCTTTGATTTTCTATATCTACTTGTGAGATGTTCTACTACATTATACATTTATTTCTTCAAATCCTTGTTGCATACACATTCTTTTAGCTAAACAACATTGTGAGTAACATTTATCAAGCTAGAGAATGTGGAAAAATCCTAAAGAGTAGGACTCTTGGGTTCTTTGAAAATTAAGATTCAAAGAGTTTCAACACTTGGTTTGTGCTTCACCAAGCTTTGAAAAAATATCATAATAGAGTTGATTGAAATCCTATGGGGAGCATCCTTAAGCGGTGGACATAGGAAAGGTTGAACCATCTAAAAATTGTTTGTCTTCCTTTCTTTTATCTCTACGTTACTATATTGATTGTCTTGTGTTTGATAAATTGCCTAAGTGGATTTGTGTGCTTTATTTGATAAATTTTTGATTTCTTAATTCATCTCCTCTTAAGATATTTGCCCCAACAAAGAGTTTTGAACATATTTGTAACTTAATATAAAAATTTTGAACCTATAGTATAAAAATTTTGAACACCTATACTATTACATAGTGTTTTATGCAAAGTACAGTGTACAGTATGCATACGGCGTAGAGTGTAGATATTGTGTGCTAAGTCGATTAGTTTGATCAATTAAAGTTTGGATTAACGTGGTGATCATTCGATTAGTTTGATCTTCCAAGGTTTGGATTAGTTTCAAATTTTAGATTTTAAAATAGCTAAAAGCTGATAAAAAGATAAAGATATATACGTATCATAACGGTGTTTGTGCTAAGCCGATTAGTTTGCTATTATCTTTTATTGTTTGGATTAATTTTAAAAAATAAAATTTAAAATTTGTGAAAGCTGATAAAAATCAATCGATTAGTTTGCATATTTAAACTTTGGATTTATTTTAAATGATTTAGAAGCTAATAAGGATTTTTTTAAATAATTTTTATAGAAAATTTGACATCTCGACATGGTACTTAGCTTGTGGTTGTTCTCTTAAAATATATAAAATAATAATGATGATGATGATGGTGGTGGTGATGATGGTGGTGGTGGTGGTGGTGGTGGTGATGATGATGATAATGATGATGACGATGATGATGATAATGATTTTAAGGTTCTTTTGTTGTTAATAATTTCTAACGGCAAATACAAACGAAAGCCTCACCAGCACTTTGTATTTTAGTTAAATTATCTTTAATCAGCTTGCAAAAGGAATTGCTTTTTTACTAACATAAAGATTATATATTCTAATCAGTTAATTATCTTCTATAATCAGTTAACTTATCTTCATTATCTTTAATTAGCTTATTAAAGGAATTCTTTTACTAACAAAAAGATTATACAGCTAAGAAAAATTATAATTTAAAATATGTCAAATTGAAACTTAAAATGACATAATTTACTAAAATTTACTGAGTTCTACAGTACTGTACCAAGTAACTGTTCATGTATATCATTTAAACAGTATTACCATAAAGTAAGATAAAAAGTTCTCATTTGTCCTTAGTTAATTGAAACTTGTACAAAGTACTAATAGCAAGTAAGTAATATCATTTTTTAAGACATCCCTTCTTTATATTTGTGCAGTATTCCCATGTAGAAATTTTACTAATTTGCAAGCAAGTTATATATGTATGAAAAAGTAGTTGCATTAATTGGTAACTTTATATCAAAACAATGAGTAAAATACAACACTACTAGAAAACTGGTCTTTATCCACCAAAATTTAGCAACGGACAAAAATCAGTCCCTAATTCCAAGTTCTGTGACCAATTTTGCAACCAACGTTAACATCAATCTCAAAATATATAGCCAAAAAATTAGCAACCGAATTATACAAAATGGGTCACTAAACTTCAAAAAAAATATGCGGAATTTTGTGACTGAAGGAAAATTGGTCGCTATAAGTAATTTGCTATCGCTTTTGAAATTGGTCACAAAATTTTGCAATCGACTTTTTTCGGTCGCTAAATCTTGCTTCTTATCCGTCGCAAATTTAGCGATAGATTTGAAGTGATTATGTTCTCAATATGGTCTTAATATTGTAATAACCTTGCATACATGTAAGGTGATTCATGCTAACATCATGTGTCAGTAGTGATTATGTTCTTTTTCATTAAAATAATATTACAGGTCAATGAAACAGCCAGGGTTCACTGTGGTTTCTACAGTGAGAAAGGAGGGTTTAAGATGTCTGAAGAAGACGAAGGATACATGGAAACATGCAAAGTTGTGGTGTCTACCTGTGCATTCGGTGGTGGCGATGATCTCTATCACCCTACGGGGATGACAGGGAGATCACTTCAGAAGGTCATCATGTAAGATTCGGAATGCTTCGTGTCAGTTTGCTTTTAATTGTTTAGTTGATGTGATCTCCTAATACTATTGAAAGGATAAGGTGTGCTATGTGGCTTTCTGGGATTCAATCGATCACACTTGCAGCACAAGAAGCTAAGGGTCGGAGAGTTGGTTAAAATTGTTTTGTTGGGAATTGGCGCATTGTAGTAGTTGAAGATCTACCTTTCAGAGACCATTAAACGGCAAAATCCCAAAGGTATGAACTAGTAGGTCAATTCGTTGGTCTCGTATATGGTCATTCATGTTTTTAGTATTACTGAATTTTGATGCAGCTAATGTCATTATCAATCTATTTTGGGTCAAATGTTGAAATTTTCTTGGGGGGATAATGGTTACCGTTTATATATATATATATATATATATATATTATGTATATATGTGTATATTTGTCTTCGTGTGGGATATTCATATTAAGCAAATCCTAATATTATTTTCTCTCTATCAGATGTTGCCTCATCGTCTGTTTCTCAATGCTAAATATTCCATCTTCTGAGATTTTCTGAAATTATGACTTGTTCTGCAGATGGATTCTTGCAAATTTTGCTGTATAATCCGAACCAAAAGTCATTCTTATACCCGGTCATCAATTTATCTGTGCAGCTTTGGTGGAGGCATCAATGATTCTTAGAGAGCATATACCATCAACTAATCTCTTCATGTGTCTTTGGTTCAAGGAAGTAGTTCGCTTCACGTCCCGAGATCAACTGAGTTGTCCATATGTTCTTTGGCGATTCAAAGGATTAAAGAACATTCACATGTTCCCCGTCTGCATCCGCAAAGATCTGGTTAACAGCATGGACCACTTGAGGAAGGCAAAGCCTCTGATTACTTGATCATTAGATCCTACCCCTTTTCAATGTTCATTGAAGTGTTGGGGGGGTACTAGCCTGCGCAGCTTCAGTTGCAATTGTCTGGAGAATCCTCGGAGCAAATGTGCTAAAGACCCCCGGAGCATGTGAATGAGGTAATTGCCTTGCAGGATAATCTTGCTTTGCCTCAAAGGTGACAGGGAAGGGTTCTGCCGGGGAAAAGATTTGAACAGGAATAGGTATATGCCTGTGCATATTTGCAGATAAAAGTGGGAGCGACAAGCTAATATTGATGCCAGTATTTATCAAAGCACGTTGTTTTATCGCACTTCTATCCCTGCTAGATATAGAATTCTCTCATCTTGTCTGTAAAAGACCATAAAATTTTTCATTTTTTCCCACTGTTAATGTGTAAATTTATTGAAAGTAAGAACTCGAATCAAGTTATTATTGACAGGAAAAGAAATATGTGGATTTTTACTTTCCCTTTATCAAGCTATATGGTATGTGATTGGCCATATGGAAGGCTTTCCACAAGTCGATAACGTTGACCTCATCTTTACTAACGTTTCATGGCTTCATGGCTGGCCTTGTCCCTCTACATTCAACAACCCCTTATCTCCAGCTCGCGTTTCCACCCTGTCGCGCCATCAAACGCCTGTGCATTGATCTTCCAGCGCATGCTCACCAAGGGACCAGAAAACACTTCCAGGGTGGTAGGGAAAGCACAAGGCTTCATAATCCCTCTTCAAGAATTTGCAGATTCTGCATTCAACATCATCTATCTCACTTTGATACACATGAACTCTGTGGCAGCATTAGCATACAGGCCAAGAGTTTACCAGACAAAGTCACAGAACAACTCACCGTTGTTGGTGGTGCGGGCTCCTTTGGTTTTGCTCGCGACCTTGCTGTTTTTGCCCAAACAGATAATCTTGATGCCCCTTATCACATAAAGCTCAATCTGGAATCCCCAAATAGATCCCACACCATTCCGGGGTGAGTTGTAAACTATTTTGACCATAATTTTTTGCTTTCCTATTTGTACACTTTCTTCTTGGGAAATTTTCGATGTTTGTATATCAATCATCATACTCTTATTTAACAAGTTCTAGCTTGATCATGGGCGTTGTATTGCATTATCTTTCAATTTTGAGGATGAACATAAAGAACATGACACTTTTAAATAGATTAATAAGAATGAAGCCTGTATTTCTTATTATAATAAACTTGATTTCCTTCTTTCTACATTTTTGAAAATTTTCTAATCGTTGCACTAAAACTAGATATTTTTCTAGTCTTAAAAGAATCAAGAATGAGAATGAGAGCGAGGGATGTTTAGTGATGGAATGATTAGTTGTTGCATGCGTGAAAGTTTGTGAGCTGTGGGGCACTATTTTGCATTTTGCAGAAACTAAGAAAACGTAAACATGATGAACTGAAAGAATAAAATAATTTTTTTCAATTTGTTGTTGAGATGCATGAAACTTTTTTTCCACCTTTCAAATGCATATTTAGAAATCTAAAAATCCGTTTTCTTTAATTTTTCTCATTACAGGCTTTCAAGTAGTAATATTTCCATCTTTTCAATGGTAGTCTAGAATAATTATTTTGTTTCAAGCATATAATACTTTAGCAAGTAATTGCATCACTTTTTTTGTCCTATCTTGATTTATGTTCGCTATATTAATAAAATGTACAACAAAATTCCTTTGTCTCTTCTTTTTTTTTTTTTTTTTGTATGTCCTTATCAATAATCTCAGATTATATAAAAATTCATTTTTCCAATACTAATAAAATATTTTGACACAAAATTAATAAAATATGTACAAAATTTCCTTTTTTTTTCTTTTTGTAGAAAATTCCTATCAATAATTCCAAATTACATAAAGGATCATTTCTATAAATTAATAGGCCGAACCAAAATAACACTTTTTTTTGGCTAATTATAAACTCTATTAGTTGTTAATTGCATTTGATTTTCTTTTTTTCTGTTTTCATTTTTTAGTTATCGTTTCCATTTTCATTTCTTGAAAATAATTTTTATTTTCTGTTTTTCAAAATTTAGAGAATATATTTGGTTAGCAAAAGTGTTTTTTTTTATGTTTATTTACAAAATTGTCACCTTGTTTTCTAAAATTTTAGAGATATTTATAAAATTGCCACCTTAGTTTTCTAAATTTTTTAGATACATTTACAAAATTACTATTTTATTTTCTAAATTTTTTAGATATCAAACTACTACTTTGTTTTCTAAATCTTTTAAAGTTATTTATAAAATTGTCACCTTGTTTCCTAAATCTTTAGTGTTATTTAAAAAATTGTCACTTTGTTTTATAAATCTTTTAGAGTTATTTACAAAATTTTCACCTTGTTTTCAAAGAAAATACTTTTTTGATATTTTTATTTTCCTAAAAAACTGTTTTTTTGTTTTTTTGCAAAATAAAAAAAAGTTAACTAAATGAGCTTTCTATTCTAATTTTTATTTTTCATGAAAATAAAAATAAAAACAGGCAAACTAAATGCACCCTAGATCCTGGCGAAGCTTAAGGAAAATATTAGAACTAATTGTTTGATGTTTTTGGACAAAAAGGTGGTGCCGTGCACGTCTCTACAAGCTGCTTACTATGAAAGTGATGGACGTTTCAATTTTTTCTAGCCTTACAACAATTTTTTCCTTTATTGAATTATCTATTAAACGATGATAGGTCTAGGTGGTCATTCTCTAACCCCATATTGCACTTGTTTTGGAGCTATATTGTTGCCTTTTTATAGTGTGAATTATTCCCAATGGATTAAACTAAAATTATCATAAAGAAGATTCACCTCCCAAGAAGATGGTTGATTGGCGATGATCAATTGCAACAAGCTCTCCTATCTTTCAATCTTGGCAATATAACCGAGTATATTTATAGTCATATCAATTACATGATGGATTAGGTTACTCATATAATTTTAATAGATCTTTTTTTTTTTTTGGGGACTTGGACTCCTTTTTTGGAATTGTATTTGTTTATGTACAATTTTCTTTTATTTCATGTCTTGTACACTTGTTGATATTGGTACAAATATTTGTTTCTAACCCAAAAAAAAAAAAAAAAACCAACAAGCACTATAAATAAAATTTTTTTTAAAAGAGCTATTATTGACAACCTGTGGAAAAAGAGGGTTGAGAAACCGCAACTATTTTTCTTGTAAAATGAACGGGTGTGCTAAAATCTAGAATACGGAGTTTGGTGCTCTGTGAGCATGCTATTATGCCATTTTCGGGCGAGTGACCACTTCTAAGTGGACATTGTTTTATGCCCCATTTTCAGTTTGGAAAATGGACTTTGTTTAGCCCTTAATCTGATTATCTAGCCCAACACGGGATCCGTAAAGACACGAATTGGTTTTTATCTGGGCCTACATGGGCCTACAATGTGCTCCACATGGTTACGACTTACGATCCAAATGCGCCTTACCAACTTCACTCGTTCAGAGTTCAGACTAATTTCACTTCAATCGAATACATGTGTTCCACGCCAACCCTCCCCCCCCGGGATCCCCACACGCCACAGGTACCCTTGTCCTTGCTTCTCTCCCTTTCTTCGTCCCTAGTGCTATAGTTTGTGCTCTCTTTGAACATAGCTACCGTCCTCCTCCTTTATTATTATTGGTATTATTATTTTTTGTAATTTTGTTTTTCTTTGCATTTTTTTTGTATAGCTCGTGTGCATGTGCTTTTCCCACCTCATTTTGGTAATATACAAGTCTTGATTCTAAATGGAGACCTTCTTTTATTGCTCGGAATTCACTCCTATCTTCCAGCAACATGATTGGTGTGCCAATCATGTAACAAATTGGAGCACTTTTGAAATTATTATAGGCTTTCTTATTCTTGTTAAGACTTATAACTTGTAATAACTTTTTAAAGCGAAAATTTAATCTTGGAGTCATGTCAATATTTTATAGAAAATGGCATTTTGTTACCGACGAAAAAAAACAAGGAAGAAGAAGAAGAAAAAAGTTAATCCGGTTCCAGGCACATCAAATTCCGAATTCTTATTATATATTACTTTTTCCTGTAACTAACATCAGTTATTTTCGAGACAAAGATGTCAATTTTGAAATATTGCTTACGACTAGAATCGTAAGACGGATGCTCAATTCCGGACCCCTTATTAAATGCGGCTAATAGTCCTACATAATTTGATTTTCTTTATCATTTTGGGTTTCTGAAAAGATGTTGCTATATCGATGTATACACATTGATGCTTGTAAACATAGCATGGCGTTTTTTAGGAAAAGAATAATTGCCATGCTGCTTGCTTATTGGATTTTTAAATATGAAATTTGATTTTTAAATATATATATAATATGACTTTCAAGGTAGCAAAGTATATGATCCTCAGAGTCAGAATCTTTTTCACTATAATCAGTATAAAAATAATTCATATATGTTATCTACGTGGTTAGTAATTAGAATAACATTAAGGCTCCATTTGTTTGAAGGAAAATATTTTTTTTGAGAAAATATTTTCTTATACCTTCATACCTTCAATGAAAAAAAATGTTTTCCTCAAAATATAACTAGCCACAATTTTTTACTAGAAAACTTTTTTCAGTTGGCCATTTCTCCTTGTCAGCCAAACATCCCAAAGTTGGGTAAATATTTTTTGGTAGAATATTTTCCTGCAATAAAAACAGAGCCTAAATTAAATAACATCCGTCCTAAAAAAAACTTGGTAAAGAAGGAAAAAAACAAAAAAACACACTTGTGGAGTCCAGTGTTCTTCCATCTTATATGGTAACCATTGCTTCCAGGAACTTTCACATCATTTAAATTAATATCAATGGGCTGGCTTAGACTTCAGAAAACTCAAATTTTAAAATCCGATATTCCTTTCACGTCTCATATTATACGAGTCTAAAAAAAGAAACACATAAATAGAGTTGACAAGACTTTCTTGATGACAATAAAATAAACAACACGAATTATAGAGCTGCCGAGGCCTGAAATGTAAGGCGACCTGCTTCCTTCTATTTTCACCCTCCAAGTATCTGCATCATTGATTATTACCGCTTAATAAATTAGCACCCCTTTGCCAGACCACATGATTAGGAGTCAACCTTCAAAACCGTTTTAACACGTTTTTTTCCTGACGTTTTGCTTGCTTTCTTATGCCAAATTTGTTATTTTATGTCATTTATAATCATCACATCACGTTATTTTTGAGGACTCATTAGTAATAAGTGTTAATACAAAACGTTCATTTAAAAATCTTTTCATTAGCTACCTGGTACGCACAGTAAAGATTCCTAGTTACCTTAGCTGCAAAACTTAAAAACGTTCACTCGACATATATATAGTCAAAAACGGTGAAGAAGAATACGACTATAAAGCATTTGATTTGGGTGGACTAAAGTGAACCCCTTTTCTAAGTTTTAACATTAATAGATTTAACGTCCCCAACATCTTTTGCCGAACTTGTATCATCCTTCGGACTTAAGGCAACAAACGATTCCCATAAAAGCAAGGAAGTCAATGCCCCAAAGATGAAGGATTAGTTTGCTTCCAGAGTCATCATACTGTCTAGTCAAATTACTTTCCAAGTTTTTGCCTTCTCCTTTGTTTCTTCTTGTCCAAATTTCAAAACCACCCACGTGACATTTGCTAGTTGTTACGTACACCATGACTTGATAATTATATTATGCCAATCTGGTGACATCTTTAACGTGTATTCTTGATCAAACATAGAGATAGATAATTCTAAAAAAGAGAGCTTAGAATATGGATAGAAGATTATTTATTTATTTATTTTTGGTTTTAAATTCGAATGTATTACAAAATTAATTGATTATGCCTCCTTTACACAGTTAGACATGTTAGTGTGAGCTTTAAAAACTCCATCAAAAATGTTTTGATCATTGAAAAAGAAGCCTAAGAAAAGTGCAGTAATGAACAACCCTAGCAGGTTGAAGAAGGGCAAAACAAGTGAAGTAATTTTCATTGAGAAGAAAGAAAAACAATGTCATGTGAGCATTCTTGTTCCAGTCCAATCTTTTTTTCCTTCTTTTTTCGGTCACTTCCAATCCAGACTCGTTCAACGCGCAGAGAAAACAGAAAGCATCCTTGGGCTAAAAAGAAGAATGGCTGGTGGGGCCTACAAACATCACAGCCCCTCATCGCTGCAAATTGGAGTCTTGCCTTGAAAGCTGGTAAAAGTCAACTCTACCTCACTGGCACCCAAACCTAACACCCTTTTCGACACGCACACACACCCACACTAAAGCCCCGATCTTACCGAGTCACTATTAATCCAACGGCTCATTTACTACCTTTTGACTTTCTGCATCCCCCCCAATATCTCTTCGTCTCCACATATTCCTGCTAACCCCCCTGTCCCCACCCGCATCCGCATTACTACTGATGCACATGGTCAATGACCTCTCTCCTCGCTCTTCAACAGTATTACCACGTGTCCTCATCTTACTGGCTTTACCCTTTGACGGCACAAGTGGTCAGAAGCGACATTTCAGTTCCTCAAAGTATTATATATTATAGCATCATGGGTTTGACTCCCAATACGTTTCTCCTTCTTTTATCTATCCTCTCTTCCTTCATCTCCTCACAACTTCAACTCTCTCTCTCTCTCTCTCTCTCTCTCTCTCTGTAGTCCGTTGTTAATGGTCTTATAGTTGAAGAGATGGCTGTAGAATTGATGCCAGGTTTCAGAAGCGATGGTTTCGCAGCAAAGATGGAAGAAAAAGCTGTCCAAGAAGCAGCCACCGCAGGGCTTCATAGCGTTGAGAAGCTCATCAGATTGTTATCTCAAACCCAACAAACCAAATACGAAGATCCTGCTTCAAAGCTTTCCTCCCATGGCGGCAGCGGCGACAACGGCGCCGAGTATCTAGCTGTAGCCGATGCTGCCGTCACCAAGTTCAAGAAATTCATATCTTTGCTAGACCGGACCCGAACCGGTCACGCCCGTTTCAGACGAGGCCCCGCATCTCCCCCGGTTCAGCAGGCCAGTACGACCACTAAATCTGACACGAATCTAAGCAGGCAAATTGAAGAAAAAGAAAAATTCAACTCCAACGGTACCAACAATAATGGTACTAATACTAAAGTATACTGTCCCACCCCAATACAACGTTTGCCTCCGTTACCAAGGAAAGAATCGTCAACGACTATTAATTTCGCGTCAGCTGTAAATGGGTTTATGTCATCGTTGACCACGGGTGATACTGACAGTTTGCAACATTCGATGTCGTCGGGGTTTCAGATCACGAATCTTTCTCAGGTGTCGTCAGCCGGGAAGCCGCCTCTTTCTGCGTCATCCTTTAAGCGGAAGTGCAGCTCCATGGACGATGCTGCCTTCAAGTGTGGTGGGAATGGGTCTTCTTCTAGTCGTTGCCATTGCCCTAAGAAGAGGTAAAAAAAAAAAAGTCAACTCCCAAGAATTCATTACCACCATTGACTAGGTTGGTTGGAAATTTATCCGCCGTGCATTTAAATTCTGATTGTTTTCAATGACTATTTCTTGTAGAAAGTCAAAGGTCAAAAGAGTGGTTAGAGTAGCAGCTATAAGCGCGAAGATGGCAGATATTCCACCCGATGATTACTCCTGGAGAAAATATGGTCAAAAGCCAATTAAAGGCTCTCCCCATCCAAGGTATTATTATTGCTCACACTATTCATTTTTTTTTTCCTTCTTAAAAAGGAGATTAAAGTAAAAATGTTATTTCAAATTTCAAATTTAATCTTAAAGTTCATATCACATTAAATTATGACCGCTAACATTAAGATTGCGTATAAATAAATCGAGAAAGACAGTATCATACTTTTGGAATTTGAGTGGATCTAACATGGATTTTGTGTTTTTTCAGGGGTTATTACAAATGCAGCAGTGTACGGGGATGCCCAGCTCGCAAACATGTGGAGAGGGCGTTGGATGATCCAACGATGTTAATTGTTACATACGAAGGCGAGCACAGTCACTCGCATTCTATCTCGGATGCTCCAGCTGCTCTTGTTCTCGAATCATCTTAATTCGACGGGATGGACATAGCCATCCAACGGTCGAAACAAAAATGCTGCCCCACGGAGTGTAATCAGTGCCGTCCAAGGCACGAATAGTATGTGTGTGTGTGTGTGAGAGAGAGAGAGAGAGAGAGAGAGAGAGAACAAAGAAAAGCTCAATTGGTCAACGATTGGTGCGATAACTGCGTAGACATCACGGGTTCATATGTTTAATGATTTGTTCTCTCTTTTTATTCTCGCGTTGAAATCTGAAAAGGCAAAAGAAAATGGGAGCAAATTGTGGATTTGGTGGGAATTTGAATCATGCAAATAGTGCGTGGGAGTATTTCTTTATTTTTGTTTTTGTTTTTAATTTTTATACCTCATATAAATTAATGATATTTTTGTCTAGTTGTTTTTGCATTTGGTACAAATGGTGGTTCTTTCTATGATGCCCACTTCTATCTTTTTTCTAGCTTCCACTCACAAAGTCAATTAAAAATGCTCGCCCACATGCATAATTGGATAATTAGTCAACGCATAACAACTAAAGAAATGCTTGATTGGTGATAATTTACGGTGGACTCGTTGCATTTGCGAGACTTCTTGATGATTCTTCATTTTTAATTTAATTGATGGTTGACGATTAAAATGATTAGTTTATGAGGTGGGTGGAGCCTTGTGAGACAGAGAATTTGACATTGCGGTACAGGAGGAGATTTTATATGTTAGGCTAGAAGATTCGATTTAATAGTATATACACGACGCAATCTGCTATACATCACACAGGAGATTATCATTCATGAACAGGGTTGAGATTTGAGGTTATGGTTGGATCACTATCTGATAGATTTGAATTCTGTACCAATTGATCATTTATAAAGCATTTTAATGTTACAATTAAGTATTTTTTTGTAAAACCATGTAATAACTTATTATGGATCTAAAATCATGATATACAGATATGTTGGTTTGAATGATCATTAAGTCTGCCATTTGACTGTTTAAGATTGAATATTGCACCTAAAGAGATGGCAAAAAAAAAAGTCAAAAAGGGGCAACAAATGGGGTTGATAATGGTGAATGACTCGGATTCAAATCTTCTGGGACAAAAACTAACAAAAATTGATGAGAATAATAAAAGACTAAAAGAGTATCATTCCTTTCTTGATGGGTTATAAAATTTGGCTGTGACCTTGACGTCTATATTAGTTAATACTATTATAAAAGAACTACAAAGTTCTGATGATGCAATAGCTGGAGCACATGTGCCAAGATTTTGGATGAACCTCCCCAGGATAACAACTTGCATCTCTTCTTGGGTCTTGTCTCCTTTCTCTGTCTGGTCAAAAATTAAGAACGCTCTTTTGGAGGTTTCCTATGAATTTCAGCTACCTCTACATCTTACGTGTTGGATCTTGCCTTGTGTCTCACTGTCTCCGCATACGTCTTTCTGAGGGAAATTTCCTTCTCTCTGAAAATTCCCAATTGAACAGGAAGCCTTCTGCGGACCATTTGTAACATATAATATGAATATCGGCGGAAAAATTCTTTAAGAATGCTCCAGCAGTAAAAATTCACAACTCAAGAACTGGATTTAACTCTTATTTCCTATTCCTTTAACTTGATGTTTACCAATTGATTGTCGGACTTTGAAATATTCTTTGACTGAGTTCTGTCAATTGGTTTTTCCTCGTATAAGGCAAACATCGGAAAAATATAATACAATAAAGTATTCTAATCAAGTCTAGCTGGCTTTAGTGTGGCACCTAGAGTTTTTAGGCATAGTAGCAAATCTAACCAAAATTGGAGAATATTTGAAACGTTATAACAGTGTAAAATTGTAAAAGCCATTGACTAGATGCATAGTGGTTATGGTGTTTCATCAAGCACTGCATAACGTCAATCTTCAATGATACACTCTTGAGAAAAATTGGTTGCCCATCAAAGTATTTTCAACTAGCAACATCTCATCTATTTCGTGAGAAAAAGTAGCAACAGACGAATGCACAATTGCAACACAGCAACGGTCAAATTGGCCATGTTTCTTCAGGTAAGAGAAAGCGACCACGCAGCATCCTCCCTTGGACTTCTGTTCCCACGCCCATGCATTTTGTCAACGTTTCCGTGTCACGTTACGAAATTTCCTCCAAACTGCATCGTTTTGTTATTTTGTCAGTGTTGTAAAAATTATCTTGCAAGCCGTGGAACAATAACAGTTAAGAACTGTTTTAACAATATGACCATACTCAATACCATCGACCCTAAAAAAAAAAAAAAGAAAGAAAGAAAAAAAGAAAAAAAGGAGTTTCTTGAACTAAGACAAACCAGTAAGATCATCAGAAATCTTTCGTGAGATGAATGGAATAAACATTTTACTAAATTAAATCAATCAAAACCTTGTCACTAGATAAGCAGATTATATCAATTTCTGAAATCATTCATTCACAGGAATTGGGTTGGGGATAGAGGGTTTGTAAAAAAGAAAAACTGTTTTATATATTTATTTATTTATTTTGTTTTGCATACACCAGATTTCGTTTAAAAGTCTTTGGGTTCATTTGTAAATGGCTTTTCTTTTGAAACATCCTTTTAAAAAATATTTTTCTTCTTAGAATTTCAATTTCTTTGAAAGTCAAGTCAAATAATTAGTACAAAATATATATATATATATATATTTAACAAAAGAGTGTTTTTCCTTAAAAAAATTTAATAATAACCAATACAAGTTGGGCCTTTCTTCAGCTTATATTTGGTACAACAAGCAGGAATTTCCTTTGCTTGAATCTGTGTGTATTCATATATTCTTTTCCGTTTTATTTTTTTGGAGAAATTACGTGCTATTGATTGATTAAAACAATTATTCTTTAACGATTTTTGGGCTGTGGGACGAATGAATATGTTTCACCATCATTGGGCTGCGATCGACTTGGACCAAATACCAAGGAATTGGACTTACCCCAAAAAGAAGGCGGGCAATATTTTCAACCTCGACGTGAACCCTATGAGACGTAACGGCCTAGCAGTTTCGTTACTTCTTACTAGCTTCTTGGATAACATCCGTTATCATTTTAATCCGAATAAATCATTCTAATTAAGAAGGTGTTTGGCTTTTCTTATTTAGGTGCTTAAAAAGTATCCAGAAACATATTTTTTTTACTATTTATGTACTTATAAGCACCAAATAAGCAAAACTTATGGTACATAAATTGATTAACAATATTTCCTTTTCAGAAAAACCATGCATTTGGGGTGAATTTTTTACTGTAAATGGACTATCTATGCTGACATTTGAAGTTGTTTAGTTGAGATTGAACCGCCGAGCCAGCACATGAAGTTTTAAAATTAAAATACATGCCAAAATTTTTCTGGTCTACAGTATCTGTAATTTTCTTTCAATTATTGGGCTTAGACCCTGATCGTGATCAACTTTAACTAAAAAATATTTCTTGATTTAATTCATAAAATGTGCATTTATGAAATATCAAATTAAACAGGACTGCTATATTAGTTTCTACAGTTTATAAATTGTAGAATGATCCTAGTACAATAAAATGATTTTAACTTTCATTTGGGAGGTTCTCCCTCGTTATGCGGGGGGATTCTTACTCCATGTTATGATATAACATGGAACCTCAGTCAATTCTACGATTTAATGTCTAGGAAAGCACAACCTTCAAGTTAAATGTAATTCTGCATTTCGACAAAATAGCACATGGGAGCATTACATACACTTCAAAATGACGCAGTAGCAATATTCACATCGATACACGGGGGTCGAGCAAAGAGATATATATATATATATATATATATATATATATATTACAGAAGGCAAAACAGAATAGCCTTATCATTATTGGCATCAAAATGTCATAACAAGAAAGAAGAAGGGAAAAAAAAAATCATACATGCCATCTTCACTCCTTTAATTGTAGAAAGCATGGCCAAGATCAGAATTCAGGTCGTACGATTCCTCATCTTATTGGCTCCTATTGCACTTGAATTGAACTTTAAATATGTATGACTTTTTGGTTACTTGAATTACTATCAATGTTTAAAATTCTTTTCACTTTGTGGCTCTGATCGATATGGCGTATGTTGAGGTTGGTAAGCAAGTTAAAAGAAAAAACATTAATCACGTTTAGAAATTAATACTTTGATAATAGGGGGTACTGTACTTCCTTGGGTACGATGTAATAGGTTAGTTAAGAGGTGACGTTAATATTAAGATGACTCACTGCATGTGGAAATTTAAGGCTACTATAAAAGGAGATGCTACATGCTTCTTATGTTTTTCTGTTCTCTCCATTCCCCTCTGTCCTTGCTATAAATTGCTATCTTCCCACTATTCATAGCTTCAAATTCTACAATGAAGAACACGAAAAGCATTCGTGTTGAAATTGCTCGGTCGATCCTTCTTATCACCTTGATTTCTCTCGTCATCAATGGTCAAGGACACAGTACTACAAAAGCAGTTGCATCCATCAAAGGCAAAGGTGGGGTTGGCATAAGTGGTGCAGTGCCATCAGTGACAAAGCCTGCGGTAGAACAACCACTCGCACCAGTCGCAGCAGACCTTTTGGCTTTCGTAGACCAAAGACTAGCCGTGGTGTACCCTGTCATCCAAAAATTCAAGAGCATCATAACCTCTGATCCTTTCAATATCACCGAGACATGGCTAGGCTCAGATCTATGCAGCTATAAAGGCTTCTACTGTGAAAGCCCTCCAGATAATGAGTCTGCAATTGCCGTGGCTTCGGTTGATTTCAACGGTTTCCAGTTAAGCGCTCCAACTCTTGATGGCTTTCTTGATCAGCTGCCTGATTTAGCCCTGTTCCACGCCAATTCCAACAGCTTTTCGGGGACAATCTCGCCGAACATTGCTAAGCTGCCGTATCTATACGAGCTTGACATTAGTAACAACCGGTTTTCCGGGCCATTTCCAACTGCCGTTCTAGGCATGAGCAGCCTCACTTTCTTGGATATACGATTCAATTCTTTCGCCGGCTCAGTCCCGCCTCAATTGTTCACCAAGGAACTCGATGCACTCTTCATCAACAACAACAATTTCATGACGAGGCTGCCTGAAAACATAGGCAGCACTCGCATTCTATTCCTTACCTTAGCCAACAACAAATTCTTCGGTCCCATCCCACCCGGTATTTTCAAGGCCTTGTCGACCCTGAACGAGGTTTTACTCCTTAACAACTTGTTAACCGGCTGTCTCCCGTACGAGGTGGGGTTGTTAAAGGAAGCCGTGGTTTTCGATGCCGGCAACAATCGGTTAACGGGTCGTCTACCATTTTCATTGGGATGCCTAGACAAGTTGGAGATACTAAATCTTGCTAATAACATGTTTTATGGCATAGTCCCAGAAGTGGTGTGCGCACTTGGAAATTTGGCCAATTTGTCATTGTCCGATAACTACTTTATAGCAATTGGTCCAATTTGCTTTCACTCGATCAAGAAAGGAGTACTTGATGTAAGCAAAAACTGCATTCCAGGCCTACCATTTCAAAGATCGTTGAGTGAATGTATTTCATTCTATTCCCATCCGAGGTATTGCCCATATGCTTACAGAGCAACACACGTTCATATGCCTTGCTGGCTTCCCAAATTCAAATCTTCCACCTCAGTAATGTCTCAAATGGCTCCTTCACCTTTTTAGTTGCTCTGTAAGCTTTGTTTGAATTTTTCTCTTCTTTTCTACTTCTTTTTTTTTTTTTTTCCTTATATGAATTTAAATTGGACATGTATGCATCGTCAATAATTTGTCCAGCTTTTTTCAATGCAATGACTAGTGGATTCGACAACTTTGTTTTCTCGCCTGTTTTGCTCATTGGTTTTCCTTTCTGTTGAGATATGTTTAGTTTAGCGTTATTGGCTATGTCGGATACTGGGAAAAAGTGAAAAAGAAAAGAGATTATAAGATAAACGACGCCCCCCATGGGTAATGCTTCATGGCGTAAGGCAAATCTAATACTCGCGTCATTTTCTCATGCAAAGGTGAAAAACTGGCTTGCCCCGCAAAAAATGAAAAAGAAAAAGTGATTATTTTAAGTATTATTATGGGTTTTGCCTCGTCCTGTCCGAACAAATTGCGACCCATCTAATCTCTGGGGGTCAAATGATTCATATGACCAACTCAGTTTGGTTTCTCAGCAACCAATTAAACAGCAATTCCCAAAACTTACATTTTCCAATAGGACTTTTACTAGCCAAGTCAGTCGATTCAGCTTGTTTTCATCGAATATTGCTATTATATTTCGGACGAGTCCGTTTTACTTCACTTAGAATAACCTTGTCTAAATTCATTTGCCTTGTAGAACAATTCATAATATTCTACATCGATTTGTGGAGAGATATTTGAGTAATTTATAAGTGTCTAGTACAACTAACAACTTGAATTTGGCCATTTTAAGTGAGTTAATTTGACGGTCTAAGTAATTATTTATTATTTTTTAATAATATTCTTTGATATTTAAATGACCTGTACATTAGGGCTAATGTTAAATGATCAATGAGAACATAAAATCATATTTGCGTCACAACTACGTGATTTGAAATTAATGATGCAACTAAGCCCAGGCATGAGCAAATATGTGTTAGTGTTTACTTGACAGATAATGGAAGCTTCAAGTTAATGGCGTGAAGTGAAGTCATGTTCCCATATATCATCGTGAAAGTCAAATGCTTTCCTAAATGACGCAACAGCTTCACATTCATTGAGGAGAAAAACAATGCCCCTTCACACATGATGCTTATAGCAAGAAACTAATAAGCAATGTGATCATCACATCGAGTGTTTCCTCTCCAAACATGCCAGCCAAATTATCTCCATGGAAGGACATGTCCACTATCACAATACCATGTTGTTTTTCAAGAACCCCACTAGAAGAAACACATGATGAGAGACGAGATGTCTCTAGAAAGTTCATGTTGTTGTTTCTAATTAGTGTAGTGTCCAAAGGCTCACCTACTCCATTACAATGCCACTAAGGGTTTGCGGCCATGGATTCCAGCTAAGGAACAACAAATACAACATAATTTTTGGAACAAATCATCGTCAAGCAATGACTTATAAATCAATTTAATGTTTGTGTTATCCTGCAAAGCTGCCTCGTCAACTCTTACTGTTTTTGGGCTTGTTTGAATTGGCTTTTTTTAAAAGAGTTTTTGAACAACTTTTGAAAAAACAGTTTTTTTTTTATAAACTGAAAATTTATGCTTTTAAAAAAAGTTGAATTTGAGTTTTTTCTTTCAAAGTTTCAGTTTTTTTAAAAATTTAATCAAATAATTATTACGAATTTAATGTAAAATTTTAAAATATATATATATTTTTTTCCTAAAAAAAAAGACAATTCAAACAAGTCCTTCGGATGGTATAGATTAGACACTAGTGGTGGCTGTGAAACTCCGCACGTATCCTTTTATTTTAATTATTCTTTTTTTTTCGTATAGGATTATATTAATGCAGAATTGGAATAATATTTTGTGGATAGTCTTTTCTCCTTTAATTCGCCAATAAGCATCAAAATTTGGTCCGATGTGCTCCACAAATGTAAAATAAAAAAGCATGGCTCAAATAGAGCACCTTCTTCTTGTGTCAGTGATGGAGCACTTATTCCAGAAAGTGAGCACCATTTTCTATATCAATTTATCACAATTAAGTAAAATTTTTATATAAAGTTTGAAGTGAAGAAGAAAAATCGCCATATTACAAAACGAACTTTACCATAATACCATTGATGCGCCACGCGGCGCGGGAGTTTCTCTAATCTTTAATCTTTTCGCATTCTATTCCCGACAACTACTTAACTACAGTTGCCTTTCTAATATTGGGAATGGTAAACAATGGTTTGAGGCAGGCAAAATAGTTTGACGAACTAAAAACGGGAGAAGACAACCAAAGTAATCAAATGAGTTCGGATGACACTTTCTTTCAGCCCATTAATGTGAGAAGCAACCAAGATAAGATGCCACTTGGCAAGTTTTAATTCCCAACTTAAGAGAACATATCAATATTCGTGTCAACTTTCATATGTTAAGGAATGTAAAAGAATGTTAAGTTGTTTGGACTTTAAAATTATGTATATTTACTAGGAAGCCAATAAATGTTCAGTTTTGGTTTGCCAATTTTGGACTTAATCTTTCTCTTAGCACTCACATTCTTAAAATCTTCCAAACGCAATCAAGACGGTTTTGGGCAATCATTTTTGACGAGCCTCTTCCGCTGGAAGGATTCCAACCTCATTTGATACAACCTTCCTGGAACAAAAAAGAAGCATCACCTCATGGAGCTCTAGTTGCTTAAAAACGAATGTATTTTCTACTCCAATCGGTCCAATTCATAATTAAGGTACCAATTGAGTAACATAATTCATTGACGGAGACAACATATGCCCGATGTCTGAATAAAATCACGTACCTGGTAGAATCGGCAAAATTTTCAACACAATTTTTTTTTTTTTTTTTGGGTCAAGAATTTTTCATCTCATTTATTATTGTTCTACAAGCAGTTTTGGAGCGGTAAGCAGATCTGAATTTTTATATTTTGTGACGATCTCATTGGTCCATGTATTGGGGCCAAATGCGTTTCAAAGAATCTATGCGATCAGAATTATACAAAATCCTTCTATGGTTCTATTGTATCTACACACAGCCGTTCATAGCCCACCTCTTGCTTAGACCTCCACAATCTAAATCCAATGAGTCGGTAAGGAGACTATTTCATTACCACAACTTGGTTGTAGAATTTGGGCCGTTCCATTTTCGCTATCAAAACCAGGGCTCGTTGTGCTGACAGTTGTTTAATGTGGATCGCTGTGAGCTAACAGGAATGTATATAAGAGAAGTGTTATTTCTTCTTTTTATTTTTTATTTTCATCTATTTAGCAAACCAGACGTGGTAAATGAATAACTGACATGAGGTCATAAGATAGAACCATTGAATCGTTCTTGACTGTTGCTAGATTCACTCTCCTTTCTAGCTTTAAGATCTAGAAATCTATTATTAAGATTAAATCACTAATCCTCATATTGTTCTTAAGAACTCTGTCAAGGTGAATTTCAAAAGCTTTGGAATTGGTCGATGTATTTTAGATTATATTAATATTAGATTCATATTTCTCATTTTTTTTAATTGAAAAGAAAATAGAAAAAGTGAGTGAAGGGCCCAAACAAGTGAATTAGAATGGAAGTTTTCTTTTATTCACTTTTTTTTTTTTGTTTTATAAGTAACATCAAGGAGAGACAGGATCCAATTAGCATGAGCTGTACAGTCTCGTGGAGATAACTTTTCATTTTATGGTAGTGCAGCTTGAAAGCGACTAAAGTTGAAAAAACCAGGCCTTGGGGAACAAATTGCAGTGACTCCTCAATTGAATATCTCTCAGGCCAGTTGGTACATTGAGTAACTTGCTTTTTTCTCTCACGGGGTTTCAAGATGCCAAATTCACCTCCCAATTAGCATCCTTCACGTGTTTACAGTAGTTCAAGGTAAACGCAAGAAAAGGTGTAAAATCGGAATTGCCCCATTGTTCGCTATGGACTCTGTTGTTTGAGACTGCCATAAAATGAATAGCCAAACATACCATGTATTATCTTACATATTCTATTGCATGATGTGAAATATTTTCAAAAAGCTTTTATGTCGACCCTTTATCCTATTTAAATGGACGATTTCAATTTAGTTAGACACAAATTTCATCAAAATAAATTATATTCTTGATTCTGACTAAAGACGCGAGAAACATTCCAATATAAGACACTTGATAGCTCACCGTAGTTTATATTCTTGATTCATTCAAACCAAAGACACAAGAAACGTTCGAATATAAGACACTTTATAGCTTACTTTGTTTTTTGTTTTTTTTTAACCTTTTTTATTCTATTTTTTCACAAAATTTAAATTCACGACTTCTTTAATATAAAAATAAACTGGAACGCTTGAACTGCACCCGAACTCCAAACTCACCGTGGTGTAGGGTTTGCGACATTAACTTATTATGCACACATAAATTGGCATCGAAATTCCCCACCACTTTTATCTTTTCTTTCATTTCCTTCTCCCACCTTCACGTGATTCTGACTATGCCATACAGTATTTTTTAAAATTTTTTTTTTAAGTTCCGACAGCTGCTCTTCACCTCTTACAGGTTCTTTGTCACGTAGCTCTAAAACTCTTTTTCTTCCTAATTAAACCCTTAAACATGTAACACCACACGCACATGCGACCAGGAAGATGTTTGCCACTTAACCCATAGCACATCCAACAAAAATATTATGTTGACCACTCTCCTTTCAACTCACCCTGCACTTTCAACATGAGCAAGATTCATTTGCTGCATCATTATCTCTTTATATTTCTATCATTGTGCTGCTATTATTGTTTCTTGATTTCTGCTGCTGCAGCTGGTGATGATGATATACCATCTGATGCATCAGCTCTGTTAGCATTCAAATCGAAAGCAGATTTGGGAGACAAGCTTGATTTCTCAGCAAGAACGAGTCTTGCATTTTGCAAATGGCAAGGAGTTGGATGCGCACAAGCCAAAGTGGTACGTTTTGTTATTGAAAATCTAAACCTGACTGGCACATTTGCTCCTAATTCTCTCAACCGGCTCGACCAGCTCCGCGTCCTTAGCCTCCAGAACAACTCGCTCACCGGCCCAATCCCTGATCTCTCCGGCTTGCCTAACCTCAAAGTGCTCTTCCTTGACCACAACTATTTCTCCGGTTCAATCCCTCCTTCAATTTCCACCCTCCACCGGCTTAAAACCCTTGACCTTTCCTACAACAGCCTCACCGGTCCAATACCCACTTCTCTAAACAAATTGGACCGGTTGTATTATCTTCGACTCGACTTTAACCGTTTTAACGGCTCGGTGCCACCTCTCAACCAGACAACTCTCCAAATCTTTAACGTCTCGCACAACAATCTTTCAGGCCCCATACCCATTACTCAAACCTTGTCACGCTTCAAAAACGCATCGTTTGCAACCAACCCCGGGCTTTGCGGTGAGATTATACACAAAGAATGCAGCACTATACAACCCTTCTTCGGACCACCAACACCCGCCTTAACGCCGCCGCCAAGGCCGGCCGTACTTGGCCAGAATGCTCAGCCGCAAAATGAACTTGAGCTGAACGGATCACGAAGAAATATGCACAAAAGAACTGCACTCATCATTGGTTTATCATCTTCGATGTTCCTCCTTATCGCTTCAGTACTTATTTGCTTTGCTGTAACATCAACAAAGTTCAAAAAACAGTCACAAGACTCCAAAGCCTCAACACCAAGAATGATGTTCAATGCAACAACGGCGAGTGCCGATGCTGAAGCCGTGATGAGAATCGAAGAAGAAAACTACGAGTTAGAAGAGAAGGTGAAGAGACTGCAAGAGGGTATGCATGCAATGGGTAAGAGTGGGAGCTTAGTGTTCTGTGCAGGTGAGGCACACGTGTATACGCTGGAGCAGCTGATGAGGGCGTCTGCAGAGCTGCTGGGGAGGGGTACAATGGGTACGACATATAAGGCAGTGCTTGATAACCGTTTGATTGTGTGCGTGAAGAGATTGGACGCTGGGAGATTTGCTGGTGCAAGCAATGATGTGTTTGATCGGCACGTGGCATCAGTGGGTGGATTAAGGCATCCCAATTTGGTTGCTCTCAGAGCTTATTTTCAGGCCAAAGAAGAGCGGCTTTTGGTTTATGATTATCAGCCTAATGGCAGTCTCTTTTCGCTTATCCATGGTAAAGTCACTAATTTCAATCATTATTCTTTTTTGTCATTGTTTTGATATAGTAATGAGTCGCACATAATTTTTAGAGAATTTCATAAATAATTTTTATTATTTACAAAAAAAAAGTATCAGTTTAATTTTTATTATTTTAAAAGTAATATATTTAGTTCTTAGTGTTTGTAAAATGAGGCATTGTGATTCTTATTATTTTAAAAGTAACCTATTTAATCTTTAATATTTACAAAAATATCAATTTTCATCTCTATTAATAGTTATGTGACCATTACATGATCATTTTTAGCTAAATTTAGGTCACATGAGTATTTTTTAAACTAAAATAAGCACCAATTAGGTCATTCTTTGTGAATATTGAGAACCAAATTGGTGACTTTTAAAACAATAGAGATCAAATGACACTTTTTCAATAGTTAAGAACTATACAAGTCATTTTCAAAATTATAAGCACCAAACTGATTTTTTTTTTTTTTGTGTAAACAAGAAGGACTATATGTAGAATTATATTTATATTGTCAATCTTATTTAGTAAATTATATTTTAATTTACTTTCATATTTGCTAAGCTTAGTATTGGAAATACAAACATAAATTGTAGAACAGTTTAAACAGGTACTGATAATAAAAAGAAAAGAAAAACTTGGAGCAGCTGTCACGGACAGTACTACTATGTACAACTTCATTTTAATCTGCAGACTGCAGGCGATATTGAAAAGATATGAAAATTGGGTCCACATAAAATGTCTATTATTGTTCCTCTACTCCAGCTATCGATGCAATATCCTCCATGAAATATTTGCATTATTCAATGCACTTACCGCTGTAAAAGGTTTAAAACTCTAATATTGAGGATCATTAGTTGATTTCATAACAATAATACAATCTGATTATTATCTTATCATTATTAATGTTACAAAGAAGATTATCGAATGATGCGGAAACGATAATATAATTATTTAATTTTTTTATTCATAAATTTGTATTATTTAATTATGGATATTATTATTTTATCACTACGTAGCCATAATTCTGGATTTTGGTACATCACCAAAACACGGAATCTAGCAACTGAGAACATAGGGAACTGACTTGTCCGTTTCAAGATGTCGGTTTGAGGGCCTATATAATCTAATCCAAATGTTAATTATGTAATTAAAGCACCAAATTTTGTACGAACAATCTTTCCCCGCTCATGATTATGTACGTGAGGTTACATCACTTGTATGCTGGGGTCTCAGCTTTGTTGCATTCTTTAATAGCTATTTTGTATGTCCTCGACATGGCCACCACCAAGCTCGGGGGTCCCATGTGCTGTGCCGGGGTCAATTGACTTTTTTTGTTTTGACTGGTCAACATTGCCACGTTTGCAGGTTCCAAGTCAGCAAGATCAAAGCCACTCCACTGGACATCATGCTTGAAAATAGCAGAAGATGTAGCTCAGGGCCTTTCCTACATCCACCAAGCATGGAGGCTTGTCCATGGCAATCTCAAGTCCTCCAATATCCTTCTTGGCTCCGACTTCGAGGCCTGCGTCACCGACTATTGCCTCCCGGCCATCGCCAGCACCTCCAACGATGAAGACCCCGACGCCACCGCCTATAAAGCCCCTGAAATTCGGAAATTTAGCAGTCAGCAAGCAACTTCCAAGTCTGATGTCTACTCATTCGGAATTCTTTTGCTTGAGCTCCTTACCGGGAAGCATCCATCGCAACATCCGTATTTGATGCCTGACGATATGGTGAATTGGGTAAGGTTTACGAGGGATGAGGACAGTGGTGAGGACAATAGATTCGAAATGCTTCTTGAGGTGGCTATGGCTTGTAGCGTGCCTTCTCCCGAGCAGAGACCAACAATGTGGCAGGTGCTTAAGATGATTCAGGAGATTAAAGAAGCTGTGATTATGGAGGATAGTTAATAGGAGGCCTCCTAATCGGATAGTTACTGTCCTTTATTGTGGCACACATGAAGCGAACCCAAATACGAGCCTACATGGTCGGCGTTGAAGATCGCAGCCCCGTTCTGGAATCTCCGGATCTATGCTAATTTCCAGCTTGCTGAGAGGCCTTTCGTAAGATGCTTGCTTTCAAGTCGTTGAAGCATTAAGGTGGCGGTTGATGTCACAGTTGTTAAGAGGTGGATCATAATGTTGAGTAGCTACAAAGATAATTTAGTGATCTAGTAATAGTCCTCACTGTTGGCCAACGTCTCAAATAATTGGAGACCCAAGATTGGCAGGAAAGGAGAGGCTCAAAAATGAAGACTCCCAAGATGTTTGGTAAAACCATCTGCTGCCATGAAGGAGAACCCATTAATATCATAAATGAGGAAATAAATGATACTGAAGGCTCCGCATGAAATTGACTAGATCTTACTCACTTGAACCATTTCTGGTTATTTTTTCCTTAAAAAGAATTCCCAATCATGGAATATAATCCTGAGTAAATACCATGTTTTTTACTTTTCCTTTACCATGTTCAATTTGATCAACAATATATATATTAAGCTCTTCAGTTGTGCCATGTACGCCCTTTATGTTTTCCATGTGCATCAAGCTTTAAGTAGGTGGAATACTTATGTACTACAGTAAAAGATCAGTCAATAGCTGGACCCTCTTCCATTTTCTTATTCCATGAAAATCTTGGCTCATGTCGAATCTAAGTCGTATAAATTATCACTTATTAATATATTGAACCTAATTAATTGATTTAAATTATTTAAAAATTATAGTAACAAATATAAAAAAAGGTAAAATGTATTTTATTCCCATTATTTGTGTAATTAGTTAATTATTTCTTGTGTTTTAAAATTTATTATATTATTTTCCTGTGTTTTTCAAATGTAGTCCATAATCTCCTATTTAGAATTTTCATCAAAATTAATTTATTCTATATTACAAACATCTTTTTCTATATGAGTGTTAAAACTTGTAATGTACTACATATTTTTACAAAAATAATGTTATTTTTAGCTAGTGACGTTTAAATAATAATGAAAAAAGAGGAGATTATACCACGTTTTGAAAAGTATAAGGGAAAATATGATAAGTTTTTAAAATATAGGAGGGATAACCAGTTAAATAGACAAACTACAGGAGGAAATCAACTAATAAAATGAATCACAGGAGGTAAAATATCACTTTTAGAAAAACACAAAATGATAATATAGTAAGTTTTAATACATAAGAAGATAATCAATTGATTAAACAAATTACAAGTGAAATAACGCGCATTTTACTTCATAAAAAAATCAAATCATTAACTTTACACCTTACAGGATCAATGTGACACATCATGATGTGACAAAAATATTTAATGGATGTTTTAAGCAGAATGGCGAAAATTGTGATGTCCAGCTATTTACCATTTAAGCTTAAAAAAAGTCAAAAAATACTAATCAAACAACATGAAGATTGATTTGCTTGTCTTTGTCTATATTCAACACACAAATCGTGTCTACTATTAAGTTATGTATGAAGATTGATTTGCTTGTCTTTGTCTATATTCAACACACAAATCGTGTCTACTATTAAGTTATGTATGAAGATTGATTTGCTTGTCTTTGTCTATATTCAACACACACATCTTGTCCACTATTAAGTTACGTACTCATATATTCTTCTTTGCACAAAATATTAAATATTTCGGCATCAAACAGACAGCTTGTTTAATGCAGTTTAATTTCACCAGTTTTAGCTTAAAATAAGTTCAAATCATTTTGAGTGCTTATAACTTAAAATAAGATAACGAAGAAGTTAAATAAGAAAATAGTGCGTAGTCGTTATAATATATTTTTATCGAGATTTAAGATAAAACTATCTACACTTTGTATTGTAACTATCCAAATGCCCCAGTAATTAGTTTTTGCAAAATCATGCTTTTAAAGAATCGTTTCTCGCTGAGCAAACAGAGCATGAGTGCCAAGATGAAGGTTTTATTCGAAAATTATGTTACTATATGTTAGTTAGTACTCAAATAGAGTAGAAGCATTTTCTCTGTTGGACCTGAAACTTCAAAGGATGATTGGGCCTTTAGCCCAATATTCTCGCAAAATCCAAACAACCAAGGGCGAAGGCCTTCTTCCTTCTACCCAAACATTAAGCACAAAGGCCCAAACACCAAGCCCCAATAATCTGCAGAAACGGCCAGAAGCATCTCGCGAAAAGCGAAAAACAAATCAAAAGATCTTCCATTTTCTCTTTCAACATCTTTTCTTCTTTTATCGTCCTCTGGCAAATGTTAATCATTGCAAACAAGTAAATATTTAAAGAAAGATTTTTTTTTTTCCTTTTCAAGATTGATACATGCATAAATATATGTATGTAAGAAGAGAATAAGACGCAGGTGGTGAAGAGTGAAACTGATATTGAAATGCCATGGAGTGTACGGACACCGATATGATCGAGGCGGAGCCCACGGCGGCGCCACCACATCCTTCGCCGAATGATATAGACAAGGTGATTAAACAGTTGCTTATTACGGCTAGCCAGCTCATTGAGCAAGGGAAGCCTTCTCAAGCTCTCCAAGCGGTAAATTATTTATTATTCCAATTTTTTCCCTTTATTATCAAGAAATTATTTTTCTAATTACAAATAAATTAATTTAAGTACATTCTTCGCTTGTTATTATAGTTAATTCTTTTAAATAAACTTTATCAAATCATAACTATAGTTTGACTATGAATTATTAGTTTAATTAATGTGTGTACTTTGTGGTTATATGCTTTAGCTGACGCTGAAGATTCCAGATTAAAGCCTCAATCTTTTGAATTGATTTTAGTGACGAAGGAAAAAAAAAGTTGCTTATTTGAAAAGAGAGAAGAAATTACATTTAATTAAACAGTTGCACGCCAGACCTTCCTTAGTAATGTGGAGTTTGTATAATTTTTGTGAACTTTTGAAGTATCGTCAGCGGCTAGGATGGTGGTGTAATGGCATTTAACTTGTGTACGCAGCAACATGTGGCGCCTCTTTCAAAATGACAGCAATCTAAGGGGCCGTTTGGTAACTTGTGTATTTTAATTGATTATTATTAATCTATTCTAACTTTTGAAAATTGGTTTTACCAAATATGTGAGATAAAATAGACATTATTCTAACTTTTATTATATCTATAACCAAACACAAGAAAAAGAATAAGTATTCTATCGGAATTCTATCTTAAATGACCATCCATTTCCAAACTATTTCGTCGTACCAGACAGACCATAAGTGTATATTTTCTTGTTAGTATTACTGGGATAACACTTCAACGTGTTGCATTATCCTCACATCAGGTCTTTTCACACCAGGTCAATTCGTAAGCTAAAAACAGAAGGCCTTCTCATGACATGAGGTTCTGATATTAGTCAACCAACCGTGTTGAATGGTTGTGCAGGATCATCGTGTTCTTCTTACTATTAGCTTCTATTATTTGTTTGTACAGATTATGGAATAGGTACTCTTGAGCTATAATGAGATAGTTCATCTTTGCATCGACTTACAAAAAATGTGGCTCTGAACAAACTGAACTTCCAATTCAATAAATTTGGAAAATTCAGAAAAAATAACTTTAGTTTTAGGAAATGAGAATATCAAAGTTATTGTTGTTTATGAGTATTTAATTATTATTTTTTTTCTCCCCTGTTCTACTGGTGGGGCTCTTGAATGTCATATCTAGATCTTGAGTTTCGGAAACATATGTTTTCAAGTACTACCTCACCCATAAAGCAAACATGCTTAATCTTTGCACAATTTAACTCTTCTCAACAGGTGGTGATGGCAATGAGGGCACTGGGTGGAGAGATGGCTGTTTCTGAAACCCTCAGCCGTGCTCGGGAGCTATACAGGAACAAAGTACAAGCAAGTGCTGCTGCTGCTGATGAGCTGGCTTCTTTGTTTGCAGAATGTGCAATTGCTGAAGCTATGCCATCCCAATCTGAACTACATGAACAGAAAATGGCAGGGCAATCTATTGAACTAGATGCTCATGGAACTTCTATACTGGCAGAGACTGGCAGGAAGCAGATTGTTCTGGATGCATTTTCTGATGGAAGTAGTTTTGTCTGCTTACTGTGTGGCGGTCTCGTGAGCAATCATCGGAAGGAGGAGCACTTTGCATTTTGGTGTTGCAAAATCTAAGTTAGCTGCCTATTCATTTATGATAGTGTCACTGCAATCATCGGAAGGAGAAGCACTTTGCGTTCTCTCTATGCATATATGTATAGCAGTTTAGTATTGGTCTTATCTAGGTCGCACATCTTTTCTTGGATGTGCATGTAGAGTTGCTTGCAGCAGAAATTTGAGCGCCTGGTGCGTTAAATTCAGATTTCAGGCAGCTGGTCGAGTTCAATGATCTCAAAAAACCTCCTCCGTCCTACCCAAAAAATCAGGTATTGCTTTGAGATTGTAACCATAGAATAAGGCAGTGGTTGTTTGGATGATTGATGACATGTATGATCGTCTCTAATCTTTCCGCTTCCAAGAGTTGCTTATGTTACGCTTAGACATTTGATACTTGTTGCTTTCGTTTCCCAAGTTGTTCTGTTTTTTGATGGACTTCTAGGATAGGTCCACTGTCCAAGGAGCAGCCCAACGGAACGGCCGAGGGGAGTCATATGTCAGAACGCCGATGATGTAAAGAAAAATGTCATTGTACGATAGAATTTTTCTGTTATAAAGCAAAAGCCAAACTCGGGCCAGTCTCTTGCATCACAATTGATGCTATTTCACAACCAAGCCGAAATTTTACAAAAGAATAATGGCTTGTCATAAAGAATGCTGCATCTTTATGGTACTTAACACACACACTATACACTGCACAAAGGATTATAAAGCCAAAAAGGAAACACACTAAGAAATGGACTAATTTCGAGTCGTTAATTGAACTTAATCATGAAGACGATATGACATTTTGCATATACAAGAAGTAGCATAATATTATGTTGAGTTCCTTTTACCCATTCTCTTCTCTCCTCCCTCAGCTGTTTTAAGGAAAAGTTATGGTACTTGGAGGTGTATGCACATGCCTCCAAGAAGCGAACAAATTAATATCTTCTTATTTAGAGCATCTTTTTCTATTCCTCAAAAGTCTTTTAAATGAATAATATTAAGATTATTATTAATTAAATTTATAATATTAATAACAAATTTAGCTGAATTGACAAACAAATGAGATGATGTAGCATACTTTTTGAGTTACAATTTGTACAAATTTAAACTATAGTTATACCTCAGGATAGAATGTACTCTTATGACTATCATGTTAATATTTTGATATGTTACTACTATAGTGACATGTCAGTTTTTTTTTTCTTTTTTAAAAAAAAATGAGTTAGTGGTTCTCATTAGCATTAATAGATGGCATTAAAACTTTCATACAAAACTATAAATATAAATTATTGATGAGCAAAACTTTTAGACTTCTACCTTTTAGACCTATTTTTTTGCTTCAATTATATTTTAGGTAATATAATCTTTGGTAATCTTTTCCCTCTTTTTGGTAATATATATTTTTAAAGATTAAATTATTAGAGAAATATCACATGTTAGATTTAAAAAATGAGGTTCGAAATGTAAATTGTAAAGTAGATTTAACTTTTTCTCTATTCTTGCACATCAAGCGAATTTTATAAAATAGAATTCTTTTTGTTTTTTTCCCCCCTTTAGCTCACCTATTTCATCTATTTCTTTAAAGCTTAATTGAACTTTATAGTCCTTTGAATGACACACAAACTCATCAAAAAGAGAGTTTAATTGAGTTATACACTCTTGTAGACGTGACATACAAAGTCAGATGTCATTGATTTTCAAATATAAGAAAAAAAAACATCATCAATTTTAGTTTTCTGCAATTAGGAAAGAACTTTTCAAACATAAAACTTAATACTAATATTATCATCCGCTCTCTATTGAACACTCATTGCCGAAGGTAGTGAGAGGGACATCATAGGAAATGGGGCAAGTCATTAAGGTTTCATTGGCTTCAAAAGAAATCCGAAACCTAAGCTTTAACAGATCAAGCGTGGCGCATTCAAGATGAAGTGATATTGCGGTAAATAAACAAAAACATCTATACTTGATACTTGAGCCAACCACCAAATGTAATGGCACTAGCAGTAAGCTAGAACCTCAGATCAGACATAATTCTGACAGTGACATATATCAGCACATCTGCAGTTAAGCTCATTATTGCAAGCTGCTGTTGATATCGCCAAAGATAATAAGAATATATCGATGTCAGGCATAAGCCATATCTTTGCAATCTCTAATTAATTAATTATTATTGTCACAAGTGATTAAGCAAAGAAAAAGGTTGGTGCTTTGAAGTATAGGCACTAAGCATCTTATTTCAGTGCATCCCGAGAAATTAAGAAAAATATGACTTCAAATTGGCAAGTATTGACCACCAGGCAAACAACTCGAGGCCAAATAAGTTAAGCGCTGGTCCTCTTCACTCACGTTGCTTGTGCCTGCGGTCACCTACCGGTGACCATGGGAGCTCTGTCCCAGAAGTGATGAAAGAGGAGCAGGAACAACAGATTATCCTCTCCCAAGTGGAAAAACTATCACCACCTAAAGTTTATTAACCACTCATAGTTTAGTCAAGGAAACTAGCCCTTCTGCTCTTATTAACTTTGGCCATCATAAGTGCACGGTACAAAAGTTCGAGAGCCGTTCTGTTTCCAATCAGATTTGCAGGCTTATCATAGAAAAAGGGGGACCAAAGGTATGAAAACTTGCTGTTTCAGCTTTGGATGAAAATTTCTTTCATGGTAGACAACAGTACAAGTTCATCAAATGTGTCAGGAGGAAGACCAATTACATGAAACAACCATTTCCCTTCAATCTGCCTTCGAGATAGCCACACTCACAAAGTCTGAGAAATCATAAGATTGACACTAGGAGTAGAACCAAAGAAAGAAGTTTAGAACCAGAGAAAGAAGTTCCGTTATCCATTATTAAGAGCTAGTTATCAAATATGCTTATGTTTGCTTAGATATTTGATACTAGTTGCTTTTGCTTCCTAAGTTGTTCTGTTTTCGACGGACTTCTAGGATAGGTCCACTGTCCAAGTAGCGGAACGGCCGAGAGGGGTCATATGTCAGAACGCCGATGATGTAAAGAACAATGTCATTATTGTAAGATGAATATTTCAGTTTTAAAGCAAAAGGCCCAATCTGGGCCAGTCTCTTACATCAAAATTGACGCTATTACAGAACCAAGCCGAAATTTTACAAAAGAATAATCGCTTGTCATAAAGAATGTTGCATCTGTATGGTACTTACAAACACTATACACTGCACAAACGATTAGAAAGCCAAAAAGGAAACACACTAAGAAATGGACTACAATGTTTCCTCGAGATGATTACGATTAGCAAGAAACGGACATCAGAATGGGGACTATGATGAGGTGAAAATGCTACAACACAAATGGATTGCAACTCCCACCAATGAAACCTCCAGTCAAGCACCTTGGTTGTTTAGTTGAGTCTGATGATAATGCTTAAGAAGCAGCTGACTAGCAACAACATTCACTATATATTGAGATCAAACACCAATCTCACCCGGACTCCATCTCCGCCACATACACAAAGTTCTCCAACTGCCACTTCTGCTGCACCCTACATTACATTAAAGTTCATTAGTAATATACAATAAAACAAGGTAAAGCAGACAACCTCATTCCGAATTACAAAAAGATAACATGGTTCCAAGTTGGTACAGGTCAAGGGATTGTGTTCTAGTATTGTTAGGAATCATTTATTGATCAAGAAAGAAAAGTTTGCTGAGGAAAAGGAATGGTATGAGAATGTCACACCAAGTCATGAATTGACCTCAATGCAGCATAGTTTAGTTTCAGTTGATTATTTTTATAAGCAACACGCATATCAGCCAATGCAAAATGACAGCTTTGTATCTGTTGCTCTACTTGCCTCTGTTTTCATATTCTTGGCCGAACCAAGTCAAGATCCAATCTTAGAAAATCAACTCATCAAAACCATGATGAGAAATTGTGGCCACAAAAGAAGAGACTATGACAAGTTGTTTACATGCGAATGACATGTACTAGGCTTATCGATTTTTCTAGCAGCACTCAAGATAAACTATATATTAGATTTAGATGCTCCAAGAATTTACAAATGAGATAGTATGTCATCAGAACTCATCAAGAAGAATTATATCTCATATTATTGAGGCTTACTTGCACTTATTCCTGTGCAGTTCTGTGTGCCATGTGTAGGAGGCAAAACAGAGACCAGGAGAAAATATCAATCCAGATGCCCAAGCTAATGACCATTTCTGTAAATACCATCTGACAGAACTTGCAGGCGAGGCCTTGTCCTCATAACTGTTTCATCACAATGTCTATTTCTGTACACACCATCTGACAAAGCTTGGGGACGAGGCCTTGCCCTCATAACTGTTTCATCACAATGTCTGATCCATTCTGAAAGTTTCCAAGGTTTTTGCCATTTCCACTTAAACTGTAATAGCCACTGGTGATGACTCCTCTTCCATCTCCACAATTTCCCACCTTGCCCAACAATGGCTAATTTCTTCATCGGTAACTGCCCAATTGGCACCATCTGCACTCGCAAGAACTTTGTTACACATAAGAAAACGATGCAAAGCAAAAGCATAGATACAAGGATTGAAAGTTTACCTTTCGTGTTTGATCTATGAAGGCTGCTGATTCTCTGACTGATGCATTTACGATGCCTGCTGTAAATTTGAGCTGTTTCTGTGCTGGCACAGAGATTGGGGAGAGTGGCCCACTCATGTCATCAGCTAAATGTTTGTTGGAATTCCCCTGTTCATTAATGATGGTCAAAGCACTGAAAAATTGAGATCACAGACGAGAAAACTAAAGGCCCTGCATGTCTGTTGCCGAGAAAAGATGCTGAACAGTATAATATCAAGATGCAACATGTTGTTTCTCACCAATTCTTGAAAATCCAGAACAGTTCATTTGGAAAAAGTCACAATGACATGGAAAACTATGATTTCTCAAGAAAAGAGTAAATTTACATTAAGTATAAGTTAACAACTGAGAGTAGATGAAAATCTGTAGGCCGGGAAAGAAGCTGCAAAAACTTCCATGGAGTTGATAATCAAAATTTGAAGTTTTGAAGTCTGAAGGAGTGAAATTATTTATATTCACTTGCTTTAAAACTAGAAAACATTTCAAGCTCCATATAGGAAATTAGATACAATAATTTGAAAGGAAGAAATATAAACAGAAGGAGAAGGAATATCAAATACAAGAATATGTTATCATACCGAAGCCGCTGTCACCATTGCTACTGCAATAGCTTGCTCTCTCATTTTGAGCTCCTTTTCAACTTCTTTCCTTCTAATTTCACTTTGTTGTAGTAAACCGACGAGCTCCTTTAGTTGCTCTTTCATCTCCTTGATCTCAACACCCCTCTCCCACAACTGACATCTATTTTGGGGATGAAAATATGAGAAGTATGTATATTGCCCAAAAATGAGGATTCTACAAGCTACCACTAATACCAATAGGTTATGGATGTAAAACTCAAGATGCACAGGGAACTTCAGTCACATAGATCTTTTTTCCATTTTCATCTTTATGGATAAATAGTGGAGGTGGACGGAATGTTCACAATGAAGTTTCAATAGGCTAGATTTGTTAGTCAAACATGGGAAGAATTTAAGGGACATGGAGAACTCCGATACATTTTTTCCCACCTACGCTTAACAAATGCTACCTACAGCCCAAATCCAAAAACCACTTTGTCAGTCAAAATAATTTTCTTCAAGAAAAAATAGTCTTTGTATACTGAACGAGCTTCCAACTTCAGAAACCAGAGGCACTGAATCCTCATATAATTGGTATGTAGTAATATGTAGCCAGATTCTGCTTACTGTTTTGATCTCAATTTCTTGCCTATTCCACTTGGTCCAATTCTCAGAAGACAAACTCTATCCAGTAGAAATAATAAAAGATGCATTTATTTATATGGATTGATATTACAGAGATTCATGCTCTCCTTATAAAAGAATGTTATAGAATTGTTCTATATTATGCATAATCTATTAGGAGGATGCTTTAGAGAATCACGGTCTCCAAGTTTTTCCATGTTGTGATTTTCTTTCCTAATGGTGATAAGGTCTCCCAATGTGATGGTCAAGGGAAAAGTTCCTGACATCTTAGAAAGATGATCCACTAACTCATAGGTCAAACCGGTTAACTCCACTAATAGAAACTATGAATTTGTTTCAGTTCCTTAAGTCATCAGATACAAGTCACCCAAGGGTTCAAGAAATAGCTCAAGTGATTGAGTGCTCGTTTGGATTGGCTTTTTTCAAAAGCACTTTTTTAACAGCTTTTGAAAAACAGCTTTTTTTGAGAAGTTAAAAATTCTGGCTTTTAAAAAAAGTTGTATTTGAGCTTTTTTCAGAGTTTCAACTTTTTTGGAAGACAAATCAAATAGTTATTGCAAATTTAATGTAACTTTTTCAGGAAAAAAAAGTGTTTTTTCCTGAAAAAAAAGCCAATCCAAACAGGCCCTGAGACTACTTCCCCAGGAGTGATGTCCTGGGTTCAAATCCCATGGGGTGTGGGAGATGGGTTAGGGTAGGGGGTTTAAAAGAAAAAGAAGACACCCATACTTCCATTATATCTATCCATACCTCTTTTACAATATGGTAGTTCTAAAGGTGATTGCCTGTGCAGGGACCTAGAATATTTTCCTAGGCACCGAAGGAACAAAGAAAAATTAACAAGGAGCATCTATCTGAATACTAACATGGACAAATAATTAGTGCTTCTTTCCTTTGCTAGACAACAATGAACTTGTTTATGCATGCATAGTATATCTTTCCTTTTCTTTGGCGATTGCCTATGCAGGGACCTAGAATATACTACTAGGTGCCTAAGTAACAAAAAGAAAAAAGTAAGAAGGAACATCTCTCTAAATGCTAACATGGATAAATAATTAGAGCTACCTTCCTTTCTAAACAATAATGAACTTGCGTGTGCATGCATAGCATATCTTTCCTTTTCTTTTTATTAAATGACTTGCTTATGTACGTGGACTTCAATCAAACTCCCGACGACTTGAGGAACTTTACGATTATAAGATACTATCATGAAAGCAGCGTGCAGTTATGTTTTCCCATTTTAGATAAATGTGATACGCTGTATATATTAAGAGGAAGGTAAGAATAACAGAATGGAAAAGATAACTATAAAGAAATTCAGTAGGCTGCAAAAGACACCTTGCATCTGCAAGGGAATTAAACATGTATTGGAGTAAGCTTTTTGCATCCCCCATTGAACGCAGCTGGTTCCATCGCCCCCGATTTGTGAAGGCACGCTCCCGTTCTTCTGCTTCTGATAGCTGCGAAGCCATTGAAACTAATGAGTTGGATGAGATACTTAGCATGTTCTCAAGAGAAGCAATTCTGGCCATTCTTGCATTTGGTGACATGGAAGAGGCCCTGACAGATAAAAGACAACCTGATTAGACCCTTAAAAAAAGAGTTGGACAATTTGATGATACTAATTAATACAGTGTTATATGCATAAATTCCAAGACATCAACTAAATATATAGTTAATAGACACCATAAATGAATAAAAATACAAAACACGCACCTAGAGAAACCATTTTTTCCTCTTGGTGGACTCAATCCTTTAGAAGCAAATTCATCAACTTGTCTCAAAACAGCAAGCTCTTCTGCCAATGCAGCTCGACTGGAGAGAAGAAGATGAGTTAAATCAAGACTAAGTAGAATATAAGAATCTCAATTGAAAAGATGAACATCAGAAAGATAAACTGATACATACACTTGACTTTGCTTCTCATACTCATAATGAACTTCATGAACATTCACCATGACTTCAAGCTCGTGATCAAGCCAACGCTGCAAGGACTTTTCGTTGCTCTGACATACAATTTAGTTAACAATTTTGACTAAAAAAGTTTATAAAAGTATATTTCACGAAAAGGAAAACTTGTAGGCACCTGTCCATTCATCCCATTTCCATTGCTAACAACTGTGAAACAGAACATGAATCAGAAAACGAAAATGAAAGAAGAAAGTATTTTTCAAACACGTAATTTAGTAGCCATGGGGTTGAGTAGAAACTACAATAAACCTCTCTTTAACACAATAAATGAGGAATATCCAAATTTCCATTGGTTTGAGAGTGAACATACATACTCGTAAATCAGCTAGTTCCGAAGATATTAACAAGTCAAAGGAAATGCATGAATCAGAAAACATAAATGAAAGAAGAAAGTAATTTCAAACACATAATTTAGTAGCCATGGAGGTGAGTAGAAACTAAAATAAACCTCTCTTTAACATAATAAATGGGGAATATCAAAATTTCCATTGGTTTGACAGTGAACATACGTACTCATAAATCAGCTAGCTCCGAAGATATTAACAAGCAAAAGGAAATGCACACCTGGGTTGTCACGAGATGATGGTTTACGCGCTTCTAACAATTCCTTTAATCTCTTGGTAGCCATTGCAGCTTCCTCCGTCTTTCTTTGAAGAACCTGAAATCAGTTTCTCATGGTGAACAGAGGTAATTTATGATTCTACTAGATTTAAGATGGATCGATTATTGTCCCAATCACCATCAACGAGACCAGCAAGAAAAAGAAATTCTCTGTGCTAGAAGTAATATTATGGTGAGGTCAGAGTCCTTAATGTCAGTTCACAATGTAAATTAATCACCTCCCTTCCAACAAAGATTAATATCTAGGCCCAATTTAGTTTCACTTCTCTTTCTATATCAGATCCATGTTTCAGAAAATAATTAGGAAGGGTAGGGAAGGTAGAAATCTTTTAACATAATCCTTCATTCACTACGATATAACTGTGTTGCCTCCCAAAATTACAGAAATAACTGTATTCCTTACCATTTTCTGTCGCTGGTTCAAAGCTTGCAATTTGTGCCTCTCATATTCATTTCTTCTGCCCTCCTTCTTTAACTGCATTTTTATATATAACGTCAGTATATGGACTTATATGGGAAGAAAATGGATAGCTTTATCTAGAACTGAATAGTTAATAGTACCTGTAGCAATTCCTTCTCTCTAGATGCTTTCCACTGTCGAAATTGCTCAGCTTCTTGTTTAATCTTTTGTTGCAACTGAACCTGGAGATCCACAAGTAGTTAGTGCCACGTACAAGTTCGATTGAGAATATATCATGAGAAGAAATGAAACTTCTGTCTAACCTTTTGTGCCTTGATGTACTGAATTTCCTCTTGCAATCGCTTAGCTGCTTCATCACTCTTCTGTTTTTGCTTAAGAAGCTGAACCTGGTTCTCTTGTTTCTTCTTGAGTTCTTGTATCTAACATGTACATAGAAAACTTATAAAGCCAGGTTGAACTCATTAAGAAAATGATCTACGTTAAATTATATATCTTGGAGACTAATAGAGACCTGTGCCTCGAGAGCCTTTAGTTTCTGGGCATGCACGTCCTGAAGTTTTTGCGTTTGTCCATCAGAATTAGCAGAAAGGTTTTCAATTTCGGCCAACAATCTATCCCTTTCTTGCTGCATAAGAGAGCAGTAATCAGACCATAAATGATCATATGAGAATAAGTACAATGCATTTTGTTAATTAGTATCACCTGCACAGTCCGTTTTTCCTCCTCAAGTTCCATAATCTTCTTTCCAAAGTGTTGCTTAAGGGCCATTGGATCAACGCCTCCAAAAAGTTTCATCTCTGACTGCACATATGTAATTTATTCATATTCATTAACCCATACATATTTCAGCACTGAGGGCAGTCCAGTCAGAGATTGGTATCTACAATTATATGCGAGTAATATTATACTAACTTCCATGGAAGACCCCATATATAAGCGATACACATGACATAATTGGAGATGGTGTAGAAGAGCATTCATTAGTTCAGACGAGGTCTACAAATTGTTGAACTATGAAGGAGAATGATCTACAGACAGTCACTGTGCATGAAGATTTTCATGACGAGATCTGACAAAAAGGGAGAGAGAGAAAAGAATGAAGCAGGTCATCATCTACATGTTATAAGGTTACAGATGGCAGTTGGCTTGTTGCTCTTTTTGAATTATCTTAAAGAAATTGCAGTTTTCATGTTGAGAATGTGTCTGTTCATTCTATGCCACATGGATTTAATTGAAAGATTAAGACATGCTTCATAATTTACTTATATCACCCCGGGATGTATACTCAACTTCTTTTTGTATTTTTTGTATTACAATTTTATTCCAGTATAAAAACACGGGATACTTTGTTTTTATGCGTAGGACCTGACTAAACATCACATATGTAACTTGATCAATTTTCAAAAGTAATTAAATTGCCAGAACTGATACTGAAGAAACTTCTTTAAGAATCCAGAGTACCTCTTTTTGTTCCAAACGTCTATTTAACTCATTCAGTTGTTTGTCCATGGAATCTTGAAGAAGGTTATGTTCCCATTCTTTTGCAGCTTCTTCATCAAGGTCTACAGAGTCACCTGTCCATATTAGCAATTAAAGCTACCAACTTGAGAACCAGCAAATGAATATGGATGTGCAACAAACGAGCAAAAAAATTTTAAGCAAACAATTCATCATGACATTCTTAGAAGATATTTCAAGCTGCAGCATCAAAAGGGTAATCTAAGCTTTGAGAGATCATACCATGTTCACTCATTTGATAATCACATGACTCCATATTCTGCAATCCCATTTTAAGCCCTTCGCTTTTCACAGAGAATGGGGAACCAATCTGGAATTTATATTGCAAGTTCCAAATTATTATATTTTAAGGTGACAAACATTTTTATCCTCAGATGTAATTGAAAAAAATAGCAACTTCAGCAATATTTCAATTTTCTCGAACATACTTTAACATCCGTTTCACAAATTTCAGTAACACCACATCTGCTACGGTATTCATGGAGTTCCCGAGAGAGCTCCTCATTTGTAGCTTCAAGCCAAGCAATCCTATCCTTGAGAACCTACACCAATATTTAGTATTCACGACACTTTAATGAATTAGTATATAACATATATGACTAAAATGAGTTCATATTGGGAAAATAGAATTCTAATCACTTGTATTTCATCCGAAGAAGCTCCTCCCCCACGAGCACAAAGTTCTGCCTGCAGATATAGTAGTTGTTGGCGCATCTTCAGCATCTCATTGGATATTGGATCTCTATTAATCTGGCCAACCAATAGCAGCAACACTTACTTGACACCTTTGCTAAAGAAAACAATAACTATGTTAAATGAAAAGACAAGAATGAAAATAGAACAGAAATTGAAACTTACAACAGGCTTATTCTGGATATTTCGAGCACGATTCGCGTACTTTAGCGTGTTCAGGCTTTCTTCGGCATTTATATCAGCAGGACTTATACAGGCTGGAAAATAATATAACAAAAGGTAAATATGTCACAATACTTCAAAATTTGACCCAAAAATGAACGAAAAGCAAAATTTTCTACTTTCCATGGTCACATACACACAACATCGAGAAGGCAGGAAGAAATAGGATAATCTAATTGGTAAATGAAAGAACACAATAGATGAACCCATGAATGCCTATTCGATTTAGCATTATATTTTCCAGTTAACATTTCCCTAACTGAATTTGACTGTGAGGACGTATGAAGCTTACCAACAGATGATGATTACAATTTTTCATGAGGAATTGGAAGACAAATACAAAGTGCATTATAAAAGCACAAAAGCATGTGTCATGGTGAGTAAAAAATTGTCACTTTCATGACAGCTATAAGCATTAGGAGGAATTTGATTTGAGGAGTACACTTCAAGACAGCAAGAGGCACCATCTAAACAAAAGTGCAGCAAGAAGAATGGATCCGGATGCATATGAGCATTACAAAACAATTAGTAGGAAAACAGAAACAGACAGCGATATGAAAGTTACCTATCATGACTGTTCTGCTGTTACCACCAAGAGAGTCCTGAAATGTCATAAACCTTGAAATAAGTTCAGAATGTAAAGAACCTAGTAATGACAAAGAATCAATTTTAGAAGGTACAGTAGCATTGCTTATAGATATTACAAATGCTTCAGTGGAAAAGAAGAAAGCAAGTATGTTTCTACTGATTATGCAATTTACAAAAATTCAGTATTCAGTTCCAAATCCTCGAAGAAGATTATATTCTAGGTTCATTTTCCTCTTCTTTCCTGATTCTTTTCTTTGGTCTATATCTATTTGTATTAGGTCTAATCAATTAAAGAAACCTGAGAACAGAATGCTTTGAAACTTGATTGGCAGGAGTCATAAGTAGTAGTGCTACTCTGTGCATTGCATCATTTAAAAGGTAATTCAATCATCTAAAGAAAGTTGCTTAGATTTTTATAATGTTAAAAATCTAGACATGAGCACTGCAAATGTTCAAACTCAAACCAAGCAATATGATTACTGTTGAGTGCCTTAGAGTCAAACCTGCAACAGACGAGTAAGTTTACTGTCTCGATATGGAACATGAACACCTTCTTTCCTCTTTTTCTCATCCCCCAATGCACTAATAACATTACCAAGCGCAAGGAGGCCCTTATTAATGTGAACTCCTGTTGACAAGGCGAATTTATCACGCACCTCGTTATGACCAAAAGTATATGTTAAACTTCAAACAAAACAACACTTACCTTCCTTAAAACGGACACCATCAGAGCCTGTTCTTTTGGCTCTCTCTGATCCAGCTAGATCCACCAAATGCAACTTGGCACTAAGATACTCTTCAGTCATGCAATCATTCATATTTCCATCACTAGAAATTTCAGGATTAAGCTTGTGCATTTGCTCCATTGTAATAGTGAAGATAGCATGAGAGCGACTACACACGAAAGTAAGATGATAAAAGTCATGATAGGAGATTGTTGACTGGAAATAATAACTATAAGAGATGGCAGCAGGAATGCAAGTTTGAGTTAAGAAGAAAAGAAAGGAAGTATGATGATTTTCACTGAAATAACTAATTCCAAGGCCAGCATATCATCAGATAACTGAAAATCTGTACCTTCATGAAATATGATAGAGCAAATGCTAAAAAATCACAATTACAAGCACAGACAGCCGGCAATGTGATAAGTTCTACTAATTACTCTGCCATGCTGATCTAGGATCCCAGGTCTTGATATAAACAATCTAATGTCTTTCCTAGTGAAAACCCCGGGAGTTCAGAAAAATCATAGCAGCAGTGAGAAATAGACTAAAAAAACCTGTTTCCTGTTTAAATAGCTTTCTAAAAAATATGTATCACCTTTTGTCATGTAGCTAACCAATTTGGATTATTCTATAAGGTATCAGACCACTGCCATAATTTAGTTACAAAATATTGTGAACCTACCTTCTGATAGAGGTTACAAGCATAAACTTAACCGAGGGTACTCTACTGTCTAGCTATAACAACTGTTCCAATTACATGTCATCAGATTCTCTTGAATGAAAGAGGAGAAGTTTAAGATTTACCTTGACTGATTGTTCATGTTTGTACTTCCAGTCGCTCGGTTCAGCGATCCCTGCTCCAGGCAATCAGCCATTTCTTTTAGTGTCTTTACACTACACTCTGTAGTCCCTGCCAGGGTAATAACACCATTTGATGATTCACGAATTTGGATTGGCGGCTTTCCAGGGACAGTTACTTTATTGGAATGTCCATTTATTGTCTCTGATCTGTTGGTAGAATCAGAATCCAGCAAATCTCTTACTTCTTCTTTATGTATCTACACACAACAAATTTCTGTTTATGCACTTGTTATAGTGTTCAAGTCTTCACAAATTCAAATTGGCAGTGAACGGTACAATTGCCAACATAGAACACTAGTTGACAAACAGGAGTAGAGAAATGGGTTTCTGCCAGTCGATAAATTGATGATAAAAGAAATCATCAGTAAGGAAAAACATTTCCCAATTAAATAGGAAATTAAATGGTTGCAAGATATGATTTTTGGGGTAAGTGTCAATAGTTCAATCAACATATTCATGCAGCTCTGGATAGAGAAAACTTTTGTTAAGAATGACAATGACATATCAACCTCGCAAGTCATTTGGATCCAACAAGAACTCTTCACATACATGCTTATAGCATAACAATTCAGGTTCATTGTCTATAGATTACCAATTTTATGATTCACATTCTATGTACAAGAGTTTCAACTCTAGTAATGGTATCTAAGTGCAAATGCGTAGAACCTACAAATAATATTTTGATCATGATTACATTACACTGGAAATAAGAGTGTTATCCACACAAAAGTTTTTCCTATGTTTGATAAGGGAAGGATAATTGATTGAAAATGCTTATGACCTTCAATTACAAGTGGAGCAACAGAAGACCAAGTTGCACATTAAAGAACTGGAAAGTTGAAAAGTAGTAACGGTAAAAAGTTGAACCTCAATGAAGGAAACATGCAATTGGAATTCAGTTAGCTTTTTCAAAGTCTCAATTTGGCTGAACAAAGCATTCATCACTTGGGGAATAAGTCCAGTTTGGTGACCATCTTTGAAGCTAGTGCCCATGGTGTAAGTCTTTCCTGATCCTGTCTGCAACATTTTGACATGTCAAATACAGAAGGCTGCAAATGTACCAACTACCAAGCAATATGCATCACATTTCCTTTCAACTATAAAAGCTTTACCTGACCATAGGCAAGAACAGTGGCATTGTATCCTTGGAATAAGCCATCAACTAGAGGAGCAACACACTCTTCAAACATAGAAGATGAGGGTGAAGCAGTGCTCCCATAAACATGGTCAAAAGTAAAAGAATGTGTTCCAATTTGCACCTACATGGTAATATCACTGTCAGTATCAAAGAGACAATAAATAGAAGAACTTAAGAAAATAACAAAGATGAAAATAGAAGAATCACCAGAGAGATGGACATAAGAAACATATATTTGGGGGAGTGGGGGTGCAAGGGAAAGTTTCATTTGACATTAATACCTCATTCAAAATTAGGTGAAACATAAAGGGGGAAACAGAGTTTTGCAACTTTGAGGGCTATGGCCCCCTCTAAGTGTACTTAGGTCACCCCTGGATCAACTTGGATGATCCACTGCTTCGTGGAGGATGAATTCTATAATAGGCAAAAGCATATCAAAGTGCAACTCTGAGAATAAAATGTATGACGGGCAAAAACATACTCAAGTGCTTCTCCAAGAATAAAACATGCTCTTATTATTAGTCCAACGAAGCTTATCTTGCCAGGTAAGAATAAATGCTAACACTGGCTATCTAATTTCAACCTCTTAAAGAATTATTTTCGATTTTGCTGCTCTTGACACATGTTATGATACATTATCCAGCTGGAAAGTTAATAGCTATTCAAGATTTGATAAGAAGACAAATTTAGGCATCACGAAACAGTGATAGTTCCCAGATTAATGCTGCAAATAAGATGAGATGAAGAGGGAGGGTTATTAGCCTGAAAAGGCGCTAATGCTGCTAAGCTATTATGTGTTCAATTGAATTTTCTTAAAATTGAATGCAGAAAGTAGGAAGCAGCAGGAGCACAGAGCACCCCAGCATTAACAAAGAGATTACAGAAATATTATCCCATAAAATTATAAAAATTTGAATGCCGATAACAAATTCAGGAATTACAACAAACATGTCAGAAAGGGTATTCATATGTGTGTTCAGACTAGCTTTACATCAAGGACGGTGGGTGTATGTAAACTGGTGCTGCTACAAGTCTAAGTAGAAAATGCATTATTGAAAGAATGGTAAGATATGTATGGATATATTTATGGAAAGTATTCATAAGATATGAAAGCCAGTTAAGTAACCAGACCATGTTCATATTCACAAACGCCAATTATTTCCTATATAATCTTTCTTCAATTGGGACCATATTAACCAAAGCCAATCACTACTCTTAGTTCTTGCATTCTGCAATCAGAATACAAAAGTGCTTATCATTAGAAAACCTCTAAATTGAAACTTTGATGCCAGTGTATTTTGATATCTTATCATGGTGTCCGTATACAGCGTTAACTTCCTCAACCCATTAGCATACAGTTAACACTATAGTTCAGATCACAACAATGCTACTTATCACACAAATTCAAGCACATTTCAACATTGCTCAACAGCAAAGGTGACACCTTTATAGCTACAATGCCGTACTAAACTTCAGATCTCTTGGAACAGAGCAAAAACATGTGCAAAATGCATACTTTTAGCAACCATTGCACCAGAAAAGGTAAAATCTTGAATTTAACGGCAAATTCACTTCCAATTGAAACAAAAACACAAACCCATGTCACCTTTGCTGAGTGTGTGACTATACCTGAGGCTTTCCACGGACCACGGTGACACAATCTTTACAACCTTGAAGTTTCTCATCTCCTATAAGGGGTCTGATGTGTACTGCAACTTTCACACAACAATCTTCCCCAGTGGAACCATTAGCTGCAGGTGCTGCAGCTTCCATTGAAACCATCAAATCCAAAAAAAGAAAAAACGAAATGAGAGCCAAAGATTTAGTAACTGAATTTGTTTCTGTATGTATGTGAGAGGAAATAGTCAGCAATGGAGTGTGTTTTTCATGACAGAATTGGAGATGAAGTCTTTTCTATGACAAAGAAAGTGATGCAGCAACTAAAGAGAAGCCCAAGAAGACAAAGCCACAATAAAATGTAGATAGTAGTGGAATTGAGAGAGAATTTGAGGGGAAAAATGGTATAGGAACTCGGAAGGGTAGTTGAGGGAATAGAAGTATTATTATACGAAGCTGAGTTATGTGTTCTTGTGTGTGTGAAAAAAAGTTGCTTTGTGTTACGTGACAGTGTGTGTATGTATGTGTGTATAACTACTGGGACAGCAACAATGACAGCAACCACTTGGTTTTTATTCTTTGGGTTTGCGATTTTTCTTTAGTTGGGTTTGGTGGATTTTGGTGAGGTGCAGGGGCCTCCCCCTCATTTTTTTACAATGATAATAATAACTTCATAGTCTTTTTTGCAAAATTTATAATTTTGTTGCCAAATAATAATTTCATAGTTGAGGTATTAGACTGAGCACATAAAATCACTCAGTAAGGTGTGAAATTTAATATTTATCTCATTATTATTATTTTCTTTTTTACAAGAAGAGGTAAATTCGTTTAAATTGAAATTAATCTTTGAAAGATGTAACTTCTCAATGTTATCTCGAAGAATGAATTTAAGTTGTCCCAAAGGTTGTGATCTTATCTCACTATTTAAAACAATGCTTATCTGACTTTTACTTTTTGTGATCTCTATAGTTGGATAAATTAGATTCAAGTAATAATTTTAAGCATAACATTGTTTTCAAATTTATAACATTTGTGACACTTGCGAGTTTGATAACGACAATCTTGGACATAATAATTCTTAAATAACTTGGTGAAGTTTGATATTCTGAATTTTGAAACATGGTAATTTGTGAATTACTGGAGCAATTTCTTTTTAAGAGGAATGAACAACTACACAAAATTTATGAAATTAATAAACTCGAAAATATGGGTTTTTTTGGTTAATTTTACAGTACCAAGGCACACCACTATCCGAGATGGCTGGAAGCTTACGTCGCACTCTTTCCCAAAAAGCCCTTGGCGGCACCCAACGGCTCTCCCTGATTTTCCCCCAAAAACAGTTGTCAACCTTTTCAGTCTTCTTCCCCCTTTTACTCTTTTGCCCTTGTATTCTTACCCATTATTTTCTTTTTCTTTCTTTTCTTTTTTTGGCCCTTTACATTATTTTCCACATTGTATGCATGTACACGTATAAATATATGTTGTCTTACGAGTGTGTAGTTGCCCAGAATATTAATACACACACAAATAACCAACCCACGTGATTTGGAATCAGACAAAACGATTACGGAGAGTTGCTTTCACGAGGAGGGCATTAAAAAATGATCCAATTAGTGTCCTCTTTGTGTTTCCCTACTTGTACAAGTATTAATTATAGTTTTTGCACTTTCAATTAATTAATTAGCTTGGTAATTTCACTTCTGCTGAAGTGCACTTTTTCTTACTTTTCTTTTCTCTTTTTCTTTTTTGATAATAATACAACATGTGGAGAATTGCTTTCGCCACAATGAGGGCGTTAAAAAATGATCCAATTAGTGCCCTCTTTGTGTTTCCCTACTTGTACAAGTATTAATTGTAGTTTGTGCACTTTCAATTAATTAATTAGCTTAGTTATTTCACTTCTGCTGAAGCGCACCTTTTCTTACTTTTCTTTTCTTTTTTTTTATAATAATATAACATGAGTTCTTGAATATTATATATTTGGTTCCTTAAATTTGATATCAAACTTGATTTGTCAATGTCTCTCTGATCAACCAACGGGTCCATTTTATTGTTTAGGTGCCTAACTCCCATTTATTACCCACCTCCCAACTAAAGAAAGAGATCACCGGCATGGTAATATATAATATAATAATATATTATTATTACAAGTACGTAATAACATTGTGCAAATTGCATTAAAATAATTAAAACGCATTTATTATGTCTCGCAATTACACGCATTCTTTCTACCAATAACAGGGGCTACTGACTAAAATAATTATGTATTTCCTAATTTGTTCCAAGTGATCGATGAGCAATAAAATTGATGTATAATTAAGTTGCATGATGTGTGTGTGTATGCATGTGTGTTAAGGTCTTCTTCATTAGCTTTTCTTATGCAACGGTTCATAGATTGATATATGGACCCATTTGTTAATAGACATTCAACTCCCCACCACCCAACCACACAATAGTGGGGGAGAAAAAAGAGAAAGGAAACCAAAAAAGAAAAAAAAAGGAGAGTTCATCAGGATGGTAATGTGGAGCAATAACATACAGACCTTAATATCAATTTATTCATGGGTCCTATATATGAGTGCTTTGCTTTGCAATAATTGTGTGTGTACACGTAATAGATTTTTCATCTTTTATGGCCATTTTTGTCAATGTACTCACATGGTCCTGTATTTAGTGTCCTCTACGTGGTCCTTTTCAATTTGCGGAAACCAAAATTCGACGACTATTCTTCAAAGATGTCAACTCCGATTATGCAGTCTATACAAATGATTCTTTTTTTTTTCCCGATCAGAATTGAGAGATTGTATGTATTCAGAAAAAGCAAATTAACCAATCTCTACACTAGGTGTGTTCATTAATCAAGAAATCCGATCATCAAACTGGTTTTTTGGGTATGGGAAAATCAAAATTGAGAAATTGGGAAAAAATGTCGGGGATTGGAAAAAATTTTGGAGAAACGAGTTGGGAATCGGAATAAATTTAATTTTTTTTAGAAAAACCCGAAACTCGAAATTTTTTTATTATATGAAATATGTATGTATATTATTTAATTATATAATATGTTATCATATATTAATATAACATATCTTAAATTTCTATTAATCTTTATTTTTCTCTTCACTTCATTCTTTCAACATTTTTTTAGCTACTTGGTCTCTTTATATTTTCTTCATCTTTCTTTCTATTTTCTTCGCTATGCTTTATGTTTGGTTATATATTTTTATTTATATTTTGAAGTATAGATTATATATTTTTGTTTACATTTTAGATTTAGAATTATTCGATATAAGTTTTGTCTAAAATTAGTTTTGAACTTTATCAAAAAAAAAATTGGGGATTTCCCAATTCCCAGTGGCTTTTCCCCATTTCCCATTTCCCTAAATCATGCTCTCCATTGGTGAATTGGAGCAGGGAACAAAACAAATCTTTTTTCCCAAAAATTATTTTAGGGAAAAAAATTTTATTGATTAGGGCAGAAATTCCCAATGAACACTCCTACCCTACACATAGCTTGCTTTCGCAATGCAATAATAGTCCCCAGACCACAAGAGAAGTTACAAGTTGGAAATTTTGTTCGTCCTAATTGTCTTAGAGACCCAAACAACAAACAAATTTGCAGTTTTTTTAATTGAAGTCGAGGAAAAAGATTGTTGGGATATATATTCTTTTCACATTGGAAAATTACAAGATTGAAAATCATCATATAAGTTATGGGCCATGGTGATCCATCCCTTCAAGTCATAAACCGTCAAGTGCACAAGCTTTCCAAGTTGTGGTGACCCATTCCTATTTCAGATCATACGCCATCCAACCAAGGTCACACGTCCATCTGGTACACACTATTTCAGGTCAAACGTGAGCAGGGTGTTAAAATATGTACAAGTCCCACATAAAAAATCACAAAACTCAATACCACCATATAAAGTTTTAAACCATTTCTCATAATAACCAATTAAATTTTTTATGATGGAACAGGATTTTTAACAAGGATGAGTATATAAGCTCGTTTGGATTAGTTTTTTCAAAAATATTTTTTTAAAAAACTTTTGAAAAACAGTTTTTTTTTTACAAGTTGAAAATTATGACTTTTAAAAAAAGCTGTATTTAAGTTTTTTTTTAGAATTTTAATTTTTTTGGAAGCCAAATCAAATAGTTATTACAAATTTAATGTAATTTTTTTTTTTAAAAAGTACTTTTATATAAAAAAAAATCAATCCAAACAGACTCTATATCAAAATCATACATAATTTTCCCTATTTTATGACTTTTTTTTTAAGTGGAATGCTGCTAAAAAGGCTAGGGGTTGCATAGGAAAGGGACAGAGCGGGGTGGTGGTAGGGGAAACAGTAAAGCGAAAGGTCGGAGAGAAAGACCCACACCCTCAGACAGCAGCCGGCTTGGTGGTCTCCTACATCACGTGGCCTTTTTAGTCTCCTTATCGTACGGTGGAATCCACATTTTTCTCAGTCAGACTCAAGGCTCCTTGTGGGTCGCAATTTCACAGAATTTCTGCCATCTAACAAGTTTGTTTGTTTGTTTCTTTTCTTTTTTATTGGACAAAATTCTTCTCAAAATCTAATCCAAGTTCACACACTAAAAACATAAGATCTTTCCTCTTGAGTAAAAGCCTGTTTGGATTGTTTTTTTTTCTCAAAAAAAGTATATTTTCTTAAAAAATTTAAATTAAATTTGTAATAACTATTTAATCTGACTTCCAAAAAAATTAAAACTCTCAATAAAGCTCAAATACAATTTTTTTTAGAAATTAGAATTTTCAGCTTATAAAAAAAATTATTTTTTAAAAACTGTTAAAAAAAAAGCTTTTGAAAAAGCCAATCTAAAAAAGCCTTAAATGGGATATCTCAGTCTCTCAATTAGTTTGAAACCTTTCCTTAATAATTTTCAATTGATATCAGTTTCTTAGGGAAAGATCGAGTTACATCTGGTAAACCACATTCATAGGAAAACTAATTTTTATGCAAATATCTTGATCAATTATGGTCTTAGTCAACATTTGAGCCTTCATGAGTTATCATTGTCTCCACAAAATTACTACTTCGGGTGTGACAAAGACAAAGTGTGAGAAATTCACCTATATATCGTGATTTCACGACCTCATTACCTTAGCCTCCTTGGATCCTAAAAATAAAGGGAAAAAAAAAGTGTAGGATCTTCAAATGTTGCTTAAAAGAACTCTAATTAAATCTTATCAACAATAAGATTTATTGATATTAATTATAAGAAATAATCTTTTTAACTAACTCAAATCCAATGCGTAAATAAATCTTTTACTCACGTCACAAAGTACCCGCCATCATTAAACTAGTCAATTGAGGTAGGCAAATAATATGTTCTTTCTTTGTATGCTGCAAAATCCATAGCATAATCTTGCTTGTGAATGTTCAAGATTATGCTTGTGATACGCAGCTCATTTTGCAGTTTGGACATTAGTTCTTAATGTTAGATTAATGGTCCCAAGTACGACATAATGTCTAAATAGTCTTTTTAAATGCCTATAGGTTGTTGTTAGACTCTTCCAAACTCCTAGAATAGAGTGTTTAGACTTGTAAATATGATAAACAATTGATTTTTATATGCTCATAGTCTTTCTTTTGGTAGGCAGCTTCGCAATATGTATCTCGTAAATACGAAGTCTTCTGTGAGGTAATTGAATATATGCCATCAAATGGTCTACGCCCGTGTCCTCATGCCCCTCGCTCGCTATATATGCTCTAGATACGGCTCTAAAATGATGAGTTCTGCAATCATATTTAGTTAATGAAATGTTTTTCAAATCGATAAATCATATATGATAATCAAGAATCTCGAAACTAAAAGCACACACATAAACAAACTCAATCATCAGCAGCTAGCTAATTGTTTAACAACGATTATTCAAAGCTCACAATAACTTAATCAGCAGCTAGTTAGTTGATAGATAACTTGTCAAATTCACAAATAGAATCGTAAATATATATTTCTAGTAAACTAGATGATCGGAGTAAATGCCCTAACTATGATTTTTGCAAACAAAGTTATTGTGTTTTAAAATTTAATCTTTCTGATGTGAGTTAGACGAACTTTTCCGAGACATTTTCTATTGTTAACAAAAACCCCCCAAAGAAAGTCTAACAAGCAAGTGACACAACGTTTTTCCAGTGAAGGCAAAGTACTAATTTGTAATCCAAGTCAGGACTAAATATGGCACGTTTTTTGTTGCGGTAGACTGCAAGCTAAGGAAACTTCTTCGCATATTCACCAACAAAAGTCTTTATTAGGGTTCTTCTTCTCCTTCATTTTGAAGGAAGATCTAGAGTTAGAGGTAGAAATTAGAAAGCTGACAGAAATGATCCCTACCACAATTACCTTTCGTTTTTCTTGACCTAACTCATCTGTCCTCTTCAATTGCGTTTTCTCCAATCCTACCATTACGTTAGCTTGGATGCAAGCCAAAGCAACTGCAACCTCAAAATGGCCCCACCAAAATTTTCCCATAGTTTGTTTGTGTTCTACACTTTGTTATCAATCTTACCAACTTATACATTGGAAGTGTTAAAAGAAAACAAATATGATGGGGTGCCACTGCATGCTAAATGAAATCGAGTTTGTGAATTATATTGTATGTTTGAGTTTTACGTCGCTTTACCAGCTCGTGAGAGGCTCATGCATGGCGTTTTGTTAAGCGTCATTTGCTGTAGATGGCCCCATGATTAGCAGAGACTCTTCGAATAATGGTATATATATATATATATATATATATATATATATATATATACGAGACATTTTTATAGAGAAACTAACAGTTGTACACATTGACGTCCTATTTATAGTCTTATCGGCTCTTTGGCTTCAGAATTATTGCTGAGATTCCAGAAAAATTGTACTCTTTGCTAAACAACAGTAGAAATTGATACTTTTCCTGAAAGGACTGCTGCGTAACTGGCCTTAGCACGAAATAAGAAAGCACAAAGAATGGTTGTTAATTCTGTTAATTAGTTGGGATTATTCCTAGCTCTTAGAATGCAAAATCCATGGCATCTTTCTCACCAGATCCTAGGAATTGCTGATAGATTAAAATTAAATTTATAATAATAAACAAAGCAAATGGCTTTATCCAGTCAGTTTGAGAGAGGTCACTATACTTGTGCAGCTGTAACATAGCTTTATTCCCATAGCCCAGGGCAACGCAGGCCCACATTTTTCTTTTTCTTGCTTGTGCTAAGCTTATAAGCTTTATGGTCATGTGGGAGCTTTGCATCACATGCTCCCACCTCCTTTTCCATTAGGAAATTATTGTTATCCTTTTTCTTTTTCTTGCTTTCTGCCTCCTTTGATCAAATGGATCTTGTCATAAGTAAAACATCTCTCACTTTCTTTACAGAAATCATTAGTGCCATAATTAAAACTAATCTAAGATCTCCTTTCGGTCCAATAGCTCTAGCGCTGTTTTCGTTAATCAGTGCACTCATTGTTAAGTACAACATTAAAAAGATATAGATTATGCATGGTTTCATAGAATGTAAAATGATTCCTTTGACATAATCGTATCACCGTGGCCCTCTTGCTTTCTGATTTTTCTTCTTCCTTTAATTTTTGTCTTCCATATCATCCACTTATCTTACCTTCGGACCCGCTCTTTTTCTCTGCGTTGAGCTCCTAGCGTGGATAACACTCATGTGGACATATCGTGTGGTGTATTACTGTGAGTATTCCGTAATGGGGCATGCGTCAAGCTGTGGCAATGGTAGCATTTTAGCCATCTGGTGAAGTTAAGGAAAGTAATGATCAGTGCACACAGTACTCTTGATTGTCTTTGGGTTGCCAGCTCCTCAATTTGTGTAAACAAAATCCAATACGCAACAGAGATAAGTTCCACATATATAGAGAGACAGCCCACTCTCTCGCTATCACGCACAAATTTCCATCTATGTGGACCGAAAGATTTTCGATTACTTTCCTAATTAAATTCGCTCGTTACTTTTTTTCTTCTTTTTTGGCTAGGCAAACCAAAGTGTTTTCTTCTCATAAGGGTACTACTACCTGTATTGCATTCTCTAGTACAAATTAATCGTGAGGTACAAAAAATATAAGAAAATTTCAGGATATAAGATTTTCTTCTTTATCGAATGAATATTCTTATTTATGTTCGGAGAAAATGCTTTCTGAATGGTCAAGTAAAGCAGTTTTTACACAAACAAACGAAAAGAAAACAAACAACAACAGTTTCTAGTGACAAACTAATTGCAACAATTTCTCATACAAAATGATAAAGGAACAGTGAGGCCAGCACAGAGAAACGCTCACAAGGAGGCCGGACAGGATGGAGGCCTATCTCCTTAGAATTCCAATCCAAATCAGCCTCATTCCAACTCGGCCCAATCCGTTTTAAATAAAGTTCCAAACTGGAGAACCAAGTTGTGAGTAGCCCAGGGTTCAATTGCAACTGAATTTTCTTTCTTTTTCTCTTAGTTGTCAGTTATCGATATACGACAAAATTCACAATTTTCAGATTTCTCTTTTTGTTAACCAATAATAATATTAATATAGCGGAAGAGACACTCAAATAGCAAACATAGTAGTTGGATATACATTGAATATATTAGAATTTGAATTTAAAGATTGCAGCCTTGTGGTATCTACAAAGACTTAATCGGTTAAGTTCAATCAGAATTAGAGAATAATTAAAATAGTTAAAATTTTTTTTTCTCAAGTATTAGGTCCAAACCTCATGGGATGAAAATTAAAAAAAAAAAAAAACTGATTAAGTTCGATTATCAAAGAACTTGGCAGAATCTAGCGATTAAAATAAATTTATGAACAATAATAAATTCAATACATGCATCAATATGATCCAAACAAAACTATTAAAATAAATTTATGAACATAATAAATTCAATATATACATCAATATGATCCGAAAACAAAACCCTCATGGTATAGGTAGAAACGCAAACTCTAGAGTTACTCCAAAAATTTTTCCAACTTAAAACTCAAACTCTGGTGTCATCTCATAAACTTTTCCACGTTATCCATTTGAGGCATGTTTCCAGCCTACCAAGTTAATATATTTACTAGAGAAACTGGGCTCATTGCAATTTAATACGGTGACAAATACGAAAAGTCTATCATCTGTATATATCTATATATATAACTACAGTATTTCAATTATTAGAGCACGAAGTGGGTGATAGGTGCGGAGAGTTGAGAAACAAACAGCCAAACAAAGAGAGAAAGAGAGAGAGAGAGAGAGAGAGAGAGAGAACAAGAAAACATGTCGGGAGGAATCGCGCGTGGTCGTCTTGCCGAGGAACGCAAAGCCTGGCGTAAGAATCATCCTCATGTCTGTACTCTCTCTCTAAATCTCAATTCCTTTTTATTTCAACGCATGATGTTTTCATATTCTTTGTTTTTCGTCTCCTGTTAACCCACAACCCTACATGCATACGCACACACATGTATAGATAAAGCAAATTTAAGACATGGTTTGGCCTCAATTTGGAATATTTTCAATGTTCTTTTAGGGTTTTGTGGCAAAGCCAGAAACGGGTCCAGATGGGTCGGTCAACTTGATGGTGTGGCATTGCACCATCCCTGGTAAGCCTGGGGTAAGTCCTCTCTTCTTCTTTACTTGTTTATTTATTTATTATTTATTATTTATTATTATTATTTTTTTTTGGTTCAAAAAATTTATCTGGGTTCTTGCATTTGGTCCTAATTTAGGGGTTTAAGTACCCTTCATTTTCTATTAGAATCTTCCTTTTCCAGATTTTGTCATTTATGATTAATTTATTGGTCATTTTTCATTAAGTTATGCCAGCTATATACACTGTTGGATAGTTCTTACTTCTTTGGGTTAATCACCTAATACTCTACCTCTTACCAAATTAATAAGAATTTTAGTGTTCCTCTTTGCCTATTAGTTTCTTTGGTGTAGAAAACTGTCTCGGGAAGGATTGGACTTCAATATTAGTTAGCTTATAGAAATTTGCACCCAAGATGCAACATTTCCGATGGAAGAAGAAAAGCCATTGTAAACAAAAACCATTTTGTTTCAACATTAGGTAGAACAATGTGATAGGAAATGCATCCATCCTAGTTCACGAAGAGTGGTCACGTACATTAGAGTTTGTAGGATGAGTTGTATGAGTGTCTACTAATCTTGCTTGGGAGAAATCAGGGCAGAGAGCTTCCTGAGTATCATAGGGCTTGTTTGAGTTGACTTTTCTTAAAAATGTTTTTTCTTAAACTTTTGGAAAAAAGTGCCTTTTTGAGAAGCCAAAAGTTCTAGCTACTGAAAAAAGCCAAATTTGAGTTTTTCCAAAGCTTCCCCCCCCCCCCCCCCAAAAAAAAAAATCTAATCCAAATACTTATTGCAAAAAAAGATATGCTTTTTCAGGAAAAAAATGTAATTTTCTATGAAAAGAAGCTAATCCAACAGGCCCACTGAAACTTGGACATAAGGTTGGTCCATAGCTTTTTCAAACTATGTTTGGAGATGTACGAAAAGACAGACATGTTGAAGTCGATGCATCCCTATAAGCTTTTGAGAATGACAGTATACTTGTTTATGTGGTAATATATTGCCTAAAAGATACAATGTGCTGATACTGGGACAATGTCGTTTGAAGTACGAAAAGGGACAAGTCTATAGGATATTGTCATATCGATTATAGCAGTGGCCAGTGATTACGTTAGTGTCTATATTCTCTAGTCTCTCAACATCAGTGTCTATATGTGTACATCGTTACATTTTTCTTTTCTTCTCTGCATGCTCCTTTTTCTTTGAGAAGTTTCTCCCCTCCCTGCCCTCTTCTTCGACAGTTGATGTTTGATAGATTTCGGTTGTTTGTTGTAGTTAGAACTTAGACATAGCATACATTTCAATTAAAGATACTGGACCATGGGCTTGGACGAGGTGTAATTATAAAAAAAATCTGGATGCAGAATACTGCATAAAGTTTATCTCATGTGCATATGCTGATTATATTTGGCCTATTCCATATATGCAGGCTGCAGTACACTTTGTACATTACTCTCTCTCCCTTTCTTTCCCCCTCTTCTGGTTAGCATCTTAATAGAATAATGTTTGGACGTTGAAAAGTGACATCTTGGTTTTTGAATCACACGCTATCAGGTGTCTTTGAAACTTCTTGTGATTTGAAAATTCTTCTTATACTGCTTGAGAGCATTCAGTTAAGTATCACTTTCAATCATGAGTCATAGAGTATGCCTTCTCATGTTAGACCATAATATGTTATAGAATATAATGAATAAAGTGCTGCTGTGTATTCCATAAGATTCTTTACATATTCATTATTTCCTCTCGCATGCTTGTTTTATTTCATTTTTGAGTTTGTAGCTGTTTATCTTACTAGTTTCAAGAAAACATTTCAGTGAACATTTTAGGTCTCTATTTTTGTGGTCAAACATTAAAATTTAACCTTTTTGAGAAGTAACTTCTCTGAATATCATTTGTATCCGTTTGGGTATCATCATAGGATGCTGGACCTATTAATGGAGGTTGTATCTTTGGTTTGAATAGTTTCAGTTTTCAGCAATGCCAGCATGTTTTTGATCCTTCTATTCGTCATCTGTCTCGTACATTCATCGGGTGGAAAGAAATGACCACTTTGGACTACCAAACATGCTGAGGTCTGGGCACTTTGCAGCATTTGCAATATACCAAGTGGCAATTTAATATTCTTAGATTCGTTTTGTGTACTTTGAGTCCTTATTACAATAAGTATACATAATATCATCTCTTTTCCATATTCTTTTGCCATTTCTGCTTTGCCTTGTCACCTTGCTTTTCTATCATTCTTTAGTTCCATCTCCTCTGAATGGTGGCGAAGATTTTCCTTTTACTTTTGGACACTTTTGAAGTTTAGCCTCCCTAGGAGAGAAGAAGGACATGACCCGTCCAATAAAGGGTATAAGGTTTTTGTACTTTAAAAGCAGTAACCCTTTTCTGGGCTCTGACTACAGCTATCCAGCACACAATATCCTGTTACAAGGATTGAGTACATTGGCCTCTGAATACACCAGTCAGTAGTCTGAGTAGAGTGCAATCACTTGATTGCTGTCTTAGTTGTTGCTTTTTCTGCTTTTCCAGTACTAATATTTTGTCTATAATGATTAACTTTTTCGTCGATCCATGTGTTACTATAGTTTCATAACATGTTCCATGCGAATATAGCTTTAGTGTTCATTGAATACCTTGGGTTCACCGTTCACCACAATAGGCATATTTGCCCATTCAATCGACCACCATAATGATGCCAAAGAGCTTTCTAGCTGGCAGATTCTTTCCTAATTTTCAGTCCAGAGAGTTCATTACTGTGATGAGATTAAATCCTATTCTTTTTGTGTTACATTTATTGCACAAAAAGTAATGTAAATACTAAACTCTTATTTAATAGAGACAGTACTAAGCTCTTATTCGATGCAGACTGATTGGGAGGGTGGCTTCTATCCACTCACTATGCACTTCAGCGAGGATTATCCTAGCAAACCCCCAAAGTGCAAGTTCCCTCAAGGTTTCTTTCACCCAAATGTTTACCCTTCTGGGACGGTTTGCTTGTCTATCCTTAATGAGGATAGTGTGAGTTTTCCTTCCTCTTTACCCCTTTCATGTTTGTTTTCAGTGGTTATAACAATCAGTTGATTACACAAAACGTTTATAATTGACATTTCCCTTCAGGGGTGGAGACCTGCTATTACAGTGAAGCAAATTCTTGTGGGAATTCAGGACTTGTTAGATCAGCCAAATCCAGCTGATCCAGCACAGACTGATGGCTATCAGCTATTCATGCAGGTATGCTGCCTTACGAAACAAGTCTGGTTCCCCTTTTCACCTCTAGTTCTTCATATATGATATTCTTTTCTAAATTGTGTTGTGTGGCATTTGTAGGACCAAGTGGAGTATAAGAGAAGGGTGAGGCAGCAGGCCAAGCAATATCCACCTCTTGTCTAGTGGCTGTGCTGCAGTTTCTTGTAATTATATTAGACTGACAGTACATGTTTCGTCCTTTCTTTCGAGCAAACTTTGCCAAGTCTCCTCTCAGTTTATATTGGAATACAACGATTCACCACTAAGCCGTGGTGCTTATCTCAACGTTGATGTCAATTTGTGATTGATTTGGAACTATTATCCTTAAGTCTTTGTGGAATTAATCAACATTTCATTTCATGTCTGGATTTGGTCTTTTCGGAATCTGTCTTGCACACATGTGGCTGGTTATGATGATTGGACCTGTCCTCAAATTATAATAAAACGTGTTTATGATGATAAGCATAGGACACTTTAAGCCAACACGTTTAGTCCTGGTTATCCTATGATTTTATGCTGATTGAAAATCTGCCATTCAGATACTCTCTGGGAATGTCTTGGTGTAAAGCAAGTCGAATGATGGCATTTAGCTGCAACTCAGCTAACAAAATCCCACAAAAAAAAAAAAAAGATCTTTTGTAGATTTTTCTCTATTCGACCCACGTTGTAGTTGTTAATGTCTTATATTTGATTCGAACAAGTGTCAAATCCAAATCTGTTGACCTTATAGAATGCTTGCATCTATTTCAGTAAAATAAAATATAATATTTGGAAGAATGAGTTGTGAAATATTCTTCTGTTGCTTTTCAGATTCAGATGTGAAAATGATCTCCCACAGAACCTAACTTTACTTTTTCGATATTGGCCCTCCGCCAAAGCAGAGCAAGCTTCACTCCTCGAGCAGAAAGAAAGACTGATTATTAGTTTCAAGCCGGTGCGAGGTTAAACATATTATATTGTTCTTGCATCTTAATATAACCTTATAGCAACACAAGATGATCAAAATCCTTACGACATAGTTTAGGAATTCATACTCTAAGAAGTCGCTTATAACTGAGTCTTGACTATCAAAATATCCAAACAGTGTTGCTTTTCGCTAGCGGGGTTGGGGCTGGGCCGGGGCGGGGCGGGTGGGTTCTGGATCTTTTAGGTCCAACAGTTTATGATTCTCCATATGCGTTACTACATGATTGAATGGATATTCATCATACGATATTTGATGATCATCATGTTCATGCATCTTAGATTAAACAATACATACCTAAAATCAGAACATCCTTTTAAGTTGGTTCATTCGGCTTTTCTACTTGTCAATCGAATCAATGTGACATGATATTGTGTTCTTGGAAAAGTAGAAAGAATTGAAGCTAATTTAAGAATCAATGCGTAAAATTTCATCTTCATTCTCTGTAAAGGAAGCATAAGAACTATGTGATTGTTGATGAGTTTATTGTACATCGGTCAGATTTCCTTTAAACAAAAAATAAAACAAGTATCAGAACTACAACTGCCAAAACGGTAGTTATACATAAAATGCCCAGCTTCTATCTATTTGCCTTTTATCTGAGATCACAATAACTTAAATAAGTCAATTTACAGTGCAGGCCAAAACTGTAGTAGAATCCCAGGTAAAACAAGCCTGAAAAAAGAGCCAATATCACTGAGATGTCATGTTGAGCTGTTCAGCACCTAATCATTGTTGTGTATATGGCGATCTTCCAGAGCTGTCCAGAACAATTTCAAACAAATCACCTTCAGATTCCTCGTCATAATCCAATCCTTTGATCGTATTGCCATTGCTAGCATTCGTGCTCCTAGTCGTACTTCTGTGGAGCCATTGAGCATCAATTCTTCCCATTGAGAAAAGCTCTTTGCTGTCTTCGTAGCCCAGGGCTGGAGAGTTTGCAAGCGGGCCAATGAAGCAAGGATTCGGAGTCCTCTGCAAGTTAGCTGGAGGGTACTTGAAAATACATTGTCCAAGATTCACAAGAACCAAAACACCAGCATTTGCTGCCAGAGTTGGATAGAGTGGAGTCCCAAATGCCTCAGACTTGCAATGAATCTCATGTACGAGTTGTGAATTCACAGTAAAAAAGACCTTTTTCAGGCTGGGATTGTATCCACAGCCTATCACATGCTCCGGTCTTCCCCACGATTCCTTCTCCGATTCAAAAACAAGTTTAGTTCCTGAAGTGCACGAAGTAATTTACTATCAGCATCTTTCCTGGCTCAAAACTCACTCTCAAACACAAATCACAAGGATTAAGATAATTGCAAGTCACAAATTGATCACGAGTTTTCATGCTGTCCATTGTTTACTTGTCACATTGACTGGTGGAAGTGGACAGTAGTCTTTTGATGGAAGACATAATCTACTTTAAAGCTTCCTCTTTCATCATAAAGATAAGATGCTGATTTTACTGTTCTTGTAGGCATAGTAAGTGCTCATTGCTTGTGACACTAACAAAAGGAAGGGTGCTAATTGAATCTTGTACACAAAAGTGCTTAATTTTTATTAACCTTTACGGCATTATATTGACTTTTAAGAACCCCTTAACATGCTTATAACTGTAGATTGAACAGTAAGAAGCATACCATCAAGAAAGACGGAACCATTTGAATTGAAACCAATGGACGCCGGAAAGCTTCCCGGAAGCTTCAATGGAAGAGTGCCACCTCCTGTTAGCCCCACGGAGAAGATGATTTCGCCAATTTTGCCCTTCTCTTTTCCAGCATGCTTGACTTCATCAAGTCTGCTGTTGCCATAGCCATAAGTGCTTGTAACATGAATTAAGTTCTCAGACATAGATTTTGCATTAAAATCTTCCTTGATGAGCTTAATTCTATCCCCATCAACTCTATCTTCATTAGCCTTGCTGATCAATTCTTGATCAACATCATGGGGTGATAATATCGTAATCTCGAAATACGCTTCCTGTGGGAAAGACGAATTCCCTAAAGGCGGACCTGGCAAAGGCAAAGCCGTTTTGATGACAGAAACAGCTCCCATGGAATTATTACTTGAGATAATCTTCTTTAATCCCGGATTAAATCTAATCTTCTGCATAAAATCTGCTGATCCTTGACAAACCTCCCAACTTGTCACAACCTCCAACTCTCTTGCCTGATCACCAGCTGCACAGGCACTTAACAGAGACCTAGCAGCTCGAACGGACAGAGACGATGACATGTAAGGAGAGAAAGCAAATCTTGACCATCCATTCTCGACGGCGTCGGTGACGAGAGAGGGATGATCAGCCCAACTGAAGAAAGGTTTTGTTGACAACCCGCGTCGGAAAACGTAGTAATTGTTTCTGTTGTTGCTGCTGCTATGATCTTGATCAAGGCTCTGGACACTCACATGGTGAACCTTTGCTATCCCATTCTGCAAATTCTGAGCTCTTTCTTGATTTGCAGTTGGCAAATCTTTACGTTTTTTCTGGCAACAACTTCTCTGGATTATAACGCACAAGAAAACAATAAGAATTCCTATTGATGCAGCAACCAGTGTCACTTGCAACCATCCTAGCATTTCTACCACAAAATAATTTCTTGTGGTTGATTAATTATCTGTTTTCTCCCCCCTTTATTTCTTGCAGAATTCTATGTAGCTTTTGCAAAAAATTTTGGTAAAAGACAAATATGTGAAGGAAGAAAAGAAGAGGATGAAGTTTCTTTGGAGGGGCCAAGGTTTAAGACTCTTAAGACTGGTTCAAAAAAAGGCAGCATCGGCAAAGACCGGAAAGAAGAGAGTGAATTCGTATGAGAAAAGACAAATAAATATAATACTTTACTAAATGGAAAGGTGGCGTATTGTTATTGTTGAAAGATAACAGTGACACCTTCCTTTATTTGACCTCTCTCTGGTAAATAAATAAAATTGAAATTGCCACCTAGTCTTTGCATAATGCATTAGTAGTCGCATTGTTTGAGCTGATTTTGCTTTTAAAGGAGAGAGAACAATTTATGTTGGCTTAGTAAAAGCCTTCTAGAGAAGCCAAACTTACTTACAGACTTTTGACATTTTATTCCTAAGACTTAAAGGTGCATTTAGGTTTAGGAGATAAATACAGGAGCCACACAAAGTCAGATTGAGAATATTACTAGAACTAGAATAGCCACATGGTTAGAAAAGATGAAAAAAGGAAGGATAAAATACATTTTATTCCCCCCTCTTTTTTTAAAATCGCATAAAATTTTTTGTTTTTAAGACAGGCGAATACCCCTTATGCACTTTTAAAGAATGTTGCACAAAACTTTCAAATTTTATATAATATAAAAAAGTATTGGAAAGTTTTGAAAAAAAATATATATATTTCTGACTTTAACAAAATACAAAAGATAAAATACTCACGAAATTAGAGCAAAACTTTCATCCTCACAAAAGATGGTAGTTTTTTGTCCAGTGGCAGTTGTTAGGTAATGATTTTGCTTGATCCTTATAAGAAAAGAACAAATTATTATGCTTCCTTTCCCAACTATCAAGAAACAAAAAGAAGAAAAAAAAAAAAGAAAAAGATGAACAAAATCGAAGCAGTAAAATCCTATTCCAGATATTTGGTGCATCGATAATATTTTATTATTTGATGACTAAATAGTTTTGGAAACAAAAATTAGTGGAGATATATGTAGAAATTTAGTTTAATGAAATAAAAACGTATAAAAAATGGAAATACGAAAGTATGTTGAAAGTTTATAAGAGATTTAAGACAAACGACAACTCTGAAATTCCAATAGTTTTTCCCATGGCTAGAGTTACATTGTATTTGAGTTTTCCAAAGCATTTTTTTTTTTGTCACATCAGACGTGGGTGCTAACTTCTTCTTCTCCTTTTCCCCCTTTTTTTTTTCCTTCTTTTACCTCCTCCCCCCTTGTCAACAATGATGTGTCATGAGTCCAGCCAACCAACCAAAAAAAAAAAAAAGCCTAGAATGTATCATGCCAAGGTGCCTAATGGTATCAGGCTCTAAATGGGAATGATTCAAGTCAACTTTTTTCCTTTTTTTTTAAATTAAGTTCCTCTTACGTCATATTTTTTAATTTCCTTTGCAGTCCTGAAGATGCAATGATATGCTTAATAAATTTGCTTTCACTTCCTCTATATATTTTTAATTTTGATAGATAGAACTATCCTAATCCGACTAATACGAGTAGGTCGAGCGTGGCCTTAACTAATCTAATCCTCCAGCTACTCGTCAAATCGCCATCTTATTTTTTAATTCTCATCGAAGTTTTATACAATACATCTATGTTTGAGGATGAGTTTGGAGTTCTTTGTAATGTACATGATCGGTAAGGTTACAATATATAATTTTATAATTTTAAAAATATATATGTATTTTTTTTCAATGAGATGTTTGAGTTTTTAATATGTAAATATTTGAAGGAAATTTATAAAGTAAGGCAGGCTACAGTCTATGCTAATTAAGTAGCATATCCACCCGTATACATGTTGTTCACAAGCAACAAAACTAACAGGACTCATGTCCACATCCAATTGATTATATTAATTGCAATTAAAAAGCACTAGCTAGCACGAAGATAGTGCCATCAAGCAATAAGCATAAATTCCACTGATAGCTTCACGAGAAATTAGGTCTTCCATTCACCAAATAACCAAAATAATAATAATAATAATAATAATAATAATAATAATAATAATAAAGAAATAAATAAAAATAAAAAGTGGTAATTTTAAAGTGGTTAAATATAGGTCGCAGAAGATATGTTCACGACAAAAAGTGACGAAGTCCACAACTGTAAAGAAAGAACAAAAAAATTAATAAAGGAATTTCATAAAGAAAGAATGAAGCATATTCACTCGATCACAATTCACAAGCCGAATGTGATGGAATGCTTTCTTATAATTCCAAGCTACAACTGTAAATTAGAGTTTTTTTTTTTTTTTCAGGATGGTTTCTGGGAAAAAAATCGAATGGTGGAAAAATGAAAAGATAGTGACTCGAACTCAATCAATCGGCATGTCAAATATTGTGTTTAACCAATTAACTAAAAATACTCAAATCCATATTAACAATGATGCACAAGCCGTCTTCAAAACAATCACCTCGATAAGGCTTTCCACTCTTTGAAAATTAGACTTGATTGTAGAATAAATTCATATAGTTGTTACTGAAATTCAATCTCTACAATTTCAGTATATTTGAAGATTAACAAATTGTGTAGCGAACTAGATCACAAAAAATTGGTGCACGGGATCCTGGGCATGTAAATCAATGTCCATCATCCCCGAATACCGGTAGTTCTTGTTATCGAAAAACCAACACCCGAAAAAGATTGATTGATCTGTATCTATACTTTTTATTAAAATGAAAACGTATTTTGACCAAAAAATATATATTAGCAATAAAAATATATTCAAAATATTATAAATAAAATCTAAATTTTTCACAAAATCAATGTAAAACATAGTAGCGTCACCGCTTCACTAGGTATTGAAAGAAGGCATTAGCCGAGGAAAAAAGAGGAAGTAGGCTAAAATCAAGAGGGAGGAGACAACGGAATTGATGTTAAAGACTTGGGGACTTAAAACCTTTGTGGGGGGTTGAGAAAACGTATGACAAAAAACGTGAAAGAGCGAGTTTTATCCAATCCATTTTGTCTCCTTTTTCCGGACATAAACACCACCTTGGAATGATTGGAATGGATGTATTGTGAGTACAATCAAGCAAGAACGATGTTGGACTTCGGGAAGAAACAGAAAACATGGTATGTTACCCAACGTCAATTATTTGTCAGCATTTGGAGATGGGCTCTACAAAGTGGGCTTTTCTCTTTTGTTCTTTTACGTTTTCCTCAATGTGGGCTTCCTAACGAATAAACAAACTCTGACCCAGGCCCAATTTCTTCTTTTCGGGCCAATGGATCATTACTTAAGATCCAGCTGACCGATCCATTACCCCCATTAAATATGGAAAAAAGAAAAGTTCCCTTTTTTGTTCTCTCTTGACAAAAAATTGAGAAAAAAAAAAAAGGATATTTTTGTTCGTCGAGAGAAATGATTAAAGAAGTTGAACCACTTTTGACAAAATTTTCCTTTCAGCAGGGCCCAACTCGTAGATATAAGAAAGCTAAGGTTTGTTTGGAGAAATGTGGGCCAACCATTCATTGAAGGAGGCCTTGTGGCCCACTTTCCAAGTGAGTACTCTCTTTGGATAAAATGGGTCGATATAGTCTTCTTGAGATGGAAAAAGGTCCCAGCTATTCAAATTCCTTCGAATGCTTTTTTCCTTTTTTCTTGGCGAACACTCTTACAAAGTTTCTCGGTTGATTAGAATTCAAAAGGTTGAAAAGTTCTCTTTTTATTTTGTTTTGGATTAAGATATTCTCAAATTACATTGGATAATTTGTCCTTTTTCATCTCTCAAACGTTTCACCTCTAGACTAATAATCCTGAAGGTCAAAAGAGGTTGTTCTCGTATTTGGATTGGTATAAATTTCATATGGAGAAAAAGGGAAAAGGCATCATAGGGAGAATCAAGTTGAATGGTGATTGCTGGCCGCGTGCGCGTTTGCTGCATGCACTTGGTTGGCGAATTTTCCCATTTGAGTAAACATTAATTATTCACATCCAATAAAAAGAAAAAAAAATTGAACATAATTCTAAGTAAAACTTTTTGATGCAGTCAATACGATAGCCTATGGCAACAAATACGTAGGGCGGCGACAAAGAAAGTATTTGATGCCGTCAGAAAAAGAAAATTCTTAATGATTTTCTGGACATAAAATTGAAAATTCTTTACCTCTTTCCTTTACCCCATTTATAAGAGAAGTATAACTTCTTTTTAAGACCTGTTTGGATTAGTTTTTTGTAAAAATATTTTTTAAAATAATTTTTATAAAATAGTTTTTTTTAATAAACTAAATATTTGAATTTTTAAAAAAAATTGTATTTGAGTAACTTTTTACAAAAAAATTATTTTTTCTTGAGGAAAAAAACCAATCCAAACGCGTTGTTAGTGTAGTGGGGAAGATACAATTACCTATTTTTATCATTGACTAATTGAACTCAATTGACTTATAATTCTTTTCCCTTTCTTTTTGGTAAAGGCAAAATTGCCAAACAAGAACCTCAACAATAACAACAAAAACAACTTATCTTTTTTCCAAAAGTAGGAGAAACAAGCGAATATTATCTTGATAACATGGCAACCGACTAGAATAGCTAAAGCCAAAATTGGCTAGCTAGTTGACACACTTATTTGGCCCTTGAAAAACATGCTTAATTTTGCAACATCAAACCTCAGGCTCTTACAGTGATCATTAAAGCAAACAAAAGTAAATAAAATATTAAAAGACGGTGCAAGGTGGGGTGGGTAAACCCCGACCTCGCCCTTTTCTGGACCAAGTGTTTTTGTTAAAAATATTGCCCCAACCTTCATAAGTTGAACTAAATAGGATAAAAATTGCTATCCCTAGTCTTAGAATATTTTTCCCGTTGTGCCATTTCTAGAGCCACCAACTGTTGATAAATATATATATATATATATATATATATCTCCTCCAATCTTTTATTTTTTTTTATTTTTTTTAACTTTTTCAGATTAACATTCGACCATACCATTCCATCCATGGAATGACAGAATCGTTGGTGCGCTAACGAAGGATAAAGGAAAAACAAGGAAGTGGGGCCCTCCTGTTCCTTGTTTGGGCATTGCGTGGACGGTAAATTTCAATACCCAAAATTCTATTCCACCGACCTATTTTAATTTCTCTTTGGAGCTTTTCTCTTCCGATGTACCTCACAAAAAATTTATATCAGAAGTTTTCATTTTCAACTCTCCTAATTTTCTTCGTAGGATTCAACCCACTTGTCAACAAATTACAAACATGTCATCACCATCATCTTAGACAAATCTCACCATCACTAATTACTGAAATTTCTACAATTTTCTTGAATTATTTAATGCCTCCGCCACTATTCCGTCCCAAGGGTCAGGTGGAATATACTTTTAAGTAGTCGCTCACTGCTGTTAATAAATTTTAGATCTGAATTTAATTTTATATCTTAATTTTTTTTTATTTTTAACACTTTAATTTTTGACTGAATTATTACATTAAAGTGTATTACTTTATTATAAAATTTATAATTTTACTTGAAATGAACTACTCGTTAAATGGTAATTAACCACCACTACTAACCCCTTTTTTTTAAAAAAAAAAACTGTTAAAATATATTTACTTAATACTAATACCTTCATATCTTCATCAAACAACTTCTTGAGAGGGTCGAGAGTTCTTTGATGATATGCTTTTTTAACACATGGCTCATGATTGGCTAATCAATCTATACATTTATTAACTTCTTTATAAATATATGACGAACTTTGAATTTGGGTATTGTCTCGAATATCCTTCTATATTCATCCATGTATGGCTGGTTCTGAACAAATCTGCATGCATCCCCGTTGTCACAGTTGGTTTTTCTGTCAAAACCTTATTAGAATTTGCTTATTGTCCACCGTCAAAACCTTAAGACGAGAAGTTAAAAGCGGGCTTGATGCATGATTGTTGTTTGCGTATGGGATTTGGGAGCCTAATCATCCACATTCACGTTGGCACACAAACTGCCCCTCTTTCCATGTCCCCATAGGCTCCACCGTTTACTAGAGAAGACCACCAGCCCTTATAGAGCTTCACTAGGATATATAATTGACCCTTAGATTAGACTGCTAATCCTTCTACTGGATCGTACAATTAGTTATCAGGTTGATAGTCCACCTAATGATTCGACACGTAGTGCATAATAAAATATTGTTTTTAACAGAAAAAAGAAAAAGAAAAAGAGAGAAAAAGAGAGAGATACATAAAACTTTTCTTATGGGGGAGTTCAGGAAAAGAATATTAAACTAATTTTAGAATTTATCTTACATATTTTTATTTTTGCATCCTGTAGAAGCAACCTAGTCAACCGATATTTGGTTACATATTTTTATTTTTGCATCCTGTAGAAACAACCTAGTCAAACGATATTTGGTTATTAAACTTATGCATGAATTTCTTAAAATGATCCAATACTTATGATCAATCGAGTGTTTTAAGAAATTTGACTATATTGCATTGCATCCTGCACATAAAAATGAAAAAGAAAATTAGAAAAGATAAAAGATAGAATAAAGGTTTGTACGAAAAAGAAGCGATGGACTTTGTCGGCCAAGTTTGTACTTATCTTGATGGATGAATTAAACGTGGCGGCCGTGCCCAGACGACAGACTAGCTGCCAAATGAGGACATCCAATGCCTGCTGCCTATGCACTCCTAGCCTCACTCATCTACGCACAAAAACACACCACTGGCCGCGAATTGGGTTCGATCCTTAACTCTTATTATGAGCTTAGGTGTTTTGACTTAAAAGTTATTTATAATTATTTTAAAAAAATAAATTTTTATATATTTTTTATTATTTGCTACTTATTAGCACCAAATAAATAACACCATCTTAGTTGATAACTGAATAATTGCGAGGTCGGTCTTTTCAATTAAAAAAATTTACAAATTAGGTATTGAACGATAAATATCTAATTGTTTGACTCCGTCGATTAAATTTTTTTCGTACCAAAATTATACAAGCGATGACCCCCACCCCACCACCTGACCCCCCTTCTTTCTCTCTCTCTCTCTGTATATTAAAAAAAAAAAAAAACAAATTATGTTGTATTTACACATCCTCCACTCCACCTCCATATAAATACAACCGATGACCCTCAAAGCAAGTATTTTTCTGGTACAGCTTATGGTGAGGGAGAATTTCTCCATGGTTAGTATTAGGGCTCTTTGCATCTTTTCCTTCTTTCTTGCACAACACTAAATAAAAAAAAAATTTAAAGAAAAAGAGCAAGCAAAGACAAGAGCAACAAATATTCTTGATTTCAACATGGAAGGTGGGTGTTACTCGAGCACAGAGAAGAGAAAGCAAAGACCAGCAGCACCACAACACCAACAAGACAAACCCTACAGAGGAATAAGGATGAGGAAGTGGGGCAAGTGGGTGGCTGAGATAAGAGAGCCAAACAAAAGGTCAAGAATTTGGCTAGGTTCATACTCCTCACCTGTGGCTGCTGCAAAAGCTTATGACACAGCTGTGTTTTATCTCAGAGGCCCTTCTGCTAGGCTCAACTTTCCCGATGAGTGCATAGTTGAAGATGATGAGTTGAGGAATGACTTGTCTGCTGCTGCTATAAGGAAGAAAGCAACTGAGGTTGGAGCCAGGGTTGATGCACTCCAAGCTGCTGTGCAAAACCACCATGCAGATAAAGCATCTACTTCAAATCGTCTTTCTGAGAAGCCTGACTTGAATGAATACCCTAGTCCTGAGAGCTGTGAAGATAACTAAAAAAAGGGTCTCTTTTTTTTTTTTTTTACCTTCTTTTATTTCTTTATCTTTTCCTTAATTTTTTTTTCTCTTTTTTGTCCCTTTTGAATTTTCAGTTTTAGTGTAAGCAAGCAAAGGCTACAGAGGGTTGTGCAAGGTTTGAATGATCAGCGGCGAGTATGGAGAGTTCTTATTGGTACGAGTGTTGAAGATATAATCCGAAGGGATTATATGTTGATATTTTTGTTTCATAGTTGCTTAACGATCAGGAAGATGATTAACAAGCCAACCTGGTTTCTTATATATCAAGTTTTTCTTTTCCTGTCTATTAATTTCTCTGCTTGATTAATTATTGTCATATTTTAGAGGGTTGGCCTATGTTTCACTGTTTCATCGAATTTTTTGGGTGTGTGTTTGGATGAATTGAGAATGAAGGAAAGGGTGGCTATGGAATATAGATGATAAAGAAACAAAGAAACCAGCCATGGCCTACCATAAAGTTGGGCAAAAACAAAACACACAGATAAGATGATGAGGCAAGTGTTTGGGTGTCCAAAACCGGTACCTGTGGCGACTTCGCCGTGGACAGTAATTAATACATCATTCAAAAATTCGGACCGATAGAAACAACACACAGCTCACGCAGACACAGAGAGAAAAACAAAGTAGTGGTCCAAAATCAGTGTTAGTGTGTCCTGAGGTGGTGGGAACTTTGATGGGATTGTTCACTAGTGGGGTGATGATTCATGATGGGGAGGTGGGCGGTGGGTGATTTCTTTAACGATGATTTTTATCAATTCTGGAACCAAATATTAATGCCGATTTATTATTTTTGGGTGCCCAGTTGATGATTATCTGTACATATATATATATATATATATATATATATATATATATATCCCAGTGCCTGTGATCGGCATGCATGGGGACCAATTTGGAACCGTGGTTTTAGGTGCCACCATTTGCCGCATTTTGGACGGCTCTTTTTTATGAGTTCACAAAATCTGGGGCTTGCCTAACTGTTATCCCATCAAACTCTCTGTTCTTCACTTTTTGAAGAATCAAGAACACTGATTTTTCTGTTAAATTTTGTTAAAGTATATAAATGTCTCATATGTAAAATTCTCAAGACTAGATTATATTATATAAAAATTCAAAGCTATTTTTTATATTAACCAACTAATTTTTATGATGAAATGTTAGTCATTCTTAACATGGTATCTATAATGTCCTCTTAGATTGATTCTTTGTAATATTTGTGTGCATTTTATAATAGCTTAGATTTGTTACTATTGTTATCACACTTTTAAGTATTTTGGATCAGTTAATTATGCTCAATATGGTGTCAGGTTAGTAGTTGAACTTGGGCCGTTACAGCTAATATCAGAATAGGCTCCTGGGGCTGGACTAGGGTTCTATTTTGTTTCTGTTGGGTTGCAACGAGGGCCGTGTTTTTAAGGAGAGAGTCCGTAACGTCCTCCAATATCAGTTATTTGTGAGATTTTCCTGTTATTTATAATGGCTTTGGTTCGCTACTGTTCTTAGTTGGGGTTAAGCATTTTGGGTTACTTGATTAGCCATAATGTGGTGGCAGACTAATAATTGGGCTTGGGTCGTTACAAATATCAAAGATGGGCTTTTGGTCCAGTCTTTGCGCCGGGCATATGTCCATGTATCGGGCCGTGACGACCTCCTTGCAAGCAGCCCACCAAAGCTGCATCTGTTTCGGGTCATGGTGGCTCATCTATTTTTTTGGGTCACACGTCCATTCAAGTAGTGCAAGCAGTGTGTCAAGTCACACAACTATCTAAGTTAAGCCCATTTGTTAAAATATAAGTGCATGTACTATTTCAGGTTATTCGTAATGTGAGTATTAAAGTATATAATTACCTCATATAGAAAATTCTCAAACTAAATAGACCATATAAAAGCCAATTATTTTTACAAAGAACTTTAGTGATTCTTAACAATTTTTTTTTAATTATGTAATTAGAAATATTTTATTGTATGAAGAAGAAAGAAGCACTTGGAAAGTAGGATGTGCCACTCTCATAATTGCAATTCTTCTAACGTTTCTGTATTTTTTAACTTTTGATAATATCCGCAGGGCTACTGCGGCCAAAAGTGTCTAATGCTGTTGTCGGCTGTTTTTCGTAGCCAAGCAGGTCTCCAATTATGTAAAAGTATGTTGGGAGGGGAAGATGCAACAGCTAGCAAAGCAGCATATACTTTAATTCACCACAAATTAAACAATATTATGGTCGGTCGATGAAGATATTAATTTCAGCTGGGTACGTATAAAAAATTTGCCGCCAAAATAAAATATGTGTATTTACATACATATAGCATGGGCTGTAAAGTCTATCTGATCATGGCTGTGTGGATCTTCTATCGGTTTCTATTTTTCAATTGTTTCTGGGGGTGGCGGGGGATGAGGGTGATCTGTGCTACCTATTGCAACTTGTATTACGTTTGTGAAAGAGACATGTTGGCCAATCATATGCCTACAGCTGCCTGAAAATGATTGCCAATAGCTGAATAATTGAAGCAAAGTCAAAAAAGTGTTCTCCCTCTTATTGGCGATGATCTTCTTATTTTTAATGATATCAAGCAATTCGGAAGCAAATGTTAATGGAGTAATTAGGTTTCAGGATCGATATTGTATCGTGTCGTTGTATTACAAAATTTATATTATATATTTTATATTTTATTATAAAGAAGTAAAAACTAAAACAGGAAAAAAAATTTGAATAGAATCAATCTAATTGTCTTTGCTTTGCATGGCAGTAGTTCTCTGATTGGGAAGAGCCAACTTGAAGATGAAAAAATGTTGTAAAAACATCTGATAGGAATAGATTCTCGTGCGTATGTATACATGGGTCCACACCCTAGAGGCCCTAGTCAAATCAGAACCACTCACTTGCTAATGGTGTGATCAAATAATATCTAGACCTTTGTATCTGAATTCTCATGCGTCAACACTTTAGGAGGACTGAGGTGGAAGAATCGCTTTCTTCTCAAAAATCAAAATAGATGTTTGCTGTTGCAGATGATACCAACTAATTATTATAATTGCTATTTTAAGTCCGAATTGGCAATAATATAGTGGTTATTGTCAGGTATGATGGGGCCGGGAGTCTGGCCCACAAAGCGCCCTAGTTCCCGCGCAACAGGGCCAACCACACATTATAACAAGCACGAAATATAAAAATTAGAAAGATGGTTATGTGCATGGACATTTTGCGTGAATTTTAAGCACCAAATACATTCCGTATTAGGGTCTTGTGGCGACGGACCAGAGAGTGCAAGCATTTGTCACCCAAGTAGCCTATACTACCCTTGAGTAGTCTTCATCAAATTTCTGGACTCACGACCCCTTCATCCGTCAACATCCTCGGATTTCCGCATCCCATAAAATGGAGGGATCCTTTCCATTAGCTTACCCAAGTGTGACAAGTTATATTTCATAAAGAGGAGAAAGCATGAGAGCGTGTAACATTTTTATTCTTTCTCATTTTTTTTTTTATATTTTTTTCTTTTTTTACCCGGCCCATGAGAAGATGAATTGAGCAAATAATAATACATTATCGGCCTGGAAAGTGGAAGATTGAAGCCCTTCCAAGTTAAGGAGATTGCAAAAGCACAATGACGAACAAGTATAAGCAATTCAAATTCAAGAGTGGATAATTTTAAATTTTTTAAAACTGATATAGTTATATATAAATAGATAGATAGATAGATGTAGATATAATTATTTTTTCAATCTTAATTAATATTTGAAATCATTACCAATGTAAGTGATAGCAATCTTGATGGAAGCTAATTATGATTATTTTGTTTAATTATTTATTTTATGATGCTTGTAGATAAATGATTCATTTTCTTTTTTTTTTTTTTCGAACAATGACTTATCTCTTACCAATATCACATTTTGAAAATTTTCCTTTTAAAGTGATACACTAAATATGGAGTGGCACTCGTAGTCTTGGAGTTGCCAAAAGGGGCATGGTTGAAATAGTCTGGGTGGTGTTTGCATAACACACTGCCCAAAATCTGGCATTGGACAACAATTTTTTTCTAAAAGCCCACGGCCTAAGCGCTCAAATATTCCATCATTGTGGTGTTGGACTTTTGTTTTTTTCCCACGAAAATAATAGCCCAATTCAAATGTTTCATTTATATAATTTTATTATTGTTGTATTAATAATTTGTAATTACCACATAATATTGGAGTATTGTGAACAAATTCATTCTCATAAAGTTATATGCGTTAATTTATCGGCATAGGCCTATTATAACCTTACTTCAAGAAATACTTGATGGTCAAATTTGAAGGCAAGTTTGTTAGGATATTGTGTAAGGTGAAGTAATTGCCTAAACTTAATTGAAGAAACAGGTATCTATCAGGCAAAGGCACTAGAACTGTAGAACAGGATCCTAGTCTGCGAGAAAAATGAAGGTTTCCTAATAAATCTGTGTCTTTTTATTTCTAATTTTCATATTATTTTCTTTAATTATTGATATTATTGTTTTACTCTAATATAAAATCATTACAAGACAATTTGTCTTTACAGGTCAGGTGGGGCTTGAAAATATTGTAGGGGGTGGGTTGAAAGCCTCCGCATGCATGTGAATATACTGAAAATGAGTCTACGAGGTGTGTTAAGCATATATTGACATATATAGTCTATACAGATGCTTGTAAGGATATTGTTGGAGAATATTTTTCTCCAACAATTTCCCTACTATCTTGTAAAGAAGCCCTCAATAAACGAGTACACATATATGCCTTGTTAGACAAGAGAACATATATTAAGAAAATTGAGCATTGATAGATATAAAATGTTATAATGAAGTTAATTGATGAACTCGATCCATCTCCATCAAATCGATAAACATGATGGATGAAATCGAACACTCTTATAAGAACTAGCATTGTGCTTTCCTTTGCCTAGTTGTTCGTCTTTCTAAATCAAAGTAATGGTGACCTGACTTGTCAAAACTAGAGCTTCGTAACATGCTAACGAAGACCTCCGAAGTAAGGGTTTGGTTAGTAGAAAGGACGACTTTGTCTCCTCAGAAGAAGAATAGCACCACTCTATAGCTGATTGATCCCCTTGATCATATAACTGGGAGAGAACGTGTCACATTATAGGTGAACGATCACAGGTGTCCTCTAATCACCACGATGGGACTGGTCCCTCTTTTAGTAGACTCAGCTATGAATATTCATAAAGAAACAAATGCTGGACTTTTTTTTCACTGCTAATTCCAAGAAGTTTCTTAATGCTGATAATTTCTGTTTTGTCAAGCCTCGAACTTATGGTCCTCCTTTGATTATGGGTCAAATTGGATGTTGTACGTGCCTTTTAATTTCTAATTATGATTTATATATGCTAAAACGAGGGAGAGATATGCTCAAATGATGAAATCTCTATCAATATAAATAGATATGTCACATGAAAAATTCTCAAAACTCGAATTTACTATATGATTGATTTTTTTTTTTTTGTGATCGAATTTTAATGATTATAAACATGATATCAAAGTTGAATTTTTAATCTCGTCTTCTGCAAATTTGGTATAGGCACTGTTCAAGATCATGCATCCGATGCACGCATTGATCCACCTGATAACAATCTCTATTATTGTCACACTTGATCCAATCAAATGGCATTTGTTCCACCTGGATGTGTACCATTTTTCCCCTGAAAAGACATGACAAAAAAATTCTCGATCACAAAATGCGAGCATGTTACTCAGCCATATATGATCATGCTTACGATTCTCGAGGAAAATGGAAAAGGAATAGGGAAAAGAGGGAGATTTTAACACTGTGCAATATAAAGTTAGGGGCTAAATGTGTGTAAAGATGCTCCATCTAAATCTAGTTGGGGAATAAAATTCAATCAAAACAATGATGCCGCATCTTCACCTTTCACTTTATTTTGTATTCATTAAAGGTCAATGCCCATGGAATCCCCTCGATCCTTTTCCATCAATTCCCAAGCTAAAAAGGCTTCTAAGCAAAACGAAAACTAGGGAGAGTATAGAAATATGTAAAGTCATTTTTAAAAGTCCCTGAAGAGGACAATTTCCTTCCCCCCCCCCCCCTTTTTTTATATCCTTTTTTCAATAATGAGAGAAAATATCTTTTTTTTTCCCCCTTGACGACTTTGTATTTTTCAGAGTAATGATTACGAGTGCAATTATAATTATAAATGAAGTGGTAGACACATAAAAGATATGACGAGAATGAATGATATTTATAAATTACCAGTAATAGCAAAGAAAATGCACATAAAGTGGGAGCATATGTATTTACTATACGAATTGAAAAACAATATAGCATGTGGTTTGGGAATTACCTTCCTTTGCATGCATATTTCTCTTATGTGTATAAATATTTTTTCTTCTTTTCTTTTTCCCATATAAAAATAAAAATTTTGTTCCAAATTTTTGTTTGTTTATTGATGGTTTCCCGCCAAACTCAGGTCAATTGGGTTCATGATGGAACAGACATTGAATTTTCTTTCTCCGGATATTTCAAGCAAGCAATTTTCATCTTTTTTTCTCGTCAAAAAATCAAAGTTTTATGTAAACGTGAATAATTTACAGCACATATTTTTCGTTATATGTGTCTATGTATCTGATTACAAAGAGATTTTCTTCATGTAAAACTAGAGTGATTTTCTTCATGTAAAACTAGAGTAACACTTTATTTTCCTTTTTTTCTTTGGTTGAGCTAATAATAATTTTCTTGGTATGAATTGTGAATGATGTGGTGGTCCATAAACACGTGCAAATGATAGCCTTGTCTTCCTTAATGATGATTTTCCACCGTTTCATCCACTGTGTGGGTTCCACTGTCCATCATGCCACCTGACTTCCGCGACTTTTTCTTTGACCGACAAAAAACCCCGTCATATCAACATTTTTATGCTTCTTAACTTATACCATGAGAAAAAAAAAAAGGGAAAAATAAAAATTGATATTCAAAATATTCACCAATTGAAATATAAGGAAAAAAAACAAATAAAAAAAGAATTGGAGTGGAGAAGAAAAGAAAACAGTGCCAGCAGGCATTTGTCAAGTCCCAAAGACGAAGAATAGTGCCACCAATTAAAAACCACCTGTAATATATGCGGATTGTTGAAAAATATTATAGTTCATTGAATAACCTACACAGGTGTATCCTATTCAACTAAAACTCCTGTATGTGGCTTGTTGGTTAACAACTATCAATTATAATAAATCTGTTCACCCACTAAATTAATGACAGATGGAAATAGAATATTAAAACTTAATCCTTGATTTCTTGCTGTCCTAATTAAATAGACAGCTCTAAATCTCACGAAGATTTTTCTATATACTAAGTTATATGTCTTGATTAATTAATATATACATATAAAGTCAGTGAGTCACTACATGTAAATGTTTTATCTGATATAGTTTTTCTCTTTCTTTTTTTTTTTTAAAAAAAAACCCTTACTCTCCTCCCAACCGTATCCTCTATGGAATTTGAACCAGAATCTCGCTCCTGGAAAGATAATCTCAATCATATCTGGTGTAATATATTTATGTCTTTTTTTTTTAAATAAACCTAATAAATAAAATGCCGCTAGTGCTGAAATTAAAAGACATTCTTCCCGTTAATCTTTACTGTATCTACATAATTAGAAATTTAGTAATGTCTTAGTTAGTGTGCTGGGTTATGGCTCAAAGTCCAAGCCCGTACAAATTAGGAAAGAGTTTTAATGAGAATTAAAATTCTAGTTATGGTAAGAGTTTTAATTATGGTAGGATTGATAGATGAGGAAATCCTTTGTGTTGGAGGACAAGAAAATCTCTTCTATAAATAGGACTCTTGCATTAGTTGTATAAGGTGTGCCTTAGGACCACGCCCCATGGGGGTGTGGGTGAGAGAGAGAGCCTGAGAGCATCGAGAGTGTCTTATATTCGTTCTAGTCCTGTTGAGGATAGAACCATTATAAGAACTCTGTGGGAGAGGGTTTAGACTTTTCTTTCCGTGCAAAAAGTCATCACCTGAGTTGTAACTCCATTATTGTTGAATAGTGGAATTTATCCCAGAGGGGATCGTGGACTTAGGCAGAGGGCCGAACCACGTTTAATAGCGCGTATTCTTTTCTAGTTACTAGTGATTTAATTCCGCTGCGTGAGTGTATGTTATGCGTCCTGATTTCCCAACATAGTGAGTGCTTAAATTTGGATAGCAATTTGTGTAGGTGTCACCACTTTTCTTCTTCTTCTTCTTCTTTTTTTTTTCCAAAATACAAAGATGATCTGCTAAAATTTTACATCTTCTGTTCTTTCTGGAGATTGAAACTCAAAATCATTTAAACATTAGGCAAAGTAAATCGAGTTCAATTATAGGTACACATGAATGTATACTTTTGGCTACTTGATCTGCGATTTTTAAGTTTTTATGCATGATGACTCAGTTGCATTCATGATTTTATACCAAGCTCAAAGCCACAAATTAGTAATGGGTCAATTTTTTTCCCTTTTAGTACTCAGTACTCACCAACTCAAAATTTAGGCACAGAATCATGACACCTAGAAAATTAGGTAGTGACATTTTGAACGAGGATTTCTATCTTTGTCGTGATTGAAGGGGTGGGGTTTCTATTATTATTATTATTATTATTTTTGGTGTTTATATCATTTTCGGATCTGCTTAAGTTAGAGACAACAACTCTAGTCTAATGTTGTCTAGTCTAATTTATGTGTACGTCAATATAAACTGGCACAATTGTCCCCCGAGATATTTGCCGCAAGTTAGCATATGTATTATGAAGAAGTTACGTAGCTAGCCATGAAAGTCTTCTCTGAAAATTACATGGATACGATTTAGCGATTCGTACGAGCCAACATTGCCAAAAACTGAGTGCACAACAAGATCAGGGAGCTAAACGTCAACCGAAAATATTGAATCCCAAGTCTCAAATCTTGTCCTATCTTCCCATCTTTTTCGTCGTAAATGATTGAGTATGAAAGACCCACACCACCCTTCTCTTTTTCTCAGCTAGCTTTGACAAGAAATTTAACTGAAAATTACACAGTAAAGGCACAATTGTGTATCATGTATATTTCAAATCAATTAAGAATCAAATAATAAAGTCTCAGAAATATTCCAGTAATAAAAATTGAGGGTAAATGTGATTCATATTATAAGTTTAATCCCAGTCTCTCAATGCCCTTAACTTACTTAATGCTCAATATAAGAGACAAGCTGCACACCCAAAGTTTGTTACTTGGTGGTTGGGCTCTACAAATTGCTTTGGTCGTCGGGTTATGTTGGTTGCTTCGGTGCTCAAGTTCCGTCACTTATATTTCTCTTATTGCAAAAAATAATAATAATAATAAAATAAATAATACGTCTAATAAGAGGAAGTAATTATTCCACTATTTCACCCAATGGTTGAAGGCGTCATCCACTTATCTCTTTGCTACACGTTGCATTCTTTTGTCCTGCGTATATAAGAAGTAAAGAATAAACAACAGTACGAGCAATTGTGAAATACACGGAGTTGATTGGACATGAATTGTCTTCTCATGTGTCGTCATTTTGAAGAAGAATAGAAAATTCGGATATAGTGGTTCTTTATATCTTAGTGCTGCAAAAGTCAAACTTAATCCAACCATTGTTTGTCTAAGTGTCCGCAAATCCAAATAAATGTTCCCGGTAAAAAAGTTGGAGAAGCCTAACCCTTTTAAAATATTGGTAAATGGTAACAAACAAGATGTTACATATTCCGCAACTTTGTAGATATAATCGCCTGCAAAACTTTGGAGTGTTATTGTTCATCAAGTGGTTTGCACTGTTGTAAATACTGTATATGTCGATGACAATAGGGTTTTTTTCATGCTACAGAGAAATGTTAGGACAATGAACCAAACCTCTCCACTCAAATTCTTGTATTCTTCTGATAGATACTGTTTCTCTGTTGATTTTGCTGTCCCAACTCAAAAATTCTTATTGGCTGTGGCTCATCGACAGGCTCATTGTAAAGAATCTTTAATTGATTACTTCCTTGGCTTGTAGTCTGTAGAGAATTAAGCCATGTATACAAGTGGTGGCAAGGACTTGCAAGTACAGAAAATCCGGTGGATGTAACTCGTAGTTGCCTTGTTGGAGCAATTTCACCTTAATTTTTTCAGCACTTCTCTCGTTTATAAAATTATCTAGCTAAAAAATAAATTCCATATAAAGAAACTCTATAAATAAATAAATTTTCTATGAAAAAGACAGCCTATAATTTATGAACTTTTTAAAATTCATCTTGCACGAAAAAATTCTAAGTACCTAATTAGCAAAGATAAATAAAAAACTTGATCACTCAAATATCATCTACTTAGAAAAAATGCTTACTGAAAACATCACTACAAGAGAAAAAACTTCAAAAAGAAAAAATTAAGGGAGGCTATGAAGACTATTATATATTTTTAAAAATTACTCATTTAATTTTAAAAATTTTATGTAGACTATTATATATATTTTTAAGCTTACGGGGCCACCGTCGGCCCCCTTGGTTCCACCCTTGTATATATGTATATATGTCAATTTATTTTATCACAAGAAACTCTCTATGAGAAGGACGACCAAATCTTATACAAAATAAGGCCTGATAAAATGACCATAAAAAATTAATATCACGCGAAAAGTAAATCAAATTAACCATATATAATTGGGTGACAAATAATCAATGGAATCATGCAGGATTTTCATCACACACAAAAAGAAAATTAAAGAAAGGGAAAAAAAGATATAAAGTTGGATGTTGGTTTTAGCTAGAGAATTTGGGAAACTGGAGCAACAGTTCCCAAAGAAAAAAGGGTTGAGATACATAGACTTTGTTATAAAAAATGTTATGTTGTTGTTAGACATATATAATTCAGCTACACTTTAAAGACGGCATTCATCAGTGTTCGCATTACACACAATACCATGTATATCCGTATCTTGAAAAGCATGGCAAAGCGTTGTGTTGGTTCCATTTTCAAGTTTTGGGATTGGAGGAATCTTTTTTCATTCCCTCCCTCGTCACTTTAATGTTGATAAAGTTTAGAAGCGACCCGTAGAGGCCACCGAAAAGCATGGACACCTTATCATGAAAGCAAGAAAAAAGAAAACAATTCCGACAAAAAAAAATAAAAAAGAAAACAATCTTGATTAGACTAGCCAGCACACACGCATTTATGCATTCATTCACCCACACGCTCTTACTCTATCATGCAATTATAAGGACTTATATATACTTTTGACAAAGAAGAAAAAAGAAAAAACGAAAAAATTATTTGAACTAAAACTATATCAAATTCATCTATAAATACTATAGTACAGTAAACTATTTTTATGAATATTTTAAGTTAGGGCAAATTTCAACAATAGTTCTTAATATTTACAAAAAGTAACAATTTATTCTTAAAAAGTCTATTTGGTCCCTATCATTTTAAAAGTAAACAATTTGATCATTAATATTTGTAAAAGTGACCTAGTTTATCCCCATTTTAACCCCAAAAATAATTACGTGACAATTAATGGGATGAAAATTGACACTTTTTATAATTATTAGGGACCAAATGAGTTATTTTTAAAACAATAAAGACAAAATTTTAACTTTCTTTTTTACAAACATTGAAGAGTAAGTCATTTTCTAAACAATAGGATTAAATTGATATCTTTTATAAATAATAATAAATTAATAGTTAAAAGTTTTTATCGTAATAAATTATGACTAAATTACTCTACCCAATCTTTAAAAATTAGATTTTGCAACCTCTAGGATAACCTTTTTCCTTTATCTTTTTAATATGGTGATGCTAAGTCAACCTTACCTCATCATTTGGTCTTGGTTCTCCTAGGCAACACCTCATCTCCCACTTCCTTTATCTTCTACTACTCCTAGGCCTTCTATATAATTGGGGGTATCTCTTTGTTATCAGATTGGTATCCATGGGAAGCATGAGGGTGCATCAGTTCGCACGTGGATTTTTGGATCAGCATGAACCCTCCCTCACGCTTGGGTGCAAGCGTTTACGCCCCCTTGCTCCAAAGATTACAGACAATGAGAGTCTCAGCTTCACCCCTTTCGACCTTAAGAGCTTCATTAGACCCGAAAGTGGCCCCAGAAAACTTGGTTCCTGGGACGAAAAGAGAGAATCTACACAGGTAATCACATTACTATGTATACATAGTCCGATATATATATATATGGTCATATAATAAGAATATTTCATGAGCTAGCTTAAAACTTGCTTTTCTACACTGCTTGCTGTTTGCACTGCATGCATATCGATTTATAACTACATGAAATAAAGTAAATATGATGACAAACATGCAAAGTTCTAACTCCAACGTAGTCTTGAATGTTAGCGAGAAAACGTGGAAAATTATTGTGGCTGAGTTCTTGAAATTTCGGAGTTATGATGTGATCTAGTTCGTTAGTGCTGCTATGATCGCACCCTGAGTTTTTTGATATTTCATGCAGGTGGAAACGCACCCTGGAGGGACACGATGGAACCCAACCGAAGAACAAATAGGGATACTAGAAATGCTGTATGGAGGGGGAATGCGCACACCTAACGCACAGCAGATTGAGCAAATCACTGGGCAGCTTAGGAAGTATGGAAAGATAGAGGGGAAGAATGTGTTTTACTGGTTCCAGAATCACAAAGCACGCGAGAGGCAGAAGCAGAAGCGCAACAGTCTTGGTCTTAGCCATAGTCCAAGAACATCGCCAACTTTATTAATCAGCAACTTTTTAACAATGGACATCAGGGTATGTCTTAATTATATCATAAGCTGTAGTTGTTTGATTCTTTCGAAACATGATTTCTAACGTATAGATATGCAAACCTCTTGCAGGCAGATGAAGAAAGGGAAGACAGCCCTTACAAGAGAAAGTGCAGATCTTGGACGTTTGAATGCTTGGAAGAAGACAAGAAATATTGTAGGGAGGACGTCGGAGACAGGACCCTCGAACTATTTCCATTGCACCCTGAGGGCAGATAAACGAGAAATACTATATATCACCCGCAATAAATTAGCTTCTACTACTGGTGATATAGATCATTTTTCCAAGTCATCTGTGATTTAATTTCTAGTAGTGCTTCTCTTTGCTTGCGTTTCTTCTTTCCTGTTATATATCGGGAAAGAAGAAAGACAAGTTTGTGTTATTTTTAATGGTGTACCATGCTGATCCATTCTTGTTATTCCTGACATGAATTAAAGCCCAGGTGCTTTGTCTCTCTTCGAAAACGCTGCTGCTGCGCTTTATTTGTTTCTGATCATATATGCAGATCGATCCTTTTGACTAGAGCGGCTTGTTGAGATGAAAGTTGGTGGATTTTAGGTTAAAAGTCGTTGGGTAGCTAAGGACACTGAAGTCCACGCACCTACACATTTCGCATCTTCTTCATCTTTGCGCTCACTTCAACTTTATTTGAAATCTCATAGCAGAAAACTTTAGTGTTTTCACTTTCATGCAATAGCATGACTCGCATATAATTAATTATTCTCAAGACTTTTTTGTTATGGTACACATTGATCGAGGGACATGCACATTTTAATTTTGTTCAATTATCTCAGTGGTTTGTGGGGTCAAGGATCCGTTGTAGATGCGAAATTTTAGACAGCAAAAACAAAAACACCAAAAAAAACAAACGACATGGATTTGCAGAAATTTTGAAAATGAAGGTCGAACACTACTTGACAGCTCATTTACAACTTCACGCGAGTGGAAAAAAGATCAATAGTACTTCACCATTCATTCCCACCATTTTTGTGACTTCTCACGTAAAAGAAGAGGTTGTCATCATAAATGTCCAACAAAATCTGCTCTACTGGTCACGGCGGCTTTTGTTTATCTTTGTCCCTTTTAGATTTTTCTTTTTTTTGGCTGAACTTGTTGATGTATAGAAAAAAGAAAAGAAAAAAAGTGGAGATTTGAAGATATTCAAGGTCACCAAAGAAGAAGATAATAACTACATGTTGAATTTTTGGTTCGTGATATATAATATATAAAAGAGTTTATTACTTAATGCGTTTTTTTCTAACGAAATTCTTGTGTTATAATGAAATTACGTCACTAACTCTTGTATTTTCAAAACTTTCTACTAAGTAATTTGTGCTTTTTCAACTTTTGCACACATTCCCTCCATCAATTTTTCCATCTATTCTAATGATGTGTGATTTACACTCACCAAACTTGAGTTTGAATTTGTATTTTGTCTATTCATTGCACGTTACCCTTAGTTTTAATTTTATTTTTTTCTAAAAATATCCTTTTTATCTTCACCATCATCAGCATCACCCGATTATGACCACCATCATCAACATGACCCCTGCTTTTAATTCTTGTCATCTCCGGCAAACTCGACGGTAATGGTGATCTGAACCTTATTATCATTAAAAATTACACTTATCATATTTAAAAATTAAAAAAAAAACAAAACAAAAAAAAGAGGGAGAACTCACCCCGCCACCAATTAAAAAAATAAAAATTTTAAAAAATAAAAATTAGAAAAAAATGAGCCACCATAGATGGTAGCCACCAACGTCGGAGCTCGTTAAAGCCATTAGACTTACTCCATTGACTTCAACCATCATGGTTACAAGCTAGAAAATTAACAATAATATTCTTTTGCTCATCTCTCTTTGTGTGTGTATAAAGATCTACAAATCTTACCTTTTCATCTTATAATCATCACCGTCAATACCAGAGTTATTTGGAGCATATCAGCAAGTTTTCTCATTAACATGGGGCTCAAGGATTTTCGTCTCTGGACTTTTTGCTAACAGAGCGTTTGATGTATTGTCACAAGCAAAGATTTTTCCACTAGCATTGTGAAAAAAGGAGAGGCCTAAAGGTGGTGGCTGTAGACGATCGTTTCACAACAGATCGGGGGTGGGGAGGGGCTAGTGGAAGCGGGTGAAGGTGGTGAGGCCGGTTTTTTTGGGGGTTGGCAGCGGCGGGGATAGGTGGGGGATTTTGATAGAGAGGCTGGTGGAAGGGGTGGCAGAGGTGGATGGCAGTGGTAGGCATAGTGGAAAGGCATGCCGGGGAAAGGGGTTTCCATGGAGAAGACAGTTTCTCTCCCTCTCTCTCTCTTTCTCTATTTTTAATTTTTTTTTTAAATAAAACAAGGGTAAAATGGATGTTTTATTGAATATGGTAAGGGCAAAATAGATATTTCACGAAATTCGTAAATGAATTAACGGAAAATATTATTTGGGGTGCAATTGCAAAAGTTAAAAAAATTGAAGGAATTAAGTAAAGAGTTTCAGAAATACAGGGACTAGTGATGTAGTTTCACTATAACACGGAGGGTCCGTTAACAAAAAACTCTTACTTAATTTCAAAGCATTGTTGTCTAGCAATAAAATAGAAATTCAATTAATTAATAGAAACCTAGTCCAAGATTGAATCATGAGACCTAGGCCAATAGGAAACTTGAAAATTTCTTAGTTCAAGATTAAACTAGTATTACACCCTAATATAAAAATATTATGTTAAAACAAGATTCACTTTAACAAAACTAAATGTTGCATCAATAATCACATGATATTGTACAGTTAATCTGTGCCTGTTACTCGAAAGTACTCTGCAGTAAGCACCTAATTAAACTACTCATTCAGCTGGTTTGGTACTAATGATTCCTTTAATCCACAGAAAAATGGATGTCGGGATGTTTAGATAGGAGCTAGTTATCATTCCAAGCTGCTGTATCTAATTCCAAGCTATCATTTCCAGAGCCATGCACATTTATACTTCCAATAATTAATGGATCTCACAATTTTGAGAATCATTATAGTTTTATTTAGTTTGATATTTATTTGTCGTGAATTATCACATATTGATGAAAAGAGTCGGACTCTTCTGGTATTAATGGTCACGACTGGGAATAAGTGACAAGATTAATATGGGTTATAACTTAAGCGACAAGTAAGCATAACTAGATTTGCTTTGGCATAGGATTATAACTAGGACATTAATTAATTTAAAATATTTAATGTTTTCACATAGTTTATAAAACTAAAATATTCAACTCATGGTTGTAGCAATAGTAAATCTAAGCTATTATGAGGGTGTTTGGTTTGGCTTTGTTTATTTTAGGTACTTATAAGCACTTGAAAAAAAATACCTTCTTATATACTTTACTATTTGCTACTCATAAGCACCAAATAAACAAAGCCAACGACGCTCTATGTCATTTATGTGCTAATTAGCACATATTCCCAAAGAACTAGCATAGTAAGGATATCTCCCCCCACAACCAAAAAAACACACGCCTACAGAAAAAAGATACGGACCCTCCTTTTCCTGGTAAGCATATACATATGTATATATATGTATAAATATATATATCATATATATACATATATATATTCCAAAATCAATGCGGGACGAAATACTACAAAGTAATGCATCTTCAACGTCTAGGCTGTATAGAAGTCTTCCTCATCGTTAACAAACTCATGCTTTGCTAGAAAATCTCAAGTAATAGCTGGATATTTTTAGTACACACTGTAGTCTTTGGGTTTCGAGTTTTTCGGTAATAGTTACTCAACGTGGGCTACTGGAAGTATTGGTCGATATCACAATTACGTTGAGAACGTGAGACACTGAGACTAAATTGGGTTGGGTTTGTTTGGCCCATATCATGTTACTTTTCTGTAGGCTGTTTTAGAACATTGGGCCCATCATAGCCAGGTTCAACAATACACTCACAATCACAATATATCTTGTTACTTTGGTAATTAAGACAATCCACACAATCGTAAGAAACACTCCAACTTGTTGGTGGCGCTGCTTTGAGAAAATTTTAAGATTATTAGAATTTTTTCGTAACATTGTATGACTTAAATCCTCGTCTTACTGCTGTTGCATGTTGAATTGGTTTGGGTTTCTCAAGATATTAACAATTACCCCATTCTTAGTATGTTGGCTGTTGTAAGATCAGCAAGCGCGCACCATTTTCGACTATTGACTTCTCCATAACCATATCCATGTATAATGTATTACGACGGCTCTTGACCCCTTCAAACAGTCGCCACTGTCTGACTGTTGCTTATGATTGACTATTTCCACTAATCTCAATGTTTTGCCTACTTTCCCTCCACGCCAAGAATTAAGTTTGATTATATGGGGCCCAGCAATTTTTTTATTATATGGAGCCCCCTCTCCTTTGCTACTGGAGACATTATTGGCTACTCTAAGAAAGAGTTTCATTGGCTGAGAATCCCTTCGTAATAATTTATTTCTATAGTTACACTTTAATGGTTATAAGTTATACGTTCACTTCGTCTCTGTTCAGCTAAGCTTTCAAAATTACTTTTTGTGATGACTATCAGTTAAAGAGTTTTTATATAAAAGGCAAGGTTGAGGGAAAAAAAATTAAAAAAATCGAAAGTTCCAAATTGAAGCTTTTCTAAAGAGGCTTTTAAGAAGTTATTTTTTCATCATGTCAAAAACATTTCTCTTCTTTTTTTTTTTTTCTTCTAAAAAATACTACTCCAAAATTTTAAAATTTATTACTTCCAGAATAGCTAGAAGCTCAACTTCCAAATCCCAGGCCAAAAAATTAATAACTTTTGTTTAGCAGCATTCTTAACCAAAGTTTTATTGCTGAAAACTCTATAACTAAAATCTCATAATTGCACCAAATAAAACCTTTATTCATCATAATTGTTTTATTAATTTATGATTATTCAATATATAGTTGTAATATCATAATATTATAACCAATCCACATCCCACTTTTTGTTAATATATTGGTTGCCACTCCACCGCCCTACCAACTTCAGTGCTAGAGCAAGAGCCACACAAATTATATTCTGCATACTTATTTATTTGTCCAGTACTTCATAATTATTTGTTCAGTAATTATTTATTCAATATCTACAATTATTTGTTCAATATTCTATTATTATTTATTTAACCATACACTTTACACTGTATTAGTAAATATATTATACAAGTTCCAGTCAAAGACACAAAGTTGTTGTAAGATTTCACCTAACCCTGCCTGTTTCCCAGAAACTTACACTATTTGCCGAAGCAGGGCACTAGTTTTCTTTTCTTGGATAAATAAACAAGAGGACTGGTTCGGCCTCTGCAGCAGAGTCATTAGCATTCAGCTCTGCTTCAACCACAATGGACCAACCAACAGTAAAATACGTTTCAGATTGCTTTATCCAACCAAAATACACAACAGAAGAATCAAAACAACCTGTGTATTTGTCACCATGGGATCTGGCCATGCCGAGTGTTCACTACATCCAGAAAGGACTCCTCTTTGCTAAGCCCCCATCTTTTGACGACAATGACAAAACCAAATTAGCAGATCTTTTGCAAAAGCTTAAAGAATCCCTCTCTCTCACCCTTGTCCATTTCTACACACTCGCCGGACGCCTCTCGACACTAAAACAAGAGAATCCTCCTCTCTACACCATCTTCATAGACTGCATTAACAGCCCTGGAGCCAGATTTGTTCAAGCATCTGTTGAATTGACCGTCTCCGATATCCTTTCGCCTACCGATGTGCCGGTTGTTGTCCAATCCTTCTTCGACCACGACAGGGCGATTAACCATGACGGCCACACCATGTCCTTGCTAACCATTCAAGTGACTGAGCTTATTGATGGCATCTTCATAGGATGTTCCTTAAACCACATGGTTGGCGATGGCACATCTTTCTGGCATTTTTTCAATGCGTGGTCCGAAGTGTTCAAAGCCAACGGTGAGAACATTACCATTTCAAGACCACCTATTCATAAGCATTGGTTCCCTGAAGGCCATGGTCCAATCTTGAGTCTCCCTTTTACACACCATGATCAATTCATTTCCAGGCATGAAGCCCCACCCCTGAGGGAAAGATTCTTCCACTTCTCAGCAGACGCCTTGGCCAAGCTCAAGGCGAAAGCCAATGCGCAACGCCACACCACCAAGATTTCCTCTTTGCAGGCCTTGTCTGCCCATGTTTGGAGGTGCGTCACAAGGGTTCGTCACTTTCCGGCGAATCAGGTCACGAGTTGCCGGATGGCCATTAACAACAGGTCGAGATTAAACCCTCCCTTGCATCAAGATTACTTCGGTAATTGCATCCAGACGGTGAGGGGTACGGCTACGGCCGGTGAGCTGCTGGAACATGATCTGGGATGGGCCGCATGGCAACTGCATCAAGCAGTGATGAATCAGACTGACAAAGTGGTGCGTGAATTTGTTGAGTCATGGCTGCAGAACCACTTTATATACCAGCTTGGACAGTTCTTTGATCCGTGCAGCATTATGATGGGAAGCTCACCGCGGTTCGACATGTACGGGAATGAATTTGGACTTGGGAAAGCGTTGGCACTTCGGAGTGGGTATGCAAACAAGTTTGATGGGAAGGTGTCACTGTATCCAGGCTATGAAGGTGGGAATAGCATGGACCTCGAGATCTGCCTCTCCCCAGAATCCATGTCTGCCATTGAATCTGACGAGGAGTTCCTGGAGTTTGTTTCTTTGTAAGCTTGTGTATCAATTGAATAAATTAATCAATTTAATTAAGTTAATAGATTTGTGGTTTAAGTACTTCTTGAAGGTGACATAAATTAAAATGGTTATACTCTTTTCTTAGCCATTTTTTGCACGACCTATTTGAATTTTGACGGCTTCATTCAAGAGTGATAATCAAATCTCATGAAAAGCAGAGAATTGGGTTGTGAATATAGTATTACAAAAGTATTTATATTGTTGTAGTAATTTAATGGTTGAAAAATATTCATATAATTATAATACATGTCACGAATAATTTACTATCATAGAATTATGATAAGATACTGACACATCGTGGCATTTTTTATATGATAAGATACTGACGTCTCGTGGCAGTTTTTATATGACTAGTTGTAAAAGGCCGTGCAAGGCACGACTATTGCCCAATATATGATAGAATACTTATATAAGTCATAATTTAATAAATAACATTTTCACACAATAAAAACACAAATAAAAAGTGATAATACATCTTAATTTTCATACACCCATTAAGTAAATTTTTTGCATGCTAGCAAAAAGAAGAGTTACATATCTTATCCACTTGCGTGTTTTTTTTTTTGGTGCAATAGTTTCTAGTTGTTTACAACCCCATAACCATTACATCTGGTCATGGAATGAAAACCAATGACTTGATTGAGCTGACATGTACAAAGTGTTGGGCCGACATATAAAAGTTCAACACATACTACAAAATCAATGATAAAATACGCATAAAATTTAATAAATGTAATGAATCGATAAGGCAAAAGATTTAGCGGTGTGAATGACCATTATTTAATATGCAGTATCAAGTATATAGAGTTAATGTCTAAAAACAATTGACTTCTTCTTTTGCTTCACAATATTCACTATAAACATGTAAATCTTCTATCTAGAATTTTGAAGTTCTACTGTAAAAGCTGGAGCCCATATTATCGGACCAAAAAAAAAAGAAAAATAATAACTTACATTGTAAAAATAATTATTAAAGAAATGAAAACAAGATTAAGTTAAACACAATATAAGTATAGTTATTTATTTATTTTTTAAAAATATATTTACTAAAATTTTATAATATAATAATTTAATTTATGTGATATGTAATAGAGATATATAATAATTATGGAACAAACTATAATAATAATAAAGATAGAAAGGTAACTATTAAATAAAAAGGTAAAGATATTTTAGTAATAAAAATAAAAAAGCATAAAACACTAAGAACCAGTTTGGTTTTCCGTTCTGGAGAACCAAACTAACTTTTGCAATCTAAAAGTCCATCCTGAAAAATCGAGGGTGTTTGGTTTTCTATTATAAAGGTTAGTTTGATCCAAAAGTCAACGGAATTTTGAGTGCAAGCGTACAAATTAAAATTTTTAACTTTTCCTTTTGCGGTTTGTAGGAATGAGTTTTAAAAACTTTTTAGACAAAAGTGTGCTCATTGTTCTAATTATTAATATTTCTTGAAATACAATTAATAACTAAAACATAATAAAATATAATAGTTAAAAATAAAAATAAAATTTAAGGTTTAAGTTTAATAAGAATAAAATACTAAAACATAATACTAAATAATTAAATCAATTTAATAGTAAATAAAATTAATAAAAATATATTTTATTTAATAATTACTTAATAAACTACAGTTTGTTTAGAAATTGTTCTAACAAGTTAAAATATTGCAAGTAATTTTTATACTTTATTCATGCCCGGAGACGGTTTGCTTGGCTAATGAAGCAAATCTTTTGCAAAATAGTTCCCTAATAGTTAAAAAGTTAAACATGAATATATCATGCTTGTTAACACGAAGAAATCATGCCACAAAGCAACATATTTCACCATATTCTACAGTAAATTACAAGAAACCATTAATCGCACAGCAGATTTTGAATGGTTACATGGCTAACAAAAGAACTTCCACAACAAGAAAAAAAGGGGTTAAAGAAAGGATGAATATTATGGGATTTCAACTGTGTTTCCTGTTCAAATAAAGCGTAAAGTCTGGAGCAGACATTCCGCATCAATCCCACTTTAAGGTTAAAAAGACTTGAAGACTTCAAATTTTGAAGACAAAAAAACACTGCATAATCTGATTGGTTAAAGAGATGCTCACATGACATCTCAAGCCAAGTATGTCAGTATGTGTAACATCACACGCTTTCATATGACTTAAGTTTTTCATCTTTTATATTTTTTAGCAAGTTGAGAAAGATTGGTATGGGACTTGTGGACTGTGATCATTTATCATTGTGGCTTTACCTATTATAATGTGTGTGCAGCATGTGTCCACATAGGTGACAACAGCTTAAAGAATTTTGGGTCTCCATTAACTTCTAGTTGCATAATTTCACAAACTAAGCTGAGATCCGCAATGGAAGGTTGGAAGCCTCCCGACAGAAACTTTCCATTCCCCTTGAGCCAAAAGGACTCGATCTTTGCAAGAGATACAGACAAAAGTTTTTGGGCTCTGGCAGCTGCCTGTGGATTCGGTGGCTGTCCAAGTGCAGAATTCAGGACAAGTGTAACTGGGATCAAAATGACTAAAACAACTAAGGATTACGAAAGAATCCATGACCATATTGCCAGAATCAAAGAAGTGATATAGCAATTTCTTAAATATCAATTTGATGATAATCGTGTTAACAGAATCTAGAAGCTGTTAATTATTAAAGCATATTGCCATTTTTATCTTACCAGAGGGTGCTCGTTTCATCAATATGAATCCTCATTAACATCTACACCAAACTCAACACTATAAAAAGAGGAAGTACTACACAGTTATCCAAAAACAAGGCTAAAAACGTATTGCAAAGTTCATAATCTCAGTGTCATTGCCTCACAGATATAAAAATTCATTAAGAGACTCAGAAAACAAGCAAAAACAGCTTCCTCCCAGTTGAACAACGCAACCTCCCAATCTTTTGGGGGTCATTTTAGCATGTATGCTAACAAAGCCTGCCAAGCAAATCTTTAACTATATAACTCAACGAATATATTGTGTGTATATACACGAAAATAGTACGCATCAAAATCTTCTCAAAACATCATTTTACGATCTTATAACATACCCATATATATTAAGATCATAACCATTTTTAGAAAAACCCACACAGCAAGAATTAAGCAACGTCACCAACCATGAAAATTAGTATAGCATTCCATCAACTATAACCAATTCTACACCTAAAAAAAAAAAAAAATAGCACCTTCTAATTCAACATGTTTAATCTCCCAAAAAAGAAAAATACCTCTCAAAAAAGCTTAAATCTCCCTCATTATTGCTGGAACTTTTCTCATGGGATTAATTTCTGAAAAGAAAACACATTAAGTAAATCAAATCCCAAAAATTAAAATACAAAAAAGTATAAAGTTAAAAAAAAGAGTGAATATTCTGAAGCGGCTATCCGATGCTGGAGCTGCCGATTCCTAGATAGATAATATAACACCGTGACTTTCCAAGGGCTCTACGCTGCCGTGGCCAGTGGCAACTGCTGATGATATGGTGGTGCTACTGCTTCTGCTCTCGTCGTAGATGTTTGGAGAAGGAGAAAACTTGTGGATAAGATGGGTTACGTGAGAATGAGAGGAGAGAGAAGAGAAAAATGAACGGTGGGTGGTAGGGTCCCACACAACTTCGGTGCCCAAACAAAGACAAAAAAAAAAGAAAAATAATAAATTGTGAAATTACCAAATTACCCAGACGACCACTAACCTTAGGAAAAGTGATTCGTTTTATATATAGAGACATAAGATACTGACGTATCGATGATTGGGGTGGGATGCGTTAGTCCCAGTTCTTTGATAGGATTCTCATTCAAATTGCGCAGAGGTACGCACTTATTAATAATAATTTTTCGGAACTAATAACGGAGGTTGCTAACTTGGCAAATTTAAACATTTAAAAAGAATGAACTAATTAACTAGATATAAATTTATATTTACTCTTTAAAGTATATCTTCACATCTCAAACGGAAAAATTTTTGAAATGACAAATAAACTAGCATTTTCTTTCTCATGCTCCGCATGAATTAATTTATTTTTAATAGTAAACGTTAAATTTTTGTTGAGTTTATGTATTTTTAATTAAAGCCAATAAATCATAATATATATATATATATATATCTTGTGTGTAAATAATATGATAATTATGAATAAACTAAAATTAGAAAGTGATCCAAAAAGCTTTATATGTGTAGGCTTGTGCATGAAACATAACATGTAGTAATATTAAGGAATTAAACTAAAATTAAAATAACTAGTTGAATATACAAGTAATAGAGAATACTTAAACAAAATAAAATGAACTATAAAAAATTAAAAGAAAATATTTTTAAGAAAGAAAATGAGAAAATATTAACTGTAAATTAAGATTGAGGCTTGAGTTGGATTCAGTCTTGCTAAAACTTTAACACGCTGCTACAGTGTTGACAAATTTTTGCAAAAAGCTCCTAAAATATAATGGTTTACCTTTTGTGAATCTATCATTCAAATCATAAAAGCGAATCATAAGAATAGTGTTAAAAGTCTCTCAACTATATAAGCTTATAGACTATGAAAAGCACTATATGCAAAAAGAGAACTTCTATTTTTTTCTTTTCGTATGTCTTGAAGTTTTCACAATGCAACTATTTATAGATGGAAGAACTGGCATGACATAAAGTCTATTATAAATAAAGCATTCCAAGGTCTCAAAACTCCTTTACATTTATGACTTATAAGTAATCTTAAAAATGACACTCTAAAGGGTTTAAAACTCATATGCATTAACCTCCATAACAAAAATAATGGAGAGATGAAAGATCTTCTAAATGATAGATTTATAATAATGTAATAATATTAAAAATATAATATGTGCTAAAATAATAATATTAAAAATATAATATATGCTAACTTGGCAAATAAATAGGTGCTGACGTGACACCCTTGTTTGAGCTATATATATATATATATATAGATAACGTGATTTAGACTTGAAAATAATTGTCTTAAACCAAATATTCCTAAATATATTCATAATATTAATCTATAAGCTAAACATAGAGATATATATATATATATATATATTTCACTTCAAGGGAGGTCAAAAGCCAATTATAACATGTATTTAGCGAAAATGGAGGTCAAAAGCTAATTATAACATGCATTTAACGAAAATTGATCCTTGAACTATTTATACTAAAGTAAGAGATATATTACTTAACCACTAAGCCTTCGGTGAATGCAGATAGTTAATATGACTCTCCCGAACACTTACTTTATGTTGCTAATAAATGTATTTTGTTGGGTTTTGGTGAAAGCTAGGCCCAAGCCCAATTGTGAGACCCATCTCACCTTTCAGGTTTCTCAACTCAGCCGCCACGTCCAATCTCTGATCCGACCCAAAAAGACAGAAGTCCAATCTCTGTTGGCCTCTTAACTAAAACCGTGGCGAGTAAGCACGACTTCTCTGTGAAGTGCCATTCACCTGGGGGTTTATGAAAGGGTTCCGTCGTCGCACCTCAGAGTTCACTGTTCCCACCTCTCTCTGAAAATGGCGACGTCGATTTCGAGGAGGCTTTTCCGTTCATTCCGTTCACTCAGCGCTTTTTGTTCGTCTGAAAATGCCGCCACCGCTTCATCATCTCGATTATTTTCTCCTTCTAATGGTACTTTGCACACATTGACATATATATATATTTGTTTTCCAAAAGCTAATCTTTTTATTTATATTTATTGGTTTTTAATTTATTTTCTGTAAATTTCTTAGCAGCCTTCAAAAATAGCTTGTCTTCAGCTGAATCTTCATGCTTCGCTAAGGTAAAAATGTTACTCCTTTAGCCTCGTAGTAATTTATTTAATTGCTGAAGTTTCCTTTTTTCCCCCCTTGTGTATGGTCAATTGCATTGTAGTTAAGTGGTCCAGCTCATTTCTACATATAGCAACAAAAAATAATGTTAATGAAAAGTAATATCGCTGTTTAAAATTATCACATTTCTGTTTAATGACCGAAAATGAAGGTAAAGTAAAAAAATCACTTGTAGTTTGTTAAAGTTGGCGATTAGATACTGCGGTCTGGTGCTGTAATAATCTAATAAGCTGTATGGTTTATGAGAATGTGATGAAGAACCTCACAATGACACCCAAACAAGAAGGCAGCGAGCCAAATTTTCCGTCTAACATGCTAGTTAACCGGTTAAAGGCAGTAGTTTTCTGCACTTCTTCCCAATATGAATTATGCCTCTATTGTTTTGGGCATGTTAATCCTTAATTTTTGTATGAACAATTTTATATGTACTTCAATATCCCAAACTTATTAATATCTGTGCAAGTAAAAGTGTTATGCTTGTGGGGAATCAGTTAAATACTGTTCGCATTCTTTATTGCATCAGGAATCCTCTTTCCTTGCTTGGCGAAGGTTGTCGACATCTGTCTTAACTCCTGATTCAAGTGAAGGTGTATTTCCCTCAGATTTGCTGTCCAGGAAGCGTATATTAACTCCAGAACATGAAATAGGTACAATGAATGTATATCTGTTTGCCTACTTTTAGATCTTTTGAGGTTCATTTTCCATTTACTTCAATTAGAATCAGAAGTTTGTTCAATAATATGTTAGATGTCAATTTTATCTCACCAAGTCTTTAGAAGTTTTTGTGAGTTATTGTTAATAATGGAGCACTTCTCAATAGTGGCCAAATTCTTAGTATGATAGGTGAGTAGTGGGTAGTACCAAATTTTTGGCTTGATAGTTGCTTAGTGGTTTAGTTGGTGTCAATTTTATGCAAAGTAGTGGAATTCATGTTTCTCTGTTTTTCGCAAAAGTTGTCTGATGTATTGTCTATTTAAAGAGATCTCGAAGAATAAAGTTTAGGAGCCTTTCTACAATATATCTGTTCTTATAGACTAACATAATGGGTGAACAGAACTCCGTTCTTGTCACACTCTATAAGCACTGCCATGACTACTACCTCACTCCTGGGAGAGGTAGTTTCAACCACATGAGCTACCCCCTAATCCCTACTTGAGGATAACTCCCAATGTAAAAGATTATATATTTGCCCGAGTTTAATCAATGTATATCTTGAAATATTTTACCTTATTTTGCAGAATTTTGCCCTGTAACTTCTGCACAATTTAAGTAGAAATGCTTAGTTTATATTTGGAAATCAGAAGTGGAAAAACATTCTCGATATTTTCTAATCCCCTTTTTTACGAGTTCATAAAATTCGTTCTAATGCTGATTTTTCTGTTCCATTTGACATTTGGATCAATTGCTACATATGAAGGATGACGGATGGTAACTCCCGATGTAAAAGATTATATATTTGCCTGAGCTTAATCAATGTATATCTTGAAATATTTTACCTTATTTTGCAGAATTTTGCCCTGTAACTTCTGCACAATTTAAGTAGAAATGCTTAGTTTATATTTGGAAATCAGAAGTGGAAAAACATTCTTGATATTTTCTAATCCCCTTTTTTACGAGTTCATAAAATTTGTTCTAATGCTGATTTTTCTGTTCCATTTGACATTTGGATCAATTGCTACATATGAAGGATGACGGTGGATTGTGATTCTTCCATTTGTTGTACTTGACTGGAAGAGAGGTTTTCTTACTGGATGAAACATTTACATTATATTTATAGACAAATTGACTGAAGATGGAATTGGCTTATCATATAGATTTGGTTTTGTGCCATTGACTGCTTTGTGTTATATTCCAAGGCTGTCTTCTTACTTAACACATCATGTGTCTTCTTCATTTGTGCTTTTTTAACGTTATTGAATTATTTTGCTGATTAGCTTATTGATAATATAGGACTTTACCAAGACCTGGTGATTCCTGTCACAAATTTTCACAATGAAGATAAAGGTCTTATGGTCTTGCCTGGTGATGTTTTTGATGTACCAATTAGAAAGGATATCATTCATCGGGTTGTAAGGTGGCAGCTTGCAAAACGGCAGCAGGTCTGACCTTTTCTTTTGTTAATGAAATTTAGAGGACCTTAAAAATACTTGTGAAGTGAATATTTTGGAACACATACAGGAAATAATTTTTCTTGCTAATTATGGTTGATTAAACCTGCTGGGCCCTTCTAATTTACTAAAGACGCACAGTCCATTGACTTATTTGTCCCAGTCAATTTGCCTCCCCCCTCTTCATGAAGACGTTTTGAGTAGCTTTCCTTTCGAACAAGATTAATTAGCTGCTGCAATGTTTAATTCTGATTTAAACTGCAGGAACTTCATACTTGTACTAATTTAACTGAGAATCATGTTATTCGCAGGGGACCCATTCAACGAAAACCATAAGTGAGGTTACTGGGACGGGGAGAAAGCCTTGGCGGCAGAAGGGTACAGGTAGAGCAAGGCATGGAACGCTGCGTGGTCCTCAGGTGATGCATTATCTTCTCATCCCCCTATGCATTGCTTCATATCAATTTTGCTTTAATCTTTTGGTGGCTGCAAATTAATCTTGGTTTTATTTGATGAGCAACAGTTCAGGGGTGGTGCTACCATGCATGGTCCAAAGCCGCGAAGTCATGCTATTAAGCTGAACAAAAAGGTGCGACGGCTAGGTCTTAAGATTGCATTATCAGCTTATGCAGCAGATGGAAAGGCAAGTTCCTCACCCACCCGATTCTTTTTATCTTGGCATGAATATTTAGTTTATCAGGCACAAGGGTGCAAGTTTTGGTGATTTGTCATGCACTACATAAATGAATTCTTCAGATTGACATTAAGGACAAGAACACGGGGCAGAAGTGGATGTTTTCCGTGACACTCTGGAAATAACAATTCTTATTTTGTTGCATGGTCATGAATAAAGAGTATACTGAATCATTCTTGTATATGCCTTCTCTAAAATGCTTGAATAATTCTACCAATATTTACATCCGTACTCAAACATAGAGACTTCCAATCTGCAAAGGTTGTCTCTTTTTGCATCTTATCGGTAAACTTGATATGGTGTCACGCAACTACTAAGTCATTTTGATTCTTTTTTGACTGTTAATTCTATATTATATGTTTTCATGTACTCCCAGGGTGTTTATTTCGGTTCGTTTTGATTGGCTTTTTCCAAAAGCGTTATTTTTTCTAGAACTTTTGAAAGAAATGCTTTTTTGAAAAGCTAAAATTTCTGGCTTCTGGAAAGAGCTGAAGTTCATCTTTTTTAAGAGTTTCAGCTTTTTTGAAATCAAATCCAAATACTTATTGCAAAAAGGATGTGCTTTTCCATGTAAAAGAGCCAATCCAAACATGCCCTTTTTCTATCTCTGGCTGTATTATTATAACTTAAGAAAACACTATCATACCTCCTCATATCATAATTGGTTAATATGTAATATATTCAGCAATACATGATGATATGATGTTTGCACTTGCATTATAATGTAACATTGTACACCAAATTGGGAGACTCTTGCCCAGGGCATTGTTATTAGACAGGTCATGTGGAGCTTTTAGTTTCTTCATCCCTCAGTTCAAATATTTAAGAGATAAAAATTTGAAAGACACCTCAAACTTCTAGTCAACCATTTGATACCTTACTATCACGCTTCAAAGGGGGAAAAGGGTAGAAATTGCCTGATTTTGATGTATCATCAGATAGCCTCAGAGTATAGGTGGCGAAGTAAAATTCCTCACATTGCTAACCAACTTATAACATGTACTATTGTGGTGTTGGGTGCCTCGTAATGTTTTCAGAAGATTAGTTCTTAATTATTCTGTGAAGCCTAGTATAGTGTGATCTTGTCTAACCATTTTTTGGATCTTGTCTAACCATTTTTCCATAACTAAGGCCTCTATTAGTTATTAGTTCTAATCTTGTTCATTTAGCATTCTTGTATTGTGCAGATATTGCATACTGAACGAGGAATGTTATTGAATATTATAATTTGTTAAGATTCTATGACTGATACAGCATTCTCCTGAAACCAACACTCATGACCCCCCACACTGCCACCACTAAGAGGGAGGAAGGATAAACTAGGAAAAATTTCTGTTCAAGCTTGTATTTTGACTTTAGCCAATCATCTTGAATGCAGCATTTGGATAGAGTCAGCTGATCTAGATAATAAGAGTATTCTAGTCAATTAAATTACATGGTATGGAAATCTGGGATCAGTTTTCTTGTTATTGACTGTTAATAATTTCAGTTCTACAGTGGTTGCAAAGACAAAGCCCCTGGTACCTCTCTGCCTGCCTTTTGCAACTGTATATGAGCATAGTCTCTTACTTATGTGCTGCGTTTTCTAGCATAAAGGTTATAGGTCCTGTTATTGTGTATGGAGCTAATGGAGAAAGTTGTGCCAATATACAGCTGGTGGTGTTTGATGATTTTGAGATCCCTTCACATAAGACCAAGAACATTGTGAACTGGGCCAAGCAAATAGAGAATTCGAAGAAATTTTTGCTGGTGGATGGCGGTCCAATAGAGGAGAAGCTAAAGCTGGCTACCCAAAATCTTTATTACGTCAATGTGTTGCCTTCAATTGTAAGCTTACAAGTTTCACTTATATCTTTGTTTGTCTCATGTCAAGTCTTTCATCCCTCAACATCTACCTGCAACAGCTTTTCTCCTTTCCCTTCTCTCCTTTGGCTGTTGTTTGCAAATGCATTTTGGGTATCTGGCTCATAGGCGTGACATAAGTATAATTATTTCTGATCCTGTTAGAGTTGATGGATTAATGGGCTTGAATCTTCTCATTTTCCATGTGGCTTTGCCTGAGCTTTTCTCCAATATTTGCCTTTCCATCAGACTTATACCAGAAACATATTTGTGACTCCTTCTTCCACCCTGCAATTCTTTATTTATAAGAGAGAAAAGAAACATTGATATGAGAAACTTCTGGTGGTCATATTAATCATGTTTGTTGATCCAGTCGCACTTTACATATGCATTCTGCAGGTTTTAGGTTCTGGTTCATCTGATACTCTACTTCATTCATTTGCTTTATATATTTTTCTAATGCAGGGTTTGAATGTCTATAGCATTATGCTACATGACACATTAGTGATGTCCCGAAGTGCCATAGATAAGATAGTTACACGCATGCACACCCCAATCAATCGCTGAAGGAGCTTTAGAGGGTCAAAATTGGAATATCATTGAAGCCTAGCTATCCAGCATCTCAAAGTGGATATTTCTTTCAGATTTAAACGGCTGATTTCAAAAGACTTCTGGCAGGCTCTCTGAGGAAGCAAGCGCAAATAATGTGTTTTTATTGTGAAAAAAAGGCTGAAATTGGGGATACAGTTTTGATAGGTGTACTTAAGAAGACAAAAGGCACGAATGATTGTGTTGTTAAATTGTCAAAATGCGCCAAATATACTGCTGGTCTATTGTTGAGCTTCTTGGATTTTTTATACTCGATGCCTTGTTTTATATCTATGCACCACAACGATCAGGGAAGGAAAATGTGAAATCTCAGGCCGTAGCACGAGACACTCCGGCTCACTGATTTTCGTGTCTGAATGCACGAAAACTTTCTAATACCTTTAAACTGTTCTTTTATTTCATGGTTGTAATTAATTGAATAATTGTTGTTTGGAATGCTATTTTTTCTTTTCTTTTTTGCCCGACAGAATGTTAGTACAAGACTCCTGAAAAGCGTCAAGCATTTGCCACTGGGAGCTGGCTTATGGCATCTAACATCCATGTTTTACAATTTGTGATTGTTCCTGGTATTCAACCGGAGTTGGATAACGTTTTTTGAAAGATTTAATAGTAAGGAACTACTATTTAATTATGATGAAAATTGAAATGGTTCAAACAATGTATGCTATCAAAAATTGCACGAAGTCTTTACTACTATTTGCCTATGTAAAGGTTATTTCTAATAGCTCTTTTATTTTTTTTTTAAATTTAAGTGATTTGAGTTATTTTCTTATAATTTGAGATTTATTATTTTCAATTCTATTTCAACAATTTTCTTATTTTTTTTATCAAACTCTCAGAAATTCTTATTTTAGTTTAATTCCAACGGTTCTTCTATTTTAAAACATTACAGTCTTAAAATTATGAGGATGAGATTTGGGTGTTGGCTTTGAGGATAAAAAAACTCTTATATATGGGTGTTTTGTTGTGGTGTTTAGAAAAAATTTAAATTTTTGAAAATGAGATAGAAGAGATGTTAGAGCACATTAATGCCAATCACTCTCTTAAATATGAAATTTTTTTATATTTGGGTAAGCTATTAGAGTTAACATGAAGAGAAGAGAAGTTTAATTTCAATCAAATGTCATACTATTCATTCCCTGGACGATGATGTGCATGTTCCCCCTCCACATATGATGACACAGCAGAATTTTATGCGTGAATTCTTTGTACGACCTTATTGAAGTTAACAGCCAAGTTGTTACCCATTTCACACTGCATGAGATAAAAAATAGTTCTGTTATGTTTGGTGTAGATTTGAAAGCTTCTTAATGTAGACGGGTGGTTAAACTACAAAAAACTGTTGATCTCTGGCAAAATTATTTAGTTTGGGTTGGGTCATCTTTTATGTGCTTTCTGGTCATTATTATGTTTTCGGCACTTTAAAAAAAAAAAAAACTGTCCTCGTGTCCAGCTTTTGCTTGCCCATGCTTAAACCGCAAAAGACAGAGTCTTCATGTGCCATCTCCATTTTGCATTCAAAGCAGCTTGGAGGCTCCCCCACATGCTTTTACACACACAAACACACACTGATTAGTGGAGATTTGCCATCTTTTGTCATATTGGTCTCAAGCAAAGAGGGTCATGAGTTTTGCCTACTTGATTCAAACATTTGAGTCACCATTCACCAAACCACCAACCTTTTAGTCGTTGGAGTAATTGCTTCTGTGTAGGTCAAATCCCATGATTTCTTATTATATATGCCTTTATTACTGGATTCAATGAGCCTTCCTAAATAAACTATACAGCAGATAGCTAAAACCCCAAGTACTCCTCTGAGCGTGATAGTCGGTATCATCTTTGGTGTTCTCTTTTTTCTTTTCAATGATGGCAAATATATTTTTGGTGTTTGTCGAGAATCAAACAATATTTGTGATTGAACGTTATAAATTTGCCCCGTCGACTATTATACACCGATTCTCGAGTTAACATTATTTTAATATTCAATGTTAGGTTACAAAAAACTTCTATCTTTTTTCTTTGTTTTTACAAAAATGTGAAATCTCTTTCTCTTTTATGTTATTATTTTTTATGATGGGCAAGAAAAGGCGAAAGATGAAAAGAATCAAAGTAACTTGGTAATAATACTAGGAAGATACCAATGACCAAGCAATGCATTACATAAGTAATAATCTTTCGAGCCATATGTCGGCATGCGAGATGAATATTTGTGCGCACAAGTGGTTCCCATATACACCAGCCATGTGTGACCTCCCAAAAAAAAAAAAAAGCAGCATGGGGAAGAAATTCAAAATGGGTCTCTCCTCTTATAATAGCCAAGGGAATCATTATTCTTGTGGTTAACATTTCAAAGCGGCCATTACGCAAGAAGGGGTGGGTTGTGGTTGTTTCAAGTAGACCATATGAAAAGGTTGGGAAAGGCTTGTTCTCTTTATCGTCACCTAAACACCCCAAACGCAATAAAATACAATCAAGACAAAGGCAAAGCAACCGCCTTGAAAGCAGCCGAAGATAGCAGACACCAGCATTTAGCATTTGCATATGCATATCAATGTGGCCAAAGACTTTAAATGAATTTTTAGGAGGGCCCCCACTTGATGATACATTCACCATGTTGTTAACGCTGGCAATTAAACGGACATTTGGACCATTTAACAACACTTGCTTATAAGCATATTTGTTTAGAATTTCGGCCACACATCAACTGACCAAGTCATTGTATATATTCACACCACCTTTATCACCAACGTAACTTTTTTTTATTTCTTAACAAAAATATGATATTCTATTTTATTAGTACCAGAACGATAATTTTTACCGTTCTTTGTGTAAACATGAAGATATTTTGGTATGTGCAATTTAAAGAACGTATACGTCGTGTAAATATGGGCCCCGTCAGGGGCGTGGTTTAGCATGCTTAATGAGATACTTCCGCAGTTAATCTGTTTCGTAATTGTCATCATCATTGTGATGGTTGTCTTGCCATATGAAAGCTACAAAAAAACAAAAGAATACAAGCGCAAAACAATGACAAAATAAAGAATGGAGTAAAATGTACCAGACTCTCCTGTAGTCCATAAAAAATGTATCGGACTCCCTTGTTGTCTAAAAAGTCGTACACAATCACCCTGTGATCCATCAGAGAAGCATTGGACCCTCCTGACGTTAAAAAGTCTGTTATCTTTAACCATAAAAACTTTTTATATCTAAATTACTTTTTTTTTTTTAATTCTAGACTATCCAAATTATCCTTCTTTCTTTTACAAAAGATATTTAAATTACTTTTTTTTTTTTAATTCTAGACTACCCAAATTACCCTTCTTTCTTTTACAAAAAAATATTTAAATTACTTTTTTTTTTATTTTAGACTACCTAAATCACCCTTCTTCTTCTACAAAAGAAATGCTACTAGAAGGATTTGAATCCTCAACTTCAAATTAAAATAATAAACATTCTAACCAATCAAGCTATAAACAATTTATATCATAATTTATTAACATAAAATAATTATATCACATATTATTTCGAACATAAAGTAAATATATCACATAAAATAAAAATTATTAATAAAAGATAAATAGCCTTTCTATTTCTTAGCCATAGGTATAAGAAAAGCGATCATAGACAAAAAAGAAAAAAAAATTCACAAACATACTTTTGCTAATTATGCAAGTTTGTTATTAATTCCAAAATATACTGTACATTATTCACAATGTTAATACATTATTCACAATGGTTAATATTACATCCCAATAGGACTATGCATTGTTCGGGAAAACACGATTACCGATCCGAAATTTCGGGTTCGGGAAAATCGGGTTTGGAGAAATGGGGAATGGGGAAAAAATATGAGGGGTGGGAAAAAATATTAGGGAATCGGATTAGGGAACGGTATAATTTTTTTTTATTTGGAGAATCTCCAAAACCCGAACTACTTTTTTTATTTTATTATATATATATATTTAATACATATTATATATTATATTTGGTTTTTTATTTCTTAGACATATCAAAGTAAGCATTGAACCAACAAAAATAATAACTAAGATTTGAAGGTTCATGGAGTAATGGAGAATGGAGATGAATAGTTATCGGCAATTTGTCAAAATAATGTTTTTCATTTATACTTTGGATTTTTTATTTATGCTATGGTTGACTGATTATGACTTATAAGACTATGGACTATGTACTTTATTTACGTTGTGGTTTGAAACTATGGTTTATATACTTTATTTATGTTGTGATTTGAAGCTATGGTCTATGTAATTAATTATGATGGCATGTTTTCGGGGATTCCCCGATCCCCGTTCATTTTTTTCCATTCTCCATTTTTCCAAATTGTGTTCCCCATTGGTGAATTGGGGCGGGGAACGGAACAAAGGTCCTTCCCAAAATAATGAAAAATGAACGGAGATCGGGGAATTTCCAAATTTTTTTTAAGAAAAGGTTTAAAACTAACGCTACTACTAACATATCAACTTTTTACATTTTTAAGTCTCAATTATTAACTAATTTTACTATGAAGTACTAACTTGCCCCATTGGATAGAAAAAAATAATCATCATCAATAAAATAATTATAAATTTAAACTTCAAAATATAAATAAAAATATATTTAGATCTGATAGGTGAAGGTGAAGAGCAGAAGAAGACAAGTAACGTGATTTGTGAAGCTGTGTGAACTTTGAAACCCTAGTTTAAAATACATATATTTAAATAAGAAAAAGGGTTAAAAAGTTTAAGTATTATATAACATATATATTATATACATACACACACATATAAAATATTATAACATATATACTATATATAATTTTTTGTAAAAATTAAAAAAAAATTCAGGTTTCGGGTTTTCCCTGCAAATTTTTTTTATTCCGATCTCCAACCCGTTCCCCGAAAAATTTTCCCATCCCCAATAATTTTTCCCTAGTTCCCCGATTTCCCCGAAATTATTTCTTTATACCCGATTTTTCGAGTTGGGGATTGAGTTTTCCAATAAATGCACAACCCTACCTACATCCCAATAGTGTCAGTCTCTTGTGGTATTCAAGCTCCTGTTAGATTGACTTATAAAAAGCTTATATAATTATTGAGAAGTTATTTCTTTGAAAAAATTAAAATTTTTATTTCTTTAAAAGAATAATTTAAACTTTTTAAAGAAAATAATTCAAATGCTGTTGGAAAAATATATATATATATATATATTTGCAGGATAAAAATTATATTTTTATGAAATAAATATTTTTCTTCGTGTAAAAAAAAAAGTTTATCCGACCATTGGAAAGAAAGATACATTATGAAACTTGGAAAATAGCATTGCTGTATAGCTGAGAAACCTTTTAATTTTTTTAATTAACCATTGTGAATAATGTACAGTACGTTTTGGAAGTAATAAAAGACTTGCATAATTAGCAAAAGTATGTTCGTGAATTTTTATTTCTATTTTGTCCAGGATCATTTTCTTATGCCTATGGCTAAGGAAATAGAAAGGCTATTTATAATTTCTTAATAATTTTTTATTATGTGACATATTTACTTTATGTTCGAATAATATGTTATATAATTATTTTATGTTAATCAATTAGAACATAAATTGTTTGTAGTTTAGTTGGATAGAATATTTGTTATTTTAATTTGAGGTTGAGGATTCAAATTTATTTAGCAACATTTTTTTAATAAAAACGAGAAAGGGTAATTTGGGTAGTTTAGAAAAAAAAATTAGATATAAAATAAATTTATAATTTAAGATATTAGACGTTTTAACAGTAGGGGGTACAATGTACCTTTGATGGACCACAAGGAGGTTATGAGTGTCTTTTTAGATCACGGAAGGATTCAATGTACTTTTGATATACCACAAGGGGACCTTATGTATTTTACTTTAAAGAATACATAGGGAAAAGGAATACCACTGCGCTCAAGAATATTATTCTATTTGCAAAATTAGCCATACCTTTGATGTAGTGATAAATTTATTGTCAACGAAGGTCATAAATTCTAAGTCTTGACAAAAATAAAAAATAAATGGTAGAAAATCAATTGAAATGACTTTTACCCGATTATAGCAAGAAGTTTTTGTACCATATTACTCTTATAAAATTTCGCAGCAGTTACTATTATTTTTGAAACTTGTAAGAGAAAATCTTTATACTTGAGAATCGAAACGTTTGATTTCAACTTAAACATTGGTACAAATTTTAACCTTTTTACCGACTGTAACTCAAACCCCAAGCCACCATAAGGCTATTATAGCATGCAAATTAAAGAAACAAGTAAATGGCTGTAATTTAGTTGGATGTAAGTACACGTAAGAAGAACAAGGACGACTAAACTTGTATCGATATTTGGGTTGTGATGATACAAATGGACAGCTATCTAACTCTTTGAATTGAATGGCTATTTAATCCATATGATGCTGGCTGCAGTAGCACTTATCTATCAAACAAACATGCGCACCCAAACCTAGCTAGGTGGAGAAAAACACACACCTATGTGGTACGATTGCTTTTTAACTCTCCTCTTGTGACATAGCAAGTGGCTTTTCAAACTTTGATTTCAATATCAAAATGTTATCTTCAACAAGAAAAGAAAAATCTAAAGGTTATTACACCACTCATTTTACGATTTTATAATTATCTTATGTATCTTAGGCCCTACTATGATGCAGCCTTCACATGTGAGTTTGAAAAAATGAGGCGTCGCAAACACCAACGATACCAGACTAGTCTTTTCTTTTCCGTTTGTTTTTTTTTTTCCTTTTCTCATATGATGGGTAATTATTGTAAATAGGGCCGTGTTAAATTTACTGATCTAAATCTGCATAGACCATGTGCAACACATATTAATTAATTTGTCCTTACTCCCTTTAAAAGTTTTGTCTTTTTAAAGAAATTTAGAAAGAAAAGTATAAGGTTATCTTAGTCTAAAAAAAATAGTCTTTCGATATTATTACAGTAACGTACAAATAAGGCAAGAAGATATAAAGATTTTTCCCTTTGAATTTTTAGGATAGGGAAATGACTCTTGAATTTTTTTTAGATTAAGATGATTTGGTCTTTTTCCCTTTGAAAAAAAAAATGGAGTAATATACATTTGCCAAATTTTAAAATCAAAGAAATGCAATAAACTCAAGGCTAACAATTGCTGGCTTAGTGAACCACACTTTTCGAATAGAATCCCTTCGTCTAATAAATTTTCAAAATTTATCCAAAATGATACGCATCTCTTATGCTTGAATTGCTTAGAGAAACTTTTTTCAGTTGCAATTAATATCATAAGAAACTAAATGTTAAATTCATCATTGTAAATTAACTTCAAAATTCTCATACACTTTTCAATCTGAAATAAAATTTTCCAAAACGTAACTTTGACAGAGTGGTTCCTTGAATCAAAAGGCGTTCTTTCCCGAACCTTTCTTCTTAAAATCAAGATTAAGGGAACAAAGTTCTTTCTATCTTACAGCAAGGAATTGAATGTTATAATTTCTCAACCCTCATTACATATAACTCAAGCACTATATATATTTGTTTAAAGCGAAAAAATATAACATTTATCACATACAATTTTAAGGCGAAATCTCATAATTTTTTTTATAGTAATTGTTATGAACAAAAGCAGGTTGTTTCCTAAGGAGACAAAATAAGGACAAGGGAAAATTGCAGATTACAACATTTCCACCGTCCGAAGTTAAAAACAAAAAAAAAAAAAGTTTGGTCCGAGACCAAAGAGAAGAAAAGTAAAGTTTTTTTTTTTTTTTTTTCCGCGGAGCAAAAAGTAATGGGAAGTTAGCTTAACCATAAGGAGAAAAATCAGAGAGCAAAGCGGGACATGATCACCCGTCACCAAACACCTCTTAAAAACTGACAATAATAACAAGGCTCCAAAAAAAAAAACACACACACACACACATAAAAAATCTTAAAGGGACATTAAAACTTAAAAAATCGAGAGGGCATACAAAAGAAAGATGGCGAGGCATGTGATTAATGGTGACAAGGAAACGGAGAAAGATAGGTGCTTGGCATGAAGATGTCCGTATACCTTCACACCATGCCATACCCTACACTATACACAACCTATCAAGAAGTATCAACTTACAGCAAAGAAAAAGTAAAAGGCTTTTTACCCTTCGGCGCTTGGAACAAGAGTTTTCTGTGTCGGGTTGTGATTAGACAATTAAGACCATTTGGTAAGCACCCAAAACCCACAAGCACACACTATCTCCCTCTCTTTTTCTTTCCCCCCCCTTCCTCTCTTTCTTCATTTGCCATTATCCATATTTCATTTCTTTTTCGTTCGGATGAGATCGTGTTATGTAGTTATTCACTTAAAGATGCTTTATTTCTTTTATCTTTTCTTCATATACAAATTGAGCTGTTGGAAATTTCCTTGCTCTATTATGGCTCACCCTAAAAGCACGTTTTTTTAATTACACAATTCATATCCATTTTCCATTTTCCTTCCAAAGTTCCATCAGGTACAGTCTTCTCTCTGTTTGGAAACTGCCTTGCAATGAGTCATATTGCATATTTCCTTTTTTATTGCTATATGTGAAGAAAAGAACTTGAGAAATTACTCGATTCTCACATAAATGATATTGGTACGTTAAAAATTATAAACACCCCACTTAGAGGCCCACGCCGCGCCCTCCAACTATTTATCGCTTATTTTTTGCATTCGTTTCATTTCCTTTCAAGATTCCTGTCCATTCTCTGTGGCCTCCTTTATGAGGGTGGGGGTTGTGTGTAGTAAAAATTGAAACTTTAGACTTACAAATCTTCATTAATCCCACCCAATCCCTCCCCCCCCCCCCCCGCCCCCCCAAAATTCATTCCATTCTCAATCTCGTCATCTATTCCAAGCAAGACCTTTCTTTCTTTCTCTCTTTTCTTGCCTTCTCACACACCCTTTTCTTAATCTTTGTGAAGGGTGCAGCTGAGGTTTGTTCTGGCTTTCGATTGTTTTTCTTATCTTTTCTTCTACATGTAGAAAAAGAATCTGAATATTTGTGTCTTTGTTTTGTTTATCTATTGATCATTTCCAACTCTTGTTTTTGCATTTCAGGCCTTGTTTTTTAGATCTATACCTTCATCTGCTGCTGTTTTTGCTGGTAAAGTCCTCGGATTTCTCTCCCTTTTTTGTTAATATTATCTGGTACCTTCATCTGAGTATTTGTTTCCTCTTTCTTTGATTATTTTCTCATTTCTTGCTTTTATGGGATTTTTTTTTGCTCTCTGTGGTTGTAAAGTTTCAGTCTTTTCTGCTTTTTCAATTTAATTTCTGTGTTTTATGGGCCAAGTTTGAATTTTCTACATGTTTTGAAGGAAAGTTTTGATTTTTTTTACTTTTTTGTTTTTATTTGGGTGCTGGGTTGGTCGAACAGATTATGTTTCCATAGTGGGACAGCCCGCTCCTGACCACGCTCATAGCTGGAGCTTCGTGCCTTGCACCCGGCTGTTCTTTATTTTGCTAGGTGGCTTTATTTGATGTGGAGCTGATTTGGAAAAATGTGTTATTAGCTGCTTCATTTTGACCAAAACTTCAGAATCTTTGCAAAGTTTATCTACTTACCATTTCTGTTTTCTGGATTACTATATGATTATTTGGTTGCTAAGATGTATGGTAGTTGTGTTATTATATGCACCTTTGTTTATTCTGGTAGATAAAAGTGCCTCGTTGTGCTAACCGGGGTAACTTTTGAATTGTTAGAATTACTTTTGATCCTTTTCTGGTGAGTACAATGTTGCTGTCTTGTGGGTGTTGCTTCATCTTGTCTTGGCTTTCGTGTAAAGTTTGGGCTGTCAGAGAGAAGAGCATGTACTCATTTTCTAATAGAAGTTCTTTGGAGTATCTACGTTTGAAGTTGGTGCTTTATGTTAATGGAGTGCTGGAAATTATACCATCTCCTTTTTGATTAATGCTGATTTCATCACATGCATCTGAGTAATTGAAGTTTAGGAACACAAAATCGTTTTCAAGCTTTTGCACTTTGGGCTGTGGTAGGAGAGAAAAATAAAATTCATCCTTTAAAGGCAAAAAGTAATAACCTTTGTGCTAATTCTTTAGAGGTATATAAATAACACTTGTCTTGGAGTAGATTCTTTTGGCTAAGATCAATAATAATGCAAGTTTCAAATGATAATGTAGCTGATACAGACGGTAAATGTCGACAGACAATCTTAAAGCTTTTATCCTCAATGCCCTGATAGAAGTAAATGTATGAGACAGCTGGTTGTTCATACATCAAACGCCTGGTTTGGTGAATTCGTGGCATTTGACCGGTATGACAAGATTGGGAGGAATCTTTGGAGTACTCAAGCGGTTGTATTTTTCTGTGAATGCATTTGGCTATAGCATTGATTGTCATTGCTAAATATGTGTGTGTTAGAATCTGAACTTATAGCAATATAGACTTGTTGCTTATCCCATTGTTTTGCTGTTGCTTGGGTACTATCATTCAGGTGTATAATCAATATAAATTAACTTGCATTTCGTTCATATTCATGTTGTTACTTCTGTTCTTCTTTGATCATTAACACATAACTCATGTCTTTGTCTTTGTTCTGATTTCAGGTCCAAGGGAGAAGAATTGCTCTTGACGTCCTGGTCTGTTCCAGAATTTCTAAATTTAGTGCATTGTTGTTCTAATGCAAGGGCAAAGGGGTGCTGTTGGTTCGTTGCCTGAATTAAGCTTTCATCATGGTTCCGCAGCAAGTGATTCTGGTGTAGATCCACAAAGATGCTGGAATAATGTGCAGAATCCTGCACAAGAGCAGCTGCCTGATTGTGTGATGGCATCAAGTACTGCAAGCATTGCATTCCTGAATTCTGCACGCCAGGAGGGGCAGAACTTAAGTGGATGGTGTTTAGGTGAAACTAGTTCAAGTGCTGCACAAGGTCTGGTCAATCAAAATGATAGGATGAGTCTCTGCACTGGAGCTGCTCATATGTTAGGGGAAAGGCAATATGGCTCCCCTGATATCCTTTCGCTGAATAACGTTGATGTGAACCTGAATGCAGAACAGGCTGCAAATGGATGTTTGTTTATGCAAACTTCTACCTCTGCTTCTATTCCTCGTGATCACACTAATTCAGAATTGGCTGGACCCAATAATGAAGATGATGATTGTCAAGTAATAGGATGTGTTAGTGTGTTTAGATCTGGTTCATCCAGTGGACAGTTGCCTGGTGTTAGTAGTTCTACTGATCCTTTTGTCACACCATCTGGAGGTGGTGGATATTTGATGGAGGAGAGCGATGGAAGGCCAAGCAGTTCATTAGATAGTAGGCGTTTATCATGCAAAAGGAAAATGCTAGAAGGAAGTGCACAATCTTCTGGAAATGGAGGTTCAAACTATCTCCAGGATGTCGAGGGCAGTTTATGGCATGCAGCAGCAGCTCAAAACATTACAGCCAGCAGTTCATCTGCTCCAGCAGCAAATAATATTGTTATCAATCCCTCAGAACAGATGCATCCTAGACTTGGATTAAGCGTTGGTGGTGCTGCTTCTGAGGTTCCTCTCACTTTAAATGCTTCAGGAAGTGCAGAGAGCTCTCGCAGAAACTTTCGCTTGAGGATTGATACCTCGCATCAGCAAGATTGTATACCTGGTACTGTCTCCTATCCAGAGACAGTTGGTGGAAGTTATAATATCTTATCTTCTCAGCGCTCATTGAGACTCCAACCTGATTATCATTCTCTAGACTTGGGGCCGTTTTCTGCGGCAGAGAACCGAAGTGGTCAAAGGCCAAGTGTTTCTTCTATTCGGCGAAATCCACATTCTAGGTGGTATAGACCATCTAGCTCTGGAGCTGGCAGCTCAAATTCTGCTATTCCTGTAGAGAGAGTTGCTGTGCCGTACGAGGGACCTAACTCAAGAAGTCTGCCAAGGGACATGTCTGAACATCCCATGCTCACATCAGCTACTAATATGGGAATTTCATCTCAAAACCCTGTTAACTGGAGTTTAGCTGGAAACGTTGGTACTGCTGGCAGTATTGCTTCGTCATCTCGCGCTGGCTCAAGTACTGGAGTTAACTTACCTGCACCTTCTTTGGTTCCCCATCGGAATTCTCCACAGTATCCAAGGAGACTCTCGGAATTTGTTCGTAGGTCTTTATTGGCCTCAGCTGGTACTGAATCTGGAAGTCAAAATAGCAGTTATAATCCAATTCATCCTGGTCCTTCCTCCTCACAAGAGATTCCACTTCCATCTGGGTCTGGTAATCATGGGCATCATCGATTGCACTCAAGGTCTGCAGTGTTGTTGGAGAGACATCTTGGTAGTGGTCTTGGGATTCCTTATTCAGCTCGTACTTTCACTGCTTCAAATGAAGGCAGAAGCAGACTAGTATCTGAGGTATGCCATACATCTTATCTTGGATGCTATACAAGAACTCATGCCCTTGTTACGCCCGAGTTTCACTTTGTTTTTGTCTATTGATTTTAAATCTTGTTGTACTTATTTTTAAGTAATATTAAAAGTTTATTTGATAAAATTAGTCGACTAATCAACAGCAAGGAATCGTTGGTACTATTTATCAAGTAATTTTATTGACAATGATAAATGCAAAAAAAAAAAAAAAGAGTAACTGACCTCGTATTTCGAAGTTGTATTCTTTAAACTAATCAATTCATCATTCTTATCAACTTTTAATATAACTTGCATTTTTAGTACTATAGCTTAGATTTGATAGTATCTTATATCCTTTTTAAATGTACATACAAGTGAACATTATGGAGATAGTATTGAGCATCAATCAACCTGACTGATGGAGGAGACTGTTATTTATCATATTATCTCACTTGCCAGAAGGTTAAATTGTTTGTCCTGTAACCAAGATTTTAGTGAAGAATCAGAATCATACATAGTTAATCAATCATTGATTGGACTCTCCAAAAAAGGCCATCATCTTTGAAATGTTCATTTGATATTTTTCATAACTCGTGATCTAGGAGCTGGCTGCTTATTAGGTAATTTGGTTTTTCGACCGTCGTGCCTGGTATGCCATCTTTATCTATCAGTTCATTCATTATTTGGACAGTCTGATTTGTGAACTTTACATGTTTCATGGGTTTGATGCCTCTGTGTGCCACATTACTGAGTTATGATACGCCTGTCTATGAATTCATAGGGTTCAGGGACAATCTTTTTGGGTGATGAGAGAATTTTTCGTGTAATGCCTAGTGCAATAATGTCAAGCTCAAAAGTGAATGCAACTAACCTTTCTCTCCTTATCTGATTGAGCAGATTCAAAATGTCCTGGATCTCATGCGCAGGGGTGAGGGGCTGCGATTTGAGGTTAGATTTTTTGGAATTATATCAGCCTTGTGTCTGATTCTATAATACAAATACTGTTTTGCTCAAGTATGTAAAGAATTGTCAGATGCAATTTTCCAATATTGGTTATGTGACCTTATGATAGCTGAGGATGACAAATGGTTCAAAAAAATTTATTACAAGGCCAAGTGCATGGGTTTTGGTCTACAGGGTAAAGATTGACCTGGAGACAAGCTTACCCTGGATTTACATAAGCTAGTTAAATCTTTATGATCTGCTGAATATTGTGTGTGTGTGTGTGTTTTTTTTTTGGGGGATTGCTAAGCTGATCTGTTTTTTAGGTTCTTTATCAGATGCTAGTTGAGTTAGTGATGTCTGAAAGAGTTTACTCTAATCAAGATGTGGCTTAAGTGTGATTAATTATGTACTCTAGCTTTCATCGGAAATGGACACTGATCCTCCTGCATGCTTTGATTTTGAGTAAATGTACACAGTTTAATGAGGTTGCAATTTGCTACCTCAATAAGGAAAAAGTATTTCATTTTGCTTCTTTGTCCTATTCTTTCTCCTCTTGGGAGGTAGAGGAAGATTAATGACAGTGGCAGTGAGGGCATGGGGCTCATGCTGCTTAAAATTTTTCGGTCTACCTTCAGGAGGATAATTCAGAAACCTTTCAAGATTTAGCATGTTTAAAAGTTTGATTTCATGGAGTACCTGTGTTAGTGCATAACCTTTTGGATGCATGCAATTAAAACCTGGATTAGCGAATTAGTGGTTGCGTGTTTCCTTTAATAATTTTCTCTGATTTTGGATAGTTGTATTGGTTCTTGTTGCAGGATGTTATGATCCTTGACCAATCAGTTCTTTTCGGGATGGCAGATTTACACGATAGGCATAGGGATATGCGACTAGATGTTGATAACATGTCATATGAGGTAGGTTAGCGCAGCTTTTCCTGAATGTTGTACTAAGATTTGTGGCATTTATTCTCAGCTGCTCTTAATATTCTATGCTACAGGAGTTATTGGCATTGGAAGAGCGAATTGGGAACGTTTGTACAGGGTTGAGTGAAGAAACCATTACAAGTAAATTGAAGCAAAGGAAGTATGTTTGCATCAACACTGAAGAACCGGGGGAAGCAGAGCCATGCTGCATATGTCAGGTACTTTTTTTATTTTGTTTTTGGCTGCTAGAGTTTCATTACGACTGCTGCATTTCCTTCAAGCATCGAAGTCACTCTTTTCTGACTTATTCTTTTGTCTGTGTCCCACTGTGTCATGGTCTGCAGGAGGAGTATAATGAAGGAGAAGATCTTGGAATGCTGGACTGTGGGCACGACTTTCACACAGACTGCATTAAACAATGGCTTATGCTCAAGAATTTGTGTCCAATTTGTAAAACAACGGGATTAACTAAATGAGAGGTGGCTGATGCGAAATGCTCTCCTCAAAGTTGAGTTGGGTGGACGGCAGACCCTTAAGAGGAAGGGAGACTACGTTTTTTACGTGGCTTGGTTGAGGCAATGCTTTCCCTCTCTGGTGTCTGCTACTTGGGCAAATATTTGTAGTCTCTCATTGTTGTGAGGCCAAATTGTAGAGGACGGGGAAGTGTTTAAGAATTGCAACTAGATTCTTCTTTTACTTGAAAAATCTTGTGGAATTTCATTTATTATTGGATAATTCATAATATTTTTTTAAATTTACCTTTGGAGAATTTTAATTTTCCAGTAGTTGCAATAGCTTTAAATTCACGTGAAACTACTATAACTACAGGATGGAAGAGAGAGATTTTTCAACAGCAGTAAATTTTTTTTTTTAAAAATTTTATCATAGATTATTCACTATCATCGATCTTCTATAAGCTTTTGATGAGGAAAATGTGCGCTACCGAAGTGCGTTGGGATGATGTGATATATAGTGAAGTAGTTTCTGGAATCAAGAATCCTATCGAACGCCTCATTTCTCATGCAACAATGAACTAACAATCGTTATGTCTCCCTATTGTCATACATAATCTCAGGTCTCACTCAACCAAACAAAAATTGGCTCTACCTAATAAGATGCGACATACAATCGAAGTTATAAAATTTGCAAAAAAAAGAAGAAAAGAAAAAAAAAGAAAAAATCATTTCGAGATATCTTTTGTTGACTCGGAGGATAATATACATATTGGTGATAGTGTTACATGGAATTTTTGGAGAAATTTCAAAGTCACAAGTAGCCAATTGTTGATTTTCAAAATGTATATGAACTCAGTTACGTGTATGAACTGATTCCCTTGACAAAGCAAACCCCATTAGATGCTTCTCTTGATAAATCAATCCACTAGTCATCTCCACTTATTAATCATTCCACACCCCTTTCTCGTGTAAAGAAAAAGTCAACACATCCCAAATTATTATTATATATAACGCAGGAAAAACAAAAACTCGGAAAAAGCCATATGACACCCCCAACCAACCACACGCGAAAATTCCATCATTACTCCATATTCCATATCCCACCTAGAAACCCAATAAAAAGAATCATGCATCTTCAACCATAAATCAATAGCAGCCATTCCACACTACTTTTAAGGTTCGTTTAGATTTTTTTTTTAAAGAACTTTTTTTTTAATTATTTTTGAAAAAATATTTTTTTAAGAAGATAAAAGTTCTTAGTTTTAAGAAAAAATTGTATTTAAGCTTTTTTTTTTTTCTTTTCACAAGTTTCAGTTTTTTTTTTTTTTAAAGTTAAACCAAATAATTATTTACAAAAATATTTTTTTCAGAAAAAAAGTTCTTCCTTCTAAAAAAAAGCCAATACAAAAAAGTCCTAAATATTTTCTGTCATAGAAAACACTTTTTTCTTAGAAAAAAAAAAAGTTCATTATTTTTTGCAATAAATATTTGGATTGGATTTAGAAAGAAAAACTTTAAAAAATACTCAATTTCAACTTTTTTTTAGACGGTAAAATTCTTAACTTTTAAGATAAGTATTTTTCTCGTAAGTTTTTTTTTAAAAAAAAAATCCAAACGAGCCCTTAAACAAATTGTTGTAAATTAAAAAAATAGCGATAAGTGGTCACAATAATTTTATAATTATAAATGATTTTTTTAGAGTTTTAATCAAGTCAAAATAACGGTTAAATGGAAATGGATACAACGGTCCGAGTAAGCAGACGCCTAATCAGACGCAAAAGTAGTTACTCGTACACAAACACAAACGTTCACATTTCCATGTCACCCCAGACAAAGAGAAAACAAAAAAAAAAAAAAAAAAAAAGCCAGGCGTAGATGAGTTAGTAAGTGGCGAGTAATTAGGGTGGAGACACTCGACAACGCGGATCGAGTCAGGTGTGGCGCGATCTCATTGAAATATTGCGAAATTCTTTGGATTTCCACGCCGTTGGTCCTCTCGCAGTGATCGCCACTCACGCACATCCCTCAATTTACATCCCGCCTGGTTAAGAGGCCTCTGGCCAGGTGGGAAAGGGGTTCTCCTTTAGTTAACCCTTTTAAAAAAAAAACAAAAAAGCAAAAAACAAGCCCCTCCATTTTAGTCCTATCATTACGACTCCCCAACACACACAAACACACACACAAACACACACTACACTCTCACACCTACAGATGTACAGTGTACAGTCTTCACTCTCCATCTTGCGTTCCAGAATTAATCTTGTACTAGTCGTAGAAGAAAAAGGAAAGCTAAAAGTAGCTTAAAAAGAAGAAAAAAGAAAAATGCCTGATGATAATAAGCCAGCTTTGCATGATACGCTTTCAAAGCACACCTCAATTTTTGGGTTACGCTTATGGGTTGTGTTGGGCATATGCGTTGGAGCTTCGATTGTGCTTATTCTCTTCATCATCTCTTCTTGGTTCACCACAAGAAGAAACAACAGCAAAAAGACCTCAGTATCATCATCATCCATTCCAATTGTTTCCAAAGAAATCCAAGAAATCCGCGTCGACCCGACCGGTAGGGTGCCGGACCCGTTGCCATTGCCGGAGCCGGAGGAGGATGATGAAAAGGTTCCTGTTGAGGCCGGGCCGGGCCGCGGGCCGAGACACGGGGAGGCCTGGCCCGGTGAGCAAATGGGCGTGGCGGAGGTGTCACACCTGGGGTGGGGGCATTGGTACACGTTGAGGGAGCTGGAAGTGGCAACGAATGGTTTTTCTGATTAGAATGTGATAGGTGAAGGTGGGTATGGGATTGTTTATCACGGTGTTATGAAGGATAATGCAAGAGTTGCTGTCAAGAATTTGCTTAATAACAGGTGCATTGCTGAAATTAATCACCTTTTTTGATTAATGTGTAATTGTTTATATGATTAGATGCTAAGAATGCACAATATTGATGCATGCATGTAAAAATGTGATAATTTATTTTTGCATGTGTTAAATAATTTGAGGATTTTTAGAATCATATGTGTCTGGTTGGAGATTTTATGATTTTAAAGTGATGAAGCAGTGGTAAGTTTGATATACGGGTAAATTGTTGTTTAATTATGCATGCCTTTGGAAAATTTTCGATGTTTATTAGAAAAGAGTTGGGTGATTAATTTTATGTGAAAGTGAATAAATCTGGTAGTACAGATAGTAAGAGTTAACAATGGAAGTTTTATTGTTCTTTTGCTAGTGTGTGGATTATATGGTACTTAAGAATAGGCTTTTCTCTACAGGGGACAAGCAGAGAGGGAGTTCAAGGTTGAAGTTGAGGCGATTGGGCGTGTTCGGCATAAGAATTTGGTCAGACTGCTTGGTTATTGTGCTGAAGGAGCTCATAGGTAAACTGGTTTCACCGATGTACTTCTATGTGGTTTGTCTTCAATCTTGAATTATCGCCTTTTGCGCAAATTATGTCGTACAACTGAATATGTACTTGTCATCCATGGAATTCACTATGATTTTTGAAATGTTCCATTATTGCCTTATTTCACATGTATGGGATTTCAGGATGCTTGTGTATGAATATGTCAATAATGGGAACTTAGAACAGTGGCTTCATGGAGATCTAGGGCAATGCAGTCCTCTTACATGGGAAATACGGATGAAAACCATCCTGGGAATGGCGAAAGGGTAAGCTGAGGATTTAATAACTGCTTTTGACAGTTTTGCTCTTTTTAGCAATGTTGTGTTGCAACTGAAGTTTGGTTCTTTTAGGTTAACCTATCTGCACGAAGGGCTCGAACCTAAGGTCGTTCACCGTGACATCAAATCAAGCAACATTTTACTTGATAAGCAATGGAATCCAAAAGTCTCTGACTTTGGCCTAGCCAAGCTCTTAGGCTCGGAAAAGAGTTATGTCACTACTCGGGTTATGGGAACATTTGGGTTAGTCTCATTTTCTTATGTAAAATGGCCTTGCCACCAACAACATTATGCTAACTGCTAAGTATGATGAACTCAAAACTTTATCTTCTGCTTTTTATAGCTATGTTGCCCCAGAATATGCTTCTACTGGCATGCTAAATGAGAGAAGTGATATGTATAGTTTCGGGATTCTTATTATGGAGATCATTACAGGGAGAAACCCAGTGGACTATAGCTGTCCTCCAAGGGAGGTTTGTATCTAAGCATAATAATCTAGTTTTATTGACAGTTCATGTGAAATAGCTGAAAATGCATCTTGTTCTATGTTCAAATTGCATTAACAGGTAAACTTGGTTGATTGGCTTAAAACAATGATTTCAAACCAGAACACAGAAGAGGTGCTAGATCCGAAGTTACCTGAGAAGCCTTCTTCGAGAGCATTGAAGCGAGCACTTTTAGTAGCTTTACGTTGTGTAGACCCAAGCGCTCAGAAGAGGCCAAATATGGGGCATGTGGTACATTTGCTTGAGGCTGATGAGTTCCCCTTTTGTGGAGATGTAAGTTCTAATCAGCACTTAAATGCATGTGCTCAGAATTTCGTCCCATTAACAGCTAGGCATTTAAGGCCAGTATCTTTTTTCCTGTTGATGTGATCAGTGTCACAGTCCCAAACTCGGCCTTCTCCCATGCTTCTCTGAAAAGAGGAAATGAATCAATGTATATTCCAAAACAAGTATGGGAAATTGTATTTTTGACCGGGGACTCATCGCTTGATATCATAAGATGCAATCAGCAATATATTGGTTACCATACTATTATGAATCATGTATTCGAAGCTGATAAAAATTTCAAGCTGGGATGAGAATTTATTTCTTTTATTACCTCACAAGTCAGAAAGGGGAGTCTTGGCAAACAATAAAATTGGTACAATGACCTCCAGGTCATGGGTTTGAGTTGTAGAAATAATCATCTGTAAAAATGCAAAGTTAGGCTGTCTATAATAGATTGAAACTAGGTTTGACTCTTTCTTGGAATGTGTAAAGCAGGAAGATTTGTGCTCTGATTTGCAATTTTATCATTTCACAAATTGAACACCATTTTCTGCATTGTACCCAAGTTCATCAGTCCTGGCTCTAGTTCTCAGGAGCAATATATATTACATTTCTTGACTGTACTTCCACATGGCAGGGTGATCTACTGTCTTATAAAGGACGCAAACTGGCTATTTAAAATCAGTTTTGTGACTGTTGTCGTGACTTTAATATAAATTTGACAGCAGTAAATTTTATTATAGATCTACATGGAAAATTCTGGTTATAGGTTTCTTTACATTCTTCTCAGCGTATGTGTTTTACCTGTTAACTGGAAACTTTTTGTCACCGCTGGACTTTGTTTCAGGATCATGGAGCTGGCAGGGAGCATACACGTTCTTATTGTGATGTAAAGGGGAGAGTACAGCACATGATTGAACCAGGTGACAGCAGCGGATATGAGAGTAGCGTCCAGACTAACCGTTCTTTGTTGAGAAAGCAACAAACTGACGATGAGCAGTAGCCTCAGCAAAGCAGCTTAAAGTTCAAGAAGTAACCCTGGATTCTTTCACCGCTGTACTTGATGGTTAGTTCTGGCATCTGTATATATCGTATTTTGAGTGTTGCGGCAAACCTATCCTATTTGTTGGTAATGATCAGAGATGGGAGACCAGTTTGCTTGTTTTCATCTTTTTCAGCATTTCTTAATGATCATCTTCCATTGGAAAATTTTGGGAATCCTTTTTTTACTGCATCTTTGTACCCCTATGATCCTAATAGAGAAGTATCTTTACATCATTCCCAGTCAAATATATAGTTGTTAAAACCAAATAAACAATTTTCAACTATTTTTAAGAGGTGTTGTGATGGCTGTTTTTCCCATTACATTGTGTGTAAAAAGTGCAAGTTTGGAGTCTCAAGCTAATATATTGGCAATGCTTGGTTGTTTCTTTAATTTACATCCAACTTCTGGGAATGCATATTTTCAGTAAATAGGACCTTCTAGTCTTATGTCACTGAGCTTAAATTTAGAGGGCGTTTGACAGTATAAGTACCAAACAGTAAAGAACATGTGAAATAAGGTTTTTTTTAGGTGCTTATAACTTATAAGGGCCCCAAAATAATAAGTAAAGCCCAACACCCTCATACTGTCACAATCTAAGTGTTTTGTCACCATATATGGGAGTGGTAAGTTGGTCAAATGGTCTGATTATAACGGATATTTTGTGTGAACTGTGAAGCAAGAGTTGCTCCCCTTTATTTCACTTTTGTTTGCTTAGATAGGGTCAGCGATATTGTCCTTTTCATTCAATGTTACAAGATATCTATATTATGTCCTCTACAGATTTAACGGTAATCAAAGTGAAAGCATGTCTGATTTTTTCTGTTTTTTATTATGAGAGAAATTTTTATAAGAGAGAATCTTAATCATAACTCAGCCGAGTCTATTACCATAATTCAATTGTTTGTTTAGAAAGGTGTCCTCGGCAGTGACAAGAGAAACTTTGACAGCTGGGACAGGAGTACTTCGAGATGCTTTTTCTCGGGAATTCTTTTGGTGTATAGGGCCCATCTAACGATTTTCATCAATGAGAAAGACACGAAATGTTTAATTACAGGCAAAATCTACAACTAGATTTCCAAACTACGACTTTTGACCTCGTCACAGGCTCGTAAACAAGAAGATATTTTGGATATGTGAAACTATCATATGCAGATCTTATTAAAAAAATATTGGGTAAAATGCACATTGTCTTCCTATCTGTCTTCCTATGAGTTATGTGTCATTTTTTAAAAGTACAGGAATAATATAATATATTTTAAACCATAAGAAGTAATCAACTACTTATATAAATTACAAAAGATAATGTTCATTTTACCCAAAAATATCTATATTGTCAATTTTTTCTGGTTCTCTATAGGGGGTTATCTGTGTTACTAAGCAAAATGTCAGCCTAGTCTCAAGATTCTTATTAGCATCGTAACAGTGATGCTCTTTTTGGCTCTGCCCCATTATATATGTCCTACGCAAAATGTCTCGTTTTGTTAAAGCTAGCTAGACACACGATGTAATTTGTTTTTTTAATGGATATATGTAGATGAAGTTAGTATAAGTCCGGCATCAATAATTAAGATAATCATGTGATTGGCTTCAGTTCAAGAAATATAGGTTGAGAATGGAAGGAAAACATCATATTATTGGTAGATCTAGATTTCATGAGAAAAACTTCATGTTAGATATTTTTGTTAATGAGTGATTTGTACCTTTTGGCAAAGGATAAACACGTCGGATGGCAACCTATGACTGCCACTGCAGCAGGCCCTACGTGCAAAACAAGTTGCACTAATAAATCGTATATGGCTTTGATGCAAATCGATCTAAAATAATACTCTACATGTGCTAGACAGCACAGCGATTAATTTAACTATATGATGAAGACGTACTTTGATTCTGGAGTCCGCGCACCCAAATGGTTTTTTAATGTATTTTTTTCTTTGAGTAAGACTTTCCAGTCTGTATCTTTGATCCACTTGAAAGGATTTATAGATTGTAGGTATTTGAGCACCATGGTTTCAGAGCATATTGTAGCTTATTAAGAAAAATGGGCACAGCTAATATGGCTTCTCTTCTTCTCTTGTTTGCTTGTTCTCTTCTTGTTCCTCGTATTTGTTTAGCTTCAATAGATAGGTCTATTCATATTATCCATTTCGACAAGTCATTTATGCCTCAGGTTTTCACTAGTCACCACCATTGGTACTCATCCATCATCGACTCTGTCAAGACGGTCCATCCAACTTCATCAGAAGGCCACCATCGCGCACCTGAACTTATCTACTCGTATGATCATGCCTTTTATGGTTTCAGTGCAATGATCTCGAAAGATGAACTTGAAGTCTTAAAAACTTCACCAGGTTTTGTTTCGGCTTATGCTGATAAAGTTGCCACAGTTGATACCACATATTCCACTGAGTTTCTTAAATTTAGTCCTGATGCAGGACTGTGGCCTTTATCTGAATATGGCAAAGACGTCATTATTGGTGTCATTGATAGTGGGATAAGGCCTGAAAGTCCTAGCTGTAGAGATGATGGAATGATAAAAGTTCCGGCAAGGTGGAAGGGAATATGTGAAGAAGGCCAAGAATTCAATTCTTCACTTTGTAACAAGAAACTCATTGGAGCTAGATATTTCAACAAGGCAATTCAACCTGATAATCCCAATTCGGTTCTGACCATGAACTCAGCAAGGGACGACTATGGTCATGGCACGCATGTGGCCTCTATTGCTGCTGGAAACTATGTTAAAGGTGTTTCTCATTTTGGTTATGCTCTCGGGACAGCCAGAGGAGTAGCACCACGTGCTAGAATAGCCGCGTACAAGGTCCTCTGGAATGAAGGAAATCGTGCTTCTGTTATTATTGCTGGTATAGACCAGGCTGTAGCCGATGGTGTTGATGTGATATCAATATCTCTGGGTTTTGAATTTACTCCTTTGTATGAAGACCCACTTGCAATAGCTTCTTTTGGTGCCATGGAAAAGGTATTTTTGTTTCCAAGTCTGCAGGGAATAGCGGCTTAGAACGAAAACTATACAATGGAATGCCTTGGGTCTTGACAGTGGCCTCTGGTCTGATGGACCGATGGTTTGCTGGAACTCTAACAATGGGGAATGGTGTAAGCATCCAGGGATGGACCATGTACCCCGCCAGTGCTGTTATCAAGGATATGCCTCTCGTTTATGACAAGAACATATCTGCATGTAATTCAACAGAGTTACCAACTGAAGGCTTCTATGGCATCATCATATGTGATGATATAGGCGATTTCACTTATCAGATTGACAACGTTGCACGGTCAAGTTGGCCAGCGGCTATATTTATTTCTGATGATCCATCGATATTCCGCTCTAATTACTTCCCGCACCCAGGAGTTGTGATTAGCCAAAGAGATGCATCAAAGGTAATCGATTATGCCTTAAATGGATCAGATACGGGTACGCGCCACCATTAAGTTCCAACAAACATTTGTGGGGAGAAAGCCTGCTCCGGTTGTTGCTGCATCCTCCTCAAGAGGTCCTTCACCAAGCTATCCAGGCATATTGAAGCCAGACATAATGGCTCCAGGAGTTTTGATCATAGCTGCCTGGGTTCCTGATAGCTTGTCGGCAAATATTCGTCCGAATATAGCACTGTCTACCGATTACTATGCCGAGTCAGGTACATCAATGGCCTGTCCTCATGCTTCTGGAGTTGCTGCCCTCCTGAAAAGTGTACACCCAGAATGGAGTCCCGCGGCTATCCGATCTGCCATGATGACCACGGCAAACCCGTTGGATAACACTGGAGAATACATCAAAGACAGTGCTTTGGATTACGAAATTGCTTCGCCTTTAGCCATGGGGGCAGGGCATGTTGATCCAAACCGTGCACTTGATCCAGGTTTCATATATGATGCTACGCCACAAGACTATGTCAACCTCATATGCTCCATGAATTTCACACAACCAAACTCTAGCCATCACCAGATCAAGGAAGTACAATTGCTCAAATCCATCCTCTGATCTAAATCACCCCGCATTTATTGCTCTATATAATAACGATGGAATCAAAAGATCATTAGTTCAAAGATTTCGGAGGAGTGTTACGAATGTTGGAGATGGAGCGGCTATGTATAAAGCAAACCTTATAGCACCAAAGGGTTCTGTTGCCGAAGTGTCACCAAAAACCTTGGTGTTTAACAAGAAATACCAGAAGCGGAGCTACACTTTGACCATTCGTTACAGGAGTAGCGAAGACGGTGATGTCACATTTGGTTCCCTCACTTGGGTTCAAAATACTTCTGAGCATACAGTTAGGAGTCCTATCGTGGTGTCACCGACGGTTGAACTCTTGGAATAATATTGAAGATTATTTTGCGAACTTTTTGTTAGTGAAAAATGGTTCACTATTGTAATAATTTAAGTCGATTTCAAGTTTGTAGCAAATAAAGTTCAGTTAATTAGTTCGAAAAACACAAACTTGTGATAAACTAATAAAAAAATTCAAATTATTATGAAACTAAATGCATATGTTTATACTATTAAAGCACATCGAGGCGTTACAAATTTTCGCTTCATAAAAACAATGTTCTTGTCATGTCCAATAGAATCACAAATTCACAATCCAAAAATACTAGGTAGCGGAGAGAGCCATCATTTTTTAGTGTCCTTCTAATACAACTTGTAACTATTCAAGTTAAATTATTAGTTTGTTAGCGTAAACTAATCAAAATTGCTGAAAATGATGAAGAAAGTAAAAATGATTCAAAATATTTAAACCTATTGTGACGATTAGAAAAATTTAAATTATTACAAACTCAAAACATATATATTTGTCAAACTCATAATATTAAAAATCAACATGTTAGTCGTTTCTTTACATCAAATCATTTTGGGAATTCATATTTTGGATAAGATAAGATATAGAAAAAAATTCAAATTATTATAAACTCGACAAGTATTTGTTAAACTCATAATAGCAAAAATCAACATGCTTTGGTCGTTTCTTTATATCACAATCATTTTCTTTTTATGTGGGAGAATCTATATTGTGGATAAAATAGGATTTCCGCTAACGTCGTTTTCTGTCGCCGACAGAGAAAGCATTAAAATATAATAAGACAATCATCAAATTAAATTTGTTAAGTGGCCAGATTATAATGTATAATTAATGTGAACTACGAAGCAGGGCGTTCTCTTTAGCTCACTTTAGATGTTAAGATAGGTCAGGCAACATTTTGGTTTTCAATCGTTAATTGTTCCTTGCTGATCAGATAGTTTTGAAAGAAAGCTACAATCAATGCATGGAAGCAACGGACGCTGTCACCTATTTACCTAGTGCACAAAATCAAAATTAACTTCTTTGATTTCAAGTTGCTCTCTTAAACTCTTTCCGGTGGTGGACCACCCCCCCCCCCCACACACACCCCACACCCACAAAAAAAAAAAAAAAACTACTCTTCTAGGTGGTACCATACACACAGTTTTGCACTTTGTTATGACCATTATTTCTTTCCCGGGAGGGTGGGTAGGAGAAAGAATGACAGGGAGGCCGCATTCAAAGATCTTGCCTAACCATTTAATCAATTCTCTTTTCGGAGGACTAAAGTTTATTTACATTAAAAAAAAAAAATCGCGAGCAAAAGTTTAAGAAATAGTAAATTGCATGTTACCTCTTATGCTCTAACCTATTTATATTATATTCTCTGAAGTATCAAAAGTAACTAATTACCCCCTATATTTTGATCTATGTGCACCATACCCCTGTAGTATTAAAACTAATTAATTATCCCCTAAAACTTTTAAAAATGTACAAAATACTCTCATACTGTCATATATTTCAAGGGTATTTTGAATGCTTTTAGAAACTTCAGAAGGTATTTTGCAAATTTTTGAAAAGTTTAAGGGGTAATTAACTAGTTTTGATATTACAGGGGTATGGTGAACATAGTTCAGAGTACATGAAATAATTAATTAGTTTTGATACTATAAAGTGTATGATAAACATAGATTTAAGTATAGAGGTAATATGTAATTTACTTGTTTAAGAAATTATGGTGGATTCAGTATGATTATTGGAATAAAAGAATTATAAACGAGCGAATGTAATGATTTTATTGATATCACACGGTGAACCATTTTCACTTATTTGCGACATACATGGGAGGGAGGGGTAGATAATCAACTATTAATTACCAAACTTCAACCGTTTGCGACACCACAATTGGACTTCTGACTGAATACTTGGAAGCATTATCAACCCAAGTGATTGAACCAAATGTGACAACACCATTGTCGCTGCTTCTGTAACGTATGGACAAAGAGTAGCTTCGCTTCTCGTACTTTTTGGAAAAAACCAATGTGTTTGGAGATACTGTGACAACGGAACCATTTGGTGCTATAACGTTAGCTTTATACGTAGCCGCCCCCTCTCCGACATTTGTAACGGTCCTCCGAAAATTTTGAACTAAAGATCTGTTGCCTTCAAAGAAACCATATAGCGCAATAAATGATGGGTAATTTAGATCAGGGGATGGATTCGAGCAATTGTACCTAGCCGATCTAGTGAGCGATTGAAATTGGGCCTGTGTGTAGTTAAAGGTGCAAATGAGGTTCACGTAGTCTTGTGGTGAAGCATCATATATTAGACCTGGATTAAGTGCACGGTTTGGATCAACATGCCCTGCCCCCATGGCTAAAGGTGTAGCAATTGCGTAATCCCAGGCCAAGTCTTTGATGTATTCTCCAGTGTTATCCAATTGGTTTGCCGTGGTCATCATGGCAGACCGAATAGCTCCCGGACTCCATTCAGGGTGTACGCTTTTTAGGAGGGCTGCAATTCCGGCAGCATGAGGACAAGCCATTGATGTGCCTGAAACGGCATAGTAATCAGTGGACAGTACTATGTTTGGACGAATATATGCCGACCAGGCCACAGGAGAGTAGGCTGCTAAGATTAACACTCCTGGTGCCAATATATCAGGCTTCAATATGCCTGGATAGCTTGGTGAAGGACCTCTTGACGAGGATCCAGAAACAGCAGGAGCAGGCTTTGTCCGCAGGAACGTTTGTTGGAACTTGATTGTGGCTCGCGGAAATTGACTTGTCGCATATTCGATTAGCTTTGGTGCATCTCTGTGGCTAATCACAACTCCAGGGTGGGGAAAATAATTGGAGCGGAATATTGATGGATCATCAGAAATAAAGATAGCTGCTGACCAGTCTGATCGAGCAACGTGACCAATTTGCTCACTGAATGAACCAATATCATCACATATGATGATAGTACTACCAAGGGAGCTTTCAGATAGTAACTCTGTTGAATTACATGAAGATATGTTCTTGTCATAAACAAGAGCCATATTGTTGATAACAGCAGGGGCAGGGTACATGGTCCACCCCACGATGCTTACACCATTGCCCAAAGTTAAAGTCCCGGCAAACCATCGGTCTATGGTGCCAGCACCTACTGTCAAAGCCCATGGGATTCCATTGTGCGCTCTCCTTCGTAAGCCAGTATTCCCTGCCGATGTGGAAACAAATACACCCTTCTCCATGGCACCAAATGAAGCTACTGCAAGAGGTTCTTCATATAAAGGAATAAAAGGAAACCCCAAAGATATTGATATCACATCAACACCGTCAGCTACAGCCTGGTCAATACCAGCAAGCACATCAGATTCTTGGGTGCCCAAGTTCCATAAGACCTTATACACGGCTATCCTAGCACGGGGCGCGACTCCCCTGGCTGTCCCGCGGGCATAACCAAAATGGGAAACACCTTCAACATAGTTTCCAGCAGCAGTGGAAGCCACATGTGTGCCATGACCATCAATGTCCCTCGCCGAGTTCATGGTCACGTTATCTTGGGGATTTGCAGCAACAGCTGCCTTGTTGAAAGATCTAGCTCCGATGAGCTTGTTGTTGCAAAGTGAAGAATTGAACTCTTCACCTTCTTCACATACTCCCTTCCACCTAGCCGGAACTTTCGTCATCCCATCATCTTTGAAGCTAGGACTTTCAGGCCATATCCCACTATCAACAAAACCAATAATGATGTCTTTGCCGTATTCAGCTACAGGCCATATTCCTCCAACAGGACTCAGGTTGAGAAACTCAGTGGAATGAGTGGTATCAACCGTGCCAACTCTATCAGGATGAGCTGAAACGAAACCTGGTGAAGTTTTCAGGACTTCGAGTTCATCTTTTGAGATCATTGCACTGAAACCATGAAAGGCATGGTCGTAGGAGTATATGAGTTCAGGTCCACGATCATGGCCTCCTGATGAAGCTGGACTGACAGTTTTTATGGAGTCTATGATTGAGAAGTGCCAATTTTGGTGATTAACAAAGACCTTGGGCATAAAGGACTTATCGAAATGGATAACGTGAATAGACCTGTCTGCCGAGGCTAAACAGATTTGAAGAGCAGGAAAAGACCAAGCAAAGAAGAGAAGAAGAGAAGCCATAGCGGCTGTACTCATTTTCCTTGATCACAGCTATATTAAATTGTGACACTATAGTGCTCAAACTACTTGTGCTTATAAGCATTCATGTGGATTAAAATACGCTCAAAATTGTTGACTGAAAAGTCGAGTCTTGGGAACCATACAGCTTTCATTCTCACAGACAACAATTAATTTCGACTTATTAGTGACAGCGTTGCGTTTGGATAAGTCGATCGCGGAATTGAAGAACCTGTCTCATCATGGATAGCTCGCAAGTCGTTCTCAATCAAAGTCATTAACGCATTACGCAACTTGTTTTCATTAAAAGGCCTCGCTGCTTGCCTCCGTGGCTGTCTTAGGACTTGTTTGATTGATCTTTTCCTTTTTTAATATTTTTTTAAAAATATTTTTTATAGAAATGTTTTAATTGATTTTAAAAATAGTTAAAATTTTGAAAATTAAAAATCTCAAATTTTTAAAATATAATTTTTAAAAAAGTGATACAAAAAGTTACTTTTAAAAGACAACCTAAATGAACACTCAATTATATTGTTACACCAACATGTCAAATCTTTTCTAGAAGCACAAAATATCTCCTTATTTAAAAAGCAAACAGAAACATCCTTTCACGATTACACTAAAAAAATGATGTTCGATCATCATAAAAGTTTCATAATTTAACATCTGAAGACTTTTGGTCTTGCATCGCTAATGGCAAGCAAGATAAAAAGACAATAAATTTTTTCCATCGTAATTTTATGAAAAAAAGTTAAGAAGAATATGTGATATTTAACATTTCTCTAATTCTTTTATGAATTAGTTTTCATATAGAAATCTACAAGCCCATGAAATATCTGCACCCATCCAATCACTAAAAGGCCCAACCCACTTTAGTCACCTCCCATTTTCTAATCGTCCAAATGATACTGGAAAAGCTTCGGTTTTCTCCCAAGTAGTATCCGGACATACGCACAACCTGAATCTTTTAGTACAAAATACACATATTTGTCGATGGTCCATGCAACAAGTTATCGCACACAAGCATATCTTATTACTTATGCACTACTTATAGAAAAAGAAGGAAATGCCCTTAAAGAAATTTTTAGCAAATTTAACCTCCACCCCATGGCTATGATAAAATCACGGGTCAAATTATCTATTTTCTTCAACACACCCTTCATGGGTAGGAGAGATTTGTCTTGACCAAGCTTCTGATAACATATTGATTAAGCGATTGTTTTATCTAAAAAATTATTATAGAAAGACTAATTATATAATTTGTTATCGTCAAAACATCCCATTAGGTGTTGCGTGATCTTAAAAATGTACCTTTTTTTTAATAATATAACGATTTAAACTTGATCAAGAACCAAGATTGATCAAGAACCAAGATTGAAAATATAGTAACAGTGAAATGTGACCGTAAGAAATAGATCATACATGGATAGATGGGTGATAAATAAGATTGGACTAGGATTAAGTACAAATCTAATACCTTATATTATGAATACTTTAAAAATTTTTTACGATGGTTGAAAGTTTACAACATTGAAATAATTATTTATTGTAAAGATTATGTTGAGTAAAAGAGAAGAATACCAACTGTAAAAGTACATATGGGAGCTTCAAAGTGAAGCCGAGACGAAGGGGTAGAGCCTCAAAGGCTATTGATCACAGATGTCCTGGAGCTCTCAAGTCGATTGCTTCAAGCGGGCATTTCATCTGTCAATCTGGATTGAAATTTCTTTTTCATTTTTACAGTTGAACACCTGCTACCATAACTCCTTAAGGATAAAAGGGATGGAGATTGATGTTAAATTTTGCACAACGGATTCCCATGGGCGTTGACTGTGGCAGCAGGAACTTTGGATCGATGGCTTGCTGGAACCATCACCCTGGGAAGCGGGGAAATCGTTACGGGATGGACAATGTTCCCAGCAAGAGCACTAGTCAGAGATGTCCATCTTGTCTATGATGGATCGTTATCTGCGTGTAACTCGAGTGCAGCACTGTCTAGAGCCCCTTGTGGAATAATCGTATGTGACACTGGCTTGGTCGATGACCAAAAGGCCCAAATCGATAATCTCTCAGAATCAGGTGTAAATTTTCCTGCTGTTATCTTTATCACAAATGATACACAAATATTCCTGCAGTTCCGCAATGATTTCCCTTATGCTGTAATCAGCCCCAAGGATGCACCGCTAGTTATGAATTACACCCGGGATGTGGTTGACGCTGTCGCCAGCATTGAGTTCCAAAAAACAATCGTGGGGGTAAAACCAGCACCGGCTGTTGCTGAATACAGTTCAAGAGGTCCTGCACCTAGCTATCCAGGTGTATTGAAACCAGATGTGATGGCACCATGGGATTTAGTCCTTGCATCCTGGGTACCAAATGTTCAAGCGTCTTCAATTGGAAAGATTGCTTTGTCTAGCGACTTCAATATCATTTCTAGTACATCAATGGCCTGTCCTCATGCTTCGGGAATTGCTGCGCTACTGAAAGGTGTATACCCGGAATGGAGTCCGGCGGCTATACGATTTGCCATGATGACCACGGCAAACCCATTGGATAACACTCGACAATACATCAAAGACAGGGGTCTGGGTTACGAAATCGCTACTCCTTCAGCCATGGGGGCAGGGCATGTTGATCCAAACCGTGCGCTTGATCCAGGTCTCATTTATGATGCTACACCACAAGACTATGTCAACCTCATATGCTCCATGAATTTCACGCAGAACCAAACTCTAGCTATCATCCGATCAACAAAGTACAATTGCTCAAATCCATCCTCTGATCTAAATTACCCTCATTTATTGCTCTATATAACAACGATGGAAGCACAAGATCATTGGTTCAAAGATTTCGGAGGACTGTTACGAATGTTGGAGATGGGGCGGCTACGTATGAAGCAATCCTCATAGCACCAGAGGGTTCTGTTGTCGAAGTGTCACCAAAAACCTTGGTGTTTAACAAGAAGTACCAGAAGCTGTGCTACACTTTGACCATTCGTTACGGGAGTAGCGAAGACGGTGATGTCACATTTGGTTCCCTCACTTGGGTTCAAAATACTACTGAGCATACAGTTAGAGTCCTATCGTGGTGTCACCAATGGTTGACCAATTAATTGTACTAGTTTATGTGTTTGCGTGTTGCATCCTTGACGCCTTAGCATGTAAGTTAATCGCACTTGTTTTATGTGTTTTAGAGCAAGTTAATGTTTCTTGCCTTAGTATGTTAGTTAATCGAACTTGTTTTATGTGTTTTAGAGCAAGTTAATGTTTCTTGCTTTTGATGTGTGTGGAATCTAAAACAATATAATTGTAGCAAAAGTGTTTGATGTATTGATTGAAAGAGCAGAACAAGCCACTTGTTCAGTAATTTGGCTAAATTACTTAACGTAAGGAGTGCTGTCCAAGTGTAATCATGGCCTTGCGATTGTTTTGTGTACTGCTTTTCCATCTATAAGCATACCTGTCAAATCATACCGAGTTGTGGAATTATACACTGAATCATATGGTTCACTATGACTCAATGCAATTAATCATAGCTTCATGTACATCTCTCGATTCACGTGCGGATTTGAATTGTTTGACGGGTGAATCGAAATGAATAATAAGCTAGGAATCATGAATCATGTACGTTTGATAACTATTTACATGAGGCAGATTGGTTACTAGGATGGATTTGATGCTTTTACAGTGGTGCTGAAGTGTATGTTCTGTGTCTTGGGCAATAAACTTCTGTAGTGAACTCAAGAGTCGAGACAATTATATGGACAGATAAAATTGTAGTTGGCCCTAGTGGCCAATGAAATTATTCTTTACTAGGCCTAATACTAAAAGGTTGGCTCGATTCTGCTCCTGTACTTAGCTTGTTTTGATTTGATGTATTCCCAGGTTGTTTATGTTGATAATTCATCGAATCATTCTATGAAATGTCTCTGATATTGGGAAGTTGAGTAGAAAGGTCATTTGACTGGAGAAATGTGAAGCATATGCATCTTTGTTTTCACTCTTGATTTGCTTTATGTGTGCATGTATAATATGTTTATATATATATATATATATATATGTATGTATATGTGCAATGGTGTAGTGAGTCAGAGTTGGATTGGATTGTAGAGAACTGCACTTGGTAAAAATGGTTTCCTTTGAAATGGACGATAGCAAAAATAAGTATTTGTGTTCAAGATGCCTGCCTGCCTTTCCTTTTCTGGGTTAATTTCCTGTAAATTTTACGTATATACATTGAATTACAATACTTTCTGGTGCTCAAATTGTGCCATTATTTGTTTGATTTGATTGACTTTCAAATTTTTGCGTGTGTTCCTATTTCTGTTTTGTCTTATGTATATAGGATTATTCACGTATGTGTTCATGAATGAAACTCGAGTGAATAATAATCGCTACCAAGTGATCTGTAGGCCTTTTTTTGTCATAATTATGTCTTGATTTCAAGGTGATATTAGTTTTGACTGATTCAGAATTGGCCTGGAGCTCTCAAGTCGATTGCTTCAAGCGGGCATTTCATCTGTCAATCTGGATTGAAATTTCTTTTCATTTTTACAGTTGAACACCGCTACCATAACTCCTTAAGGATAAAAGGGATGGAGATTGATGTTAAATTTTGTTCTGATGCAGTTCTTGTGTAAGATAGGCTCAAGGATTATTGATTTTCATGGTTAAAGGCTTAGTGGTTAACAAAATTAAATATGCTCTAACCTTTATCGCTCAATCCAAGGCATCTGGCTGGTCAACAGGGTGTTGGAAAGACAACTGGTGGTGCTAAACTGGCTTTTTATGTTAAAAAGAAGGTATCTGTTTGGCAGCCTCTTCATCTTTGTGTGTGTGTGAATGCACATCTTTGCATGTGTGTAAAGATAGGTTGATTTAGGCTTTGCTTGAAGTTGACTATGGTTACAAGAAAGAAAAGAAGGTGTCCAACTTTGTGCAGGTATTTATATTTAGATTATGGTGACCCTGGCATATTAGTTCCTATCCATGGCCAATTTGGTTGCTCTTGGTGGAGAAATCCCCTTTCACTGTTTGGGAGGATTGTCATAGTTATACAGCAGTTGAGCTAGCTCACCTTGCTCTATGCTTTAACCAAGTGTTGCCGACTCTTTTCCGTATGATAGCAGGGTCAAGGAGAGCTGGAAAATAATGGGACTCAGCAGTGTCCAGAGTCCGGTCGTGGTTGTATCATCTCTGCATATTTGCCAGAAACAAACTATTATTGTAATTCAGACATGTAGCTCTGCGTGTTGCGTCCTCGACGCCTCAGTTATATAAGTTACTTGAACTCGTTTGTGTTTATGGTGACTAAGGCTATCATGATCCAATGCTAATGCTCGCCACAAACTAAGGTGCTGCTTACCATCTTATGCAGTACCGCACGGGTATACTCTTTGCAACAGTGGGGATGCGAGGTATCGAAGAATCGGTGATAGATCAAGAAGAACGAATGTCAGAAAATTGAACAGAATTGAATGTCTCAAATGGAGCTTACAATTGCAACGAAAAGCAAATGTTAAAGACGCCATATATTCGAAAAGAATTTGACATGATCTTAAATATTTTTGAATTGTTTCCTTAAATTTCATAATTCTCTAATCCTATTCGGCTTTCGTCCTTTCCAGTTGCCCAAGTTATCATCTTTTCCAACAATGAATCGAGGCGAAAATCGAAATAAAATTTACTTTCTCATAACTACTCATAATCATTTTGGGGAAATTAATAAATTGTTTGAAATAAATTAATTCATTAAATTTAATAGCATTCATTTAAAGTTCAATTTATTTTTTGAAAGCACTACTTTAAAATATGAAATTTATCTTAAAATTCAATATTTGCAAAGTAAAGATTTACCTAAATCTTAGCCTAATTAAATTGTGAAATTTGTAATTCCAAAGATATTGTCCTCTTTAAAATCGCTAGTCAGACATACGATATGATTTTTTTCGCTGCTCGATAAAAGGGAATAAAGTTACTTTGACTTCTAACTGAAATTAGCGGTACCATTGTTTTCCCTTTTTAACGACTCTCCCTTTGCTATTCGTAATCCATAGACACATGCATAGCTTAGGCGCATAATTTTTGCCACAATCATTAGAAGTAGTTACAAAATATGCAATTTAGGTAATGGAATCCCCAATTAACCTCCCTACTTGTTTATTTAATTTATTAAAAATTAGATTACTAACCTACATTTTGTTTGTAAATCAAATAGTCGTAAGGGATTAGGAGATAGCTCAAATGGTTGATATTATCTTCTCCAGACGTAAAATCCTAAGTTTAATCCCATGGTATAATAATAATAATAATAATAATAATAATAATAAGATAGTCTTAAAAAGAATTACCATAGCGTATACCTTAATTTGTTGTCAAGGAACTCTAGTTTGATTGGTAATTTAGGTGTGTATTCGTAAAAATCGGGTTACTAAGTTACAATTTTGTTAGATTGCCGTAACAAGGATTACTATAACATACCTTTGTATTTGAAGAAATCATGGTATTGCAACATATATTTGTTAAAATCAAATTAGAATAACATATTAATTTTTTGAAATAAATTAATTCATTAAATTTAATAGCATTCATTTAAAGTTCAATTTATTTCGTGAAAGCACTACTTTAAAATGTGAAATTTATCTTAAAATTCAACATTTGCAAAGTAAAGATTTACCTAAATCTTAGCCTAATTAAATTGTGAAATTTGTAATTCCAAAGATATTGTCCTCTTTAAAATCGCTAGTCAAACATACGGTATGATTTTTTTCATCATTCAATGAAGGGGAATAAAGTTACTTTGACTTCTGGCTGAAATCAGCGGTACCATTGTTTTCCCCTTTTTTGTACGACTCTCTCTTTGCTATTCGTAATCCATAGACACATGTATAGCTTAGCCGCATAATTTTTTGCCACAATCATCAAGAAGTAGTTACAAAATATGCAATTTAGGTAATGGAATCCCCAATTAATCTCCCTACTTGTTTATTTAAATTATTAAAAATTAGGTTACGAACCTACATTTTGTTTGTAAATCAGATAGTTTTAAGAGATTAGGAGATAGCTCAAATGGTTGATATTATCTTCTCCAGACGTAAAATCCTAAGTTTAATCCCATGGTATAATAATAATAATAATAATAATAATAATAATAATAATAATAATAATAATAATAATAATAATAATAATAATAATAATAATAATAATAATAATAATAATAATAATAATAATAATAATAATAATAATAAGATAGTCTTAAAAAGAATTACCATAGCGTATACCTTAATTTGTTGTCAAGGAACTCTAGTTTGATTGGTAATTTAGGTGTGTATTCGTAAAAATCGGGTTACTAAGTTACAATTTTGTTAGATTGCCGTAACAAGGATTACTATAACATACCTTTGTATTTGAAGAAATCATGGTATTGCAACATATATTTGTTAAAATCAAATTAGAATAACATATTAATTTTTCAGTTATGTCTCAATACTTATTTAAATTCACTACATAATATTAAAATCAAACTAAAATAACATATTGGTTTTTCAATTACGTCTCAATACTTATTTGTATTAAGTATGAATAAAAGATTGCAAATAGGTTGCTAACGACATACTAAAAAGAAAAATAGAAAAAGAAAAACGAAAATGGCTTTCGCATGATATCCTTCCCCACCGTGTATTGGTTTATGAAAGAGCGGGACTCACCAATGTTGCGATATAAGTTTCTACCCTTTTCCTCAACTTTGTTATGTGTGTGCAATTAGATAACTACTGATCATAAAACTATAATTAATTAATTTATTTATTCATTAATATTGCAAATGTTGTTTTTAAATGAAAAATGCCATTATCTTACTATGTTCATAATCGATCACAATATAATATCTAGACCATAATAATTGTATCGTACACATAAAAATATGGAGGAGGGGTTAGTCTGGTTTTGTTGCTTGTGGATACTGTATATTAATATTTGATAATCAACTCCCTCTCCTTTTACGAAGGATGTTATATATATATATATGAATGTATGTATATATGTACATGAATGTATGTATATGTATTCATATATATATATATGTATATATGAATGTATGTATATGTATTCCCTCTCTTTTTTTTCATATGATAATGTAATATAATTCGTAGTTGAATATTTGATAGTTGAATGTAGAGTTTAAGTATGAGTGGCCCAATTTAGTTGGTGTGGATACAGAAGGAGACAAAGCTATAATTGAAAAAGGCAATCCCTTGGTTATTGTTTTCGTTTAAAAAGATGAAGTTGTTCTATATGATCTCTACTATAATCACGTGTATGTTCTCCTCGATCAGAACCACAAAGTCCAGTCTATTCCGCGGGTGGGATGAGAAAAAATGTATCAAAGCTATAACCCAAAAAATAAATTAATGAGTTTATCCTTCCCTACAAATGTAGCTGAAATTATGTCTTCTATGAGACTTTTATTGCTATAAAATGAAAAAAGAAACTCTACAAAGTGATTTGGTCGAACAACTGTAGACCGTAGTTTAAACAACTTGTAGCAACGTTATATTCAATCCCTAAACATGATCTTCTTTTCGTCATAGCACTAGTGGTTTATAATCTTGTTTTCTTGATAAGTCTTTGTGACAATTTTTGTTGGACAAACATAAATCATGATGATAATCTTGAATTAAAGAGGAATAACATCCACTTGACTGTTAAATGTAAGTATATTCAATGACTATCAATCAATTCACATATATAGGGAAATAGCTTATGGACATCACATGAGCACTTATTACATTGCTATATGACTCTTTCTAAAAGCACAAAATATCTTCTTATTAAGCATAACCCAAAAATCCCTTCATGGTTACATTAGAGGAAAAAAATGATGTTCCGACATGATGATAAAAATTTTAGAATTTTATAGCTTATGACTTTTACCTTGCAACGCTAACGGCAAGCATATAACTTAACAAATCTATCTATTTTTCAATTTAGTCTAAATTAACACAACATATTTTTAATGAATAACAAAAAAATCAAAAACCAAAACTTGTGGAAAAAAACTGAAACCCAAATATCGAAAAGTGATAAGGTTCAATAATTTTACATATTGGAGTTAATAGCTTTTTAGCTCTAGAAGTTAAAAAATGTGAATTAAAAAATTCAAACAAATTAGTTTTTTAAACCCAAAACGAAAATTTAAAAGTCCAAAAGTGAAAAAGTGTGGGAAGCAGAGAACTGAAAAAAGAGCGAACACATCATTTTGATTGCAAAGGAAACTTAGAAAAAAAAAAAAAAAGAGTAGCTGTAAAACTGTGTAATTGAATAGTTTTTTTAGTTCTAGAAATTTAAAAATTTTAACTTGAGAATTCGAATTGTTTAACACAATTTGGTTTTAAAATTTTTTGTTTTAGACGAATAGCATCGAAAGATAAACAATGTCTAGATCAGGAAAAAAGAAAGAAAGAAAGAAAAAGACGGATCAGGCTAAAAGATTATATTTCCCTAATGACCACCCCATGAACAAGGACGTTGAGAAATCCCTAGCATAATATATTTAACGAATAACAAAAATCAAAAATCAAAACTTGAATTTAAAAAATATGAAACCCAAATGTCCAAAAATACTCAAGTTTTATGATTTCAACTGTTTAATTTAATAGATTTTAGATCTTAAAATACAAATATGTGAACTCAAAAAATCCAACTGAATTCTCACCTCTAACCCGATCGAATAATTTTTTCGACTTGAAGTGAAAAAAAATAAAAATTCAAAAGCGAAAAGGTGTGATTAGTATAGAAATGAAAAAAAGAGTACACATCATTTTGATTGAGAAAGAAGAGGGGGGGGAACTATTCAATTTTAACAAATATTTATTATATATTATAAAATTTGTATTGTAAAAATAGTGGGCAATATAGTTGCTTGCACGGCATTATTTTACTAATAATATAAAAAGAGGAACTTTTTTCTTTTCCTTTTTCCCCCCTAATGAAATGATTTTCTTTCTGACTTTCTCCTTTTCTATTTCTTTAATAATCATGTCTCCTAATAATCAAATTGAAAGTTTTGGGATTAGGGGATAACTCAAGTAGTTGAGTCTATATTCCCCCAACGTGAGGTCTTAAATTCAATCCCATGGAGTGGGAATTTAACAAAAAAAAAAAAAAACTTTCATCTAGGGTAGAAATTGGTATATCCCTCAATGTGAGGTCCTAAATTCAATCCCATGGAATAGGGATTTATCCAAAAAAAAAAAAAACTTTCATCTAGGGTAGAAATTGGTTTTAAATTTCTAGTATTCTGATTTTTAGGGGAAAAAACTACTCAATCCAATACTAAAAGTCTTACAACCAAATTGTGTTAATCAATTTGAATTTCCAGGTTCAAACATTTAAGTTTTTAGAACCAAAAAGAACTATCCAATTACAAAATTTTACATGTAATCAATTTTTTTTTCCAATTTTCATTTGCAATCAAAATGATGTGCTGTCTTTTTTGTCACTTCTTTACTAACTACGCCTTTTTGTTTTTGGACTTTAAAATTTTTTCATTTGGAGTTCAAAAAACTAATTCGTCTGAATTTTTTATTTTTACATTTTTGAACTTCTAGAGCAAAAAGAACTATTAAATTGAGCATTTAAAATCATTAAACTTCATCGCTTTTCGATATATGGGTTTCATTTGTTTTCAAGTTTTTATTTTTTATTATTTTATATTTGTTAAATATACTCTGCTAATTTAAATTAAATTAAAAAATAGATAGATTTGTTAAATCGTATTTTGTTAATTTAGACTAAAATTTGAAAATTGATATGGAAAGTTGAACAAAAATAAATATAAATATGTAATGTTAACTTGTCTATTAATTTTTTGACACCAACTTAATAAAAGGTTAATAAGTGGTGAAAATTAAATATGAGGATTAGCAAGTGTCACTCCATGTAAAAGTTATGGTTATTAAATAGAATTGACCCTTATTAAAATCAAATTAGAATAATGTATTGGCTATTCAGTTATGTCTCTATACTTATTTACATAGAACTGAGTACGTATAAAAGCTTGCAAATAGGTTGCTAATACACACTGGAAAAAATAGAAAAAGAAAAAAGAAAATGGCTTCCGCACTATATCGTCCTTACCCACCGTGTGTTGGTTTATGCGGAAGCGGGACTCGCCAATGTTGCGATATAGGTTCTACCCTTTTCCTCAACTCTACTATGTGTGTGTAATTAGATAACTACGATCATAAATCTATAATTTCTCAATTTCTTTATTCATCAATATTACAAGTCTTGTTCTTAGGTTCGAAAATGAAAAATGTCATGATCTTACTATGTTCATAATCGATTATAATATAATATCTTAGATCAAAATGATTGCGTCATATATACAGAAATATGGAGGCAGGGGCTTGTTCATGGTTTTGTTGAATGTGGATACTGTACATTAATATTTGCTAATCAACTCCTCTCCGTTTATAAAGGATGTTGCAGAAGGAGGTAGAAATAAATTGATATTGGCAAAGTATTTCATTCTTCTATATATATGTATGTATGCGTTTGTATTTCTTCTTTTTTTCTTCATATAATAATGTAATATATTTAGGTTGTACTATTCATCAATTCCCAAACTCATGAATATTTGATGGTCGAATGTAGGGTTTAAGTATGAGTGGCCCGATTTAGTTGGTGCGGATACAAAAGAAGCCAAGGCTACAATTGAAAAAGACAATCCCTTGGTTACTATTGTTTTCGTTCAAAAAGATGAATTTGTTACGGATGATCTCCGCTGCAACCGCGTGTTTGTTCAACTCGATCAGAACCAAAAGGTCTGGACTATTCCGTGGGTGAGATGAGAAAAAGTGTACGTATATATATACCTATATATATATTTATATATATCCCAAAAAAATAAATTAAAGAGTTCCCTCCCTACGAATGCAGTTGAAATTATGTCTTCTATGAAACTTTTATTGCTATAAAATGAAGAAAATCGTTTAACGAAGTGACTTGGTCGCGGCCCCATAGACCCTTGTTTAAGCAATTGCAAGCAATGATATATTCAATCACCAGACGTGACCTTTTTTTTGTGATAGTACTAGTATTCTACGATCTTGTTTTCCTGATGAGTCTTTGTGACAACTATCGCTAGACATAATTAAATCGAGGTGATAATCTTGACTTAAAGAGGAATAACATTCACTTGACAGGTTAATGTCTATAAATTAAATAAATATCCATCAATTCGCATATATAGGGAAATAACTTAAGGATTTGTACTTTCCTTTTTTTAAAATCCTCAATATACATCCACCCAAATCTCAAATTTTTAGTTTTTCTCCTGTTTTTCTATTAATATCAAATTTTACCAAAGAAAGCATTATGCTGGAGGACATTCTTATCCTTTTATTATCAAAGCAAAAAAGTAAAAGAAAAGTATAAAATAGTTAATGAAGTCATTCAATAAAAATATCTACAATCAAATCGCTCATAACTAGAGTATAACCCATGTAAAGCAAAAAAGTAAAAGAAACGGATAAACTAATTAATAAAGTCATTCATTAAAAAAACTGCAATTGCTAAGAAAAAAGAGTAGTTTTAGAGCTTGAACTTTACAAAATATAGAAGTAAGCGTTTGAATTTTAAAACCATTAATATAAGGATTTGAACTTATGAAAAAGTAACGTTTTACACAACATTAAGTAACAGTGTTAATTTTTCGCTTATGTGGCATTTTTTTCCCTTCCAAATATTAGGTGGCATTTTATTTTTCTTCAATAGTTTAGGTGAAATTTTCTTAAATGGCATTCTAATTCTATATGGCATACGCACACAAAGTTATAAATTATATGGTATCTTGTTTATGTGCACATATATAGATTTTGGACATTTTTTGTGAGCTTTGTGATTAAAATTTACATTTTTTCTATTACTAAATATAAGAAAGTTTATTTATAATTAAAATTGAAAAAATATAAATTAATTGCGCAATTTAACTACTAAATATAACAAACTTAAATATATCACAATAAACCATACATTAACATGTAAACTATTTATAATTTCTAAAATGAGCATATATTTATAGGGTTTATTTTTTATTTTACTATTTTCTTATTTTTTATGCTAAAACTAAACAATTAATTTATATTTTTAAAATTTTGAACATATATTAACTAACACAAAAAATATATTGATTAAGTTATTGTTAGCTAAATATTCATTATTGATTTTAATGATGAAAATATATATATGCATTATTTGACTGAAAAGCTTCTTGTGAAAATGAGATGATATCAATATGAAGCTTTGAAAGATATGAAGATGTGCAAAAAGCCTTATTTGAAGGAAGAAAAGATGAGAAGGCATAAGAAGGAGAAGAGAAGCCATAAGGGGTACCGGATTTGTTTTTCTTCTTGCTCTTTTTGTGAAATGCTTATATATTATGTGGACTTGGCTCAAAATCTTTTTCTTATTCATAGCAAAAACTTTCAAGTCTTGCACATTTGAAATAACATATGCACAAATGTATTTGAATGCACACGTAGAGTTAAAATAAGTTTTTGGGGCGTTTCAATTCACAACATGTGCTTACCAAATTATTCAAAATGATTTGGAGTTGTGAAATTTGCATTTTAAATGATCTTTGCAAAAATCTAGCTTTACTTCACATTCTGGAGTGGCCGGACACCCCAGCCGGTCGACCGGCTGACCTGGGTGGATTGCCCGGCCAAAACAGAGAGATGAAGGGAAAAGCCGGACCCCCTAGCCGGTCGACCGGCTAAGGCGTCCGGCCTAGTCAGAGAAGGAGAAGGGTAAGCCGGACAACCCAGCCGGTCGACCGACTGAACGGGTACTGTAATAAATGCACTAGCCGTTTATTACCGTTCTGCTGAAAAAAAATCACTCCTTCTTCACCTACCATAAACCCTTCCCCTAAATCTCTTTAAATACTCATTCAATACACTTTCTAATCATCAAATTGAAGTGTGCTAAAGTGTTTATCATCATTCAATCCATCTTTGAGCCATTCTTGCAATATATTTGAGCTTTCAAGAGCTTATTCATGTTCTTCTTGAAGAAAATCTCATATTCAATCTTTTCTTCTTCTTGAGTACATACACACTTTGAGAGCTGTAATCTTTGTAAGATTTATTCATTAAAGCTTGTAAAGTGTGGGGAAATTCTATAGAGTAAATCTCTTGGGTTCTTTGAAGTTAGGCTTCAAAGAGGTTATAAGAACTTGGTTTGTGCTTCACCAAGTTTTGAAGAAGCATCTTAGTGGAGATCTTTGAAGTCCTAAGGGGAGCTTCCTTGGGTGGTGGACGTAGGCTTGGCCGAACCACCTTAAAATCGTTTGTTTCTCTTCTCCTTACACTTCTAATTTTATTCCTACTTACCTTGCTTATCTTGTGTTTGATATATTGATTGTTAGAAGTTGAAAATTTTCTGTAAATTTTAAAAAACGAAAATTAGTATTAATATCTTAATTCACCCCCCCTCTTAAGATATTTGCACCCACAATTGGTATCAGAGCTAGGGTTCTACATATAGTCTAACAACTAGTAGAATTTCTAGCAAATATGGAGGGAATTTCTATCAAACAAGCACCCCCTTTTGATGGAACAAATTATGCATTTTGGAAAATGAGAATGAAAGTGTTCATACAATCACATGACTATAAAGCCTGGAAAATCATAGAAAATGGGCCTACCTTACCTATAAAATTAGAAGGTGACAGGAGAATACCCAAACCAGAAAATGAATGGAATGATGAAGATATTAAATTATTTGAGTTAAATCAAAAAGCATTACATTATTTACTTAATGCTATGAATGCCACTGAATTTGCTAGAGTAATGGGTTGCACTTCGGCTAAAGAACTTTGGGATCAATTAGAAGTAACTTATGAAGGAACTAGCCAAGTGAAAGAATCTAGGATTGCTATGCTTGTACATATATATGAATTATTCAAGATGCTTCCAAATGAAAATGTTGAACAAACGTTTTCTAGATTTGTTGAAATCACTAATGGTTTGATAGCTCTTGGTAAAGATTATTCAAATGTAGAGAAGGTAAGGAAAGTGCTAAGGAGCTTGCCATCATCATGGCAACCTAAAGTCACGGCAATAAAGGAAGCAAAGGACTTGAATACATTAGAGCTCAATGAGCTCATTGGGTCACTCATGACTCATGAGCTTGAGATAAAAGATCATGAAGAAGAAGAAAGGAAAGCAAAGAAGTCCATTGCTCTCGTTGCATCAAATATCCATCAAGTGATGATGAAGAAGATGATGAGGACCTGGAAGATGAAGAAGTTGTACTTCTAGCCCGAAATTTCAAAAGGTTTATGAAATATAGAAAGATGAGGAAAGGAGCTTCTTCAAGCAACACAAATTGGAAGAAGAAAGGAAAAGAAGGCAAGGAGTTCAAAAAGATAAAAGATGCAAAAGATGAGTTAAAATGCTGTAATTGCAACAAGCCGGGACATATAAAAGCAAATTGTCCTAAGCCCTCAAAGAAAAATGAAGGAAAGGCGCTCAAGGCCACATGGGACTTCTCCGAAACCGAAGAAGATGAGGAAGAACATCATGAGGTAGCCAACTTTTGCCTTATGGCCAATGAGGATGAGGTACTATCTTCACCATCTTTATTTATTTATTGTTCATCTAGTGAAGAAGAGGAAGAAGAATGTAGTTTTGATGAACTAAAAGATGTATTTGCTAAATTACATGATGATTTATCCTTAGCTTTGGCAAAAAAAAAGCAAATGCATAAAAGTTTAAAACTTGTTCTTAATGAAAAGGAAATCTTGGAAAAGAAAAATGCCTCTCTTATTGAAAAAGTAGATATCTTCGAAAAAGAAAACAATTCATATGCCGAGGATTTTATAAAAATTGAAAAAGAGGTTAAATATTTGAAAAAGAAAAATATGGATTTGAATGGAATTATTCAAAAATTTACCAATGGCAAAGAAAATTTTGAAAAACTTCTTGGAAGTCAAAAAATGTCTTTTGATAAGAGTGGTATTGGATACAAACCTAGTATTAATCAAAAATATTTCAAAACCTATTTTGTCAAGGCTTCTACCTTTACCTCCTATTCTCCACCAAAGTCAAATGTTATTTGTACCTATTGTGAAAAGAAAGGACATGTATCTACTCATTGTTATTACAAGAAAATTCGTGATAAGGGATCACATGTTCTGTATTGGCAAAGACCTAAATGGGTGGTCAAAAACAAAAAGTAAACTAACGCCAAGACCCAAGGTGTTGGGGACCCCAAAATAAAGAATTGCATTTGAATTTCATGTGTGTAGGTATGCAATGCAAGCAATTCAAACAAAATAAAATGGATCTTGGATAGTGGTTGTTCCAAGCACATGACGGGGAACTCTTCACTTTTCTACAAACTAAAGAGGACAAAAGGAGGAGATGTTACCTTTGGGGACAATGGCAAAGGAAAAATTATTGGAAAAGGAAGCATTGGTAATGAAAATTCTCTTGCTATACACAATGTCCTACTAGTAGAAGGTCTAAAATTTAATCTACTTAGCATTAGTCAATTATGTGACAAAGGTCATAAAGTCGTTTTTCAATCGTCTAAATGCCTTGTGTATGAATGTGGAAATGAAAATGTGTTATTTGTAACTAAGAGAAATGAAAATGTTTACACTGTTAAAATTGATCAACTTATATGTCAACATGTTAAATGTTTATCTGTTGTGCATGATAATGCTTGGTTATGGCATACAAGATTAGGACATGCTAGCATGAGCTTATTGAATGATTTGTCAAAGCATGATCTAGTTAGAGATCTAAATGCCTTGTGTATGAATGTGGAAAGGAAAATGTGTTATTTGTAGCTAAGAGAAATGAAAATGTTTACACTGTTAAAATTGATTAACTTATATGTCAACATGTTAAATGTTTATCTGTTGTGCATGATAATGCTTGGTTATGGCATACAAGATTAGGACATGCTAGCATGAGCTTATTGAATGATTTGTCAAAGCATGATCTAGTTAGAGACCTACCAAAGCTAAAATTTGAAAAAGATAAAATCTGTGATGCTTGCCAACTAGGAAAACAACATAAAACATCCTTCAAATCCCTAAATAAAGTTTCAACAAATAGAGCATTACAACTACTACATATTGATTTGTTTGGACCCATTGATGTGGCAAGCTTAGGAGGATCTAGGTATACATTTGTTGTAGTTGATGATTACACTAGATTTACATGGGTTATGTTTCTTGCACATAAAAATGATGCCTTCAATGAATTTGCAAGATTGTGTAGAAAAGTGCAAAATGAGAAAGGCTATTTTATAACTTGCATTCGTAGTGATAATGGCACCGAATATGTGAATACTCCTTTCATGAACTTTTGTGATGAACATGGCATTGAGCATAACTTTTCAGCCCCTTGTACTCCTCAATAAAATGGGGTAGTAGAGAGGAAGAATCGTACATTACAAGAAATGGCAAGGACTATGCTAAAAGAACACAACTTACCAACATATTTTTGGAGTGAAGCCATAAATACTGCATGCTATGTGCAAAATACAGTATTGATTAGACCTATTTTAAACAAAACTCCATATGAACTATGGCATAGCAAAACACCTAAAATATCATACTTCAAGGTATTTGATTGTAAATGTTTTATTCTAAACACTAAGGACCACTTAAGAAAATTTGATGCTAAATCCGATGAAGGAATATTCTTAGGTTATTCCACAAAGAGCAAAGCATATAGGGTATATAATAAGAGACCTCTTATTGTAGAAGAATCAATACATGTTACATTTGATGAGACTAATCTATTTGAGCCGAGAAAGGAAATTGATGATGTAGGTTATCTTTTGGAAAAACAACACTTGAAGATCCAACTCCAAAAGACAAAGAAAAACCAACGAAGCAAGAAGAAGAACTTCAAGAAAGGAGATCTCAAGCAAATGAGGAAATCAAACATTGCTCAAACAAAGATGATGAAACAAAAGAACCTCATGAAGATCTACCAAAGAGTTGGAAGTTCGTGAGAAACCATCCTCAAGATCTTATTCTTGGTGATCCAAATGAAGGTGTAAGAACTAGGCGTAATATTAGTACTTCTTGTGAGCATCATGCATTTATTTCTCATATTGAACCCAAAAATGTAAAAGAAGCTCTATTAGATGAAAATTGGATAATGGCAATGCAAGAAGAACTCAATCAATTTGAGAGAAATAAAGTTTGGAAGCTAGTTGAAAGACCTAAAGATAGACCGGCAATAGGAACCAAATGGGTATTCAGAAACAAACTAGATGAAGCCAGAATAGTGACTAGGAATAAGGCTAGACTAGTTGCACAAGGATACAATCAAGAAGAAGGAATTGATTATGATGAAACTTTTGCTCCTGTAGCTAGACTTGAATCCATTCGTATGTTACTTGCATTTGCATGTCACATGGACTTTAAGCTTTATCAAATGGATGTGAAAAGTGCATTTTTAAATGGATTCATTGAAGAAGAAGTTTATGTTGAACAACCCCCCGATTTTGAAGATTTATGCTTTCCTAATCATGTTTTTAAACTAAAAAAGGCTTTATATGGCTTAAAGCAAGGTCCTAGAGCTTGGTATGAAAGACTTAGTGGATTTTTGATAGAAAACAATTTTGAAAGAGGAAAACTTGATTCAACCCTATTTATCAAAAGAAAAGACAATGACATTCTACTTGTCCAAATCTATGTAGATAATATAATTTTTGGTGCTACTAATGTTTCCTTGTGTGAGAATTTTTCAAAGTGCATGCACAAGGAGTTCGAGATGAGCATGATGGGAGAATTAACTTTCTTCCTCGGACTCCAAATCAAACAAGCAAAAGAGGGGATCTTCATAAATCAAGCCAAATACACCGAGGAAATCATCAAGAAATCTGGACTTGAAGATGCAAAGGAGATTGGAACTCCCATAAGCCCCTCAACAAAGCTAGATAAAAATGAGAAAGGTAAATCAGTAGACGAGAAGAAATATAGATGTATGATCGGTAGCCTATTATATTTAACTGCCTCTAGACCTGATATCATGTTCTTAGTGTGCTTATGTGCTAGATTTCAATCCAATCCTAAGGAAATTCACTTAACAGTTGCAGTGTGCTTATATGCTAGATTTCAATCCAATCCTAAGGAAATTCACTTAACAGCTGTTAAAAGAATAATTAGATATCTTAAGGGAACAATTAATTTAGGGCTTTGGTATGCTAAAGGAACGTCATTTGATCTATGTGATTTTTCTGATGCTGACTATGCTGGTTGCAAAGTAGATCGTAAGAGCACTAGTGGAACATGCCAATTCCTAGGACATTCCTTAGTATCTTGGTCTTGTAGGAAACAAAATAGCGTTGCTATTTCTACCACCGAAGCTGAATATATTGCAGCTGGTAGTTGTGTGGCTCAAATATTGTGGATGAAACAAAATTTACTTGATTATGGATTGAAGTATGATCATATTCCTATATATTGTGATAATACTAGTGCAATTAATCTTACTAAAAACCCAATTCAACACTCAAGAACTAAGCATATTGAGATTAGGCACCATTTCATTAGAGATCATGTACAAAAAGGTGATATAATTCTTGAATTTGTTGATACTTTACATCAAGTTGCTGATATTTTCACTAAACCTTTGCATGAGGATCAATTTTGCAAGATTAGGAGAGAAATTGGAATGATAAAATGTGGTTAAATGGCATATATATGTGTTTATGTGGCTTGGGTATGAAAAAAAAGAAATTTGTGCACCTTCTGACCCAGCCGGCCGACCGACTAAGGCCTTCGGCGTCTGGCTAAAACACAACTTTTTAATATGCTCTCTGATCCGGTCGGTCGACCCTCGCGACCAGCTGGTTGACCGACTGAACGCGGACAGGGTTAAAAATTGGGGATTTTCACCCAAAATTCACTACATTTTATTATATTTTTTAAACCCTAGCCAAAACTCTCTAAAACCCATCTCAAAATCTTCAATTTTCAACCGTTTTCTTCCAAATTTCTTCTTAACATTTGATTGCCCACTTCAAAAACAAAGTTTTTCAACGATTATTCTTGCAAAAACAACGCAAAATCATGGTGAATCCAAGGGGAAGAAGTCAAGCACGTGGGAGAAAAGGGAAAAGGCCAAGAACTCAATCTCCTCCACCACCACCACCTCCGGTATCCAAGATTCAAGGCAAGCAATCAATTTTATACTGTAAATATATCGTGGACTCTGACTTTGCTGGCACCGATATCTTGCCTTTATTTGATAGATGGTCTGCGTTTCTACATCTACATTGTGATGTGCAAGATAAATTAGTAATTGAGTTTTATGAAAATCTAGAGATACATTGTAGAAGCCCAAAACTTGAATTGTCTTTTACAGCCTATGGGGTAAAGTTTGTGCTTAAGGAGGAATTTTACATGAAATATTTCATATACCTATTGATGAGGAAGGCCACTATAATAGTCAAGGATGGCCAGAAGGAATTAAGGGAACCGCCACCCCAGGTGAAGTCATAAAATATATGTGGGAGAAAGTAGGGCCTAAGGATCCCAATTTAATTCTTCCATTATTGAGAGATGTTGATGTTAATATGAGACTTGCTCTTAAAATCATAAGTGAAGTAATTCTCCCTAGAAATATCAATGATGGCAAAATTTCAGTCATGGATGCTTATATCTATTATAGCCTTAGGGAGAAAAAGGAGATAGCCTTGCCTTTCCTAATCCTTCAACATATGTTACACATTAGTGGAAAAGATGGAGGAAAAACGACCACTCCTGGTTATGGTATGGCCTTAATGCATATTTTCTCTCATTTCAACATATCTTCAAATACTCCATATAAAGTGTTTGCTTGGAATTTTGCTATGTTGTATATGAACTTCATGGGCATTTATTGGTACAATATGGAGCCCATAAATAGAGAGACCTTCAAAAGTTTGCCCCAAAGCACTCAAGCTGCAATTAGGAATAAGACTAAGAAGGGGACTACTTTTACCGACCCTGTCTTTGGCACCACTGCACAAAACCTTGATGACATACTTGCTGGGGCAGATATCACCTTTGAAGAAGATGAAGGGCCGAAAATTGAGGGTAATCCCGACATAGACATACCAGGAACCACACCCATGGTTGTTAGTACCTCTGAAGAAGAGGAAAATACTGAGGAAGTAACTCTTAGGCGAGTGTTGAGAGAATCTAGGGAGCAAGTGCACATTGATGAGCAACGCCGAAGAGAAATTCGTCGTGGTGCTGGTTCTAACTCGATGGGACAACATGAAGACCCTTATTTGATGGCTCAGATTCTGTCCCAATTACAGGCTTTAAACACTGGTATGGGTGAAATACGGGCTACTATGACAAGCCAATGGGACGAGCTCACTGTTTGGAGGCAACATATTGATTCAGAAGTGGCTGCTATGAAATTAGACATGAGACACTACTTCAAGGATCATCATGATCGTGCACCCTGATTTTCTTCTTTTTTGAAAAACATTTTTCATTCCACTTGAAAACAATTTTTAGTTTTAGTTGATCTTTACATTCTTGAATTTAGTTACCAAGTTATTTCTTTTATACATTTCTTTTCCTGCCTTTATATTGATTTTGATGATGCCAAAGGGGGAGAAGTTATGGTGTAGTTATGGTGCAGTATTTATGCTTTGGTGATATATGCCTTGGTGAATGGTATTGTCTATTTGCATTAGTTTAAATGGTGGATGCATAAGCTCTGTTTGGAGAAGTAAATGGTGAATGGTATGCTTTGTTGATATGTTTACTTGTTCTTGCAAATGAGTTTATGTTTACCTGTTTGTCTTTGCAAATGAGTTTAAATTTGATAGTCAAAGCATTTTCTCAAAAATGCACTTTTTAAAGAAATTAATATATTAAGGGAGAGTACTTTTGTCTCATATCTTAAAAATTTTGTCATCATAAAAAAGGAGAAGGTTGTTAGCTAAATATTCATTATTGATTTTGATGATGAAAATATATATATATATATATGCATTATTTGACTAAAAAGCTTCTTGTGAAAATGAGATGATATCAATATGAAGCTTTGAAAGATATGAAGATGTGCAAAAAGCCTTATTTGAAGGAAGAAAAGATGAGAAGGCATAAAGAGGAGAAGAGAAGCCATAAGGGGTACTGGATTTGTTTTTCTTCTTGCTCTTTTTGTGAAATGCTTATATATTGTGTGGACTTGGCTCAAAATCTTTTTTTTATTCATAGCAAAAACTTTCAAGTCTTGCACATTTGAAATAACATATGCACAAATGTATTTGAATGCACACGTAGAGTTAAAATGAGTTTTTGGGGTGTTTCAATTCACAACATGTGTTTACAAAATTATTCAAAATGATTTGGAGTTGTGAAATTTGCATTTTAAATGATTTTTGCAAAAAGCTGGCTTTACTTCACATTCTGGAGTGGTCGGACCCCCCAGCCGGTCGACCGGCTGACCTGGGTGGGTCGCCCGGCCAAAACAGAGAGGTGAAGGGAAAAGCCGAACCCCCTAACCGGTCGACCGGCTAAGGTGTCCGGCCTAGTCAGAGAAGGAGAAGGGTAAGCTGGATGACCCAGCCGGTCGACCGGTTGAATGGGTGCTGTAATAAATGCATTAGCCGTTTATTACCATTCTACTGAAAAAAAATCACTCCTTCTTCACCTACCATAAACCTTTCCCCCAAATCTCTTTAAATACTCATTCAATACACTTTCTAATCATCAAATTGAAGTGTGCTAAAATGTTTATCATCATTCAATCGATCTTTGAGCCATTCTTGCAATATATTTGAGCTTTCAAGAGCTTATTCATCTTCTTCTTGAAGAAAATCTCATATTCAATCTTTTCTTATTCTTGAGTACATACACACTTTGAGAGCTGTAATCTTTGTAAGATTTATTCATTAAAGCTTGTAAAGTGTGGGGAAATCCTATAAAGTAAATCTCTTAGGTTCTTTGAAGTTAGGCTTCAAAGAGGTTATAAGAACTTGGTTTGTGCTTCACCAAGTTTTGAAGAAGCATCTTACTGGAGATCTTTGAAGTCCTAAGGGGAGCTTCCTTGGGCGGTGGACGTAGGCTTGGCCGAACCACCTTAAAATCGTTTGTTTCTCTTCTCCTTACACTTCTAATTTTATTCCTACTTACCTTGCTTATCTTGTGTTTGATATATTGATTGTTAGAAGTTGAAAATTTTCTGTAAATTTTAAAAAATAAAAATTAGTATTAATATCTTAATTCACCCCTCTCTTAAGATATTTGCTCCCACACTTATATTCCCATAATGCAGAAAGAATATCGAATATTTATATTTGTGTACGTATGTGTGATAGCTTATGATGTATAAGTTTGTGCGTGTGTATATGCCACATAGATTTGGATTGAAATGCAAGAATTACAGCTAAGTTATGAAAGAAAAATAAAACGTGACCTTATATTTGAAAAAGATAAAATACCCCTTAAGCAAAGAATTAATACCGTTATATTTAATGGTGTTTAAAATATTACTTTTTCATAAATTTAAATCCTTCTATTAAAGGTTTTGAAGTTCAAGTCATCAATTCCATACTTTAGAAGTTCAAACTCTAAAATTACCATTTTTCTTAATATGAAAGGAAAAGATAAAAAGTAATTTACTTACAAAATTTGCGTTATGGTCGAGATTATAGGGGAAAAAACCAATTTGCGACTTTTTCTCAATTACCCAACATTTTAGTACAAAATAAAAAATAAAACAAAAATAATAATAAAATTAAATTAAATAATTCCATAAATAAATAAAAAGATAGGTCTACTGATAGAAAGTAATCGATCAGGTGGTTCAGATAAGCTTATCGTGAAGAATAGATAGATGTTGTATCATAGTCAAGCACATCTAAACTCTGTAAATCCCCCATTTGTAGGAGTTTGATTGAATCACAATCTCTTTGTGACAATTTGCGACTTTTTCTTAGTAACCCAACATTTTACTACAAAATAAAGAATAAAGTAAAAATAATAATAAAATTGAATTAAATTGTTCGATAAATAAATAAAAAGATAGGTCTAACGCATTATACCATAACTTGTTTTCCATAAAAGGGCCTGGCTGCTTGCTTCGGTGGTTGTCTTAGGAATCATTTGGATTGATTTTTTTAAAAGTTATTTTCTTATAAAAAAGTGTACATTTTATTTTAATAAAAAGTATTTAAATTTGAAAAAGAAGTAAAATTTGAAAGCTAAAAAATTCAGAATTTTTAGAAGGTAATACAGAAAGATACTTTTTTAAAGGCAATTCATATGATCACTTATTACATTGCTGTACCTACATGTTTAACCTTTTCTAAAAGCCCAAAATATCTCCTTATTAAAAGTAAACAAAAAATCCCTTCATGGTTACATTAGGGGAAAAAATGATGTTCGGTCATGATGATAAAAATTTCAGAATTTTACAACTTATGACTTGTATCTTGCAACGATAACGGCAAGCAAGATAAAAAGAAAACGAAAAAAATTATCCATCGTAATTCTACGAAAAAGTGAAGAATATTTGATATTTAACATTTTCTCTAACATTTTACTGTTTAGTTTCCAAACTCTCCAAGCCCAAGAAATATCTTCACCAATCTAAATTCTATTCCTTAAAAGGCCCAACCCATCTTAATCACTTTACTATAAAAGGTAAGGTTTGGTTTCCTCCCAAGTAAGGATAAATTGCACGGAACCTCCTTTCGATTTGTCTTAAGTGTGCGTTTATCCCCTATGATTTAAAAATTAGCTAGTTACCTCTTGTGCTTTCCAAAAGTGAAGCACATTACCTCCCCCCGTCACTTTTTTCGTTAGATTTAACCGTACATGGGGCACACGCGCCAGACTTGTGACTGGGCTTAGTTTTTTTGTTGTTAAACTTGATTTTTGTATTAAATGACCTTCCTTTTTTGTTTTGAAAAAATATTTGTAAGAGAAAAGACTTGAACCCTTGATCTTAGTTTAAAATATGTAAATTTTAACCAATTATACTACAAACATATTTGCATTTTATTTTGCTACTACAAGTAGATATTTTTATCATTGGAAAATGAAAAATAAGAAAAGAAATTAACCTCCACACTCATCACAACCGCACAACCACCGTCTCATTAATTAAATTAATTATTTAATTAATTTTAATTTTTAATTTTTTGATTAATTAATTAATCAATTATTAAATTTTTAATAATTAATTATTTAATTAACTAATTATTAATTACTCTACGTTTCCAATTAAATAGGGTAAATAGTGCCGTACCCTTGTGGTTTTTTATAAGTACGTCATTCCCCCTTGTGGTTGCCGTAAGTACATCGTTAGCCTGTGGGTTCGAAGGGCAAATTAGTCTTTTTGCATTTCTGTTAGCCAAATCTAATGAAGTTAAAAACATGGGCGTGTGTGCTATTTTGGAAAGCACATGGGGGTAACTAGCTAATTTTTAAATCACAGGGGGTAAACGCACACTTATGACAAAGTAGTAAGGAGTAAGAATAAAATATAGAGACTTAAGTAGTCATGTGAGACTTATGTTTAGCAAATATATTATGTGACTAAATTGGTTTGCTACGTATGAATGTGTACGTGTGATAAGAGAATAACTCGAGTTCACTTTGGATGTTGAATATAAGCTTAAAAAGAAAAACTATAATCTGGTATACATTGAGCTATTTCGCTAATACAGATGTTATGGTTTTGTGATTGTGTAAAGAAAGAAGAAAGATTATTCATGGATACTTTTTTCTAAAAGTCTCAATTGATTTCACTTATGGCAGCCTTGAGATAGTTCGAGGGTTAAGGCAGTGGGCAGACATTACATTATTTATTAGTTGGATTGAGGTAAGGTGGACATCCCTCTAAACCAATTTCCCAAAAGCTACCTTGGACACTACAAGAGATCCCTATACAACTCACTTGGATTCGTTATTTCGGTTTGTATTTAATATTCTGGTAATTAAGTTACATGTGGTTATCCTTTTTGCATGTGCTTGGGAGATGTGGTATCCAGTGTGATGTATGATACCCGTGAATATGGTATATGTGAAGTGTGAAACTTGTGCAATGTGATATGTTCCTTGTACTGTGTGAAAATCCCTGGAGCTGTGCCACCCATCTGGCAGGTGAGATTGCTTTATATATTAGCGTGATATGAAGCGTGTGCCCATGGATGGGAGATGATTCATTGCACGGAAGTGTGGGAGCATGGGTGGCTAACGTGTGCCCTGGTCGGTGGGAGATGATTCACCGTGACAGAAAGATGCCCTAAGTGTGCATGGCCTAGTGTGTTATGTGTGGTATGAAATTACATTATCTATCATGGCTCCAGAGGGTAATTATGTGTTGTAATACATGATGTGTTTTGGGGGGTATCTTCTATATCTAGTTCCAGGTGATAGTTATGTGAATTAAGATGTGATGTGTATGTAAGCGTGACGAAGGATTAGAAATACAGTATCTACGATATACCGTGATGTGCCTCGTACTTGAGCCAGTTGTGCAAGATACTTTTTGCAGTGTGTGATTAATTTATTTTTATGGTGTATATGTGATGTAATCTTGGTTAGTCATACCTATTTTCGTTCTAGGACTAACCTAGGCCTGACTCCGGGTGTCCAGCTTACTGAGCTTTCTTTTGCTCACCCCTTTTATATATATTACAGCAAGGCGGGAGCAATCGTAGTCATGTTTAGCTGTCCTAGTTTTTGAATTCTTTTTGTAGCTCCAGGCCACTTGTTGATGTCGTGTTGTTGGGTTCATTTGTAGTTCTTGACCATATATTCATAGTTCTTGTAAATCGTTTTGACTTTACAAATAGAATTATTAATATTTTTGGGAAATGTAATATATATGTGTATGTATTTCTACTCTCAATAATACCTTGTAATTAGATGGCTTGGTTGATCTATAAATTTTTGAAAGAAGTATTCTCTAAAATGTTATATTGTGTTGTGTTATACTATGCTAGTGCCTTGCAGGCTTAGGTTTGTGGCATGTCATGCCTTGGGGTCAGTAATTTCTGAGTTGGGGCGTGACAGCTGGAGCCTCAATGGCTGTTGAACCCAAATACACCATCCCTCTTAGACTTATCAAGATTTTTCATACTAAGAATTTGGAAGAATGCCATTTTCCCCCATGAGTTTTACTATAAATTCCAAACTCCCCTACGAAGTTATACTTTTACCCATTTTCCCCTATGGTATCAAGTCTCGCAAAACAATGGCTTATCTCTATTTTTTTTTAATATATATTTCTTGTTTTATGTTTTTAAATGTTGGCTTCATTATAAAAAAGTTACAACTTGAGCTGAAAAATGTAAATTTAATTTGTTATACAAGAAGAAGCTTCTGTTCAAATTTTTTCTCAATTTTGTAATATGGCAAATTTTGTATAATAAACTATTTTTATTTTTGTAAATGGTTAGTTGGATCTAAAAAGATAATGCACTAGGATAGGGAAAAAATGATTCAATTTGAAATGTATTTATTAGAAAAAAAAAGTTATTTTTAAAATAAATTTAAATTTTTTTCTAATAGTAATGTATAAGGTAATTTTTGTAAAATTAGTAGCTTTTTATCTTTTTATTCTTATTTTGAAATTATTTTTTGTGATTCTTTATTTTATTATAGAGTAATTTATTGAATGGTTTAATTAAATTTTTTGCAATTGTTTTTTATTTTTTGTTATAAAAATAAAAAAGATAAAAAAACCCATTAATATAAGATTTTGTTTGGTAAATATAATGTCCTGGAGGAATATAAATAAAACTAAAACTTCATAATTTAGAATAAAACTCATGGGAGAAATGGGATTCACTCTTTTATTGTTTAATCGAAAACTATAATCCTCAATATATAGGCATACTATGCTTTACACCACAAAAAATTTTCAGAAGAAGCACCATTATTCATTGCCTTGACTTATTATTATTATTTTTGTATCTAATTAATAATTTAAAAATAAAAAATGAAAATACTTTATTATACAAAATTTGTATTATTTACAAAATTGAGAAAATTTTAAAAAGAAACTTCTTCTTTTATATATATGCACACACACACGCACACATATCTCGAATTGAATCTAATTTTTACCTCCAAGCATAACTTTTTATAATAAGCTAACATTTAAAAACATAAAATAAAAAATAAAAGAATAACTAGAAATAAGGCATTGTTTAACAAGATTTAGCACTCCGGGGGAGAATGGGTAAAACTATAACTTCATGGGGAGTTTGGAATTTATGTTAAAACTTATGGGGTAAAATGACATTCTCCCCTAAGAATTTTGAGTTGATATAATAAAAGAAAAACAAATCGTCTATTAATAGGTACTTAAACTTTGTCATTATTATTTCAAAGTTGAATGTGATTTCCATATGTAGACAAACTTGAAAAAGGTTTAAATTTATATGCAAAAAGAGTCAACGACTGAGGAAGAGCCGAACACTTATCAATTAGGAAAATATGTTTATGAATTCAATACTGATTTCCCGATCCTTAGTCATTAATCCGCAAGTTATCACAAACAATTCATGATTTTAATGGAGTTCATGGCTTTGAAAGTTCAATAGGGAAGAAAATTAAATAGCTTATTAAATTAGTTAATTTAGAGGGGGCAAGAAAGGAAGCTGTTTGAATGTTGATTAGCATTTGCCTTGCCAATGCCTTCATTTTGGCAAAATACAACACGAAAATCTTTAGTTGCTATATGTAGGAAGGGATGGAATGTAAAAGCGAGTTTATTATTAACAGCAAAAGTATGTGTAGAGTACATAGACTCCTATTTTATGGTAAGCAATATTACAACAAATATGCTTCCTATCCAAATTATATGCCCATGATTGAAGCTGAGATTGGTTTGCCGCGTGAATGATTGATGATCGCTAATACTATATGACAGAAAAATATTATATATGAGGCGTGAACTTTCTGCCATTTGACAAATAAAATCTTCAAAAACAAATAAATTCACGACCATACTCTTCTCTGGTGCAATAGTTAAACCCTTTCTGTTTTTGGGAGAAATGTCACAGGTCGAACACATAGGTTGTTTTGCGGAATCTAGCAGATGGAGACTCTTTTGTCTAAATACTTATTGCTTCTTGCTTGGGATGCTCTGCTTCATCAGAGGAACCCTTGTATTTATAAAATTTTCATAGACAAATGAATTGACAACGATACTCCTCTTTCTGTTATTAGGAGAAATGTCACGGTCAAAGGTAGAGGTTGTTTTGCCGAAGTTAGCAGATGGATACTCTTTTGTTTAAATACTCATCGCTTCTTGCTTCGGATTTTTTGCCTCATCGGAGAAACCCCTCCATTTATAGTTGAGATTCGAACAATTTGTCGAACAAAATTTGATTGCTTCGGCCATGCTTATATCTTCAATGTTAAATGCTTGTACAAGAGTTTGCTTCCAAAGGGATGGTGCACCATGCTTTGAGTTTTCCTCCATTCCCATAGCTCCAAGTGAGCTTTATTATTCACAGAACTTGCTATGTATAAATATGCAACCCAGGACCATGGAAAAGTGCAGAGCATAGTAAGTTAGAAAATGGAGTTCACTAAACCAGTTAAAATTCTCTTCTTGTTCGCATACTTCCTTCTGGTTTCTGATCTGTTTTTCCTAGCCACAGCTGAATCTTCAACTTACATTGTCCATATGGACATATCTGCTATGCCCAATGGCTATGATAGCCCCCACCATTGGTACTCCTCCGCCATTGAATCTGTCTCACATGATAACAAACCATCGAGGCTCCTATACACTTACAGCAACGCTATTGATGGTTTTTGTGCTATTCTGTCTCACAATGAACTGGAAGCTCTTAAGGAATTTCCAGGATTTGTCTCTGCTTATAGAGATAGAACTGTAAGCCTTGACACTACTCATACGTTCGAGTTGCTTTCTCTTAATCCTGTATCAGGACTGTGGCCAGCTTCAAAATTCGGAGACGGTGTCATTGTTGGTGTCATCGACAGCGGTGTGTGGCCGGAAAGTTCGAGCTTTAAAGATGATGGGATGTCTCCAATCCCAAGCAGGTGGAAAGGAACATGTGAGGGAGGACAAGACTTCAACTCCTCGTTATGCAACTCAAAGCTTATTGGTGTCCGATATTTCAACAAGGCGATGATAGCTGCACACCCAAACATAACACTGACGAATTCTGGAAGGGACACTGATGGGCATGGGACACACACTTCCTCTACTGCAGCTGGAAATTACATAGGAGGTGCTTCCTGTTTTGATTATGCTGCTGGAACAGCCAGAGGAATGGCACCACGGGCTCATGTAGCTACGTATAAGGTCCTGTGGGGGGAGGAAGGAGGCCAGACTTGCGACATTCTTGCTGGTATGGACCAGGCTGTTGTGGATGGAGTAGATGTGATGTCATTATCTTTGGGTTCCACTTATGTTGTTCCTTTTTATGATGATCCGATTGCAATAGCTTCTTTCGGTGCCATGGAGAAGGGTGTCTTCGTTTCTTTAGCAGCCGGGAATGATGGTCCAGCCCCGGGAAGTTTGCACAACGGATTCCCATGGGCGTTGACTGTTGCAGCAGGAACTTTGGATCGATGGCTTGCTGGAACCATCACCCTGGGAAGCGGGGAAATCGTTACGGATGGACAATGTTCCCAGCAAGAGCACTAGTCAGAGATGTCCGTCTTGTCTATGATGGATCGTTATCTGCGTGTAACTCGAGTGCAGCACTGTCTAGAGCCCCTCGTGGAATAATCGTATGTGACACTGGCTTGGTCGATGACCAAAAGGCCCAAATCGATAATCTCTCAGAATCAGGTGTAAATTTTCCTGCTGTTATCTTTATCACAAATGATACACAAATATTCCTGCAGTTCCGCAATGATTTCCCTTATGCTGTAATCAGCCCCAAGGATGCACCGCTAGTTATGAATTACACCCGGGATGTGGTTGACGCTGTCGCCAGCATTGAGTTCCAACAAACAATCGTGGGGGTAAAACCTGCACCGGCTGTTGCTGAATACAGTTCAAGAGGTCCTGCACCTAGCTATCCAGGTGTATTGAAACCAGATGTGATGGCACCAGGGGATTTAGTCCTTGCATCCTGGGTACCAAATGTTCAAGCGTCTTCAATTGGAAAGATTGCTTTATCTGGCGACTTCAATATCATTTCTGGTACATCAATGGCCTGTCCTCATGCTTCCGGAATTGCTGCGCTCCTGAAAGGTGTATACCCGGAATGGAGTCCGGCGGCTGTACGATCTGCCATGATGACCACGGCAAACCCATTGGATAACACTCGACAATACATCAAAGACAGGGGTCTGGGTTACGAAATCGCTACTCCTTTAGCCATGGGGGCAGGGCATGTTGATCCAAACCGTGCGCTTGATCCAGGTCTCATTTATGATGCTACACCACAAGACTATGTCAACCTCATATGCTCCATGAATTTCACGCAGAACCAAACTCTAGCTATCATCCGATCAACAAAGTACAATTGCTCAAATCCATCCTCTGATCTAAATTACCCTCATTTATTGCTCTATATAACAACGATGGAAGCACAAGATCATTGGTTCAAAGATTTCGGAGGACTGTTACGAATGTTGGAGATGGGGCGGCTACGTATGAAGCAATCCTTATAGCACCAGAGGGTTCTGTTGTCGAAGTGTCACCAAAAACCTTGGTGTTTAACAAGAAGTACCAGAAGCTGTGCTACACTTTGACCATTCGTTACGGGAGTAGCGAAGACGGTGATGTCACATTTGGTTCCCTCACTTGGGTTCAAAATACTACTGAGCATACAGTTAGGAGTCCTATCGTGGTGTCACCAATGGTTGAGTAATTAATTGTACTAGTTTATGTGTTTGTGTGTTGCGTCCTCGACGCCTTAGCATGTAAGTTAATCGCACTTGTTTTATGTGTTTTAGAGCAAGTTAATGTTTCTTGCCTTAGTATGTAAGTTAATCGAACTTGTTTTATGTGTTTTAGAGCAAGTTAATGTTTCTTGCTTTTGATGTGTGTGGAATCTAAAACAACATAATTGTAGCAAAAGTGTTTGATGTATTGATTGAAAGAGCAGAACAAGCCACTTGTTCAGTAATTTGGCTAAATTACTTAACGTAAGGAGTGCCTGTCCAAGTGTGATCATGGCCTTGCGATTGTTTTGTGTACTGCTTTTCCATCTATAAGCATACCTGTCAAATCATACCGAGTTGTGGAATTATACACTGAATCATATGGTTCACTATGACTCAATGCAATTAACCGCAGTTCATGTACATCTCTGATTCACGTGCGGATTTGAATTGTTCAACTGGTGAATCGAAATGAATAATAAGCTAGGAATCATGAATCATGTACATTTGATAACTATTTACATGAGGCAGATTGGTTACTAGGATGGATTTGATGCTTTTACAGTGGTGCTGAAGTGTATGTTCCGTGTCTTGGGCAATAAACTTCTGTAGTGAACTCAAGAGTCGAGACAATTATATGGACAGGTAAAATTGTAGTTGGCCCTAGTGGCCAATGAAATTATTCGTTACTAGGCCTAATACTAAAAGGTTGGCTCGAATTCGTTGTTTATGTTGATAATTTTGTTTTCACTCTTGATTTGCTTTATGTATAATATGTTTATATATATATATATATATATATATATATATATATGTATGTATATGAACTGCACTTGGTAAAAATGGTTTCCTTTGAAATGGACGATAGCAAAAATAAGTATTTGTGTTCAAGGAATCAGCCTTTCCTTTTCTGGGTTAATTTCTGTAAATTTTACCTATATACATTGAATTACAAGGTGCTCAAATTGTGCCATTATTTGTTTGATTTGATTGACCAAATTTGTGTTCCTATTTCTGTTTTGTCTTATGTATATAGGATTATTCACGTATGTGTTCATGAATGAAACTCGATGAATAATAATCGCTACCACGTGATTTTTTGTCATAATTATGTCTTGATTTCAAGGTGATATTAGTTTTGACTGATTCAGAATTGGCCTGGAGCTCTCATGATACATCGATTGCTTCAAGCGGGCATTTCATCTGTCTAAATCTGGATTGAAATTTCTTTTCATTTTTACAGTTGAACACCTGCTACCATAACTCCTTAAGGATAAAAGGGATGGAGATTGATGTTAAATTTTGTTCTGATGCAGTTCTTGTGTAAGATAGGCTCAAGGATTATTGATTTTCATGGTTAAAGGCTTAGTGGTTAACAAAATTAAATATGCTCTAACCTTTATCGCTCAATCCAAGGCATCTGGCTGGTCAACAGGGTGTTGGAAAGACAACTGGTGGTGCTAAACTGGCTTTTATGTTAAAAAGAAGGTATCTGTTTGACAGCCTCTTCATCTTTCTGTGTGTGTGAATGCACATCTTTGCATGTGTGTAAAGATAGGTTGATTTAGGCTTTGCTTGAAGTTGATGGTTACAAGAAAGAAAAGAAGGTGTCCAACTTTGTGCAGGTATTTATATTTAGATTATGGTGACCCTGGCATATTAGTTCCTATCCATGGCCAATTTGGTTGCTCTTGGTGGAGAAATCCCCTTTCACTGTTTGGGAGGATTGTCATAGTTATACAGCAGTTGAGCTAGCTCACCTTGCTCTATGCTTTAACCAAGTGTTGCCGACTCTTTTTCCGTATGATAGCAGGGTCAAGGAGAGCTGGAAAATAATGGGACTCAGCAGTGTCCAGAGTCCGGTCGTGGTTGTATCATCTCTGCATATTTGCCAGAAACAAACTATTATTGTAATTCAGACATGTAGCTGGTGTTGCGTCCTCGACGCCTCAGTTATATAAGTTACTTGAACTCGTTTGTGTTTATGGTGACTAAGGCTATCATGATCCAATGCTAATGCTCGCCACAAACTAAGGTGCTGCTTACCATCTTATGCAGTACCGCACGGGTATACTCTTTGCAACAGTGGGGATGCGAGGTATCGAAGAATCGGTGATAGATCAAGAAGAACGAATGTCAGAAAATTGAACAGAATTGAATGTCTCAAATGGAGCTTACAATTGCAACGAAAAGCAAATGTTAAAGGCGCCATATATTCGAAAAGAATTTGACATGATCTTAAATATTTTTGAATTGTTTCTTAAATTTCATAATTCTCTAATCCTATTGCTGTCCTTTCCAGTTGCCCAAGTTATCATCTTTTCCAACAATGAATCGAAAATCGAAATAAAATTTACTTTCTCATAACTACTCATAATCATTTTGGGGAAATTAATAAATTGTTTGAAATAAATTAATTCATTAAATTTAATAGCATTCATTTAAAGTTCAATTTATTTTTTGAAAGCACTACTTTAAAATATGAAATTTATCTTAAAATTCAATATTTGCAAAGTAAAGATTTACCTAAATCTTAGCCTAATTAAATTGTGAAATTTGTAATTCCAAAGATATTGTCCTCTTTAAAATCGCTAGTCAGACATACGATATGATTTTTTTCGTCGTTCGATAAAAGGGAATAAAGTTACTTTGACTTCTAACTAAAATTAGCGGTACCATTGTTTTCCATTTTTTTAACGACTCTCCCTTTGCTATTCGTAATCCATAGACACATGCATAGCTTAGGCGCATAATTTTTTGCCACAATCATTAGAAGTAGTTACAAAATATGCAATTTAGGTAATGGAATCCCCAATTAACCTCCCTACTTGTTTATTTAATTTATTAAAAATTAGATTACTAACCTACATTTTGTTTGTAAATCAAATAGTCGTAAGGATTAGGAGATAGCTCAAATGGTTGATATTATTTCCACCACACGTGAAATCGAGTACAATCCCATGGGACGGAAATTTAACAAAATAATAATAATAATAATAATAATAAGATAGTCTTAAAAAGAATTACCATAGCGTATACCTTAATTTGTTGTCAAGGAACTCTAGTTTGATTGGTAATTTAGGTGTGTATTCGTAAAAATCAGGTTACTAAGTTACAATTTTGTTAGATTGCCATAACAAGAATTACTATAACATACCTTTGTATTTGAAGAAATCATGGTATTGCAACATATATTTGTTAAAATCAAATTAGAATAACATATTAATCTTGCTTATGTCTCAATACTAATTTAAATTAACTACATAATATTAAAATCAAACTAAAATAACATTTTGGTTTTTCAATTACGCCTCAATACTTATTTATATTAAGTATGAATAAAAGATTGCAAATAGGTTGCTAAGGACATACTGAAAAGAAAAATAGAAAAGAAAAACAAAATGGCTTTGGTTCTGCATGATATCCTTCCCCACCGTGTATTGGTTTATGCAAGAGCGGACTCACCAATGTTGCGATATAAGTTTCTACCCTTTTCCTCAACTTTGTTATGTGTGTGCAATTAGATAACTACTGATCATAAAACTATAATTAATTAATTTATTTATTCATTAATATTGCAAATGTTGTTTTTAAATTTGAAAATGAAAAATGCCATTATCTTACTATGTTCATAATCGATCACAATATAATATCTAGACCATAATAATTGTATCGTACACATAAAAATATGGAGGAGGGTTAGTCTGGTTTTGTTGCTTGTGGATATTGTATATTAATATTTGATAATCAACTCCTCTCCTTTACGCAGGATGTTATATATATATATATATATATATATATATATATATATATATGTATATGTATATATGAATGTATGTATATGTATTCCCTCTCTTTTTTTTCATATGATAATGTAATATAATTCGTAGTTGAATATTTGATAGTTGAATGTAGAGTTTAAGTATGAGTGGCCCAATTTAGTTGGTGTGGTGACAGAAGGAGACATAGCTATAACTGAAAAAGGCAATCACTTGGTTATTGTTTTAGTTTAAAAAGATGAAGTTGTTCTATATGATGATAAAAATTTCAGAATTTTACTGATTTATGACTTTTACCTTGCAACGCTAACGACAAGCATATAATTTAACAAATCTATCTATTTTTCAGTTTAGTCTAAATTAACACAACATATTTTTAGGGAATAACAAAAAAATCAAAAACCAAAACTTGTGGAAAAAAACCAAAACCCAAATATCGAAAAGTGATAAGGTTCAATAATTTTGCATATTGGATTTAATAGCTTTTTAGCTCTAGAAGTTAAAAAATGTGAATTAAAAAATTCAAACAAATTAGTTTTTTAACCCAAAATGAAAATTTAAAAGTCCAAAAGTGATAAAGTGTGAAGCAGAGAACGAAAAAAGAGCTTGAACACATCATTTTGATTGCAAAGGAAATGTAGAAGAAAAAAGAGTAAAGAAACTGTAATTGAATAGTTTTTTTATTTCTAGAAATTTAAAAATTGTAACTTGAGAATTCGAATTGTTTTAAAAAATTTGGTTTTAAAATTTTTAGTTTTGGAAGAATAGCATCGAAAGATAAACAATGTCTAGATTAAGAAAAAAGAAAGAAAAAGGCGGATTAAAAGATTATATTTCCTAATGAGCACCATGAACAGGACGTTGAGAAATCCCTAGCATAATATATTTAACGAATAAGAAAAATCAAAAATCAAAACTTGAACTTAGAAAATATGAAACCCAAATGTCCAAAAATACTCAAGTTTTATGATTTCAATTTAATTTAATAGATTTTAAATCTAAAAATGCAAATATGTGAACTCAAAATCCAACTGAATTCTCACCTCTAACCCGATCGAATAATTTTTTCAGACTTGAAAATAAAAATTCAAAAGCGAAATGGTGTGATTAGTCAAAGAAATAAAAAAGAGTACACATCATTTTGATTGAGAAAAAGGGGAGGAACTATTCAATTTTTAAAAATATTTATTATACATTATAAAATTTGTATTGTAACAATAGTGGCAATACAAATATTGCTTGCAGCATTATTTTACTAATAATATAAAAAGAGGAACTTTTTCTTTTCCTTTTCCCCTAACGAAATGCTTTTCTTTGCTTTCTCTTTTCTATTTCTTTAATAATCATGTCTTCTAATAATCAAATTGAAAGTTTTGGGATTAGGGATAACTCAAGTAGTTGAGTCTATATTCTCAACGTTTGGTCGTAAATTTAATCCAATGTTGTTGTAATTTAAAAAAAAAAAAAAAATTTTCATTTTGGGTATAAATTGGTATATCCCCTCCCCCCCCCCCCCAGTGTGAGGTCCTAAATTCAATCCCATGGAGTAGGGATTTATCCAAAAAAAACAAAAAAAAAAAAACTTTCATCTAGGGTAGAAATTGGTTTTAAATTTTTAGTATTCTGATTTTTAGGGGAAAAAACTACTCAATCCAATACTAAAAGTCTTACAACCAAATTGTGTTAATCAATTTGAATTTCCAAGTTCAAACATTTAAGTTTTTAGAACCAAAAAGAACTATCCAATTACAAAATTTTACATCTAATCAATTTTTTCCAATTTTCATTTGCAATCAAAATGATGTGCTGTCTTTTTGTCACTTCTTTACTAACTACGCCTTTTTGTTTTTGGACATTTAAATTTTTCATTTCGAGTTCACAAAACTAATTCGTCTGAATTTTTATTTTACATTTTCGAACTTCTAGAGCTAAAAGAACTATTAAATTGAACATTTAAAATCATTAAACTTCATCGCTGATATTTGGGTTTCATTTGTTCTCAAGTTATTTTTATCATTTTATATTTGTTAAATATGCTCTGCTAATTTAACTTAAATTAAAAATAGATAGATTTGTTAAATCGTATTTTGTTAATTTAGACTAAAATTTGAAAACTTATATGGAAAGTTGAACAAAAATAAATACAAATATGTAATGTTAACTTGTCTATTAATTTTTTGACACCAACTTAATAAAAGGTTAATAAGTGGTGAAAATTAAATATGAGGATTAGCAAGTGTCACTCCATGTAAAAGTTATGGTTATTAAATAGAATTGACCCTTATTAAAATCAAATCAGAATAACGTATTGGCTATTCATTTATGTCTCACTTATTTACATAGAAATGATATAAAAGATTGCAAATAGGTTGCTAATACACACTGAAAAAATAGAAAAGAAAAAAGAAAATGGCTTCAGACTATATCGTCCTTACCCACCGTGTGTTGGTTTATGCGAAGCGGGACTCGCCAATGTTGCGATATAGGTTCTACCCTTTTCCTCAACTCTACTATGTGTGTAATTAGATAACTACTGATCCTAAATCTATAATTTCTCAATTTCTTTATTCATCAATGTTACAAGTCTTGTTCTTAGGTTCAAAATGAAAAATGTCATGATCTTACTATGTTCATAATCGATTATAATATAATATCTTAGATCAAAATGATTACGTCGTATATCAGTAAATATGAGGCGGGGCTTGTTCATGGTTTTGTTGAATGTGGATACGTATATTAATATTTGCTAATCAACTCCTCTCCGCTTATAAAGGATGTTGCGAGAAGGAGGTAAAAATAAATTGATATTGGCAAAGTATTTCATTCTTCTCTATATGTATGTATGTGTTTGTATTTCTTCTTTTTTCTTCATATAATAACGTAATATATTTAGGTTATCTGTTCATCAATTCCAAAACTCATGAATATTTGATGGTCGAATGTAGGGTTTAAGTATGAGTGGCCCGATTTAGTTGGTGCGGATACAAAAGAAGCCAAGGCTACAATTGAAAAGACAATCCTCGGTTACTATTGTTTTCGTTCAAAAGATGAATTTGTTACGGATGATCTGCTGCAACCGCTGTTGTTCAACTCGATCGTAACCAAAAGGTCCGACTATTATGGTGGGATGAGAAAAATGCGTATATATATACCTACATATACATATTTCTATATCCCAAAAAATAAATTAATGAGGTCCCTCCTACGAATGCAGTTGAAATTATGTCTTCTATGAAACTTTTATTGCTACAAAATGAAGAAAATCGTTAACGAAGTGACTTGGTCGCGCCCCATAGACCCTTGTTTAAGCAATTGCAAGCAATGATATATTCAATCACTGAGGTGACCTTTTTTTTTTTTTTTGTGATAGTACTAGTATTCTACGATCTTGTTTTCCTGATGAGTCTTTGTGACAACTATTCGAAAAGAATTTGACATGATCTTAAATATTTTTGAATTGTTTCCTTAAATTTCATAATTCTCTAATCTTATTCGGCTTTCACCCTTTCCAGTTGCCCAAGTTATCATCTTTTCCAACAATGAATCGGGGCGAGAATCGAAATAAAATTTACTTTCTCATAACTACTCATAATCATTTTGGGGAAATTAATAAATTGTTTGAAATAAATTAATTCATTAAATTTAATAGCATTCATTTAAAGTTCAATTTATTTCGTGAAAGCACTACTTTAAAATGTGAAATTTATCTTAAAATTCAACATTTGCAAAGTAAAGATTTACCTAAATCTTAGCCTAATTAAATTGTGAAATTTGTAATTCCAAAGATATTGTCCTCTTTAAAATCGCTAGTCAAACATACGATATGATTTTTTTCATCATTCAATGAAAGGGGAATAAAGTTACTTTGACTTCTGGCTGAAGTCAGCGGTACCATTGTTTTCCCCTTTTTTTTACGACACTCTCTTTGCTATTCGTAATCCATAGACACGTGTATAGCTTAGCCGCATAATTTTTTGCCACAATCATCAAGAAGTAGTTACAAAATATGCAATTTAGGTAACGGAATCCCCAATTAACCTCCCTACTTGTTTATTTAAATTATTAAAAATTAGGTTATGAACCTACATTTTGTTTGTAAATCAGATAGTCTTAAGAGATTAGGAGATAGCTCAAATGGTTGATATTATCTTCTCCAGACGTAAAATCCTAAGTTTAATCCCATGGTATAATAATAATAATAATAATAATAATAATAATAATAATAATAATAATAATAATAATAAGATAGTCTTAAAAAGAATTACCATAGCGTATACCTTAATTTGTTGTCAAGGAACTCTAGTTTGATTGGTAATTTAGGTGTGTATTCGTAAAAATCGGGTTACTAAGTTACAATTTTGTTAGATTGCCGTAACAAGGATTACTATAACATACCTTTGTATTTGAAGAAATCATGGTATTGCAACATATATTTGTTAAAATCAAATTAGAATAACATATTAATTTTTCAGTTATGTCTCAATACTTATTTAAATTCACTACATAATATTAAAATTAAACTAAAATAACATATTGGTTTTTCAATTACGTCTCAATACTTATTTGTATTAAGTATGAATAAAAGATTGCAAATAGGTTGCTAACGACATACTGAAAAGAAAAATAGAAAAAGAAAAACGAAAATGGCTTTCGCATGATATCCTTCCCCACCGTGTATTGGTTTATGAAAGAGCGGGACTCACCAATGTTGCGATATAAGTTTCTACCCTTTTCCTCAACTTTGTTATGTGTGTGCAATTAGATAACTACTGATCATAAAACTATAATTAATTAATTTATTTATTCATTAATATTGCAAATGTTGTTTTTAAATTTGAAAATGAAAAATGCCATTATCTTACTATGTTCATAATCGATCACAATATAATATCTAGACCATAATAATTGTATCGTACACATAAAAATATGGAGGAGGGGTTAGTCTGGTTTTGTTGCTTGTGGATACTGTATATTAATATTTGATAATCAACTCCCTCTCCTTTTGCGAAGGATGTTATATACATATATATATATATATATATATATATATATATATATGAATGTATGTATATATGTATATGAATGTATGTATATGTATTCATATATATATATATATATGTATATATGAATGTATGTATATGTATTCCCTCTCTTTTTTTTCATATGATAATGTAATATAATTCGTAGTTGAATATTTGATAGTTGAATGTAGAGTTTAAGTATGAGTGGCCCAATTTAGTTGGTGTGGATACAGAAGGAGACAAAGCTATAACTGAAAAAGGCAATCCCTTGGTTATTGTTTTCGTTTAAAAAGATGAAGTTGTTCTATATGATGATAAAAATTTCAGAATTTTACAGCTTATGACTTTTACCTTGCAATGCTAATGGCAAGCATATAATTTAACAAATCTATCTATTTTTCAGTTTAGTCTAAATTAACACAACATATTTTTAGTGAATAACAAAAAAAATCAAAAACCAAAACTTGTGGAAAAAAACCAAAACCCAAAAATCGAAAAGTAATAAGGTTCAATAATTTTGCATATTGGATTTAATAGCTTTTTAGCTCTAGAAGTTAAAAAATGTGAATTAAAAAATTCAAACAAATTAGTTTTTTAACCCAAAACGAAAATTTAAAAGTCCAAAAGTGATAAAGTGTGGGAAGCAGAGAACTGAAAAAAGAGCGAACACATCATTTTGATTGCAAAGGAAACGTAGAAAAAAAAGAGAGCAGCTGTAAAACTGTGTAATTGAATAGTTTTTTTAGTTCTAGAAATTTAAAAATTGTAACTTGAGAATTCGAATTGTTTAACACAATTTTCTTTTAAAATTTTTAGTTTTGGAAGAATAGCATCGAAAGATAAACAATGTCTAGATCAACAAAAAAAAAAAGAAAGAAAAAGACGGATCAGGCTAAAAGATTATATTTCCCTAATGAGCACCCCATGAACAGGGACGTTGAGAAATCCCTAGCATAATATATTTAACGAATAAGAAAAATCAAAAATCAAAACTTGAACTTAGAAAATATGAAACCCAAATGTCCAAAAATACTCAAGTTTTATGATTTCAACTGTTTAATTTAATAGATTTTAGATCTAAAAATGCAAATATGTGAACTCAAAAAATCCAACTGAATTCTCACCTCTAACCCGATCGAATAATTTTTTCGATTTGAAGTGAAAAAAATAAAAATTCGAGAGCGAAAAGGTGTGATTAGTATAGAAATGGAAAAAAGAGTACACATCATTTTGATTGAGAAAGAAGGGGGGAACTATTCAATTTTAACAAATATTTATTATATATTATAAAATTTGTATTGTAACAATAGTGGGCAAAACAGTTGCTTGCACGGCATTATTTTACTAATAATATAAAAAGAGGAACTTTTTTCTTTTCCTTTTTCCCCCCTAAGGAAATGATTTTCTTTCTGACTTTCTCTTTTTCTATTTCTTTAATAATCATGTCTTCTAATAATCAAATTGAAAGTTTTGCGATTAGGGGATGACTCAAGTAGTTGAGTCTATATTCCCCCAACGTGAGGTCTTAAATTCAATCCCATGGAGTGGGAATTTAACAAAAAAAAAAAAAACTTTCATCTAGGGTAGAAATTGGTATATCTCCCCCAATGTGAGGTCCCAAATTCAATCCCATGGAGTAGGGATTTATCCAAAAAAACAAAAAAAAAAAACTTTCATCTAGGGTAGAAATTGGTTTTAAATTTTTAGTATTCTGATATTTAGGGGAAAAAACTACTCAATCCAATACTAAAAGTCTTACAACCAAATTGTGTTAATCAATTTGAATTTCCAAGTTCAAACATTTAAGTTTTTAGAACCAAAAAGAACTATCCAATTACAAAATTTTACATCTAATCAATTTTTTTCCAATTTTCATTTGCAATCAAAATGATGTGCTGTCTTTTTGTCACTTCTTTACTAACTACGCCTTTTTGTTTTTGGACATTTAAATTTTTCATTTCGAGTTCAAAACTAATTGCCTGAATTTTTTATTTTACAATTTTGAGCTTCTAGAGCTAAAAGAACTATTAAATTGAACATGTAAAATCATTAAACTTCATCACTTTTCGATATTTGGGTTTCATTTGTTTTCAAGTTTTTATTTTTTATCATTTTATATTTGTTAAATATGCTCTGCTAATTTAAATTAAATTAACAAATAGATAGATTTGTTAAATCGTATTTTGTTAATTTAGACTAAAATTTGAAAATTGATATGGAAAGTTGAACAAAAATAAATACAAATATGTAATGTTAACTTGTCTATTAATTTTTTGACACCAACTTAATAAAAGGTTAATAAGTGGTGAAAATTAAATATGAGGATTAGCAAGTGTCACTCCATGTAAAAGTTATGGTTATTAAATAGAATTGACCCTTATTAAAATCAAATCAGAATAACGTATTGGCTATTCATTTATGTCTCTGTACTTATTTACATAGAACCGAGTACGTATAAAAGATTGCAAATAGGTTGCTAATACACACTGGAAAAAAATAGAAAAAGAAAAAAGAAAATGGCTTTCGCACTATATCGTCCTTACCCACCGTGTGTTGGTTTATGCGGAAGCGGGACTCGCCAATGTTGCGATATAGGTTCTACCCTTTTCCTCAACTCTACTATGTGTGTGTAATTAGATAAGTACTGATCCTAAATCTATAATTTCTCAATTTCTTTATTCATTATCTTACCCAATTGTAGACCGTAGTTTAAACAACTTCAAGCGACGTTATATTCAATCCCTAAACATGATCTTCTTTTCGTCATAGCACTAGTGGTTTATAATCTTGTTTTCTTGATAAGTCTTTGTGACAATTTTCGTTGGACAAACTTAAATCATGATGATAATCTTGAATTAAAGAGGAATAACATCCACTTGACTATTAAATGTCGATATTAAACGACTATCAATCAATTCACATATATAGGGAAATAGCTTATGGACATCATATGAGCACGATTACATTGCTATACCGACTCTTTCTAAAAGCACAAAATATCTTCTTATTAAGCGTAACAAAAAAATCCCTTCATGGTTACATTAGGGAAAAAAATGTTGTTCCGCCATGATGATAAAGATTTTAGAATTTTACAGCTTATGACTTTTACCTTGCAATGCTAACGAGCATATAATTTAACAAATCTATCTATTTTTCAGTTTAGTCTAAATTAACACAACATATTTTTAGCGAATAACAAAAAATCAACTTGTGGAAAAAAAAACCGAAACCCAAATATCGAAAAGTGATAAGGTTCAATAATTTTGCATATTGGATTTAATAGCTTTTTAGCTCTAGAAGTTAAAAAATGTGAATTAAAAAATTCAAACAAATTAGTTTTTTAACCCAAAACGAAAATTTAAAAGTCCAAAAGTGATAAAGTGTGGGAAGCAGAGAACTGAAAAAGAGCTAACACATCTTTTTGATTGCAAAGGAAACGTAGAAAAAAAAAGCAGCTGTAAACTGTAATTGAATAGTTTTTAGTTCTAGAAATTTAAAAATTGTAACTTGAGAATTCGAATTGTTTAACACAATTTGGTTTTAAAATTTTTCGTTTTGGAAGAATAGCATCGAAAGATAAACAATGTCTAGATCAAGAAAAAGAAAGAAAGAAAAAGACGGATCAAAGGCTAAAAGATTATATTTCCCTAATGAGCACCCCATGAACAGGGACGTTGAGAAATCCCTAGCATAATATATTTAACGAATAAGAAAAATCAAAAATCAAAACTTGAACTTAGAAAATATGAAACCCAAATGTCCAAAAATACTCAAGTTTTATGATTTCAACTGTTTAATTTAATAGATTTTAGATCTAAAAATGCAAATATGTGAACTCAAAAAATCCAACTAAATTCTCACCTCTAACTCGATCGAATAATTTTTTCGACTTGAAGTGAAAAATAAAAATTCGAGAGCGAAAAGGTGTGATTAGTATAGAAATGGAAAAAAGAGTACACATCATTTTGATTGAGAAAGAAGGGGGGGAAGTATTCAATTTTAACAAATATTTATTATATATTATAAAATTTGTATTGTAACAATAGTGGGCAATACAGTTGCTTGCACGGCATTATTTTACTAATAATATAAAAAGAGGAACTTTTTTATTTTCCTTTTTCCCCCCTAACGAAATGCTTTTCTTTCTGACTTTCTCTTTTTCTATTTCTTTAATAATCATGTCTTCTAATAATCAAATTGAAAGTTTTGGGATTAGGCATAACTCAAGTAGTTGAGTCTATATTCCCCAACGTGAGGTCGTAAATTTAATCCCATGGTGTGGGAATTTAAAAAAAAAAAAAAAAACTTTCAACTAGGGTATAAATTTGTATTTTCCCCCCATTGTTAGGTCAAAAATTCAAACCAATGTATTAGGTATTTATCCAAAAAAGAAAAAAAAAAAAAAAACTTTCATCTAGGGTAGAAATTGGTTTTAAATTTTTAGTATTCTGATATTTAGGGGAAAACTACTCAATCCAATACTAAAAGTCTTACAACCAAATTGTGTTAATCAATTTGAATTTCCAAGTTCAAACATTTAAGTTTTTAGAACCAAAAAGAACTATCCAATTACAAAATTTTACATCTAATCAATTTTTTCCAATTTTCATTTGCAATCAAAATGATGTGCTGTCTTTTTGTCACTTCTTTACTAACTACGCCTTTTTGTTTTTGGACATTTAAATTTTTTCATTTCGAGTTCAAAAACTAATTGCCTGAATTTTTATTTTACAATTTTGAGCTTCTAGAGCTAAAAGAACTATTAAATTGAACATGTAAAATCATTAAACTTCATCACTTTTCGATATTTGGGTTTCATTTGTTTTCAAGTTTTTATTTTTTATCATTTTATATTTGTTAAATATGCTCTGCTAATTTAAATTAAATTAACAAATAGATAGATTTGTTAAATCGTATTTTGTTAATTTAGACTAAAATTTGAAAATTGATATGGAAAGTTGAACAAAAATAAATACAAATATGTAATGTTAACTTGTCTATTAATTTTTTGACACCAACTTAATAAAAGGTTAATAAGTGGTGAAAATTAAATATGAGGATTAGCAAGTGTCACTCCATGTAAAAGTTATGGTTATTAAATAGAATTGACCCTTATTAAAATCAAATCGAATAACGTATTGGCTATTCATTTATGTCTCTGATTTATTTACATAGAACTGAGTACGTATAAAAGATTGCAAATAGGTTGCTAATACACACTGGAAAAAATAGAAAAAGAAAAAGAAAATGGCTTTCGTGACTATATCGCCCTTACCCACCGTGTGTTGGTTTATGCGAAGCGGACTCGCCAATGTTGCGATATAGGTTCTACCCTTTTCCTCAACTCTACTATGTGTGTGTAATTAGATAAGTACTGATCCTAAATCTATAATTTCTCAATTTCTTTATTCATTATCTTACCCAATTGTAGACCGTAGTTTAAACAACTTCAAGCGACGTTATATTCAATCCCTAAACATGATCTTCTTTTCGTCATAGCACTAGTGGTTTATAATCTTGTTTTCTTGATAAGTCTTTGTGACAATTTTCGTTGGACAAACTTAAATCATGATGATAATCTTGAATTAAAGAGGAATAACATCCACTTGACTATTAAATGTCAGTATATTAAACGACTATCAATCAATTCACATATATAGGGAAATAGCTTATGGACATCATATGAGCACTGATTACATTGCTATACCGACTCTTTCTAAAAGCACAAAATATCTTCTTATTAAGCGTAACAAAAAAATCCCTTCATGGTTACATTAGGGAAAAAAATGTTGTTCCGCCATGATGATAAAGATTTTAGAATTTTACAGCTTATGACTTTTACCTTGCAATGCTAACGACGAGCATATAATTTAACAAATCTATCTATTTTTCAGTTTAGTCTAAATTAACACAACATATTTTTAGCGAATAACAAAAAATCAACTTGTGGAAAAAACCAAACCCAAATATCGAAAAGTGATAAGGTTCAATAATTTTGCATATTGGATTTAATAGCTTTTAGCTCTAGAAGTTAAAAATGTGAATTAAAAATTCAAACAAATTAGTTTTTAACCCAAAACGAAAATTTAAAAGTCCAAAAGTGATAAAGTGTGGGAAGCAGAGAACTGAAAAAGAGCGAACACATCTTTTTGATTGCAAAGGAAACGTAGAAAAAAAAAGAGCATTGTAAACTGTAATTGAATAGTTTTTTTAGTTCTAGAAATTTAAAAATTGTAACTTGAGAATTCGAATTGTTTAACACAATTTGGTTTTAAAATTTTTCGTTTTGGAAGAATAGCATCGAAAGATAAACAATGTCTAGATCAAGAAAAAAAGAAAGAAAGAAAAAGACGGATCAGGCTAAAAGATTATATTTCCCTAATGAGCACCCCATGAACAGGGACGTTGAGAAATCCCTAGCATAATATATTTAACGAATAAGAAAAATCAAAAATCAAAACTTGAACTTAGAAAATATGAAACCCAAATGTCCAAAAATACTCAAGTTTTATGATTTCAACTGTTTAATTTAATAGATTTTAGATCTAAAAATGCAAATATGTGAACTCAAAAAATCCAACTAAATTCTCACCTCTTACTCGATCGAATAATTTTTTCGACTTGAAGTGAAAAAAATAAAAATTCGAGAGCGAAAAGGTGTGATTAGTATAGAAATGGAAAAAAGAGTACACATCATTTTGATTGAGAAAGAAGGGGGGGAAGTATTCAATTTTAACAAATATTTATTATATATTATAAAATTTGTATTGTAACAATAGTGGGCAATACAGTTTGCTTGCACGGCATTATTTTACTAATAATATAAAAGAGGAACTTTTTATTTTCCTTTTTCCCCTAACGAAATGCTTTTCTTTCTCGACTTTCTCTTTTCTATTTCTTTAATAATCATGTCTTCTAATAATCAAATTGAAAGTTTTGGGATTAGGGCATAACTCAAGTAGTTGAGTCTATATTCCCCCAACGTGAGGTCGTAAATTTAATCCCATGGAGTGGGAATTTAACAAAAAAAAAAAAAACTTTCATCTAGGGTAGAAATTGGTATATCCCCCCCAATGTGAGGTCCTAAATTCAATCCCATGGAGTAGGGATTTATCCAAAAAAGCAAAAAAAAAAAAAAACTTTCATCTAGGGTAGAAATTGGTTTTAAATTTTTAGTATTCTGATATTTAGGGGAAAAAACTACTCAATCCAATACTAAAAGTCTTACAACCAAATTGTGTTAATCAATTTGAATTTCCAAGTTCAAACATTTAAGTTTTTAGAACCAAAAAGAACTATCCAATTACAAAATTTTACATCTAATCAAAATTTTTTTTCCAATTTTCATTTGCAATCAAAATGATGTGCTGTCTTTTTGTCACTTCTTTACTAACTACGCCTTTTTGTTTTTGGACATTTAAATTTTTCATTTCGAGTTCAAAAACTAATTGCCTGAATTTTTTATTTTACAATTTTGAGCTTCTAGAGCTAAAAGAACTATTAAATTGAACATGTAAAATCATTAAACTTCATCACTTTTCGATATTTGGGTTTCATTTGTTTTCAAGTTTTTATTTTTTATCATTTTATATTTGTTAAATATGCTCTGCTAATTTAAATTAAATTAACAAATAGATAGATTTGTTAAATCGTATTTTGTTAATTTAGACTAAAATTTGAAAATTGATATGGAAAGTTGAACAAAAATAAATACAAATATGTAATGTTAACTTGTCTATTAATTTTTTGACACCAACTTAATAAAAGGTTAATAAGTGGTGAAAATTAAATATGAGGATTAGCAAGTGTCACTCCATGTAAAAGTTATGGTTATTAAATAGAATTGACCCTTATTAAAATCAAATCAGAATAACGTATTGGCTATTCATTTATGTCTCTGTACTTATTTACATAGAACTGAGTACGTATAAAAGATTGCAAATAGGTTGCTAATACACACTGGAAAAAAATAGAAAAAGAAAAAAGAAAATGGCTTTCGCACTATATCGTCCTTACCCACCGTGTGTTGGTTTATGCGGAAGCGGGACTCGCCAATGTTGCGATATAGGTTCTACCCTTTTCCTCAACTCTACTATGTGTGTGTAATTAGATAAGTACTGATCCTAAATCTATAATTTCTCAATTTCTTTATTCATTATCTTACCCAATTGTAGACCGTAGTTTAAACAACTTCAAGCGACGTTATATTCAATCCCTAAACATGATCTTCTTTTCGTCATAGCACTAGTGGTTTATAATCTTGTTTTCTTGATAAGTCTTTGTGACAATTTTCGTTGGACAAACTTAAATCATGATGATAATCTTGAATTAAAGAGGAATAACATCCACTTGACTATTAAATGTCAGTATATTAAACGACTATCAATCAATTCACATATATAGGGAAATAGCTTATGGACATCATATGAGCACTGATTACATTGCTATACCGACTCTTTCTAAAAGCACAAAATATCTTCTTATTAAGCGTAACAAAAAAATCCCTTCATGGTTACATTAGGGAAAAAAATGTTGTTCCGCCATGATGATAAAGATTTTAGAATTTTACAGCTTATGACTTTTACCTTGCAATGCTAACGACGAGCATATAATTTAACAAATCTATCTATTTTTCAGTTTAGTCTAAATTAACACAACATATTTTTAGCGAATAACAAAAAAATCAACTTGTGGAAAAAAAACCGAAACCCAAATATCGAAAAGTGATAAGGTTCAATAATTTTGCATATTGGATTTAATAGCTTTTTAGCTCTAGAAGTTAAAAAATGTGAATTAAAAAATTCAAACAAATTAGTTTTTTAACCCAAAACGAAAATTTAAAAGTCCAAAAGTGATAAAGTGTGGGAAGCAGAGAACTGAAAAAAGAGCGAACACATCTTTTTGATTGCAAAGGAAACGTAGAAAAAAAGAGCAGCTGTAAAACTGTGTAATTGAATAGTTTTTTTAGTTCTAGAAATTTAAAAATTGTAACTTGAGAATTCGAATTGTTTAACACAATTTGGTTTTAAAATTTTTCGTTTTGGAAGAATAGCATCGAAAGATAAACAATGTCTAGATCAAGAAAAAAAGAAAGAAAAAGACGGATCAGGCTAAAAGATTATATTTCCTAATGAGCACCCCATGAACAGGACGTTGAGAAATCCCTAGCATAATATATTTAACGAATAAGAAAATCAAAAATCAAAACTTGAACTTAGAAAATATGAAACCCAAATGTCCAAAAATACTCAAGTTTTATGATTTCAACTGTTTAATTTAATAGATTTTAGATCTAAAAATGCAAATATGTGAACTCAAAAAATCCAACTAAATTCTCACCTCTAACACGATCGAATAATTTTTTCGACTTGAAGTGAAAAAAATAAAAATTCGAGAGCGAAAAGGTGTGATTAGTATAGAAATGGAAAAAAGAGTACACATCATTTTGATTGAGAAAGAAGGGGGGGAAGTATTCAATTTTAACAAATATTTATTATATATTATAAAATTTGTATTGTAACAATAGTGGGCAATACAGTTGCTTGCACGGCATTATTTTACTAATAATATAAAAAGAGGAACTTTTTTATTTTCCTTTTTCCCCCCTAACGAAATGCTTTTCTTTCGACTTTCTCTTTTCTATTTCTTTAATAATCATGTCTTCTAATAATCAAATTGAAAGTTTTGGGATTAGGGCATAACTCAAGTAGTTGAGTCTATATTCCCCCAACGTGAGGTCGTAAATTTAATCCCATGGAGTGGGAATTTAACAAAAAAAAAAAAAACTTTCATCTAGGGTAGAAATTGGTATATACCCAATGTGAGGTCCTAAATTCAATCCCATGGAGTAGGGATTTATCCAAAAAGCAAAAAAAAAAACTTTCATCTAGGGTAGAAATTGGTTTTAAATTTTTAGTATTCTGATATTTAGGGGAAAAAACTACTCAATCCAATACTAAAAGTCTTACAACCAAATTGTGTTAATCAATTTGAATTTCCAAGTTCAAACATTTAAGTTTTTAGAACCAAAAAGAACTATCCAATTACAAAATTTTACATCTAATCAATATTTTTTACAAATTTCATTTGCAATCAAAATGATGTGCTGTCTTTTTTGTCACTTCTTTACTAACTACGCCTTTTTGTTTTTGGACATTTAAATTTTTTCATTTCGAGTTCAAAAAACTAATTCGTCTGAATTTTTTATTTTACAATTTTGAGCTTCTAGAGCTAAAAGAACTATTAAATTGAACATGTAAAATCATTAAACTTCATCACTTTTCGATATTTGGGTTTCATTTGTTTTCAAGTTTTTATTTTTTATCATTTTATATTTGTTAAATATGCTCTGCTAATTTAAATTAAATTAACAAATAGATAGATTTGTTAAATCGTATTTTGTTAATTTAGACTAAAATTTGAAAATTGATATGGAAAGTTGAACAAAAATAAATACAAATATGTAATGTTAACTTGTCTATTAATTTTTTGACACCAACTTAATAAAAGGTTAATAAGTGGTGAAAATTAAATATGAGGATTAGCAAGTGTCACTCCATGTAAAAGTTATGGTTATTAAATAGAATTGACCCTTATTAAAATCAAATCAGAATAACGTATTGGCTATTCATTTATGTCTCTGTACTTATTTACATAGAACTGAGTACGTATAAAAGATTGCAAATAGGTTGCTAATACACACTGGAAAAAAATAGAAAAAGAAAAAAGAAAATGGCTTTCGCACTATATCGTCCTTACCCACCGTGTGTTGGTTTATGCGGAAGCGGGACTCGCCAATGTTGCGATATAGGTTCTACCCTTTTCCTCAACTCTACTATGTGTGTGTAATTAGATAAGTACTGATCCTAAATCTATAATTTCTCAATTTCTTTATTCATTATCTTACCCAATTGTAGACCGTAGTTTAAACAACTTCAAGCGACGTTATATTCAATCCCTAAACATGATCTTCTTTTCGTCATAGCACTAGTGGTTTATAATCTTGTTTTCTTGATAAGTCTTTGTGACAATTTTCGTTGGACAAACTTAAATCATGATGATAATCTTGAATTAAAGAGGAATAACATCCACTTGACTATTAAATGTCAGTATATTAAACGACTATCAATCAATTCACATATATAGGGAAATAGCTTATGGACATCATATGAGCACGATTACATTGCTATACCGACTCTTTCTAAAAGCACAAAATATCTTCTTATTAAGCGTAACAAAAAAATCCCTTCATGGTTACATTAGGGAAAAAAATGTTGTTCCGCCATGATGATAAAGATTTTAGAATTTTACAGCTTATGACTTTTACCTTGCAATGCTAACGACGAGCATATAATTTAACAAATCTATCTATTTTTCAGTTTAGTCTAAATTAACACAACATATTTTTAGCGAATAACAAAAAATCAACTTGTGGAAAAAACCAAACCCAAATATCGAAAAGTGATAAGGTTCAATAATTTTGCATATTGGATTTAATAGCTTTTTAGCTCTAGAAGTTAAAAAATGTGAATTAAAAAATTCAAACAAATTAGTTTTTTAACCCAAAACGAAAATTTAAAAGTCCAAAAGTGATAAAGTGTGGGAAGCAGAGAACTGAAAAAAGAGCGAACACATCTTTTTGATTGCAAAGGAAACGTAGAAAAAAAAAAGAGCAGCTGTAAAACTGTAATTGAATAGTTTTTTTAGTTCTAGAAATTTAAAAATTGTAACTTGAGAATTCGAATTGTTTAACACAATTTGGTTTTAAAATTTTTAGTTTTGGAAGAATAGCATCGAAAGATAAACAATGTCTAGATCAAGAAAAAAGAAAGAAAGAAAAAGGCGGATCAGGCTAAAAGATTATATTTCCATAATGAGCACCCCATGAACAGGACGTTGAGAAATCCCTAGCATAATATATTTAACGAATAAGAAAAATCAAAAATCAAAACTTGAACTTAGAAAATATGAAACCCAAATGTCCAAAAATACTCAAGTTTTATGATTTCAACTGTTTAATTTAATAGATTTTAGATCTAAAAATGCAAATATGTGAACTCAAAAAATCCAACTAAATTCTCACCTCTAACCCGATCGAATAATTTTTTCGACTTGAAGTGAAAAAAATAAAAATTCGAGAGCGAAAAGGTGTGATTAGTATAGAAATGGAAAAAAGAGTACACATCATTTTGATTGAGAAAGAAGGGGGGGAAGTATTCAATTTTAACAAATATTTATTATATATTATAAAATTTGTATTGTAACAATAGTGGGCAATACATTGCTTGCACGGCATTATTTTACTAATAATATAAAAAGAGGAACTTTTTTATTTTCCTTTTTCCCCCCTAACGAAATGCTTTTCTTTCTGACTTTCTCTTTTTCTATTTCTTTAATAATCATGTCTTCTAATAATCAAATTGAAAGTTTTGGGATTAGGGCATAACTCAAGTAGTTGAGTCTATATTCCCCCAACGTGAGGTCGTAAATTTAATCCCATGGAGTGGGAATTTAACAAAAAAAAAAAAAACTTTCATCTAGGGTAGAAATTGGTATATCCCCCCCAATGTGAGGTCCTAAATTCAATCCCATGGAATAGGGATTTATCCAAAAAAACAAAAAAAAAACTTTCATCTAGGGTAGAAATTGGTTTTAAATTTCTAGTATTCTGATTTTTAGGGAAAAACTACTCAATCCAATACTAAAAGTCTTACAACCAAATTGTGTTAATCAATTTGAATTTCCAAGTTCAAACATTTAAGTTTTTAGAACCAAAAAGAACTATCCAATTACAAAATTTTACATCTAATCAATTTTTTCCAATTTTCATTTGCAATCAAAATGATGTGCTGTCTTTTTGTCACTTCTTTACTAACTACGCCTTTTTGTTTTTGGACATTTAAATTTTTCATTTCGAGTTCAAAAAACTAATTCGTCTGAATTTTTTATTTTACAATTTTGAGCTTCTAGAGCTAAAAGAACTATTAAATTGAACATGTAAAATCATTAAACTTCATCACTTTTCGATATTTGGGTTTCATTTGTTTTCAAGTTTTTATTTTTTATCATTTTATATTTGTTAAATATGCTCTGCTAATTTAAATTAAATTAACAAATAGATAGATTTGTTAAATCGTATTTTGTTAATTTAGACTAAAATTTGAAAATTGATATGGAAAGTTGAATAAATATAAATATGTAATGTTAACTTGTCTATTAATTTTTTGGCACCAACTTAATAAAAGGTTAATAAGTGGTGAAAATTAAATATGAGGATTAGCAAGTGTCACTCCATGTAAAAGTTATGGTTATTAAATAGAATTGACCCTTATTAAAATCAAATTAGAATAACGTATTGGCTATTCAGTTATGTCTCTGTACTTATTTACATAGAACTGAGTACGTATAAAAGATTGCAAATAGGTTGCTAATACACACTGGAAAAAATAGAAAAAGAAAAAAGAAAATGGCTTTCGCACTATATCGTCCTTACCCACCGTGTGTTGGTTTATGCGGAAGCGGGACTCGCCAATGTTGCGATATAGGTTCTACCCTTTTCCTCAACTCTACTATGTGTGTGTAATTAGATAACTATTGATCATAAATCTATAATTTCCAATTTCTTTATTCATCAATGTGGATACTGTATATTAATATTTGCTAATCAACTCCTCTCCGTTTATAAACAATGTTGCAGAAGGAGGTAAAAATAAATTGATATTGGCAAAGTATTTCATTCTTCTCTATATATGTATGTATGTGTTTGTACTTCTTCTTTTTTTCTTCATATAATAAGGTAATATATTTAGGTTGTACTGTTCATCAAATCCAAAACTCATGAATATTTGATGGTCGAATGTAGGGTTTAAGTATGAGTGGCCCGATTTAGTTGGTGCGGATACAAAAGAAGCCAAGGCTACAATTGAAAAAGACAATCCCTCGGTTACTATTGTTTTCATTCAAAAAGATGAATTTGTTACGGATGATCTCTGCTGCAACCGCGTGTTTGTTCAACTCGATCAGAACCAAAAGGTCTGGACTATTCCGCGGGTGGGATGAGAAAAAGTGCACGTATATATATACCTATATATACATATTTATATATCCCAAAAAAATAAATTAGTGAGTTCCCTCCCGACGAATGCAGTTGAAATTATGTCTTCTACGAAACTTTTATTGCTATAAAATGAAGAAAATCGTTTAACGAAGTGACTTGGTCGCGCCCCCATAGACCCTTGTTTAAGCAATTGCAAGCAATGATATATTCAATCACCAGACGTGATTGAATGTAGAGTTTAAGTATGAGTGGCCCAATTTAGTTGGTGTGGATACAGAAGGAGACGAAGCTATAATTGAAAAAAGCAATCCCTTGGTTATTGTTTTCGTTTAAACAGATGAAGTTGTTCTATATGATCTCTACTGTAATCGCGTGTATGTTCTCCTCGATCAGAACCACAAAGTCCAGTCTATTCCGCGGGTGGGATGAGAAAAAATGTATCAAAGCTATAACCCAAAAAATAAATTAATGAGTTTATCCTTCCCTACAAATGTAGCTGAAATTATGTCTTCTATGAAACTTTTATTGCTATAAAATGAAAAAAAAAAAAACTCTACGAAGTGATTTGGTCGCACAACTGTAGACCATAGTTTAAACAACTTCAAGCAACGTTATATTCAATCCCTAAACATGATCTTCTTTTCGTCATAGCACTAGTGGTTTATAATCTTGTTTTCTTGATAAGTCTTTGTGACAATTTTCGTTGGACAAACTTAAATCATGATGATAATCTTGAATTAAAGAGGAATAACATCCACTTGACTGTTAAATGTCAGTATATTAAACGACTATCAATCAATTCACATATATAGGGAAATAGCTTGTGGACATCATATGAGCACTTATTACATTGCTATACCCACTCTTTCTAAAAGCACAAAATATCTTCTTATTATGCGTAACCAAAAAATCCCTTCATGGTTACATTAAGGGAAAAAAATATTGTTCTGCCATGATGATAAAGATTTCAGAATTTTACAGCTTATGACTTTTACCTTGCAACGCTAACGGCAAGCATATAATTTAACAAATCTATCTATTTTTCAGTTTAGTCTAAATTAACACAACATATTTTTAGCGAATAACAAAAAAATCAAAAACCAAAACTTGTGGAAAAAACCCGAAACCCAAATATCGAAAAGTGATAAGGTTCAATAATTTTGCATATTTGATTTAACAGCTTTTTAGCTCTAGAAGTTAAAAAATGTGAATTAAAAAATTCAAACAAATTAGTTTTTTAACCCAAAACGAAAATTTGAAAGTCCAAAAGTGATAAAGTGTGGGAAGCAGAGAACTGAAAAAAAAACGAACACATCATTTTGATTGCAAAGGAAACGTAGAAAAAAAAAAAGAGCAGCTGTAAAACTATGTAATTGAATAGTTTTTTTAGTTCTAGAAATTTAAAAATTGTAACTTGAGAATTCGAATTGTTTAACACAATTTGCTTTTAAAATTTTTAGTTTTGGAAGAATAGCATCGAAAGATAAACAATGTCTAGATCAAGAAAAAAAAAAAAAGAAAGAAAAAGATGGATTAGGCTAAAAGATTATATTTCCATAATGAGCACCCCATGAACTGGGACGTTGAGAAATCCCTAGCATAATATATTTAACGAATAAGAAAAATAAAAAATCAAAACTTGAATTTAGAAAATATGAAACCCAAATGTCCAAAAATACTCAAGTTTTATGATTTCAACTGCTTAATTTAATAGATTTTAGATCTAAAAATGCAAATATGTGAACTCAAAAAATCCAACTGAATTCTCACCTCTAACCCGATCGAATAATTTTTTCGATTTGAAGTGAAAAAAATAAAAATTCAAAAGCGAAATGGTGTGATTAGTATAGAAATGGAAAAAAGAGTACACATCTTTTTGATTGAGAAAGAAGGGGGGAAACTATTCAATTTTAACAAATATTTATTATATATTATAAATTTTGTATTGTAACAATAGTGGGCAATACAGTTGCTTGCACGGCATTATTTTACTAATAAAATAAAAAGAGGAACTTTTTTCTTTTCCTTTTCCCCCCTAACGTAATGCTTTTCTTTTTGACTTTCTCTTTTTCTATTTCTTTAATAATCATGTCTTTTAATAATCAAATTGAAAGTTTTGGGATTAGGGGATAACTCAAGTAGCTGAGCCTATATTCCCCCAGCGTGAGGTCTTAAATTTAATCCCATGGAGTGGGAATTTAACAAAAAACAAAAAAAACTTTCATCTAGGGTAGAAATTGGTTTTAAATTTCTAGTATTCTAATTTTTAGGGGAAAAAACTACTCAATCCAATACTAAAAGTCTTACAACCAAATTGTGTTAATCAATTTGAATTTCCAGGTTCAAACATTTAAGTTTTTAGAACCAAAAAGAACTATCCAATTACAAAATTTTACATCTAATCAAAATTTTTTTTCCAATTTTCATTTGCAATCAAAATGATGTGTTGTCTTTTTTGTCACTTCTTTACTAACTACGCCTTTTTGTTTTTGGACTTTTAAATTTTTTCATTTGGAGTTCAAAAAACTAATTCGTCTGAATTTTTTATTTTACATTTTTGAACTTCTAGAGCAAAAAGAACTATTAAATTGAGCATTTAAAATCATTAAACTTCATCGCTTTTCGATATTTGGGTTTCATTTGTTTTCAAGTTTTATTTTTTATTATTTTATATTTGTTAAATATACTCTGCTAATTTAAATTAAATTAAAAAATAGATGGATTTGTAAAATCGTATTTTGTTAATTTAGACTAAAATTTGAAAATTGATATGGAAAGTTGAATAAATATAAATATGTAAGGTTAACTTGTCTATTAATTTTTTGACACCAACTTAATAAAAGGTTAATAAGTGGTGAAAATTAAATATGAGGATTAGCAAGTGTCACTCCATGTAAAAGTTATGTTTATTAAATAGAATTGACCCTTATTAAAATCAAATTAGAATAACGTATTGGCTATTCAGTTATGTCTCTGTACTTATTTACATAGAACTGAGTACGTATAAAAGATTGCAAATAGGTTGCTAATACACACTGGAAAAAAAAGAAAAAGAAAAAAGAAAATGGCTTCCGCACTATATCGTCCTTACCCACCGTGTGTTGGTTTATGCGGAAGCGGGACTCGCCAATGTTGCGATATAGGTTCTACCCTTTTCCTCAACTCTACTATGTGTGTGTAATTAGATAACTCCTGATCATAAATCTATAATTTCTCAATTTCTTTATTCATCAATGTCACAAGTCCTGTTCTTAGGTTCGAAAATGAAAAATGTCATGATCTTACTATGTTCATAATCGATTATAATATAATATCTTAGATCAAAATGATCTCGTATATATACAGAAATATGGAGGCAGGAGCTTGTTCATGGTTTTGTTGAATGTGGATACTGTATATTAATATTTGCTAATCGACTCCTCTCCGTTTATAAACCATGTTGCAGAAGGAGGTAAAAATAAATTGATATTGGCAAAGTATTTCATTCTTCTATATATATGTATGTATGTGTTTGTATTTCTTCTTTTTTTCTTCATATAATAATGTAATATATCTAGGTTGTACTGTTCATCAATTCCAAAACTCATGAATATTTGATGGTTGAATGTAGGGTTTAAGTATGAGTGGCCCGATTTAGTTGGTGCGGATACAAAAGAAGCCAAGGCTACAATTGAAAAAGACAATCCCTCGGTTACTATTGTTTTCGTTCAAAAAGATGAATTTGTTACGGATGATCTCTGCTGCAACCGCGTGTTTGTTCAACTCGATCAAAACCAAAAGGTCTGGACTATTTCGTGGGTGGGATGAGAAAAAGTGTACGTATATATATACCTATATATACATATTTATATATCCCAAAAAAATAAATTAATGAGTTCCCTCCCTACGAATGCAGTTGAAATTATGTCTTCTATGAAACTTTTATTGCTATAAAATGAAGAAAATCGTTTAACGAAGTGACTTGGTCGCTCCCCCATAGACCCTTGTTTAAGCAATTGCAAGCAATGATATATTCAATCACCAGACGTGACCTTTTTTTTTGTGTGATAGTATTAGTATTCTACCATCTTGTTTTCCTGATGAGTCTTTGTGACCACTATCGCTAGACATAATTAAATCGTGGTGATAATCTTGACTTAAAGAGGAATAACATTCACTTGACAGTTTAATGTCTATAAATTAAATGAATATCCATCAATTCGCATGTATAGGGAAATAGCTTAAGGATTTGCACTTTCCTTTTTTAAAATCCTCAATATACATCCACCCAAATCTCAAATTTTCAATTTTTCTCCTATTTTTCTATTAATATCAAATTTTACCAAAGAAAGCATTATGCTAGAGGACATTCTTATCCTTTTTATTACCAAAGCAAAAAAGTAAAAGAAAAGTATAAAATAGTTAATGAAGTCATTCAATAAAAATATCTACAATCAAATCGCTCATAACTAGAGTATAACCCATGTAAAGCAAAAAAAGTAAAAGAAACGGATAAACTAATTAATAAAGTCATTCATTAAAAAAAAAAAACTGCAATTGCTAAGAAAAAAGAGCAGTTTTAGAACTCGAACTTTACAAAATATAGAAGTAACCGCTTGAATTTTAAAACCTTTAATATAAGGATTTGAACTTATGAAAAAGTAACGTTTTACACAACATGAAGTAACAGTGTTAATTTTTTGCTTATGTGGCATTTTTTTCCCTTCCAAATATTAGGTGGCATTTTATTGTTCTTCAATAGTTTAGGTGAAATTTTCTTAAATGGCATTCTAATTCTATATGGCATACGCACACAAAGTTATAAATTATATGGTATCTTGTTTATGTGCAAATATATAGATTTTGGACATTTTTTGTGAGCTTTGTGAATAAAATTTACATTTTTTCTGTTACTAAATATAAGAAAGTATATAATTAAAATTGAAAAAATATAAATTAATTGTGCAATTTAAGTACTAAATATAACAAACTTAAATATATCGCAATAAACCATACATTAACATATTACTATTTTTAATTTCTAAAATGAGCATATATTTATAGGGTTTATTTTTTATTTTACTATTTTCTTATTTTTTATGCTTAAACTAAACAATTAATTTATATTTTTAAAATTTTGAACATATATTAACTAACACAAAAAATATATTGATTAACTTATATTCCCATAATGCAGAAAGAATATCGAATATTTATATATGTGTAGATATGTGAGATAGCTTATGATGTATAAGTTTGTGGGTGTGTATATGCCACATAGATTTGGAATGCCATGCAGGAATTACAGCTAAGTTATGAAAGAAAAATAAAATGTGACCTTATATTTGAAAAAGATAAAATACCCCTTAAGCGAAGAATTAATACCGTTATATTTAATGGTGTTTAAAATATTACTTTTTTATAAATTTAAATCCTTCTATTAAATATTTTGAAGTTCAAGTCATCAATTCCATACTTTAGAAGTTCAAACTCTAAAATTACCATTTTTCTTAATATGAAAGGAAAAGATAAAAAGTAATTTACTTACAAAATTTGCGTTATGGTCGAGATTATAGGGGAAAAAACCAATTTGCGACTTTTACTCAATTACCCAACGTTTTAGTACAAAATAAAAAATAAAACAAAAATAATAATAAAATTAAATTAAATAATTCCATAAAAAAATAAAAAGATAGGTCTACTGATAGAAAGTAATCAATCAGGTGGTTCAGATAAGTCTATCATGAAGAATAGATAGATGTTGTATCATAGTCAAACACATCTAAACTCTGTAAATCCCCCACTTGTAGGAGTTTGATTGAATCACAATCTCTTTGTGACAATTTGCGACTTTTTCTCAGTAACCCAACATTTTACTACAAAATAAAGAATAAAGTAAAAATAATAATAAAATTGAATTAAATTGTTCGATAAATAAATAAAAAGATAGGTCTAACGCATTATACCATAACTTGTTTTCCATAAAAGGGCCTGGCTGCTTGCTTCGGTGGTTGTCCTAAGAATCATTTGGATTGATTTTTTTAAAAGTTATTTTCTTATAAAAAAGTGTACATTTTATTTTAATAAAAAGTATTTAAATGGCTTTGAAAAAGAAGTAAAATTTGAAAGCTAAAAAATTCAGAATTTTTAGAAAGTAATACAGAAAGATACTTTTTTAAAAGCAATTCATATGATCACTTATTACCTTGCTATACCGACTTGTTTAATCTTTTCTAAAAGCCCAAAATATCTCCTTATTAAAAGTAAACAAAAAATCCCCTCATGGTTACATTAGGGGAAAAAATGATGTTCGGTCATGATGATAAAATTTCAGAATTTTACACTTATGACTTGTATCTTGCAACGATAACGGCAAGCAAGATAAAAAGAAAACGAAAAAAATTTTCCATCGTAATTCTACAAAAAAGTGAAGAATGTTTGATATTTAACATTTTCTCTAACATTTTACTGTTTAGTTTCCAAACTCTCCAAGCCCAAGAAATATCTTCACCAATCTAAATTCTATTCCGTAAAAGGCCCAACCCATCTTAATCACTATACTATAAAAGGTAAGGATTGGTTTCCTCCCAAGTAAGGAAAAATTGCACGGAACCTCCTTTTGATTTGTCTTAAGAATGCATTTACCCTCTATGATTTAAAAATTAGCTAGTTACCCCTCTATGCTTTCCAAAAGTGAAGCACATTACCTCCTCCCGTCACTTTTTTCATTAGATTCAACCGTGCGTGGGGTACATGCGCCAGACTTATGACTGGGCTTAGTTTTTTTGTTGTTAAACTTGATTTTTGTATAAAATGTCCTTCCTTTTTTGTTTTGAAAAAATATTTGTAAGAGAAAAGACTTGAACCCATGATCTAAGTTTAAAATATGTAAATTTTAACCAATTATACTACAAACATATTTGCATTTTATTTTGCTACAACAAGTTGATATTTTTATCATTGGAAAATGAAAAATAAGAAAAGAAATTAACCTCCACACTCATCACAATTGCACAACCATCGTCTCATTAATAAAATTAATTATTTAATTAATTTTAATTTTTAATTATTTGATTAATTAATCAGTTATTAAATTTTTAATAATTAATTATTTAATTAACTAATTATTAATTACTCTATGTTTCCAATTAAATAGGGTAAATAGTGCCGTATCCTTGTGGTTTTTTATAAGTGCGTCATACCCCCTTGTGGTTGCCGTAAGTGCATCGTTAGCCCATGGGTTCGAAGGGCAAATTAGTCTTTTTGCATTTCTGTTAGCCAAATCTAATGAAGTTAAAAAAATGGGCGTGTGTGCTATTTTGGAAAGCACATGGGGGTAACTAGCTAATTTTTAAATCACAGGGGGTAAACGCATACTTATGACAAAGTAGTAAGGAGTAAGAATAAAATATAGAGACTAAAGTAGTCATGTGAGACTTATGTTTATCAAATATATTATGTGACTAAATTGGTTTGCTACATATGAATGTGTACGTGTGATGAGAGAATAACTCGAGTTCACTTTGGATGTTGAATATAAGCTTAAAAAGAAAAACTATAATCTGGTATACATTGAGTTATTTCGCTAATACAGATGTTATGGTTTTGTGATTGTGTAAAGAAAGAAGAAAGATTATTCATGGATACTTTTTTCTAAAAGTCTCAATTGATTTCACTTATGGCAGCCTTGAGATAGTTCGAGGGTTAAGGCAGTGGGCAGACGTTACATTATTTATTAGTTGGATCGAGGTAAGGTGGACATCCCTCTAAACTAATTTCCCAAAAGCTACCTTGGACACTATAAGAGATCCCTATACAACTCACTTGGATTCGTTATTTCGATTTGTATTTAATATTCTGGTAATTTAGTTACATGTGGTTATCCTTTTTGCATGTGCTTGGGAGATGTGGTATCTAGTGTGATGTATGATACCTGTGAATATGGTATATGTGAAGTGTGAAACTTGTGCAATGTGATATGTTCTTTATACTGTGTGAAAATCCCTAGAGCTGTGCCACCCATCTGGCAGGTGAGATTGCTTTATATATTAGCGTGATATGAAGCGTGTGCCCATGGATGGGAGATGATTCACCGCACAGAAGTGTGGGAGCGTAGGTGGCTAACGTGTGCCCTGGTCGGTGGGAGATGATTCACCGTGATGTAAAGATGCCTTAAGTGTGCATGGCCTAGTGTGTTATGTGTGGTATGAAAGTACATTATCCGTCATGGCTCCAGAGGGTAATTATGTGTTGTAATACATGATGTGTTTTGGGGGGTATCTTATATATCTAGTTCCAGGTGATAGTTATGTGAATTAAGATGTGATGTGTATGTAAGTGTGATGAAGGATTAGAAATACAGGATCTACGATATACCGTGGTATGCCTCGTACGTGAGCCAGTTGTGCAAGATACTTTTTGTAGTGTGTGATTAATTTCTTTTTATGGTGTATATGTGATGTAATCTTGGTTAGTCATGCTTATTTTTGTTCTAGGACTAACCTAGGCCTGACTCCAGGTGTCCAACTTACTGAGCTTTCTTTTGCTCACCCCTTTTATATATATTACAGCAAGGCGGGAGCAATCGTAGTCTTGTTTAGCTGTCCTAGTTTTTGAATTCTTTTTGTAGCTCCAGGCCACTTGTTGATGTCGTGTTGTTGGGTTCATTTGCAGTTCTTGACCATATATTCATAGTTCTTGTAAATCGTTTTGACTTTACAAATAGAATTATTAATATTTTTGGGAAATGTAATATATATGTGTATGTATTTCTACTCTCAATAATACCTTGTAATTAGATGGCTTGGTTGATCAATAAATTTTTGAAAGAAGTATTCTCTAAAATATTGTATTGTGTTGTGTTTTACTATGCTAGTGCCTTGCAGGCTTAGGTTTGTGGCATGTCATGCCTTGGGGTTAGTAATTTGTGAGTTGGGGCGTGACAGTTAGAGCCTCAATGGCTGTTGAACCCAAATACACCATCCCTCTTAGACTTTTCAAGATTTTTCATACTAAGAATTTGGAAGAATGCCATTTTCCTCCATGAGTTTTAGTATAAATTCCAAACTCCCCTATGAAGTTATAATTTTACCCATTTTCCCCTATGGTATCAAGTCTCGCCAAACAATGGCTTATCTCTATTTTTTTTTATATTTCTTGTTTTATGTTTTTAAATGTTGGCTTCATTATAAAAAAGTTACAACTTGAGCTGAAAAATGTAAATTTAATTTGATATACAAGAAGAAACTTCTGTTCAAATTTTTTCTCAATTTTGTAATATGGCAAATTTTGTATAATGAACTATTTTTATTTTTGTAAATGGTTAGTTGGATCTAAAAAGATAATGCACTAGGATAGGGAAAAAATGATTCAATTTGAAATGTATATATTAGAAAAAAAAGTTATTTTTAAAATAAATTTATTTTTTTTTCTAATAGTAATGTATAAGGTAATTTTTGTAAAATTAGTAGCTTTTTATCTTTTTATTCTTATTTTGAAATTATTTTTTTGGGATTCTTTATTTTATTATAGAGTAATTTATTGAATGGTTTAATTAAATTTTTTGCAATTGTTTTTTATTTTTTGTTATAAAAATAAAAAAAGATAAAAAAAACATTAATATAAGACTTTGTTTGGTAAATATAATGTCTTGGAGGAATATAAATAAAACTAAAACTTCATAATTTAGAATAAAACTCATGGGAGAAATGGGATTCACTCTTTTATTGTTTAATTAAAAACTATAATCCTCAATATATAGGCACACTACGCTTTACACCACAAAAAGTTTTCACAAGAAGCACCATTATTCATTGCCTTGACTTCTTATTATTTTTTTGTATCTAATTAATAATTTAAAAATAAAAAAAATGAAAATACTTTATTATACAAAATTTGTATTATTTACAAAATTGAGAAAATTTTAAAAAGAAACTTCTTCTTTTATATATATGCACACACACACGCACACATATATCTCGAATTGAATCTAATTTTTACCTCCAAGCATAACTTTTTATAATAAGCTAACATTTAAAAACATAAAATCAAAAATAAAAGAATAACTAGAAATAAGGCATTGTTTGACAAGATTTAGCACTCCGGGGAAGAATGGGCAAAACTATAACTTCATGGGAAGTTTGGAATTTATGTTAAAACTTATTGGGGAAAATGACATTCTCCCCTCAGAATTTTGAGTTGATATAATAAAAGAAAAACAAATCGTCTATTAATAGGCACTTAAACTTTGTCATTATTATTTCAAAGTTGAATATGATTTCCATATGTAGACAAACTTGAAAAAGGTTTAAATTTATATGCAAAAAAAGTCAACGACTGAGGAAGAGCCGAATACTTATCAATTAGGAAAATATGTTTATGAATTCAATACTCGTTTCCCGATCCTTAGTCATTAATCCGCAAGTTATCACAAACAATTCATGATTTTAATGGAGTTCATGGCTTTGAAAGTTCAATAGGGAAGAAAATTAAATAGCTTATTAAATTAGTTAATTTAGAGGGGGCAAGAAAGGAAAATGTTTGAATGTTGATTAGCATTTGCCTTGCCAATGCCTTCATTTTGGCAAAATACAACACGAAAATCTTTAGTTGCTATATAGGAAGGGATGGAATGTAAAAGCGAGTTTATTATTAACAGCAAAAGTATGTGTAGAGTACATAGACTCCTATTTTATGGTAAGCAATATTACAACAAATATGCTTCCTATCCAAATTATATGCACATGATTGAAGCTGAGATTGGTTTGCCGCGTGAATGATTGATGATCGCTAATACTATATGACAGAAAAATATTATATATGAGGCGTGAACTTTCTGCCATTTGACAAATAAAATCTTCAAAAACAAATAAATTCACGACCATACTCTTCTCTGGTGCAATAGTTAAACCCTTTCTGTTATTGGGAGAAATGTCACAGGTCGAACACATAGGTTGTTTTGCGGAATCTGGCAGATGGAGACTCTTTTGTCTAAATACTTATTGCTTCTTGCTTGGGATGCTCTGCTTCATCAGAGGAACCCTTGTATTTATAAAATCTTCATAGACAAATGAATTGACAACCATACTCCTCTTTCTGTTATTAGGAGAAATGTCACGGTCAAACGTAGAGGTTGTTTTGCTGAAGTTAGCAGATGGATACTCTTTTGTTTAAATACTCATCGCTTCTTGCTTGGGATGCTTTGCCTCATCGGAGAAACCCCTCCATTTATAGTTGAGATTCGAACAATTTGTCGAACAAAATTTGATTGCTTCGGCCATGCTTATATCTTCAATGTTAAATGCTTGTACAAGAGTTTGCTTCCAAAGGAATGGTGCACCATGCTTTGAGTTTTCCTCCATTCCCATAGCTCCAAGTGAGCTTTATTATTCACAGAACTTGCTATGTATAAATATGCAACCCAGGACCATGGAAAAGTGCAGAGCATAGTAAGTTAGAAAATGGAGTTCACTAAACCAGTTAAAATTCTCTTCTTGTTCGCATACTTCCTTCTGGTTTCTGATCTGTTTTTCCTAGCCACAGCTGAATCTTCAACTTACATTGTCCATATGGACATATCTGCTATGCCCAATGGCTATGATAGCCCCCACCATTGGTACTCCGCCATTGAATCTGTCTCACATGATAACAAACCATCGAGGCTCCTATACACTTACAGCAACGCTATTGATGGTTTTTGTGCTATTCTGTCTCACAATGAACTGGAAGCTCTTAAGGAATTTCCAGGATTTGTCTCTGCTTCTAGAGATAGAACTGTAAGCCTTGACACTACTCATACGTTCGAGTTCCTTTCTCTTAATCCTGCATCAGGACTGTGGCTAGCTTCAAAATTCGGAGACGGTGTCATTGTTGGTGTCATCGACAGCGGTGTGTGGCCGGAAAGTTCGAGCTTTAAAGATGATGGGATGTCTCCAATCCCAAGCAGGTGGAAAGGAACATGTGAGGGAGGACAAGACTTCAACTCCTCGTTATGCAACTCAAAGCTTATTGGTGTCCGATATTTCAACAACGCGATGATAGCTGCACACCCAAACATAACACTGACGAATTCTGGAAGGGACACTGATGGGCATGGGACACACACTTCCTCTACTGCAGCTGGAAATTACATAGGAGGTGCTTCCTGTTTTGATTGTGCTGCTGGAACAGCCAGAGGAATGGCACCACGGGCTCATGTAGCTACGTATAAGGTCCTGTGGGGGGAGGAAGGAGGCGAGACTTGCGATATTCTTGCTGGTATGGACCAGGCTGTTGTGGATGGAGTAGATGTGATGTCATTATCTTTGGGTTCCACTTATGTTGTTCCTTTTTACGATGATCCGATTGCAATAGCTTCTTTCGGTGCCATGGAGAAGGGTGTCTTCGTTTCTTTAGCAGCCGGGAATGATGGTCCAGCCCCGGGAAGTTTGCACAACGGATTCCCATGGGCGTTGACTGTTGCAGCAGGAACTTTGGATCGATGGCTTGCTGGAACCATCACCCTGGGAAGCGGGGAAATCGTTACGGGATGGACAATGTTCCCAGCAAGAGCACTAGTCAGAGATGTCCGTCTTGTCTATGATGGATCGTTATCTGCGTGTAACTCGAGTGCAGCACTGTCTAGAGCCCCTCGTGGAATAATCGTATGTGACACTGGCTTGGTCAATGACCAAAAGGCCCAAATCGATAATCTCTCAGAATCAGGTGTAAATTTTCCTGCTGTTATCTTTATCACAAATGATACACAAATATTCCTGCAGTTCCGCAATGATTTCCCTTATGCTGTAATCAGCCCCAAGGATGCACCGCTAGTTATGAATTACACCCGGGATGTGGTTGACGCTGTCGCCAGCATTGAGTTCCAACAAACAATCGTGCGGGTAAAACCACCACCGGCTGTTGCTGAATACAGTTCAAGAGGTCCTGCACCTAGCTATCCAGGTGTATTGAAACCAGATGTGAAGGCACCAGGGGATTTAGTGTTGGAAAATTTCTCCTGGACTATCGTTATTATTTTTGGTTTTATAAAATAGGCTGAATATCTGGTTCACAAGTTGAGTTTTGTGATCATATTAGTTTTAGCCCACCTCATAAATCTATAAGGTTCTTTTATGCGTAGGCCCATATATTCTGATAAATCATATTATGGGTAGGACTGTCAGAATTTATTATAAATAGGGTTAGGTTCCCTCTCTTACTCTTAAGCCTAGCAATTGCTCCCATAAGCATATGTTAATATTGAGTAGAGCAAGGAGAGGAAGATCTACGCCTAGACTGGATGACAGTTATTTCTTCAACAATTTTTAACAATAATGGCTCAAATAGGTACGCGCTTCCGCTATCGATTATATCTTTAAATTTTATATTGTAAGTTCATGTATAATTATTTGCGCTTACATGTGGTATCAGAGCCTCCTATACATGAATTTACATATTATAACAAAAATATATACTTGTTTGAGCGCGTAAACTATGAAAGTTCTTAATTTATTTTATGATTATGTGATTATTTAATTTTTATTTCATAAAATTAATTGAGGGCTTTCATAGAATCCTTTCCTTCAATTTATTTGTTTTTTTGACAAAGCCTAAATCATATAGTTGTCTGCAAAGTTACATACAAATTGTACTTATCTCATGAAATATATTAGATAGCATAGAGAACTGGCCTAATTCATGTGTTTGGTATGCACCGAAAATTAAATTTGATTAAGGATTTGATTTTGATATTATATTAAGACGTACAGGTTCTATTTTAGGATTAAATGGCAACCAAAAAAAAAATTTAACTTGAAGGCAACATTAATTGAACCTGCGCAGCAAAACCCAAATGTTTTCTAGTCATGCCCGATAACCAATCCAGCATATCCAATTGTTGGTTTTAATTGTGTTCAATTTTCTATTGTTTGTTTCTGCAACTTAAAACACAAAAAAAAAAAAAGAACTAAAGATAGCAAGATTCGAACCCCTGCCTTTTGGACCAAAGCCTTAATTTGGTGCCTTATACCAACTCGGCTATCTGGAGCTTATGGTTTAATTGTGTTTTTACAACTATATTTTCTAGTATAATAACTTTTAAATAAGAAAAGCTGGCAAGAGTTGAATCTGGAGCTTGTGGTTTAATTGTGTTTTTACAATTATATTTTCTAGCATAATAACTTTTAAATAAGAAAAGCTGAAGGCAAAAGTTGAACCTGCATCTTCCTGGTAGAAGAAAACTCTAAAGTAGGGGTCTTACCACTACACTAGAGTCCTGTTTTGTTTAATATTCTGGTTGAATTATATATTATGAGAGATAGAATATAATTAAAGATAAGTTTTTGTAACTTATAAGGATTGAACTCGCAACCTTTTGCTTATAAAGCAAACACACAACCACTAAGCTAGCGACCTATGTTTGATATGATTATTTAATAGTCAATATTTTTTGAGTTGGCAATAAAATTGGTTGCCTTTATAACAATTTGTTTGAAAATTTAGCTTATTTTATTTTTATTTCTTTTATAATTGGTCTCTGAATTTAAAGAAAATATTTATTTTCTTTATTTTGGAATTTTATTTTTCTTTCTAGATTGTTCCTATATGTCATGTTGACTATTACATAATGTTGATTAAATTATTTTTGAGGAATGCAATTTTAAATTGATCACTGAGACGTATTATATAAAAGTGTTTCATATTATGTGATCAAGTGCATACATAGCCTTTTGTGATTATATTGAGCATTAATTTTTCCCAATGAGAAGACAGCATAAAGTTAAGTTGGCAAATTCACCAAAGTGATTTGCTCAATTAAATTTATGGTTTTTCTCGTTTTGTTTGGGAAACTACCATGGTAAAGTGCGTAATGCCCTCCCAAAGGAGATCATTATATGGCTTTAGCCCAGTAGCATAAGCATAAAGTATCGACCAAGATTACAATGCTGTTAGGGAGTTCAATTGTCCAAAGGTGGTTGTTTTTTCTTTCAGTGGGGTGATCTTATGTATTACTTTATGTTAAAGAGCGTCTATTTACATGTCAAATTATCTGCCCAAAGGTGGATATGACGACGATGTGCTTAGAATCTTTTGTTTATAATGCTTATTTTGTTATAAGGCATGTATGCATAATGTTTATTGATAATGCATTCTTTTTCTTGGATAGTTTCCATTGCTTTGAACAATGCTGTTACTACCTTCGAGGTCTTGAACGGACAAAATTTTAAGAAATGGAAAGCAAACATTGAGTTCTATCTGGGTGTAGCTGATCTCGACTTAGCCCTACGTGTTGATGCACCGGATGATTTAATATAGGAAAGTAGTGATGAGGAGAAGAAATATTATCAGCAGTGTGAAAGATCTAACCGTCTTGCTTTGATGACTATGAAGAGGACCATAGCTGAACATTTAATGAGTGGTTTGCCTGAAATTGAGAATGCAAAAGATTTTTTAACTGTTGTAGGAGAGAGATACCAAGTATCTAATAATGCTGAGACTGAAGACCTAATGAGTGAGCTTACAAGAATGAAATATGATAAGCAAGGTGGGGTTAAAGATTATACTCTGAAAACGGTTCATGTTCAAACAAAACTACAATCCCGCAAAGTCTCCATTCCAGATTCCTTCATAATCCACCATGCCCTTAACTCTTTGCCTCTTGAGTTTTCCCACATAAAGACTGCTTACAACACCCACAAAGAATCCTGGACCATTAATGACTTGATTACCCATTGTGTTGCCGAGGAAAACAAAATTAAGAGTGAAAACCATGAGGTAGCATTGCTTGTTTCCAAATCCGAACCCCACTCTGATAAGGTCAATACCTCAAAGTTTAAGGGTCATGCTCATAAGAAAGTTCAAGGTTTTAAAAGGGGTGGTAAAGGTCAGAAACAAAATCAAAAGCACAATATAGGAGGTCCTAGATCTACTGCCAATAAGTTTGATTAAAACTGTTACTTTTGTAAAAGAAAAGGTCACAAGAGAGCTCAATGCACTAAATACAAAGTTTGGTTAGAGAAAAAGAAAGCAAAAGAAGGTAATTCACTAGCCTATGTTTGTTTATAATCCAATTTAGTTGATGTACCATCAAATACTTGGTGGATTGACAGTGGTGCAACGGTTCACGTTGCTATTTCTTTGTAGGGGTTAAAAACCAAACGGAGGCCAAGTGAATTAGAGTCCAAGATCAAAGTTGGGAATAATGTTGCTGTTAGAGTAGAACACATAGGGATTGTTAGTCTACTTTTGAGCATTAGTTTTGAACTTGTTTTAGAAAATGTTTTCTATATACCATCTTTTAGACAGAATTTGATTTCTATTTCTGTTTTAGACAAGATTGGTTATGGTTTTAACTTTTGCAATAGCAAAGTACAATTATTTTTCAATTCCAAAATTGTTGGTGAGTGTGTTTTATCAAATGGTTTATACCAATTGTGTTTGTTCCCAGAAAGTTTTCATGACTCCTTTCATACAAAAATTTTGCTTCTAAACGGAGTTTAATTAAAGAAACTTCTTCTTTGCTATGGCATAAAAGGTTAGGTCATATTTCTAGGAAAGAGTTGAAAGACTCATTAAAAATGACATCTTACCTTCTCTAAATTTTGGTGATCTTGAAACTTGTATTGGGTGCATTAGAGGTAAGATTACTAATACTAAAAAGAAATATGCTACCCATAGTTTTGACCTTTTAGAAGTAATACACACAGATATTAGTGGACCTTATTATGTTACATTGTGTGGTAATAAATATTTTGTTACATTCATTGATGACTTTTCTCGTTATGGATACCTCTATCTAATTAAAGAGAAATATGAAGCCATTGACAAATTAAAATTTTTAGGACAGAGGTAGAAAAACAACTTGGAAAGGTTATCAAAATTGTTAGATCTGACCGGGGAGGTGAGTACTATGGTAGACATGGGGTCTCCGGACAACATATAAGGTTGTTTGCCAAGTACTTATAAGATTGTGGGATTATTGCCCAATACACCATGCCTGGTAGCCCTGAACAAAATGGTGTAGCCGAAAGGCGAAATCGCACCCTTAAGGATATGATGAGGAGCATGATGAGTGTTACTAACCTGCCAGAGTATCTTTGGGGTAAAGCCGTTAAAACAGCTTGTTATATCCTTAACCATGTTCCCGGCAAGTCTGTTCCTAAAACTCCTTTTGAACTTTGGGTAGGGAGAAAACCTAGTTTGAACCATTTATGAGTTTGGGGTTGTCCTGCTGAGGTGAGAATTTACAATCCAAATGAGAAAGCCACTGACCCTAAGACTACTCGTTGTTATTTCATTGGGTATCCAGCTCACTCTAAAAGATATAGGTTCTATTTTTCTATACGTGATACTAAAATTGTTGAATCTTAAATTGCAAAATTCTTGGAATTAGATGTTGGCGATGTTGTATGCTCTCAGCCTGCTATTGAAAGTAATGATAAAGAAACTATCATGTTTCCACTACTAACAAATAGTCAAGATGATACTTCCACTCATACTGAGAGACAAGACACTAATGGCCAGCATGTAGAAGATGAAGGTGTTACAGCCAGTGAGAATCCACAGCTCCTAATCTGATGAGCTTAATAAGGAACAATATTTGAGGAGGTCTGTTAGAGAAAGAAGACCTGCCATTTCTGATGATTATCTTATTTACCATGGTAAGGGAGATTATGATCCTGGAAATGTAGTTGATCCAGTTACATTTAGGGAGGCCATTAATGGGGATCAATCTGAGATATGGATGGATGCTATGAAAGAGGAAATGCAGTCTATGATGGATAATGAAGTTTGGGAACTTGTTAATCTTCTTAAAGGTAATAAGCCTATTGGTTGCAAATGGGTCTTCAAAACCAAGAGAGATCCTTTAGGAAAGATTAAGAGGTTCAAGGCAAGATTAGTTGCAAAAGGCTTTATCCAGAGAGAAGGGATAGATTATAATGAAACTTTTTCACCTGTTTCTACAAAAGATTCTTTTAGGGTCATAATGGCTCTTGTGGCACATTTTGATTTAGAGTTGCATCAAATGGATGTAAAAACAGCTTTTCTCAATGGGGATTTATATGAAGAAGTCTATAGGAAACAACCTGAAGAGTTTAATGTTGCTAGTAAAGAGAACATGGTATGTAAACTTAGAAAATCCATTTATGGTTTGAAGCAGGCCTCAAGACAGTGGTATTTGAAATTTCATGAAAAAGGTAATTTCTTATGATTTTGAGGAAAATAAAGTTGATCAATGTATATACCTCAAGATCAGTGGGAGTAAATTTATCTTTCTGATATTGTACATTGATGATATTCTGCTAGCTACCAATAACTTAGGTATGCTCCATGAGACTAAGCAATATTTGTCTAAGACTTTCGATATGAAAGATCTTGGAGAGGCTTCTTTTGTCCTTGGTATTCAGATTTGTCGAGATAGGTCTCGTGGGATTTTGGGTCTTTCACAAAAGACTTACATGGATCGAGTTCTCAATCGATTTAACATGGAGAATTGTAAGTCGGGTGATGTCCCTGTTGTAAAAGGTGATCAGCAACTTGAAGCAATGTCCTCAAAATGATGTAGAGAGAAATTCCATGAAAGATGTGCCATATGCTAGTGCTGTTGGGAGCTTAATGTATGCTCAAGTATGCACTAGACCTGATATTGCTTTTGTAGTAGGAGTTCTTGGTCGATATCAGATAAATCCTGGTAGGGAACATTGGATTGCAGCAAAGAAAGTAATGAGATACCTACAGAAGACCAAGAATTATATGCTTGTTTATCGTAAAGTAGATCATTTAGAGTTGATTGGATATTCTAACTCTGACTATGCTAGTTGTTTAGATGATCGAAAATTTACTTTTGGGTACATATTCATGTTAGCTGGACGGCTGTGTCTTGGAAGAGCGCTAAGCAAAAACTTACTGCCTTTTCGACTATGCAGGCAGAGTTTGTGGCTTGTTATGAAGCCTCATCCCACGCTATGTGGCTTAAGAACTTGATATCTGGTTTGAGAATTATAAATTCTATTACTAGATCTATTAAGATCTATTGTGATAATAGAGCTGCTGTTTTATTCTCAAAGAATAATAGGAGTACTAGAGCTTGCAAGCATATAGATATCAAGTTCTTGGTAGTCAGAGATTTTGTCAAAAATGGTGATATTCTTATAGAGCAGATTACTACTAATGACATGTTAGCTGACCCTTTGACTAAAGGTCTTAGACCTCTAGTCTTTATGAAACATGTTAAGAATATGGGCATTTTACAGTCTTTTAATGTTATTGTCTAGTGGAAGTTTTATGTTATCATGTATTGTTGGATATTCCCATTACTTTTGTTTTACTTTGCACTTTGGTGCATTAATACAATAGCATGTTGTTCTATGTTTTGTGACATAATTTGATATTCTGAAATTGCTCATATTTATGTTTTGTTATGGATCTTGTGTTTGGTGTTCATTGCGATAAGATCCCTATTGAGTTTAATATCCCCATAAGAATACCATTTTTGGTTGGAGATATGTATTCTTACCTCTGGCATGTTGATCGCCATTTTGTGAGGTTAATAATAATCTTTCCTCTGGCCTGTTGCATGCCGTTTTGTGAGGATATGTATTCTTTCCTCTAGCATGTTGAACGCTATTTTGTGAGGATAAGAACAATAGATTTCTCTTGCGTTAATCGTCGATATTGGAGAAATCATGTCGAGGACTGACAAAGAAATAGCACATTTTGATCACATATTAGTGGTAATTTCTTACTACGCTGCCGTATGACAAAGAAATAGCACATTTTGATCACATATTGGTGGTAATTTCTTACTACGCTGCCGTATGTTTGGTCTATGACGATAAGGTTGGATGACATGGATGACATTTGTGACCATGGAAAGTTTTGTGTCAATATGGAACACTATGACTACAATGATTCGATGTTTGACAATCTTGTTGGTCCGGATATGTGCTTGAGGTGTAATCATGTGAACCAGAATTTTAAAAATTGTGGCCACATTCTATTTCTTATTCAGCCTAATACATATTTTTCTTAAAATTTTTTTTTTTAAAATAAATAAAAAATTAACGTTGCCCAAGTGGGAGACTGTTGGAAAATTTCTCTTTAAAGTGGGCTACCGTTATTATTTTTGGTTTTATAAAATAGGCTGAATATCTGGTTCACAAGTTGGGCTTTGTGATCATATTAGTTTTAGCCCACCTCATAAATCCATAAGGTTCTTTTATGCGTAGGCCCATATATTCTGATAAATCCTGTTATAGATAGGATAGTCAGAATTTATTATAAATAGGGTTAGATCCCCTCTCCTACTCTTAACCCTAGCAGTTACTCCCATAAGCATATGTTAATATTGAGTAGAATAAGAAAAGGAAGATCTACGCCTACTTAGACTGGGTAACAGTTATTTCTCTAATAATTTTTAACAATAATATTATTTCTCTAATAATTTTTAACAATAATAACTCAAACAAGTATGCACTTTTGCTATCGATTATATATTTAAATTTTATATTGTAAGTGCACGCATAATTTACGCTTACATTTAGTCCTTGCATCCTGGGTACCAAATGTTCAAGCGTCTTCAATTGGAAAGATTACTTTGTCTAGCGACTTCAATATCATTTCTGGTACATCAATGGCCTGTCCTCATGCTTCCGGAATTGCTGCGCTCCTGAAAGGTGTATACCCGGAATGGAGTCCGGCGGCTATACGATCTGCCATGATGACCACGGCAAACCCATTGGATAACACTCGACAATACATCAAAGACAGGGGTCTGGGTTACGAAATCGCTACTCCTTTAGCCATGGGGGCAGGGCATGTTGATCCAAACCGTGCGCTTGATCCAGGTCTCATTTATGATGCTACACCACAAGACTATGTCAACCTCATATGCTCCATGAATTTCACGCAGAACCAAACTCTAGCTATCATCCGATCAACAAGGTACAATTGCTCAAATCCATCCTCTGATCTAAATTACCCCTCATTTATTGCTCTATATAACAACGATGGAAGCACAAGATCATTGGTTCAAAGATTTCGGAGGACTGTTACGAATGTTGGAGATGGGGTGGCTACGTTTGAAGCAATCCTCATAGCACCAGAGGGTTCTGTTGTCGAAGTGTCACCAAAAACCTTGGTGTTTAACAAGAAGTACCAGAAGCTGTGCTACACTTTGACCATTCGTTACGGGAGTAGCGAAGACGGTGATGCCACATTTGGTTCCTTCACTTGGGTTCAAAATACTACTGAGCATACAGTTAGGAGTCCTATCGTGGTGTCACCAATGGTTGAGTAATTAATTGTACTAGTTTATGTGTTTGAGTGTTGCGTCCTCGACGCCTTAGCATGTAAGTTAATCGCACTTGTTTTATGTGTTTTAGAGCAAGTTAATGTTTCTTGCCTTAGTATGTAAGTTAATCGAGCTTGTTTTATGTGTTTTAGAGCAAGTTAATGTTTCTTGCTTTTGATGTGTGTGGAATCTAAAACAATATAATTGTAGCAAAGTGTTTGATGTATTGATTGAAAGAGCAGAACAAGCCACTTGTTCAGTAATTTGGCTAAATTCCTTAACGTAAGGAGTGCCTGTCCAAGTGTGATCATGGCCTTGCTATTGTTTTGTGTACTGCTTTTCCATCTATAAGCATACCTGTCAAATCATACCGAGTTGTGGAATTATACACTGAATCATATGGTTCACTATGACTCAATGCAATTAACCGCAGTTCATGTACATCTCTGATTCACGTGCGGATTTGAATTGTTTGACGGGTGAATCGAAATGAATAATAAGCTAGGAATCATGAATCATGTACGTTTGATAACTATTTACATGAGGCAGATTGGTTACTAGGATGGATTTGATGCTTTTACAGTGGTGCTGAAGTGTATGTTCCGTGTCTTGGGCAATAAACTTCTGTAGTGAACTCAAGAGTCGAGACAATTATATGGAAAGGTAAAATTGTAGTTGGCCCTAGTGGCTAATGAAATTATTCTTTACTAGGCCTAATACTAAAAGGTTGGCTCGATTCTGCTCATGTACTTAGCTTGTTTTGATTTGATGTATTCCCAGGTTGTTTATGTTGATAATTCATTGAATCATTCTATGAAATGTCTCTGATATTGGGAAGTTGAGTAGAAAGGTCATTGGAGAAATGTGAAGCATATGCATCTTTGTTTTCATTCTTGATTTGCTTTATGTGTGCATGTATAATATGTTTATATATATATATATATATATATATATATGTATGTATGTATGTATGTATGTATGTATGTATGTATATGTGCAATGGTGTTGTGAGTCAGAGTTGGATTGAATTGTAGAGAACTGCGCTTGGTAAAAATGGTTTCCTTTGAAATGGACGATAGCAAAAATAAGTATTTGTGTTCAAGATGCCTGCCTGCCTTTCCTTTTCTGGGTTAATTTCCTGTAAATTTTACCTATTTACATTGAATTACAATACTTACTGGTGCTTAAATTGTGCCATTATTTGTTTGATTTGATTGACTTTGAAATTTTTGCGTGTGTTCCTATTTCTGTTTTGTCTTATGTATATAGGATTATTCATGTATATGGTCATGAATGAAACTCGAGTGAATAATAATCGCTACCAAGTGATCTGTAGGCCTTATTTTGTCATAATTATGTCTTGATTTCAAGGTGATATTAGTTTTGACTGATTCAGAATTGGCCTGGAGCTCTCAAGTCGATTGCTTCAAGCAGGCATTTCATCTGTAAATCTGGATTGAAATTTCTTTTTCATTTTTACAGTTGAACACCTGCTACCATAACTCCTTAAGGATAAAAGGGATGGAGATCGATGTTAAATTTTGTTCTGATGCAGTTCTTGTGTAAGATAGGCTCAAGGATTATTGATTTTCATGGTTAAAGGCTTAGTGGTTAACAAAATTAAATATGCTCTAACCTTTATCGCTCAATCCAAGGCATGTGGTTGGTCAACAGGGTGTTGGAAAGACAACTGGTGGTGCTAAACTGGCTTTTTATGTTAAAAAGAAGGTATCTGTTTGACAGCCTCTTCATCTTTGTGTGTGTGTGAATGCACATCTTTGCATGTGTGTAAAGATAGGTTGATTTAGGCTTTGCTTGAAGTTGACTATGGTTACAAGAAAGAAAAGAAGGTGTCCAACTTTGTGCAGGTATTTATATTTAGATTATGGTGACCCTGGCATATTAGTTCCTATCCATGGCCAATTTGGTTGCTCTTGGTGGAGAAATCCCCTTTCACTGTTTGGGAGGATTGTCATAGTTATACAGCAGTTGAGCTAGCTCACCTTGCTCTATGCTTTAACCTAGTGTTGCCGACTCTTTTTCTGTATGATAGCAGGGTCAAGGAGAGCTGGAAAATAATGGGACTCAGCAGTGTCCAGAGTCTGGTCGTGGTTGTATCATCTCTGCATATTTGCCAGAAACAAACTGTTATTGTAATTCAGACATGTAGCTCTGCGTGTTGCATCCTCGACACCTCAGTTATATAAGTTACTTGAACTCGTTTGTGTTTATGGTGACTAAGGCTATCATGATCCAATGCTAATGCTCGCCACAAACTAAGGTGCTGCTTACCATCTTATGCAGTACCGCACAGGTTTACTCATTGCAACAGTGGGGATGCGAGGTATTGAAGAATCAGTCATAGATCAAGAAGAACGAATGTCAGAAAATTGAACAGAATTGATTGTCTCAAATGGAGCTTACAATTGCAACGAAAGGCAAATGTTAAAGACGCCATAAATTCTAAAAGAATTTGACATGATCTTAAATATTTTTGAATTGTTTCCTTAAATTTCATAATTCTCTAATCCTATTCGGCTTTCGCCCTTTCCAGTTGCCCAAGTTATCATCTTTTCCAACAATGAATCGGGGCGAGAATCAAGAATCAAAATAAAATTTACTTTCTCATAACTACTCATAATCATTTTGGGGAAATTAATAAATTGTTTGAAATAAATTAATTCATTAAATTTAATAGCATTCATTTAAAGTTCAATTTATTTCGTGAAAGCACTACTTTAAAATATGAAATTTATTTTAAAATTCAACATTTGCAAAGTAAAGATTTACCTAAATCTTAGCCTAATTAAATTGTGAAATTTGTAATTCCAAAGATATTGTCCTCTTTAAAATCGCTAGTCAAACATACGATATGATTTTTTTCATCATTCGATGAAGGGGAATAAAGTTACTTTGACTTCTGGCTGAAATCAGCGGTACCATTGTTTTCCCCTTTTTTTTACGACTCTCTCTTTGCTATTCGTAATCCATAGACACATGTATAGCTTAGCCGCATAATTTTTTGCCACAATCATCAAGAAGTAGTTACAAAATATGCAATTTAGGTAATGGAATCCCCAATTAATCTCCCTACTTGTTTATTTAAATTATTAAAAATTAGATTACGAACCTACATTTTGTTTGTAAATCAGATAGTCGTAAGAGATTAGGAGATAGCTCAAATGATTAATATTATCTCTTCCAGACGTAAAATCCTAAGTTTAATCCCATGGTATAATAATAATAATAATAATAATAATAATAATAATAATAATAATAATAATAATAATAATAATAATATAAATAATAATAATAATAATAATACTTATTTTCAGTTATATCTCAATACTTATTTACATTCACTACATAATATTAAAATCAAACTAAAATAACGTATTGGTTTTTCAATTACGTCTCAATACTTATCTATATTCAGTACGAATAAAAGATTGCAAATAGGTTGCTAACGACATGCTGAAAAGAAAAATAGAAAAAGAAAAACGAAAATGGCTTTCGCATGATATCCTTCCCCACCGTGTATTGGTTTATGCAAGAGCGGGACTCACCAATGTTGCGATATAAGTTTCTACCCTTTTCCTCAACTTTGTTATGTGTGTGCAATTAGATAACTACTGATCATAAAACTATAATTAATTAATTTATTTATTCATTAATATTGCAAATGTTGTTTTTAAATTTGAAAATGAAAAATGCCATTATCTTACTATGTTCATAATCGATCACAATATAATATCTAGACCATAATAATTGTATCGTATACATAAAAATATGGAGGAGGGGTTTGTATGGTTTTGTTGCTTGTGGATACTGTATATTAATATTTGATAATCAACTCCCTCTCCTTTTATGAAGGATATTTTATATATACTGTGGGTGCAAATATCTTAAGAGGGGGGGGGGGATGAATTAAGATATTAATACTAATTTTCGTTTTTTAAAATTTTCAGAAAATTTACAACTTCTAACAAGCAATATATCAAACACAAGATAAGCAAGGTAAGAACAATAAAAATAGAGATGCAAGGAGAAGAGAGACAAACTATTTTAAGGTGGTTCGGCCAAGCCTACGTCCACCGCCCAAGGAATCTCCCCTTAGGACTTCAAAGATCTCCACTAAAATACTTCTTCAAAACTTGGTGAAGCACAAACCAAGTTCTTTACAACCTCTTTGAAGTCTTACTTCAAAGAACCCAAGAGATTCTCTCTATAGGATTTCCTCACACTTTACAAGCTTAAATGGATATATCTCACAATGATTAAAGCTCTCAAAGTGTGTGTATACTCAAGATTGAAAGAGATTGAATCTGAAATCTTCCTCAAGAAGAGAAAGAACAAGCTCTTGAAAGCTCAAATATATTGCAAGAATGGCTCAAAGATGGATTGAATGATGATAAACACTTTTGCACACTTCAATTAATGTTTAGAAAGTGTATTTGAATGAGTATTTAAAGAGATTTGGGGGTTAGGGATTTGGTAGGAGAAGAAGGATGAAGATTTTTCGCCAACGGTAATAAGCGGCTAGTGCATTTATTACGACGTTCAGTAGGTCGACCCGGTCGTCCGGCGCCTTCTCCTTCTCTGACTAGGCCGGACGCCTTAGCCGGTCGACCGGCTAGGGGGTCCGGCTTTTCCCTTCACCATTCTGTTTAGGCCGGGCGACCGCCCAGGTCAGCCGGTCGACCGGCTGGGGGGTCCAGCCACTCCAGAATGTGAAGTAAAGCCAGATTTATGCAGAAAAATAATTTAAGTGCATTTTCACAACTCCAAGTCATTTTGAATAAATATGAAAACACATGTTGTGAATTGAAACACCCCAAATACTCATTTTAACTCAATGTGCATTTAAATACATTTGTGCATATGTTATTTTCAAATGTAGAAGACTTGAAAGTTTTTGCAATGACTAAGAAAAAGATTTTGAGCCAAGTCAACGCAATATATAGGCATTTCACAAAAAGAGCAAGAAAAACAAATCTGGTACCCCTTATGGCTTCTCTTCTCCTCCTTATGCCTTCTCATCTTTTCTCTTCTTCAAATAACCCTTTTGCACATCTTCATATCTTTCCAAGCTTCATATTGATGACATCTCATTTTCACAAGAAGCTATTTAGTTAAATAATGCATATATATATTTTCATCATCAAAATCAATAATGAATATTTAGCTAACATATACATATATGTATATATATGAATGTATGTATATATGTATATAAATGTATATATATGTATATGAAGGTATGTATATGTATTCCCTCTCTTTTTTTTCATATGATAATGTAATATAATTCATAGTTGAATATTTGATAGTTGAATGTAGAGTTTAAGTATGAGTGGCCCAATTTAGTTGGTGTGGATACAGAAGGAGACAAAGCTATAATTGAAAAAAACAATCCCTTGGTTATTGTTTTCGTTTAAAAAGATGAAGTTGTTCTATATGATCTCTACTGTAATCGCATGTATGTTCTCCTCGATTAGAACTACAAAGTCTAGTCTATTCCGCGAGTAGGATGAGAAAAAATGTATCAAAGCTATAACTCAAAAAATAAATTAATGAGTTTATCCTTCCCTACAAATGTAGCTGAAATTATGTCTTCTATGAAACTTTTATTGCTATAAAATGAAAAAAAAAAACTCTACGAAGTGATTTGGTCGCACAACTGTAGACCGTAATTTAAACAACTTCAAGCAACGTTATATTCAATCCCTAAACATGATCTTCTTTTCGTCATAGCACTAGTGGTTTATAATCTTGTTTTCTTGACAAGTCTTTGTGACAATTTTCGTTGGACAAACTTAAATCATGATGATAATCTTGAATTAAAGAGGAATAACATCCACTTGACTGTTAAATGTCAGTATATTAAATGACAATCAATCAATTCACATATATAGGGAAATAGCTTATGGACATCATATGAGCACTTATTACATTGCTATACCGACTCTTTCTAAAAGCACAAAATATCTTCTTATTAAGCATAACCAAAAAATCCCTTCATGGTTACATTAGGGAAAAAAAATGATGTTCCTTCATGATGATAAAACTTTCAAAATTTTACAGCTTATGACTTTTACCTTGCAACGCTAACAGCAAGCGTATAATTTAACAAATCTATCTATTTTTCAATTTAGTCTAAATTAACACAACATATTTTTAACGAATAACAAAAAAATCAAAAACCAAAACTTGTGGAAAAAAATCGAAACCCAAATATCAAAAAGTGATAAGGTTCACTAATTTTACATATTGGATTTAATAGCTTTTTAGCTCCAGAAGTTAAAAAATGTGAATTAAAAAATTCAAACAAATTAGTTTTTTAAACCCAAAACGAAAATTTAAAAGTCCAAAAGTGATAAAGTGTGGGAAGCAGAGAACTGAAAAAAGAGCAAACACATCATTTTGATTGCAAAGGAAACTTAGAAAAAAAAAAAAAAAGAGTAGCTGTAAAATTGTGTAATTGAATAGTTTTTTTAGTTCTAGAAATTTAAAAATTTTAACTTGAGAATTCGAATTGTTTAACACAATTTGGTTTTAAAATTTTTAGTTTTGGAAGAATAGCATCGAAAGATAAACAATGTCTAGATAAAGGAAAAAAAAAAGAAAGAAAAAGACGGATCAGGCTAAAAGATTATATTTCCCTAATGACCACCCCATGAACAGGGATGTTGAGAAATCCCTAGCATAATATATTTAACGAATAACAAAAATCAAAAATCAAAACTTGAATTTAGAAAATATGAAACCCAAATGTCAAAAAATACTCAAGTTTTATGATTTCAACTGTTTAATTTAATAGATTTTAGATCTAAAAATGCAAATATGTGAACTCAAAAAATCCAACTGAATTCTCACCTCTAACCCGATCGAATAATTTTTTTGACTTGAAGTGAAAAAAATAAAAATTCAAAAGCGAAAAGGTGTGATTAGTATAGAAATGAAAAAAAGAGTACACATCATTTTGATTGAGAAAGAAGGGGGGAACTATTCAATTTTAACAAATATTTATTATTTATTATAAAATTTGTATTGTAACAATAGTGGGCAATACAGTTGCTTGCACGGCATTATTTTACTAATAATATAAAAAGTGGAACTTTTTTCTTTTCCTTTTTCCCCTCTAACGAAATGATTTTCTTTCTGACTTTCTCTTTTTCTATTTCTTTAATAATCATGTCTTCTAATAATCAAATTGAAAGTTTTGGGATTAGGGGATAACTCAAGTAATTGAGTCTATATTCCCCCAACGTGAGGTCTAAAATTCAATCCCATGGAGTGGGAATTAAAAAAAAAAAAATTCATCTAGGGTAGAAATTGGTATATCCCCCCAATATGAGGTCCTAAATTCAATCCCATGGAGTAGGGATTTATCCAAAAAACAAAAAAAAAAAAACTTTCATCTAGGGTAGAAATTTTTAGTATTCTGATTTTTAGGGGAAAAAACTACTAAATCCAATACAAAAAGTCTTACAACCAAATTGTGTTAATCATTTTGAATTTCCAGGTTCAAACATTTAAGTTTTTAGAACCAAAAAGAACTATCCAATTACAAAATTTTACATCTAATCAATTTTTTTTTTCCAATTTTCATTTGCAATCAAAATGATGTGCTGTCTTTTTTGTCACTTCTTTACTAGCTACGCCTTTTTGTTTTTGGACATTTAAATTTTTTCATTTCGAGTTCAAAAAACTAATTTGTCTGAATTTTTTATTTTACATTTTTGAACTTCTAGAGCTGAAAGAACTATTAAACTGAACATTTAAAATCATTAAACTTCATCGCTTTTCGATATTTGGGTTTCATTTGTTTTCAAGTTTTGATTTTTTATTATTTTATATTTGTTAAATATACTCTGCTAATTTAAATTAAATTAAAAAATAGATAGATTTGTTAAATCGTATTTTGTTAATTTAGACTAAAATTTGAAAATTGATATGGAAAGTTGAACAAAAATAAATATAAATATGTAATGTTAACTTATCTATTAATTTTTTGACACCAACTTAATAAAAGGTTAATAACTGGTGAAAATTAAACATGAGGATTAGCAAGTGTCACTTCATGTAAAAGTTATGGTTATTAAATAGAATTGACTCTTATTAAAATCAAATTAGAATAATGTATTGGCTATTCAGTTATGTCTCTGTACTTATTTACATAGAACTGAGTACGTATAAAAGATTGCAAATAGGTTGCTAATACACACCAGAAAAAATAGAAAAAGAAAAAAGAAAATGGCTTCCGTACTATATCGTCCTTACCCACCGTGTGTTGGTTTATGCGAAAGCGGGACTCGCCAATGTTGCAATATAGGTTCTACCCATTTCCTCAACTCTACTATATGTGTGTAATTAGACAACTACTGATCATAAATCTATAATTTCTTAATTTCTTTATTCATCAATATTACAAGTCTTGTTCTTAGGTTCGAAAATGAAAAATGTCATGATCTTACTATGCTCATAATCGATTATAATATAATATCTTAGATCAAAATGATTGCGTCGTATATACAAAAATATGGAGGCAGGGGCTTGTTCATGGCTTTGTTGAATGTGGATACTGTATATTAATATTTGCTAATCAACTCCTCTCCGTTTATAAAGGATGTTGCAGAAGGAGGTAGAAATAAATTGATATTGGCAAAGTATTTCATTCTTCTATATATATGTATGTATGTGTTTGTATTTCTTCTTTTTTTCTTCATATAATAATGTAATATATTTAGGTTGTACAATTCATCAATTCCAAAACTCATGAATATTTGATGGTCGAATGTAGGGTTTAAGTATGAATGGCCCGATTTAGTTGGTGCGGATACAAAAGAAGCCAAGGCTACAATTGAAAAGGACAATCCCTCGGTTACTATTGTTTTCGTTCAAAAACATGAATTTTTTACGGATGATCTCTGCTGCAACCGCGTGTTTGTTCAACTCGATCAGAACCAAAAGGTCTGGACTATTCCGCGAGTGGGATGAGAAAAAATGTACGTATATATATACCTATATATATTTATATATCCCAAAAAAATAAATTAATGAGTTCCCTCCCTACGAATGCAATTGAAATTATGTCTTCTATGAAACTTTTATTGCTATAAAATGAAGAAAATCGTTTAATGAAGTGACTTGGTCGTGCCCCCATAAACCCTAGTTTAAGCAATTGCAAGCAATGATATATTCAATCACCAAACGTGACCTTTTTTTTTGTGATAGTACTAGTATTCTACAATCTTGTTTTCCTGATGAGTCTTTGTGGCAACTATCACTAGACAAAATTAAATCGTGGTGATAATCTTGACTTAAAAGGAATAACATTCACTTGACAGTTTAATGTCTATAAATTAAATGAATATCCATCAATTCGCATATATATGGAAATAACTTAAGAATTTATACTTTCCTTTTTCAAAATCCTCAATATACATCCACCCAAATCTCAAATTTTCAGTTTTTCTCCTGTTTTTCTATTAATATCAAATTTTACCAAAGAAAGCATTATGTTGGAGGACATTCTTATCCTTTTATTATCAAAGCAAAAAAGTAAAAGAAAAGTATAAAATAGTTAATGAAGTCATTCAATAAAAATATCTACAATCAAATTGCTCATAACTAGAGTATAACCCATGTAAAGCAAAAAAATAAAAGAAACGGATAAACTAATTAATAAAGTCATTCATTAAAAAAAAAAAACTGCAATTGCTAAGAAAAAGAGTAGTTTTAGAACTTGAACTTTACAAAATATAAAAGTAAGCGCTTGAATTTTAAAACCTTTAATATAAGGATTTGAACTTATGAAAAAGTAACGTTTTACACAACATTAAGTAATAGTGTTAATTTTTTTCTTATGTGGCATTTTTTTCGCTTCCAAATATTAGGTGGCATTTTATTTTTCTTCAATAGTTTAGGTGAAATTTTCTTAAATGGCATTCTAATTCTATATGGCATACGCACACAAAGTTATAAATTATATGGTATCTTGTTTATGTGCACATATATAGATTTTGGACATTTTTTGTGAGCTTTGTGAATAAAATTTACATTTTTCTGTTACTAAATATAAGAAAGTTTATATATAATTAAAATTGAAAAAATATAAATTAATTGCGCAATTTAAGTACTAAATATAAGGAACTTAAATATATCACAATAAACCATACATTAACATATTACTATTTATAATTTCTAAAATGAGCATATATTTATAGGGTTTATTTTTTATTTTACTATTTTCTTATTTTTTATGCTTAAACTAAACAATTAATTTATATTTTTAAAATTCTGAACATATATTAACTAACACAAAAAATATATTGATTAACTTATATTCCCATAATGCAGAAATAATGTCGAATATTTATATATGTGTACATATGTGAGATAGCTTATGATGTATAAGTTTGTGCGTGTGTATATGCCACATAGATTTGGAATGCCATGCAGGAATTACAGCTAAGTTATGAAAGAAAAATAAAATGTGACCTTATATTTGAAAAAGAAAAAATACCCCTTAAGCAAAGAATTAATACCGTTATATTATTGGTGTTTAAAATATTATTTTTTCATAAATTTAAATCCCTCTATTAAAGGTTTTGAAGTTCAAGTCATCAATTCCATACTTTAGAAGTTCAAACTCTAAAATTACCAATTTTCTTAATATGAAAGGAAAAGATAAAAAGTAATTTACTTACAAAATTTGCGTTATGGTCGAGATTATAGGGGAAAAAAACAATTTATGACTTTTTCTCAATTACCCAACATTTTGGTACAAAATAAAAAATAAAACAAAAATAATAATTAAATTAAATTAAATAATTCCATAAATAAATAAAAAGATAGGTCTACTGATAGAAAGTAATTGATCAGGTGGTTCACATAAGCCTATCGTGAAGAATAGATAGATGTTGTATCATAGTCAAACACATCTAAACTCTGTAAATCCCTCACTTGTAGAAGTTTGATTGAATCACAATCTCTTTGTGACAATTTGCGACTTTTTCTCATTAACCCAACATTTTACTACAAAATAAAGAATAAAGTAAAAATAATAATAAAATTGAATTAAATTGTTCGATAAATAAATAAAAAGATAGGTCTAACGCATTATACCATAACTTGTTTTCCATAAAAGTGCCTGGCTGCTTGCTTCGGTGGTTGTCTTAGGAATCATTTGGATTAATTTTTTTAAAAGTTATTTTCTTTTAAAAAAGTGTACATTTTATTTTAATAAAAAGTATTTAAATGGCTTTGAAAAAGAAGTAAATTTTGAAAGCTAAAAAATTCAGAATTTTTAGAAAGTAATACAGAAAGATACTTTTTTAAAGGCAATTCATATGAGCACTTATTACATTGCTATACCGACATGTTTAATCTTTTCTAAAAGCCCAAAATATCTCCTTATTAAAAGTAAACAAAAATCCCTTCATGGTTACATTAGGGGAAAAAATGATGTTCGGTCATGATGATAAAAATTTCAGAATTTTACAACTTATGACTTGTATCTTGCAACGATAACGGCAAGCAAGATAAAAAGAAAACCAAAAAAATTTTCCATCGTAATTCTACAAAAAAGTGAAGAATATTTGATATTTAACATTTTCTCTAACATTTTACTGTTTAGTTTCCAAACTCTCCAAGCCCAAGAAATATCTTCACCAATCTAAATTCTATTCCTTAAAATGCCCAACCCATCTTAATCACTATACTGTAAAAGGTAACGTTTGGTTTCCTCCCAAGTAAGGATAAATTGCACGGAACCTCCTTTTGATTTGTCTTAAGTGTGCGTTTACCCCCTATGATTTGAAAATTAGTTAGTTACCCCCTGTGCTTTCCAAAAGTGAAGCACATTACCTCCCCCGTCACTTTTTTCGTCAGATTTTACCGTGCGTTGGGTACATGCGCCAGACTTGTGACTGGGTTTAGTTTTTTTTGTTGTCAAACTTGATTTTTGTATAAAATGTCCTTCCTTTTTTGTTTTGAAAAAATATTTGTAAGAGAAAAGACTTGAACCCTTGATCTTAGTTTAAAATATGTAAATTTTAACTAATTATACTATAAACATATTTGCATTTTATTTGCTACTACAAGTAGATATTTTTATCATTGGAAAATGAAAAATAAGAAAAGAAATTAACCTCCACGCTCATCACAATTGCACAACCACCGTCTCATTAATTAAATTAATTATTTAATTAATTTTAATTTTTAATTATTTGATTAATTAATTAATTAGTTATTAAATTTTTAATAATTAATTAACTAATTATTAATTACTCTACGTTTCCAATTAAATATGGTAAATAGTGCCGTACCCTTGTGGTTTTTTATAAGTGCATCATACCCCCTTGCGGTTGCTGTAAGTGCATCGTTAGCCCATGGGTTCGAAGGGCAAATTAGTCTTTTTACATTTTTGTTAGCCAAATCTAATGAAGTTAAAAAAAATGGGCGTGTGTGCTATTTTGGAAAGCACGTGGGGATAACTAGTTAATTTTTAAATCATAGGGGATAAACACACACTTATGACAAAACACAAGGAAGGTCCGTGCAATTTAAAGTCAGGCCATGCATGCATAAACTGACAATTTTTGTACGAAATGAACTCAACGGTCCACGTAACTCTTACGTGTTTTTGATTAGGATTCCCTCTTACAAAATTTAATCTCTCAGAATTTACATGACGATTATTCACCCCCATCTTTTATAATAATCACAAGTATACCAGCCATTTAACCCTAAAAAATAAATTAAAAAGGGGTATGTATGACATCTTCTAGCCCTCCATTTCATCCATATCCATACAAGAATAAATCATAACTAATCATTTATATTTTTTCTTAATATGAAAACAGGACCCCTTTGATTTCCGTTTCTAAAAACAACTTTTAATTTTTTATTTCCTTTATGATTCTATTCTTGCTTTTTATGGTGTGATAATTTCCTCTCTGAATCTAAACAACATTCTAGAGTTTTTGATAATAACCTTAGACCCCACTCGATTCTTTCCTCCTTTTAGTGAACATTATAAACATGAGACTTTATCATTGGTTCTATCTTTTTTCTTTCAATTTTTTGAACCACTATATACACTTCCGAAGGAGGGGGGGGGGTGGGGGTGGAAGAAATGCCCTTAAAGAAACTTCTAGCAAGTTTAACCTCTACCTAATGGCTATAGTAATATCTTGGCTCAAGCTATTTACAATCTTTCAACACATCCTTCATATGTAGGTGAGATTTATTATGACTGGGATTATTCTATTACCATTTTAATTAAGTGATTATTTCGTCTAAAAAGTTATTATGGAGAGAGTAATTATAGCATTTGTTATAGTTAATAATGGGGACGAATATATATTAAAACACCCCCTCAAGTGTGGTATGTTGTCTTAAAAATGCACCTTCTTTAATAATATAATGATCTATACTTAACCAAAAACCAATATTAAAAATATAGTTATGGTGAGTTTTGACTGAGAGAGAAATGGATTGTATATAGACAAACCAATGATAAATAAGATTGGACTGGGAGTACAAATCCAATACCTTATATTAAGAATTATGAGAATTTATCTTAAACCTAATTGATATTAGGAATATTATAAAACTTTTTTTATAATGGTTTAAAATTTACAATGTTGAAACAACTATTTATAGAAAAGTTTTAAGTTGGATAGAAGAGAAGAATGCTAACCTTAGAAAGTACATGTGGGAGCCTCAAACTGATGCCACGAGGAGCTAGACTCTAGAGCCTAAGAGGCTATTGGACCAAAATGCACCCTCTCTCTTAAACTCGTCAAGATTTTTTATACTAATTAAGAAATTTAGGTTGATATAAAAGAATCAAATCCTCTATTGACAGGTACTTAAACTTTGTCATTGTTTCAAATTAAAGTTGAATATGTCTTGCATAGACAAACCTGAAAGGGATTTAATTTATATGCAAAAGAGTCAACTGAGAAAAGCCTAAGACTGATCAAATAGGAAAATATGCTTATGAACTCAATACTGAAGTCCTGATCCTTAGTAGTTAATCTGTTAGAAAGTGGAAGAGGCTATTTTGAATATAGAGAAAATATATTAAACTTTATTATCTCTTCTAACTTTAGCATTTACAATTGAAAGTTCTCACCTCTATATATAGGCTATTCTAGAAATCCAAAACTAAATAGGATTTGGTTAAACCAAAAGCTAATAAATCAATCCTAATTTGACAAGGAAAATAACCAATAAACTAATCCTAATATAATTAGGACTCCTAAACATATACAAATCCTAAATCAAGTTTCTTTTCTAACATCCCCTTAAACTTGATTTGATTCTCGTAACTCCAAGCAAAGCTCTCAGCTGGATGAATACGTCACTCTTGAGGGGCTTTGTTAAAATGTTGGCAATCTGATCTTGAGACTTCATGTGCTCTATCTTCACTTCCCTCTTTGCGACACATTCTCGAATAAAGTGGTAATGTGTATCAATATGTTTGCTTCTTTCATGAAAGACTGGATTTTTCACCAAGGCAATTGCAGACTTGTTGTCAACATAGATCTCCACAGGCTCTTTTTGAGGCATATTAAGCTCCTTCATCAAGTTTCTTAACCATAATGCATGACAAACACATGAGGTGACAGCCACATACTCAGCTTCACATGTTGAAAGTGTGACAATGGGTTGTTTCTTGGAACTCCAAGTGAATGCAGTATCTCCTATAAAGAAAAGAAATCCAATTGTACTTTTCCTGTCATCTAGATCACCAGCCCAATCGCTATCACTATACCCCACAAGCTTGGAATTATGGCTTTGGGAGTCTAAAAGTCCATAATCAAGAGTCCCTTTGATGTAGCGAAGTATTCTCTTGGCAGTCTTGAGATGTATCTTAGTAGGAGCCTCCATAAAACGGCTTACAAGTCCTACAGCAAAGAGAATATCAGGTTTTGTGCATGTCAAGTACCTTAGGCTTCCAACTAGACTCTTGAATAATGTTGGATCTACTCGTTCTTTCGCATCATCTCTTGACAATTGCACTCCACATTCAATTGGAGTATTTATTGGCTGGCAGTTTTCCATATTGAACTTCTTTAGGATTTCTTTTGCATAACCTCCTTGAGAAATAAATATTCCTTCATCCGTTTGCTTCACCTCAATTCCAAGATAATAGGACATGAGTCCTATATCAGTCATCTCAAACTCTTTAGCCATTGTCCTTTTGAACTCTCCAAATAAGCTTGGATTGTTGCCTGTGAAAATCAAGTCATCCACATACAAGCAAACAATCAAAATATCTCCATTTTGACACTTTGTGTAGAGAGCATGCTCATGTGAACACTTAGAGAAATTATTATGACGAAAGTATTCATCAATTCTGCTATACCAAGCTCTTGGAGCTTGTTTTAAGCCATAAAGGGCTTTGTTTAGCTTCAAAACTTTGTTTTTAGATCCTTTCTCTACATAACCCAATGGTTGTTCAATATAAACCTTTTCATTCAAAAAACCATTTAGGAATGCAGATTTCACATCTAATTGATGAATTTTCCATCTATATTGAGCTGCCAAAGATATAATAAATCTTATAGTTTCCAAGCGAGCAACAGGAGCAAATACCTCTTCATAGTCAATTCCAACTCTTTGACTATAGCCTTTTGCAACCAGTCTTGCCTTATATATTTCTATTTCACCTTTTGCATTCCTCATTATTTTGTAGACCCACTTTACTCCAATAGCTTTGTGTCATTCGGGTAAAGTTGCAAGCTCCCAAGTCTCATTCTTCTTGATCGCCTTGATCTCTTCATCCATAGCTTCTCTCTATTTTTCATTCTTATCAGCTTTCTCGAATGTTTTTGGATCGCAATAAGCAAGAAGACAAAAGAGAGTTAGTTCATCATTTAAATTTCGAGTTACATCATAAATTTCACTCAAATTTCTATATCGAGGAGCTCTTTCTTCAAGACTTGAAATTGTTGCAGAGGAGTTTCCTTGACCTATAGTTGGAGATGGAGTTGGAACTGCACTTGAAGTTGGAGTAGGAATTGGAGAGATAGAATCCTTATTTGCTTCTACTTCTTGCTCTTGAAGTGGCAAGAATTTATCTTCTTTTTGCTTGTTAGTACCCCAATCCCATTCTGCTTCTTCATCAAATTGAACATATCTGCTAATAATAATCCTTCCACTAATAGGATTGTAGAGCTTGTAACCTTTGGAGCGTCTATCATAGCCGATAAAAACAAGCCTTTAACTCTTATCGTCAAGCTTGGATCTAGCTTGATCTAGAACATGAGCATAGGCTATGCATCAAAAAACTCGTAAATGCTTGATGCCAGGCTTCTTTTTATACCAGGCTTCCAATGGTGTCTTGTTAGAAAGACTCTTTGTAGCATTACAATTCAAAAGATACACAGCACAATCAACAGTTTCAGCCCAAAATTCTTTCGGCATTCCTTTGGTCTTCAACATGCTCCTAATCATCTCAAGAATCACTCTATTTTTTCTCTTAGCAACTCCATTTTGTTGAGGCGATCGAGGAACTATCGAAGAATGTCGAATACCCTGATCTTCACATAACCTTTCAAATTCTTTTGATGTGAATTCTCCGCCTTTATCAGATCTCAAGGCTTTTATCTTGTAACCACTTTCCTTTTCAACAAGGGCCTTAAATATCTTGAACTTTTCAAAAGCTTCAGATTTTTCTTTTAAAAAATAGACCCAAGTTTTGCGACTATAATTATCAATGAAAAGAATAAAATACTTATTTTTACCATAGGAACTTGGATTTATAGGCCCACAAATATCGGTATGGACAAGTTCAAGTGGCCTCCTTGCTCTTGATGTAACCTCTTGTGGAAAACTTTTCCTAGCTTGTTTCCCAAGAAGACATCCTTCACAAATTTGCTCCGTATGATTGATGAGAGGCAATCCATTCACCATATTGTTTTTTGACATCAAAGACAAACTTTCAAAATTTATTTGCCCAAATCTCATATGCCAAAGCCAAGCTGTTTCTCTTACACAAGCTTTAAAACATTTTGCTGTATCATTCTGAATATTTAATACAAACAATCTATTTCTTGTCATTGGCACTTTTGTTATCAAAATATTATTTTCATCCCTTATCACACAAAGTTTATCTTCCAATAAAATTGTGTAATTTTTCTCAAGAAGTTGGCCAAGACTCAAAATATTACTTTTTAATTTTGGCACATAATAAACTTCAGAAATAAGACGATGCCTTCCATCTTTCAAACGGATTAGAATCTTCCCTTTGCTTTCCACAGAGATTGTAGATCCATCTCCAAATTTTACATTGCCCTTGACAGTTTCATCGAGCTCTGCAAACATGCTCCTTTTTCCACTCATGTGACTGCTAGCTGTTGTATCAAGATACCATGAAGCCCTATCTCCATTAGGTTCACCTTGATGAGCCATCAACAAGGTTATCTCCTCTTCTTCTTGTTTCTCTATGTAATTTGCTTTCTCAGCCACAACTTTTGGATTTTTTCTGCATTCATAAGAATAATACCCAAATTTCTGACAATTGTAACATTGAATTGACGATATATCATACTTTCCTTTGCCTCTTCCATGCCCAGGTCCTTGTGTATTATTCTCTTCTTGATTGGATTGATTAAATCATCCTCTTCCGCCACGTCCTTGCCCTCTTTGTCCACGACCACATGCTCGCCTTCCTTGGTCTCCATTATTATTAGAGTTTTCTTCAAAAATCCCAAAAGGGAGTTGACAAGGTGAAAAAGGTTCGTCTTCAAACTTTAAGAGGTGAGTTCGAATCTCTCCATATGAATGATATTGAATCTATATCAGATTATATTTCAAGAGTATTGGTAGTTTCTAATCAATTAAAAAGATATGGAGAAGATTTGAAAGATGTCCGTGTAGTAGAAAAAATCTTTCGTTCGTTGCATCCAAAATATGAATATATTGTTGTCGCCATTGAAGAATCAAAGGATTTAGATACCATGTCCATTGATGAACTCATGGGTTCGTTACAAACCCATGAAGAAAGACATAAGAAGAAGGATAAGGAAGTCCTTGAAAAGGTTCTTCAAAGTAAGAATCTCTCAAGCTTTCTTTGCGGTAGTGGCACATGAGATCTTCTCAAACATCGCTTCATCCAAACATAGATGGATGATAGAAAGAGCTTGTTGATCTTTTTTATGTGATCTTGTCAAAGCTTCCTTTTGAGCTTGACTCAAGGCTGCATCTTCATCCTGTTTCGTGTAGCCTTTTTCTACAATCTCCCAAACATCTTGAGAACCAAGAAGGGCCTTTAGACGAATTGCTCAATTATCGTAATTATCCTTCGTCAGGCGAGGGAATTGAAATGGAAGAATCCCATTAGCCATCATATTTACCTAGCTCTAATACCACTTTGTTAGAAAGTGGAAGATGTTATTTTGAATATAGAGAAAATATATTAAACTTTATTATCTCTTCTAACTTAGGCATTTACAACCGAAAGCTCTCACCTCTATATATAGGCTATTCTAGAAATCCAAAATTAAATAGGATTTGGTTAAACCAATCCTTTACATATTGAAATAGCTAATAAATCAATCCTAATTTGACAAGGAAAATAACCAATAAACTAATCCAAATATAATTAGGACTCCTAAACATATACAAATCCTAAATCAAGTTTATTTTCTAACATAATCTGCAGTTGTCAGAAACAAAACTTCACGATTTCAATGGGTTCATGGCTTTGAAAATTGAATAGGGAAGAAAATTAAATAGCTTATTCATTAGATGTTATTATCGGTTAATTGAGAGAGAGAGAAAGAGAGAGAGAGAGAGAGAGAGAGAGAGAGAGAAACAGTACTTAGCTCTGAATGTTGATTAGCATTTTGCCTTGCAAAATTCTACAGGAAAATCTTTAGGTGCTATATTAAAGAAAAATTTGGCCGTAATGCTGAAGACTTGACCGATGAATCCAACCATGATGGATTTTACAATTATAAATTATGAACTTTCTGCCATTTAACAAATAAATTCTTCGTAAACAAATCTATTCTGTGGCATCTGCTAGCATATTTTTCCTAGGTAACATCATATCGTACAATGTAGTCAAATCATTTTTGCATGTTGTTAGGAGAAATGTCGCAGGCCAAGGACGTATAGGTTGTTTCGTTGCAGCTTAGCCGTTGGAGACTCGGTAAAGCTACAGAAACAAAGGGTTAAGACAGAAAATCACAAAACCGTTCCTGCAGGCCTCTAAAATATTCTTTCCAACTTCAATTGCAGACAAGACCTGCCACTGTCGTTATCAATATGCGAAGTTGCCCTCAAGCTAGCATGCAGAACATTGCTATGTATAAATATGCAACAAAGAACCATGAAAAAGTGCATTGCGTAGTAAAGTTCTATAGAGAAAATGGAGTTGACTAAACCGGTTACTCTTCTTGTTTGCACACTTTCTTCTAGCTTCTCTTTCTTTTGTAACCTCAGCAGAAAGGTTAACTTACATTGTCCACATGAACAGATCAGCTATGCCTAATACTTTTGCTAGCCGCCATCATTGGTACTCCTCCACCATTGATTCTATAAAATGTTAGAGTATGACTCGAATTTCAAGTCCAAATAAATATTGGAAAAAATAGAAAGTCAATAAAAATAAAAGTACTTCAGAATATAGGATTCTTAATCCAAATAGGATTAACATATATATTCTATAAATAGGACTTTCTACCATGAGTTAGTTATCACACACCACAAGGTGAGTGTACCATGTTTGGTCATAAAGAAATTATTTTTTTGAGTAATAGAGAATTACACCGTAGATGTAGGCCTTAGCCGAACCACGTTAAAATGTTATGTGTTTCTGTTTTATGTTACTTCCGTTGTGTTATGTGTGTTTATTGCCTTTGTGTCCTATGTATCTATGTACACGATCCTTCCAACAATGTGGTATCAGAGCCTGCGACTGTAAATAAATATGGCAATTGAAGGTGTCGTGAGAAAGTTGTTGCCACGATGCATTTAGCAGTGACTGCTGCGCCGGAGTAATTAAACAAAATAGCTAAGGAGTATGGTAGGGTGCATAGTGACTAGTACACCTAAGCTGAGTTATCTGACATGTCTGTGTGATTTATCAGAAGGTGACGATACCGAAGAAGAAGGCAAAACTACGAAAAAGTCAGAGTAGGTTCAAGAATACTTATGCCAAGAATAGTGTGGTAGGTTCAAGGACACTTACGACAAAAAGAGTATAGTTTTTGTTGTGAAAATGTGTTGTTGGTAAAAAATATCGTCATTGGCACCTTGCAAAAGACAAAGCAACAACACATGAAAGAAGATGAATACATCATCAGAGAAGCCAAAGCTTAACGTTGCAGAAGGTTTCATCAAGATAGATTGACAATGAAGTAGTGAGAAGACAACCAGAAGGATGCGTTCTGATCGTGCCCTCTAGATTGTTAGATATTCTTGGAGTTGTAATCTAATGGTTCGTGATCAAATGTGACACGTAGCTGGCGGAATGATGAGCATGAGTACTTTGGAAAAATGGATCTTAAGAATGGTCTAGTATTATTTTGTGCTTAAGGGAGGATTTTTAGATGTCACAAATCCAAATTTGCGGACAATATTAGCAAATTCCATCTACTTGTGGAAGTATTAAATTTTGAAGATGCCGATCGAGGGTTTAATGCTTGGAATTCTTGTTAAGGGAGAATTTGTAAGAGTATGACTCAAATTACAAGTCCGATTGAATATTGGAGAAAATAAGAAGTCAATAAGAAAAAAAGTACTTCAGAATATAGGAATCTTAATCTAAATAGGATTGACATATGTATTCTATAAATAGGACTTTCTACCATGAATTTAGTTGTCATAAACCACAAGGTGGGTGTACTATGTTTGGTCACAGAGAAATTATTGCCTTTGTGTCCTTTGTTTCTATATGTACCATCCTTCCAACATAAAAGCCGTCAATGATGTGTCATCAGATGATAATAACCCATCAAGGCTCTTATACACTTACGAGAATGCATTTGATGGTTTTAGTGTTGTTTTGTCTGACAAAGAACTAGAAGGTTTTGAGGGATCGCCAGGGTATGTCTCAACTTATAGAGATAGAACTGTGACTCTCGACAGTACTCATACGTTTGAATTCCTTTCTCTCAATCCCGTATCAGGACCATGGCCAACTTCTAAATACGAAGATGGAGTCATTATTGGTGTCATCGACACCGGTGTGTGGCCAGAAAGTTTGAGCTATAAGGATGATAGGATGTCTAAAATTCCAAGCAGGTGGAAAGCAACATGTGAGAAAGGACAAGACTTCAATTCCTCATTATGCAACTAAAAACTTATTGGTGTACGATATTCCAACAAGGGGTTGATAGCTGCAAAACCAAACATAACAATAAGAATGGATTCTGGAAAGGACACAAGAGGGCAGGTGATAACTTTGTATTTTTATATAAAATCCGTTCTAATTTAATTGCTTTACATCATTAATTGATGCTAAATTACGTTATTTAATTTAATTTTTGATATAATGGAAAATTGGAAGAAAACGAATTAATTTGGGGCTAAAACAAAGAAATCAGAATGAAAAAAAGGGAAGATTAAAAGTTGGAAATTTCGAGGGAGCATAGGGCTGCACAGCAGAAGCCATTGTTTCTTTTTGTTTTCTTCTTATTTCCTCTGCACAAATTTTTTAGATTTCAACTAGGAAAAATTGTGAGATTTATATTTTAGAAGCGATTTCTAGAGAAGATTTCAAGACAAGTTTCAAATTTTTTACGCCGTTGCCAGGGAATTGGCGTTTAGTTGTTAGGAATTTTTTTAGTTTAGTTTTTGAATTTTCTTCTTTTTTTTTAATTTTAAAAATAAAAAAAATTATTTTAGTTTCTTTTATTATTTTTTAAACAAGAGTTGTTTATTTTATTTTTATTTTTTTAGGACTAATTTGGTGTTAGTTGTTTATTTTATTTTTTTATTTCTATTAGTTTATTTTTTTTCCCTTTTTTCTTCTCTATTGTTATTTTCTTCTAGTTTGTTTTCTGTGAAACTTGGTTGTTTTGTGTGTGTTGCATGCACAGGTGGCGTTCTCTATCATAAAGGCCACTGCCATGAGAAGGGAAATTACTAATTTTCTGCAATTTGATAATTAATTGTTTCATGAGAGTTGGGAGAGATTTTTAGAGATGTTACGAAATTGCCCATACCTGATATTGCAGACTGACAGCTAGTTCAATCTTTCTATCAGGGTTTGTCTGAACGTCATAAACAAATGGTAGGTGCAGCTTGTGGGGGTATGTTCTTGTATAAGAGTCCTGCAGAGGCTTGGCAATTATTTGGGCATCTTAGTGAGAATTCTCAGCAAAATACAGCCTCTTCGCGTGTTGATAATGGAGGGTCTAGAAAGGGTATGTATGAGGTGTCAGCACAACATGATCTTGCATTGAAAGTTGACATGATAGCTAAAAAGATGGACCAGTTGTTGTCAATTAACAAAGAATTTGTGAAATTAGTGGGTTCTAATGTTGTGGATAAATGTTCTTTATGTTACAGCACTTCTCATTCTGTTGTGAATTGTCCATTAGCTAATCAATGTTTTAGTGTTGATGAGGCATGTGCAGCACAAGGATACCCATCAAACAATAATCTCTACCAACATATACAACCCTGGATGATGATTTCACCAGAATTTCTCATAGAGACAACAGTCATAAGATGGTGTGCCCCAGTTTAGAGCTTCTCAAGGAAATTCTTCTGGCATGTCTCAACCTCCTGGTTTTCAACTTGGGCCCTGGTATGTTTCACCTGTTAGTCAATATAGCTCTATCTTTGAGGATAAGGTTTTGAAAGCATTGCAAAAATTTGATAAAATCACATAATTGTTGCACTCACATTCACGGTCCATAGCTAAATTAGAACAAGTGGGTCAACTTACGAATGCTTTAGTTAGAAGGGATGAAGGTAAATTGCATGAACAGCTAGTTCGTAATCCTAGGGGTCAAGTTCAAATATTATTTGCAGAGAATGGATAGGACACCTTAAGGCTGTAACTGTACTGAGGAATCGGAGTCTCATAGATCATGTCACTACTGAGCAACATGAGCCATTAAAATTAAATAAACAAAAATAGGTTGCTGACATTGAATAGGAGAATTTAGAAGAATCCGTTGTGCATGATAACTTACTTCTTAGCACTTCAAAAATTGTGAAAACCCCATTTCCTCAGGCTTTAGAATAGAAAGGAGAAAGTGAGTAAAAAAGGGAAGTCATTCTAGACATCTTTAAGCAGGTAAAAATCAATCTTCCACTCTTAAATGTCATTAAGGATATTCCTGCTTATGCTAAATTCCTCAAGGGCTTATGTATTCACAAATGTAGACATCAGGCTAATGGTCCCCAAAAGGTAAGTAGCATTTTGACTTCTACTACTCCTCTTAAATTGAAAGATCTTGGAGCTTTTACCATTCCTTGTATCGTTGGTGAGTATTGTGTGGGTCGTGCTTTGATTGACTTAGTGCCAGTGTAAATCTTCTTCCATACTCTGTGTTTGAGCAGTTAGATATTGGGGAGTTAAAAGAGACGACCCTGACCCTACAGTTAGCAGATAGATCTGTTAAGGTTTCCAGGGGAATGGTAAAGGATGTCTTAATTAAGGTAGACAAATGTCTCTTTCCAATTGACTTTATTAGGATAGATATGATACCATGTAAGTCCTCTAGATCTCAAACTCATGTCATCTTGGGTAGACCGTTCCTAACAACTGTTAATGCTAAAATTAACTGCAGAACTGGAGAGATGGAAGTAACTTTTGGGAATAGGAAGGTAAAATTACATGTGGCCAAGTGTTCTATCTTAGTTGAGGATCCTGAGTGTCTTATGATATATGCCATTGACCTATGCATAGAATAGACGTTCCCTTCATTGTTACAGGAGGACCCTATAAAGATTGCACTCACTTACTTTGGGGTGGGAGAGTTTCAGATTGATAAGTTAGTTAGAGAGGTTAACGCATTATTAGATTCAGTGCCTTTAATAGATATCAAGCCATATGCTTGTCTTGTAGAGCCTCTTTCCACTATTGTGAGGGAACCCATGTTACTTTACATTCAATCCCCGTCTACTCTAGAATTGAAGCCACTGCCTTTGCATCTTAAGTACAGCTTCTTAGGTCCTGATGAGACTCTTTCGTGCATCATAGCTTCTGATCTCATTAGTGAACAAGAGTCTAAGTTACTAGAGGTTTTATCTGAGAATAAAGAGGCCTTAGGATAGACTTTTGCAGATTTGAAAGGTTTAGATCCTTCTTTATGCATGTATAGAATACATTTATAGGAAGGTGCAAAACCATCTAGGGAGATGCAACATAGGTTGAATCCAAACATGAGAGAGGTAGTGAAGAAAGAGGTGGTTAAGCTTCTTGATGCTGGCATTATTTACCCTATTTCTGATAGTGAGTGGGTGAGTCCTGTGTAGGTTGTGCCTAAAAAGTCTAGGGTAACAGTTGTTCCTAATGCTGAAGGAGAGATGGTTCCTACGTGTACTACTACTGGATGGGGGGTATGTATTGACTATAGAAAGCTTAATATTGTGACCCGTAAGAATCATTTTTCTCTTTCATTCATTGATCAGATTTTAGATAGGTTAGATGTATAAGGGTATTACTATTTTCTCGATGGTTACTCCGGTTAGAATCAGATTCCTATTTTTGACTTCGCATGTCCTTTTGGCACATTTGCATATAGGAGAATGCTTTTGGTCTTTGTAATGCACCTGCTACGTTCCAACGATGCATGATGGCAATATTTTCTGATATGATTGATGAATTTTTGGAAATTTTCATGGATAATTTTTCTGTTTTGGAGATTCATTTGATACATGTTTGAGGAATCTAACTCTTGTGCTTAAACGATGTCATGAATCTAATTTGGTGTTAAGTTGGGAAAAGAGTTATTTCATGGTTCGTGAAGGTATAGTCTTGGGGCACGTTGTTTCTAATGAGGGAGTACGTGTTGATAAAGCAAAAGTTTATGTCATAACAAATTGACCATCTCCCATTACAGTAAATCCCTTAGGTATTTGTTTGCTAAAAAGGATGCCAAACCTTGTTTGATAAGATGGCTTTTATTATTGCAAGAGTTTTACCTCACCATAACAAATAAGAAAGGTACTGAAAATATAGTTGCTGATCATCTTTCTCGTGTCCTTATTAAAGGTCCCTCATGTCTTATCCCCTTAGATGATTTGATTCTTTGTTTATGATAATAACCTAATTCTATGTTTCCTAGTGAACATTATAAACATGAGACTTTATCATTGATTCTATTTGTTTCAATTTTCTAAACCACTATATACACTATCTATAGAAAAGAAAAGGAAAAAGGAAAAACCGTACCCTTAAAGAAACTTCTTGCAAATTTAACGTCCACCTCCTAAGTACAACAAATTTGTGGCTCAAACTATTTATTTTCTTTCTCCAAGACATCTTTCAACCTATAGGTGAGATTTGTCATGATCAAGATTCAAATTCCGTATTATTGATTAAGTGATTATTTCATCTAAAAAAGTTATTTTAGAGAGTAATTATATTATTTGTTATCATTAATGGGGATAAACATATATATATATATGTGTGTGTTAGCTATACTTGACCAAGAGCCAATATTGAAAATATAGTTATGGTGAGATGTGACCAAGAAAGAGATGGATTGTATATAGATAGATGTATAATAAATAAGATTGGACTAGGAGTACAAATCCAATACCTTTCACTAAGAATTATAGGAATCTATCTTAAACCTAATTGATGTTTTGATATTAGAAGTACTTCAAAAAAGAATTATGATGGTTTAAAGTTTACAGTATTCAAACGACTATTTATTGTGAAGTTTAGGTTGAATAGAAGAGAAGAATACCAAGTGTAAAAGGTACATAAGTATGGGAGCCTCATAGTGAAGCCATAAGAGGCTAGCGTGACACCCGAAAAAGAAAATAATAAGAACAATAAAATTAATTAATTAATGTACTTATACTTTTGTTTATATTTTATATGGCTTTTATATTATTTGAACTTTGTAATAGGTTTCTTATGAAAAAAAAAAAGAAAATGTTTGAGGTTAAAATACAATATGTAAAAAGTTCATTTAAAAAAAAAAAGGAAAGAGAGAGAAGGTGAGGGAACTTATATCATGCGCCCATAGATACACAATGCAATTGCAACTGTAAATGTATTGAACAAATAGCTTATCAGTACTGAATAAAGATGATTTATAAATTTTATTGAACAAAAAGTTTATGAATACTAAACAAATAGTCTTTTTATTCTGAACAAATATCTGTGGATGTTTTCATGTATAGATGTTTGTTAATTTTACATTTGTCAATAGATATTGTCATGATTTGTGAATTTTACTAAGCAAACAGCTTATGAATACTAAACAAATAGCCATTTTATTGTGAACAAATATCTGTGACTGTTTTTATGTATAGATACTTGTCAATTTTACACTTGTCAATAGATATTGTGATAATCTGTGGATTTTACTGGACAAATAGTTATGAATACTGAATACATAGCCTTTTTATTCCGAGCAAACATCTATGGATGTTTTCATTTATAGATGTTTGTTAATTTTACATTTGTCAACAGATATTATGATGATTTGTGAATTTTACTAAGCAAACAGCTTATGAATACTGAACAAATAGCCATTTTATTATGAACAAACATCTGTGACTGTTCTCATGTATAGATACTTGCCAATTTTACACTTGTCAACAGGTATTGTGATGATCTGTGGATTTTACTGGACAAACTGTTATGAATATTGAATAAATAGTCTTTTTATTCTGAACAAACATCTGTGATTGTTTTCATGTATAGATATTTCTATGGAATTGACTGGACAAATAGCTTATGAATACTGAACAAGCATCTGTGACAATTTTCATGTATAGATATTTATGTAGATTTTACTGGAAATACAGCTTATGAATACTAAACAAATAGTCTGATACACCATACTCTGTGCTTCTATAGGTGCATGATATAATTTGAGTAGTAGGTGAAGACAAAAGCTGGCCATACATTCTCTTTCCTTTCCCCTTATCCCGTCACTATTAAAAGCAAGAAAAACACACACAGAGCTTTAAGTAAGAAGACAAGAAGGAAGAAATTCGAGGAAAACGAATGCTTAGCTTTTGGAGTGACTTTACGCAAAAAATGTTCTAGGTAATTCTTACTAAATTATGCTCTTTATTAAGTCTAAATTTATTTTACTCATTAATTTCATTCTTAGGGTTATATAACATAGTTCCTACTGAACTCTTGGGTTTAGTTAAAATGCATGAATGAAAACATGAATACTTGTATAGATTTTATATGGATATAATTTTTACTATCATGTATATATGTTAGAGTGTGTATATTAGTAAAGTGTATGTGCACTTGGAGATATATATGTGTGTGTGTGTGTGCACGCGCACACGCACACGCGTGTATCTGAACATGATTTCTTCTATTAATGGATTAAAGATAAAAGTGATTAGCAAAATGTTGCAGGTTATTATGGAAAGGAACTTGGATTTGGTAGATTGTGTTTTGCCTATCAATTATGGAAATTGTAAAGAATGTTATGAATGTGATTTTATTTTAAACATGGGTTAAAGATGCATGTATGAATATAGAAGTGTGGTGATTGTGAAGAATGAAAATGATGATTTGACATTGTGGGCTTGTGTGAAAAGGGTAAAAAGGGAGATGTGCGTTGTATATGTTTAGGAGAGTGTAAGGAGTAAGAATAAAATATAGAGACTTCATTAGTCATGTGAGACTTATGTTTATCTAATATATTATGTGACTAAATTGGTTTGCTACGTATGAATGTGTACGTATGATGAGAGAATAACTCGAGTTTACTTTGGATGTTGAATATAAGCTTAAAAAGAAAAACTATAATCTGGTATACATTGAGTTATTTCGCTAATATAGATGTTATGGTTTTGTGATTGTCTAAAGAAAGAAGAAAGATTATTCATGGATACTTTTTTCTAAAAGTCTCAATTGATTTCACTTATGGCAGCCTTGAGATAGTTCTAGGGTTAAGGCAGTGGGCAGACGTTACATTATTTATTAGTTGGATTGAGGTAAGTTAGACATCCCTCTAAACCAATTTCCCAAAAGCTACCTTGGACACTATAAGAGATCCCTATACAACTCACTTGGATTTGTTATTTCGGTTTGTATTTTATATTCTGATAATTTAGTTACATGTGGTTATCCTTTTTGCATGTGCTTGGGAGATGTGGTATCCAATGTGATGTATGATACCCGTGAATATGGTATATGTGAAGTGTGAAACTTGTGCAATGTGATATGTTCCTTGTACTGTGTGAAAATCCCTGGAGCTGTGCCACCCATCTGGCAGGTGAGATTGCTTTATATATTAGCGTGATATGAAGCGTGTGCCCATGGATGGGAGATGATTCACTGCACGGAAGTATGGGAGCATAGGTGGCTAATGTGTGCCTTGGTCGGTGGGAGATGATTCACCGTGACAGAAAGATGCCTTAAGTGTGCATGGCCTAGTGTGTTATGTGTGGTATGAAAGTACATTATCTATCATGGCTCCAGAGGGTAATTATGTGTTGTAATACATGATGTGTTTTGTGGGGTATCTTATATATCTTGTTCTAGGTGATAGTTATGTTAATTAAGATGTGATGTGTATGTAAGTGTGACGAAGGATTAGAAATACAAGATCTACGATATACTGTGATGTGCCTTGATGTGTGTCATTTGTGCATGTTTGCATCTAGTTTTTGCATGCATATTTAAGGGTGTTTATAGTATAATTGAGTGCGCTTAGTATAAAGTTTATGCATATTTGTTAATATTTGTACATAATGTATTTAGGTGCATAAATACTATATTAAGTGTTATATTCCATGTTTTAGGAGTGTTTTGGAAGGGTTCAAGCTTATGCGAGGAAGAAATGAGCTAACGGATGAAGACCGGAAGAAAAGAAATAAAGAAGAGATCATTCTGATCCAGTCGGTCGACTTAGAAGAAGAGCCGGTCGACCGTCTAGGTCGATTGGCCACTCCAGAGAATAAAAGATTGAAGCCGGTTGAGTTCCTCACAAAGCCGGTCGACTGGCTAGGTCGACCGGCCAGTCCAGAGAGCATCATGATTGAAGCCGGTCGAGCAAGAAAGAGGAGCCGGTCGACCGGCTAGGTCGACCGGCTGTGCGCTGAAGGAATCTATAAAAAGCTCGTTTCTGCTCAATTTCGGGGGAGGAACTTTTATTTCTTAAATCCTAATAAACCCTAACCCTTTACCCACTTCACAAAACACCCTAAACCACCATCTAAACCCAACACCAAGCTAGGATTGAAGCATTAAACAAAGATTTGAAGGATTTGTACGAATTTGGAAGCAAGAATTTAGGGAAGTTCTTCTTGTTCTTTCTCTATTTCTTGTAAATATGTTGCTAGATTAGGGTTGATTGTTGTTGTATATTAGATTAGGGCTTTGAATAATGGATTTGTGTAGATCTTTGGCTCTTAATACATGTTTATTTACATAAATTTATGGCATGATTCAATATGTCTATGTATTGGAAATCAAACATGTCTATGTGTTTGTTAAAATGCCTAAGTGAATATGCATGTGTTATTTGTGCTTCAAATGCTCTTATCTACTTATATGGGTGATGTGATTGTGCTTAATCTCGTGGCTTTGCTTAGTAGAGTAGGCTTTAGCTTTAAATCCAGCTAATAGGTTACATGCTATGCTTAGTCGAGTTTAGGTGCTAGTCCTTGGCTTTAAATCCAGCCAAGTGGATAAGTTAACCTAAACTAGAGTATCCCTCACCCACGTTAGTGTTGGTTAATTGAGCCTTAATGTCACGTAGTGTTTAGGTGCTAGTCCTTGGCTTTAAATCCAGCCAAGAGGATAAGTTCTAAGCACGGATTACGTAGGCTAGGAGGGATTGGCCCTTAGCTTCAAATCCAGCTAACGGGTTGAACCACTAGTATTGGTTAAGAGAGCCCCCGATCAACACAACGGCAATAGAAGTCCCGAGCCTTAGATAGACATCATCTGTTATCATAGCCCAAGTCTTGTTGCAATGCAATCGCCCTAGGTCCCCTTTTTCTTTATTAGTGTTTCCTTCCTTAGTTTGGTTCCCTTAAGTTCCTCCATAGATTAGTTTTTATTTTCCTTTTTCCGAGCTCCCTTCCATCCTAAAGTAAGTACACACACGCACGTAGCTAGTTTAAGGCACCCGAGCACATAGGGACTAAACTAAGGTAGCCTCCCTGTGGATTCGACCCAGCACTTGCACACACTGTACTACACACGTCTCATGCACTTGCGGGCTCTTTAGGCTTGTGCTCAAATAGCGTATCATGCCTCGTACTTGAGCCAGTTGTGCAAGATACTTTTTGCAGTGTGTGATTAATTTCTTTTTATGGTGTATATGTGATGTAATCTTGGTTAGTCATGCTTATTTTCGTTCTAGGACTAACCTAGGCCTGACTCCGGGTGTCCAGCTTATTGAGCTTTCTTTTGCTCACCCTTTTTATCTATATTACAGCAAGGCAGGAGCAATAGTAGTCTTGTTTAGCTGTCCTAGTTTTTGAATTCTTTTTGTAGCTCCAGGCCACTTGTTGATGTCGTGTTGTTGGGTTCATTTGTAGTTCTTGACCATATATTCATAGTTCTTGTAAATCGTTTTGACTTTACAAATAGAATTATTAATATTTTTGGAAAATGTAATATATATGTGTATGTATTTCTGCTCTCAATAATACTTGTAATTAGATGGCTTGGTTGATCTATAAATTTTTGAAAGAAGTATTCTCTAAAATGTTGTATTGTGTTGTGTTATACTATGCTAGTGTCTTGCAGGCTTAGGTTTGTGGCATGTCATGCCTTGGGGTCAGTAATTTGTGAGTTGGGGCGTGACAGCTAGAGCCTCATTGGCTGTTGAAACCAAATACACCATCCCTCTTAGACTTATCAAGATTTTTCATACTAAGAATTTGGAAGAATGCCATTTTCCTCCATGAGTTTTAGTATAAATTCCAAACTCCCCTATGAAGTTATACTTTTACCCATTTCCCCTATGGTATCAAGTCTCGCCAAACAATGGCTTATCTCTATTCTTTTTATATATTTCTTGTTTTATGTTTTTAAATGTTGGCTTCATTATAAAAAAGTTACAACTTGAGCTGAAAAATGTAAATTTAATTTGATATACAAGAAGAAACTTCTGTTCAAATTTTTTCTCCATTTTGTAATATGGCAAATTTTGTAAAATAAACTATTTTTATTTTTTTTTATTTTTGTAAATGGTTAGTTGGATCTAAAAAGATAATGCACTAGGATAGGGAAAAAATGATTCAATTTGAAATGTATATATTAGAAAAAAAAAAGTTATTTTTAAAATAAATTTAATTTTTTTCTAATAGTAATGTATAAGGTAATTTTTGTAAAATTAGTAGCTTTTTATCTTTTTATTCTTATTTTGAAATTATTTTTTTATTCTTTATTTTATTATAGAGTACTTTATTGAATGGTTTAATTAAATTTTTTGCAATTGTTTTTTATTTTTTGTTATAAAAATAAAAAAGATAAAAAAAACCATTAATATAAGACTTTGTTTGGTAAATATAATGTCCTGGAGGAATATAAACAAAACTAAAACTTCATAATTTAGAATAAAACTCGTGAGAGAAATGGGATTCACTCTTTTATTGTTTAATTAAAAACTATAATCCTCAATATATAGGCACACTATGCTTTACACCACAAAAAATTTTCACAAATGATACACAAATATTCCTGCAGTTCCGCAATGATTTCCCTTATGCTGTAATCAGCCCCAAGGATGCACCGCTAGTTATGAATTACACCCGGGATGTGGTTGACGCTGTCGCCAGCATTGAGTTCCAAAAAACAATCGTGGGGGTAAAACCAGCACCGGCTGTTGCTGAATACAGTTCAAGAGGTCCTGCACCTAGCTATCCAGGTGTATTGAAACCAGATGTGATGGCACCATGGGATTTAGTCCTTGCATCCTGGGTACCAAATGTTCAAGCGTCTTCAATTGGAAAGATTGCTTTGTCTAGCGACTTCAATATCATTTCTAGTACATCAATGGCCTGTCCTCATGCTTCGGGAATTGCTGCGCTACTGAAAGGTGTATACCCGGAATGGAGTCCGGCGGCTATACGATTTGCCATGATGACCACGGCAAACCCATTGGATAACACTCGACAATACATCAAAGACAGGGGTCTGGGTTACGAAATCGCTACTCCTTTAGCCATGGGGCAGGGCATGTTGATCCAAACCGTGCGCTTGATCCAGGTCTCATTTATGATGCTACACCACAAGACTATGTCAACCTCATATGCTCCATGAATTTCACGCAGAACCAAACTCTAGCTATCATCCGATCAACAAAGTACAATTGCTCAAATCCATCCTCTGATCTAAATTACCCTCATTTATTGCTCTATATAACAACGATGGAAGCACAAGATCATTGGTTCAAAGATTTCGGAGGACTGTTACGAATGTTGGAGATGGGGCGGCTACGTATGAAGCAATCCTCATAGCACCAGAGGGTTCTGTTGTCGAAGTGTCACCAAAAACCTTGGTGTTTAACAAGAAGTACCAGAAGCTGTGCTACACTTTGACCATTCGTTACGGGAGTAGCGAAGACGGTGATGTCACATTTGGTTCCCTCACTTGGGTTCAAAATACTACTGAGCATACAGTTAGAGTCCTATCGTGGTGTCACCAATGGTTGACCAATTAATTGTACTAGTTTATGTGTTTGCGTGTTGCATCCTTGACGCCTTAGCATGTAAGTTAATCGCACTTGTTTTATGTGTTTTAGAGCAAGTTAATGTTTCTTGCCTTAGTATGTTAGTTAATCGAACTTGTTTTATGTGTTTTAGAGCAAGTTAATGTTTCTTGCTTTTGATGTGTGTGGAATCTAAAACAATATAATTGTAGCAAAAGTGTTTGATGTATTGATTGAAAGAGCAGAACAAGCCACTTGTTCAGTAATTTGGCTAAATTACTTAACGTAAGGAGTGCTTGTCCAAGTGTAATCATGGCCTTGCGATTGTTTTGTGTACTGCTTTTCCATCTATAAGCATACCTGTCAAATCATACCGAGTTGTGGAATTATACACTGAATCATATGGTTCACTATGACTCAATGCAATTAACCGCAGTTCATGTACATCTCTGATTCACGTGCGGATTTGAATTGTTTGACGGGTGAATCGAAATGAATAATAAGCTAGGAATCATGAATCATGTACGTTTGATAACTATTTACATGAGGCAGATTGGTTACTAGGATGGATTTGATGCTTTTACAGTGGTGCTGAAGTGTATGTTCTGTGTCTTGGGCAATAAACTGTAGTGAACTCAAGAGTCGAGACAATTATATGGACAGATAAAATTGTAGTTGGCCCTAGTGGCCAATGAAATTATTCTTTACTAGGCCTAATACTAAAAGGTTGGCTCGATTCTGCTCCTGTACTTAGCTTGTTTTGATTTGATGTATTCCCAGGTTGTTTATGCTGATAATTCGTCGAATCATTCTATGAAATGCCTCTGATATTGGGAAGTTGAGTAGAAAGGTCGTTTGACTGGAGAAATGTGAAGCATATGCATCTTTGTTTTCACTCTTGATTTGCTTTATGTGTGCATGTATAATATGTTTATATATATATATATATATATATATATATGTATGTATATGTGCAATGGTGTAGTGAGTCAGAGTTGGATTGGATTGTAGAGAACTGCACTTGGTAAAAATGGTTTCCTTTGAAATGGACGATAGCAAAAATAAGTATTTGTGTTCAAGATGCCTGCCTGCCTTTCCTTTTCTGGGTTAATTTCCTGTAAATTTTACGTATATACATTGAATTACAATACTTTCTGGTGCTCAAATTGTGCCATTATTTGTTTGATTTGATTGACTTTCAAATTTTTGCGTGTGTTCCTATTTCTGTTTTGTCTTATGTATATAGGATTATTCACGTATGTGTTCATGAATGAAACTCGAGTGAATAATAATCGCTACCAAGTGATCTGTAGGCCTTTTTTTGTCATAATTATGTCTTGATTTCAAGGTGATATTAGTTTTGACTGATTCAGAATTGGCCTGGAGCTCTCAAGTCGATTGCTTCAAGCGGGCATTTCATCTGTCAATCTGGATTGAAATTTCTTTTCATTTTTACAGTTGAACACCTGCTACCATAACTCCTTAAGGATAAAAGGGATGGAGATTGATGTTAAATTTTGTTCTGATGCAGTTCTTGTGTAAGATAGGCTCAAGGATTATTGATTTTCATGGTTAAAGGCTTAGTGGTTAACAAAATTAAATATGCTCTAACCTTTATCGCTCAATCCAAGGCATCTGGCTGGTCAACAGGGTGTTGGAAAGACAACTGGTGGTGCTAAACTGGCTTTTTATGTTAAAAAGAAGGTATCTGTTTGGCAGCCTCTTCATCTTTGTGTGTGTGTGAATGCACATCTTTGCATGTGTGTAAAGATAGGTTGATTTAGGCTTTGCTTGAAGTTGACTATGGTTACAAGAAAGAAAAGAAGGTGTCCAACTTTGTGCAGGTATTTATATTTAGATTATGGTGACCCTGGCATATTAGTTCCTATCCATGGCCAATTTGGTTGCTCTTGGTGGAGAAATCCCCTTTCACTGTTTGGGAGGATTGTCATAGTTATACAGCAGTTGAGCTAGCTCACCTTGCTCTATGCTTTAACCAAGTGTTGCCGACTCTTTTCCGTATGATAGCAGGGTCAAGGAGAGCTGGAAAATAATGGGACTCAGCAGTGTCCAGAGTCCGGTCGTGGTTGTATCATCTCTGCATATTTGCCAGAAACAAACTATTATTGTAATTCAGACATGTAGCTCTGCGTGTTGCGTCCTCGACGCCTCAGTTATATAAGTTACTTGAACTCGTTTGTGTTTATGGTGACTAAGGCTATCATGATCCAATGCTAATGCTCGCCACAAACTAAGGTGCTGCTTACCATCTTATGCAGTACCGCACGGGTATACTCTTTGCAACAGTGGGGATGCGAGGTATCGAAGAATCGGTGATAGATCAAGAAGAACGAATGTCAGAAAATTGAACAGAATTGAATGTCTCAAATGGAGCTTACAATTGCAACGAAAAGCAAATGTTAAAGGCGCCATATATTCGAAAAGAATTTGACATGATCTTAAATATTTTTGAATTGTTTCCTTAAATTTCATAATTCTCTAATCCTATTCGCTTTCGTCCTTTCCAGTTGCCCAAGTTATCATCTTTTCCAACAATGAATCGAGTAAAATCGAAATAAAATTTACTTTCTCATAACTACTCATAATCATTTTGGGGAAATTAATAAATTGTTTGAAATAAATTAATTCATTAAATTTAATAGCATTCATTTAAAGTTCAATTTATTTTTGAAAGCACTACTTTAAAATATGAAATTTATCTTAAAATTCAATATTTGCAAAGTAAAGATTTACCTAAATCTTAGCCTAATTAAATTGTGAAATTTGTAATTCCAAAGATATTGTCCTCTTTAAAATCGCTAGTCAGACATACGATATGATTTTTTTCGTCGTTCGATAAAAGGGAATAAAGTTACTTTGACTTCTAACTAAAATTAGCGGTACCATTGTTTTCCCTTTTTTTAACGACTCTCCCTTTGCTATTCGTAATCCATAGACACATGCATAGCTTAGGCGCATAATTTTTTGCCACAATCATTAGAAGTAGTTACAAAATATGCAATTTAGGTAATGGAATCCCCAATTAACCTCCCTACTTGTTTATTTAATTTATTAAAAATTAGATTACTAACCTACATTTTGTTTGTAAATCAAATAGTCGTAAGGGATTAGGAGATAGCTCAAATGGTTGATATTATTTCCACCACACGTGAAATCCTGAGTTCAATCCCATGGGACGGAAATTTAACAAAATAATAATAATAATAATAATAATAAGATAGTCTTAAAAAGAATTACCATAGCGTATACCTTAATTTGTTGTCAAGGAACTCTAGTTTGATTGGTAATTTAGGTGTGTATTCGTAAAAATCGGGTTACTAAGTTACAATTTTGTTAGATTGCCGTAACAAGGATTACTATAACATACCTTTGTATTTGAAGAAATCATGGTATTGCAACATATATTTGTTAAAATCAAATTAGAATAACATATTAATTTTTTGAAATAAATTAATTCATTAAATTTAATAGCATTCATTTAAAGTTCAATTTATTTCGTGAAAGCACTACTTTAAAATGTGAAATTTATCTTAAAATTCAACATTTGCAAAGTAAAGATTTACCTAAATCTTAGCCTAATTAAATTGTGAAATTTGTAATTCCAAAGATATTGTCCTCTTTAAAATCGCTAGTCAAACATACGGTATGATATTTAACATCATTAAATGAAGGGAATAAAGTTACTTTGACTTGGCTGAAATCAGCGGTACCATTGTTTTCCCCTTTTTTTTACGACTCTCTCTTTGCTATTCGTAATCCATAGACACATGTATAGCTTAGCCGCATAATTTTTTGCCACAATCATCAAGAAGTAGTTACAAAATATGCAATTTAGGTAATGGAATCCCCAATTAATCTCCCTACTTGTTTATTTAAATTATTAAAAATTAGGTTACGAACCTACATTTTGTTTGTAAATCAGATAGTTTTAAGAGATTAGGAGATAGCTCAAATGGTTGATATTATCTTCTCCAGACGTAAAATCCTAAGTTTAATCCCATGGTATAATAATAATAATAATAATAATAATAATAATAATAATAATAATAATAATAATAATAATAATAAGATAGTCTTAAAAAGAATTACCATAGCGTATACCTTAATTTGTTGTCAAGGAACTCTAGTTTGATTGGTAATTTAGGTGTGTATTCGTAAAAATCGGGTAACTAAGTTACAATTTTGTTAGATTGCCGTAACAAGGATTACTATAACATACCTTTGTATTTGAAGAAATCATAGTATTGCAACATATATTTGTTAAAATCAAATTAGAATAACATATTAATTTTTCAGTTATGTCTCAATACTTATTTAAATTCACTACATAATATTAAAATCAAACTAAAATAACATATTGGTTTTTCAATTACGTCTCAATACTTATTTGTATTAAGTATGAATAAAAGATTGCAAATAGGTTGCTAACGACATACTGAAAAGAAAAATAGAAAAAGAAAAACGAAAATGGCTTTCGCATGATATCCTTCCCCACCATGTATTGGTTTATGCAAGAGCGGGACTCACCAATGTTGCGATATAAGTTTCTACCCTTTTCCTCAACTTTGTTATGTGTGTGCAATTAGATAACTACTGATCATAAAACTATAATTAATTAATTTATTTATTCATTAATATTGCAAATGTTGTTTTTAAATTTGAAAATGAAAAATGCCATTATCTTACTATGTTCATAATCGATCACAATATAATATCTAGACCATAATAATTGTATCGTACACATAAAAATATGGAGGAGGGGTTAGTCTGGTTTTGTTGCTTGTGGATACTGTATATTAATATTTGATAATCAACTCCCTCTCCTTTTACGAAGGATGTTATATATATATATATATATATATATATATATATATATATGTATATATATATATGAATGTATGTATATATGTATATGAATGTATGTATATATGTATATGAATGTATGTATATGTATTCCCTCTCTTTTTTTTCATATGATAATGTAATATAATTTGTAGTTGAATATTTGATAGTTGAATGTAGAGTTTAAGTATGAGTGGCCCAATTTAGTTGGTGTGGATACAGAAGGAGACAAAGCTATAATTGAAAAAGGCAATCCCTTGGTTATTGTTTTGGTTTAAAAAGATGAAGTTGTTCTATATGATCTCTACTATAATCGCGTGTATGTTCTCCTCGATCAGAACCACAAAGTCCAGTCTATTCCGCAGGTGGGATGAGAAAAAATGTATCAAAGCTATAACCCAAAAAATAAATTAATGAGTTTATCCTTCCCTACAAATGTAGCTGAAAGTATGTCTTCTATGAGACTTTTATTGCTATAAAATGAAAAAAGAAACTCTACGAAGTGATTTGGTCGAACAACTGTAGACCGTAGTTTAAACAACTTCAAGCAACGTTATATTCAATCCCTAAACATGATCTTCTTTTCGTCATAGCACTAGTGGTTTATAATCTTGTTTTCTTGATAAGTCTTTGTGACAATTTTCGTTGGGCAAACATAAATCATGATGATAATCTTGAATTAAAGAGGAATAACATCCACTTGACTGTTAAATGTAAGTATATTAAATGACTATCAATCAATTCACATATATAGGGAAATAGCTTATGGACATCACATGAGCACTTATTACATTGCTATACCGACTCTTTCTAAAAGCACAAAATATCTTCTTATTAAGCATAACCAAAAAATCCCTTCATGGTTACATTAGAGGAAAAAAATGATGTTCCGACATGATGATAAAAATTTTAGAATTTTATAGCTTATGACTTTTACCTTGCAACGCTAACGGCAAGCATATAATTTAACAAATCTATCTATTTTTCAATTTAGTCTAAATTAACACAACATATTTTTAACGAATAACAAAAAAATCAAAACCAAAACTTGTGGAAAAAAACCGAAACCCAAATATCGAAAAGTGATAAGGTACAATAATTTTACATATTGGATTTAATAGCTTTTTAGCTCTAGAAGTTAAAAAATGTGAATTAAAAAATTCAAACAAATTAGTTTTTTAAACCCAAAACGAAAATTTAAAAGTCCAAAAGTGAAAAAGTGTGGGAAGCAGAGAACTGAAAAAAGAGCGAACACATCATTTTGATTGCAAAGGAAACTTAGAAAAAAAAAAGAGTAGCTGTAAAACTATGTAATTGAATAGTTTTTTTAGTTCTAGAAATTTAAAAATTTTAACTTGAGAATTCGAATTGTTTAACACAATTTGGTTTTAAAATTTTTTGTTTTAGACGAATAGCATCGAAAGATAAACAATGTCTAGATCAAGAAAAAAAAAAGAAAGAAAGAAAAAGACGGATCAGGCTAAAAGATTATATTTCCCTAATGACCACCCCATGAACAAGGACGTTGAGAAATCCCTAGCATAATATATTTAACGAATAACAAAAATCAAAACTTGAATTTAGAAAATATGAAACCCAAATGTCCAAAAATACTCAAGTTTTATGATTTCAACTGTTTAATTTAATAGATTTTAGATCTAAAAATACAAATATGTGAACTCAAAAAATCCAACTGAATTCTCACCTCTAACCCGATCGAATAATTTTTTCGACTTGAAGTGAAAAAAATAAAAATTCAAAAGCGAAAAGGTGTGATTAGTATAGAAATGAAAAAAAGAGTACACATCATTTTGATTGAGAAAGAAGAGGGGGGGGAACTATTCAATTTTAACAAATATTTATTATATATTATAAAATTTGTATTGTAACAATAGTGGGCAATACAGTTGCTTGCACGGCATTATTTTACTAATAATATAAAAAGAGGAACTTTTTTCTTTTCCTTTTTCCCCCCTAATGAAATGATTTTCTTTCTGACTTTCTCCTTTTCTATTTCTTTAATAATCATGTCTCCTAATAATCAAATTGAAAGTTTTGGGATTAGGGGATAACTCAAGTAGTTGAGTCTATATTCCCCCAACGTGAGGTCTTAAATTCAATCCCATGGAGTGGGAATTTAACAAAAAAAAAAAAAACTTTCATCCAGGGTAGAAATTGGTATATCCCTCAATGTGAGGTCCTAAATTCAATCCCATGGAATAGGGATTTATCCAAAAAAACAAAAAAAAACTTTCATCTAGGGTAGAAATTGGTTTTAAATTTCTAGTATTCTGATTTTTAGGGGAAAAAACTACTCAATCCAATACTAAAAGTCTTACAACCAAATTGTGTTAATCAATTTGAATTTCCAGGTTCAAACATTTAAGTTTTTAGACCCAAAAAGAACTATCCAATTACAAAATTTTACATCTAATCAATTTTTTTTTTCCAATTTTCATTTGTAATCAAAATGATGTGCTGTCTTTTTTGTCACTTCTTTACTAACTACGCCTTTTTGTTTTTGGACTTTTAAATTTTTTCATTTGGAGTTCAAAAAACTAATTCGTCTGAATTTTTTATTTTTACATTTTTGAACTTCTAGAGCAAAAAGAACTATTAAATTGAGCATTTAAAATCATTAAACTTCATCGCTTTTCGATATTTGGGTTTCATTTGTTTTCAAGTTTTTATTTTTTATTATTTTATATTTGTTAAATATACTCTACTAATTTAAATTAAATTAAAAAATAGATAGATTTGTTAAATTGTATTTTGTTAATTTAGACTAAAATTTGAAAATTGATATGGAAAGTTGAACAAAAATAAATATAAATATGTAATGTTAACTTGTCTATTAATTTTTTGACACCAACTTAATAAAAGGTTAATAAGTGGTGAAAATTAAATATGAGGATTAGCAAGTGTCACTCCATGTAAAAGTTATGGTTATTAAATAGAATTGACCCTTATTAAAATCAAATTAGAATAACGTATTGGCTATTAAGTTATGTCTCTGTACTTATTTACATAGAACTGAGTACGTATAACAGATTGCAAATAGGTTGCTACACACTGGAAAAAATAGAAAAAGAAAAAAGAAAATGGCTTCCGCACTATATCGTCCTTACCCACCGTGTGTTGGTTTATCCGGAAGCGGGACTCGCCAATGTTGCGATATAGGTTCTACCCTTTTCCTCAACTCTACTATGTGTGTGTAATTAGATAACTACTGATCATAAATCTATAATTTCTCAATTTCTTTATTCATCAATATTACAAGTCTTGTTCTTAGGTTCGAAAATGAAAAATGTCATGATCTTACTATGTTCATAATCGATTATAATATAATATCTTAGATCAAAATGATTGCGTCGTATATACAGAAATATGGAGGCAAGGGCTTGTTCATGGTTTTGTTGAATGTGGATACTGTACATTAATATTTGCTAATCAACTCCTCTCCGTTTATAAAGGATGTTGCAGAAGGAGGTAGAAATAAATTGATATTGGCAAAGTATTTCATTCTTCTATATATATGTATGTATGTGTTTGTATTTCTTCTTTTTTTCTTCATATAATAATGTAATATATTTAGGTTGTACTATTCATCAATTCCCAAACTCATGAATATTTGATGGTCGAATGTAGGGTTTAAGTATGAGTGGCCCGATTTAGTTGGTGCGGGTACCAAAGAAGCCAAGGCTACAATTGAAAAAGACAATCCCTCGGTTACTATTGTTTTCGTTCAAAAAGATGAATTTGTTACGGATGATCTCCGCTGCAACCGCGTGTTTGTTCAACTCGATCATAACCAAAAGGTCTGGACTATTCCGCGGGTGGGATGAGAAAAAGTGTACGTATATATATACCTATATATATATTTATATATCCCAAAAAAAATAAATTAAAGAGTTCCCTCCCTACGAATGTAGTTGAAATTATGTCTTCTATGAAACTTTTATTGCAATAAAATGAAGAAAATCGTTTAACGAAGTGACTTGGTCGCGCCCCCATAGACCCTTGTTTAAGCAATTGCAAGCAATGATATATTCAATCACCAGACGTGACCTTTTTTTTGTGATAGTACTAGTATTCTACGATCTTGTTTTCCTAATGAGTCTTTGTGACAACTATCGCTAGACATAATTAAATCGTGGTGATAATCTTGACTTAAAGAGGAATAACATTCACTTGATAGTTTAATGTCTATAAATTAAATGAATATCCATCAATTCGCATATATAGGGAAATAACTTAAGGATTTGTACTTTCCTTTTTTAAAATCCTCAATATACATCCACCCAAATCTCAAATTTTTAGTTTTTCTCCTGTTTTTCTATTAATATCAAATTTTACCAAAGAAAGCATTATGCTGGAGGACATTCTTATCCTTTTATTATCAAAGCAAAAAAGTAAAAGAAAAGTATAAAATAGTTAATGAAGTCATTCAATAAAAATATCTACAATCAAATCGCTCATAACTAGAGTATAACCCATGTAAAGCAAAAAAGTAAAAGAAACGGATAAACTAATTAATAAAGTCATTCATTAAAAAAAAAAAACTGCAATTGCTAAGAAAAAAGAGTAGTTTTAGAGCTTGAACTTTACAAAATATAGAAGTAAGCGTTTGAATTTTAAAACCATTAATATAAGGATTTGAACTTAGGAAAAAGTAACGTTTTACACAACATTAAGTAACAGTGTTAATTTTTCACTTATGTGGCATTTTTTTCCCTTCCAAATATTAGGTGGCATTTTATTTTTCTTCAATAGTTTAGGTGAAATTTTCTTAAATGGCATTCTAATTCTATATGGCATACGTACACAAAGTTATAAATTATATGGTATCTTGTTTATGTGCACATATATAGATTTTGGACATTTTTTGTGAGCTTTGTGATTAAAATTTACATTTTTTCTGTTACTAAATATAAGAAAGTTTATTGATAATTAAAATTGAAAAAATATAAATTAATTGCGCAATTTAAGTACTAAATATAACAAACTTAAATATATCACAATAAACCATACATTAACATGTAAACTATTTATAATTTCTAAAATGAGCATATATTTATAGGGTTTATTTTTTATTTTACTATTTTCTTATTTTTATGCTTAAACTAAACAATTAATTTATATTTTTAAAATTTTGAACATATATTAACTAACACAAAAAATATATTGATTAAGTTATTGTTAGCTAAATATTCATTATTGATTTTAATGATGAAAATATATATATGCATTATTTGACTGAAAAACTTCTTGTGAAAATGAGATTATATAAATATGAAGCTTTGAAAGATATGAAGTTGTGCAAAAAGCCTTATTTGAAGGAAGAAAAGATGAGAAGGCATAAGAAGGAGAAGAGAAGCCATAAGGGGTACCGGATTTGTTTTTCTTCTTGCTCTTTTTGTGAAATGCCTATATATTGTGTGGACTTGGCTCAAAATCTTTTTCTTATTCATAGCAAAAACTTTCAAGTCTTGCACATTTGAAATAACATATGCACAAATGTATTTGAATGCACACGTAGAGTTAAAATAAGTTTTTGGGGCGTTTCAATTCACAACATATGCTTACGAAATTATTCAAAATGATTTGGAGTTGTGAAATTTGCATTTTAAATGATCTTTGCAAAAATCTGGCTTTACTTCACATTCTGGAGTGGCCGGACACCCCAGCCGGTCGACCGGCTGACCTGGGTGGGTTGCCCGGCCAAAACAGAGAGGTGAAGGGAAAAGTCGGACCCCCTAGCCGGTCGACCGGCTAAGGCGTCCGGCCTAGTCAGAGAAGGAGAAGGGTAAGCTGGACAACCCAGCCGGTCGACCGACTGAACGAGTGCTGTAATAAATGCACTAGCTGTTTATTACCGTTTTGCTGAAAAAAAAATCACTCCTTCTTCACCTACCATAAACCCTTCCCCTAAATCTCTTTAAATACTCATTCAATACACTTTCTAATCATCAAATTGAAGTGTGCTAAAGTGTTTATCATCATTCAATCTATCTTTGAGCCATTCTTGCAATATATTTGAGCTTTCAAGAGCTTATTCATCTTCTTCTTGAAGAAAATCTTAGATTCAATCTTTTCTTATTCTTGAGTACATACACACTTTGAGAGCTGTGATCTTTATAAGATTTATTCATTAAAGCTTGTAAAGTGTGGGGAAATCCTATAAAGTAAATCTCTTGGATTCTTTGAAGTTGGGCTCCAAAGAGGTTGTAAGAACTTGGTTTATGCTTCACCAAGTTTTGAAGAAGCATCTTAGTGGAGATCTTTGAAGTCCTAAGGGGAGCTTCCTTGGGCGGTGGACGTAGGCTTGGCCGAACCACCTTAAAATCGTTTGTTTCTCTTCTCCTTACACTTCTATTTTTATTCCTACTTACCTTGCTTATCTTGTGTTTGATATATTGATTGTTAGAAGTTGAAAATTTTCTGTAAATTTTAAAAAACGAAAATTAGTATTAATATCTTAATTCACCCCCCGAGCTAGGGTTCTACATATAGTCTAACAACTAGTAGAATTTATAGTAAATATGGAGGGAATTTCTATCAAACAAGCACCCCCTTTTGATGGAACAAATTATGCATTTTGGAAAATGAGAATGAAAGTATTCATACAATCACATGACTATAAAGCCTGAAAAATCATAGAAAATGGGCCTACCTTACCTACAAAATTAGAAGGTGATAGGAGAATACCCAAACCAGAAAATGAATGGAATGATGAAGATATTAAATTATTTGAGTTAAATCAAAAAGCATTACATTATTTATTTAATGCTATGAATGCCACTGAATTTGCTAGAGTAATGGGTTGCACTTCGGCTAAAGAACTTTGGGATCAATTAGAAGTAACTTATGAAGGAACTAGCCAAGTGAAAGAATCTAGGATTGCTATGCTTGTTCATAGATATGAATTATTCAAGATGCTTCCAAATGAAAATGTTGAACAAACGTTTTCTAGATTTGTTTAAATCACTAATGGTTGAAAGCTCTTGGTAAAGATTATTCAAATGTAGAGAAGGTAAGGAAAGTGCTAAGGAGCTTGCCATCATCATGGCAACCTAAAGTCACGGCAATAAAGGAAGCAAAGGACTTGAATACATTAGAGCTTAATGAGCTCATTGGGTCACTCATGACTCATGAGCTTGAGATAAAAGATCATGAAGAAGAAGAAAGGAAAGCAAAGAAGTCCATTGCTCTCGTTGCATCAAATATCCATCAAGTGATGATGATGAAGATGATGAGGACCCGGAAGATGAAGAAGTTGCACTTCTAGCCCGAAATTTCAAAAGGTTTATGAAATATAGAAAGATGAGGAAAGGAGCTTCTTCAAGCAACACAAATTGGAAGAAGAAAGGAAAAGAAGGCAAGGAGTTCAAAAAGATAAAAGATGCAAAAGATGAGTTAAAATGCTGTAATTGCAACAAGCCGGGACATATAAAAGCAAATTATCCTAAGTTCTCAAAGAAAAAGGAAGGAAAGGCGCTCAAGGCCACATGGGACTTCTCCGAAACCGAAGAAGATGAGGAAGAACATCATGAGATAGCCAACTTTTGCCTTATGGCCAATGAGGATGAGGTACTATCTTCACCATCTTTATCTATTTATTGTTCATCTAGTGAAGAAGAGGAAGAAGAATGTAGTTTTGATGAACTAAAAGATGTATTTGCTAAATTACATGATGATTTATCCTTAGCTTTGGCAAAAAACAAGCAAATGCATAAAAGTTTAAAACTTGTTCTTAATGAAAAGGAAATCTTGGAAAAGAAAAATGCCTCTCTTATTGAAAAAGTAGATATCTTAGAAAAAGAAAACAATTCATATGCTGAGGATTTTATAAAAATTGAAAACGAGGTTAAAGATTTGAAAAAGAAAAATATGGATTTGAATGGAATTATTCAAAAATTTACTAATGGCAAAGAAAATTTTGAAAAACTTCTTGGAAGTCAAAAAATGTCTTTTGATAAAAGTGGTATTGGATACAAACCTAGTATTAATCAAAAATATTTCAAAACCTATTTTGTCAAGGCTTCTACCTCTACATCCTTTTCTCCACCAAAGTCAAATGTTATTTGTACCTATTGTGAAAATAAAGGACATGCATCTACTCATTGTTATTACAAGAAAATTCGTGATAAGGGATCACATGTTCCGTATTGGCAAAGACCTAAATGGATGGTCAAAAACAAAAAGTAAACTAACGCCAAGACCCAAGATGTTGGGGACCCCAAAATAAAGAATTGCATTTGAATTTCATGTGTGTAGGTATGCAATGCAAGCAATTCAAACAAAATAAAATGGATCTTGGATAGTGGTTGTTCCAAGCACATGACGGGGAACTCTTCACTTTTCTACAAACTAAAGAGGACAAAAGGAGGAGATGTTACCTTTGGGGACAATGGCGAAGGAAAAATTATTGGAAAAGGAAGCATTGGTAATGAAAATTCTCTTGCTATACACAATGTCCTACTAGTAGAAGGTCTAAAATTTAATCTACTTAGCATTAGTCAATTATGTGACAAAGGTCATAAAGTCGTTTGTCAATTGTCTAAATGCCTTGTGTATGAATGTGGAAATGAAAATGTGTTATTTGTAGCTAAGAGAAATGAAAATGTTTACACTGTTAAAATTGATCAACTTATATGTCAACATGTTAAATGTTTATATGTTATGCATTATAATGCTTGGTTATGGCATACAAGATTAGGACATGCTAGCATGAGCTTATTGAATGATTTGTCAAAGCATGATCTAGTTAGAGATCTAAATGCCTTGTGTATGAATGTGGAAATGAAAATGTGTTATTTGTAGCTAAGAGAAATGAAAATTTTTACACTATTAAAATTGATTAACTAATATGTCAACATGTTAAATGTTTATCTGTTGTGCATGATAATGCTTGGTTATGGCATACAAGATTAGGACATGCTAGCATGAGCTTATTGAATGATTTGTTAAAGCATGATCTAGTTAGAGACCTACCAAAGCTAAAATTTGAAAAAGATAAAATCTGTGATGCTTGCCAACTGGAAAACAACATAAAACATCCTTCAAATCCCTAAATAAAGTTTCAACAAATAGAGCATTACAACTACTACATATTGATTTGTTTGGACCCATTGATGTGGCAAGCTTAGGAAGATCTAGATATACATTTGTTGTAGTTGATGATTACACTAGATTTACATGGGCTATGTTTCTTGCACATAAAAATGATGCCTTCAATGAATTTGCAAGATTGTGTAGAAAAGTACAAAATGAGAAAGGCTATTTTATAACTTGCATCTGTAGTGATAATGGCACCGAATATGTGAATACTCCTTTCATGAACTTTTGTGATAAACATGGCATTGAGCATAACTTTTCAGCCCCTCGTACTCCTCAATAAAATGGGGTAGTAGAGAGGAAGAATCGTACATTACAAGAAATGGCAAGGACTATGCTAAAAGAACACAACTTACCAACATATTTTTGGAGTGAAGCCATAAATACTGCATGCTATGTGCAAAATACAGTATTGATTAGACATATTTTAAACAAAACTCCATATGAACTATGGCATAGCAAAACACCTAAAATATCATACTTCAAGGTATTTGATTGTAAATGTTATATTCTAAACACTAAGGACCACTTAAGAAAATTTGATGCTAAATCCGATGAAGGAATATTCTTAGGTTATTCCACAAAGAGCAAAGCATATAGGGTATATAATAAGAGAACTCTTATTGTAGAAGAATTAATACATGTTACATTTGATGAGACTAATCCATTTGAGCCGAGAAAGGAAATTGATGATGTAGGTTATCTTTTGGAAAAAACAACGCTTGAAGATCCAACTCCAAAAGACAAAGAAAAACCAACGAAGCAAGAAGAAGAACTTCAAGAAAGGAGATCTCAAGCAAATGAGGAAATCAAAAATTGCTCAAACAAAGATGATGAAACAAAAGAACCTCATGAAGATTTACCAAAGAGTTGGAAGTTCGTGAGAAACCATCCTCAAGATCTTATTCTTGGTGATCCAAATGAAGGTGTAAGAACTAGGCGTAATATTAGTACTTCTTGTGAGCATCATGCATTTATTTCTCATATTGAACCCAAAAATGTAAAAGAAGCTCTATTAGATGAAAATTGGATAATGGCAATGCAAGAAGAACTCAATCAATTTGAGAGAAATAAAGTTTGGAAGCTAGTTGAAAGACCTTAAAGATAGACCGGCAATAGGAACCAAATGGGTATTCAGAAACAAACTAGATGAAGCCAGAATAGTGACTAGGAATAAGGCTAGACTAGTTACACAAGGATACAATCAAGAAGAAGGAATTGATTATGATGAAACTTTTGCTCCTGTAGCTAGACTTGAATCCATTCGTATGTTACTTGCATTTGCATTTCACATGGACTTTAAGCTTTATCAAATGGATGTGAGAAGTGCATTTTTAAGTGGATTCATTGAAGAAGAAGTTTATGTTGAACAACCCCCCGATTTTGAAGATTCATGCTTTCCTAATCATGTTTTTAAACTAGAAAAGGCTTTATATGGCTTAAAGCAAGCTCCTAGAGCTTGGTATGAAAGACTTAGTGGATTTTTGATAGAAAACAATTTTGAAAGAGGAAAACTTGATTCAACCCTATTTATCAAAAGAAAAGACAATGACGTTCTACTTGTCCAAATCTATGTAGATGATATAATTTTTGGTGCTACTAATGTTTCCTTGTGTGAGAATTTTTCAAAGTGCATGCACAAGGAGTTCGAGATGAGCATGATGGGAGAATTAACTTTCTTCCTCGGACTCCAAATCAAACAAGCAAAAGAGGGGATCTTCATAAATCAAGCCAAATACACCAAGGAAATCATCAAGAAATCTGGACTTGAAGATGCAAAGGAGATTGGAACTCCCATGAGCCCCTCAACAAAGCTAGATAAAAATGAAAAAGGTAAATCAGTAGACGAGAAGAAATATAGATGTATGATCGGTAGCCTATTATATTTAACTGTCTCTAGACCTAATATCATGTTCTTAGTGTGCTTATGTGCTAGATTTCAATCCAATCCTAAGGAAATTCACTTAACAGCTGTTAAAAGAATAATTAGATATCTTAAGGGAACAATTAATTTAGGGCTTTGGTATGCTAAAGGAACGTCATTTGATCTATGTGGTTTTTCTGATGCTGACTATGCTGGTTGCAAAGTAGATCGTAAGAGCACTAGTGGAACATGCCAATTCTTAGGACATTCCTTAGTATCTTGGTCTTGTAGGAAACAAAATAGCATTGCTATTTCTACCACCGAAGCTGAATATATTGCAGCTGGTAGTTGTGTGGCTCAAATATTGTGGATGAAACAAAATTTACTTAATTATGGATTGAAGTATGATCATATTCCTATATATTGTGATAATACTAGTGCAATTAATCTTACTAAAAACCCAATTCAACACTCAAGATCTAAGCATATTGAGATTAGGCACCATTTCATTAGAGATCATGTACAAAAAGGTGATATAATTCTTGAATTTGTTGATACTTTACATCAAGTTGCTGATATTTTCACTAAACCTTTGCATGAGGATCAATTTTGCAAGATTATGAGAGAAATTGGAATGATAAAATGTGGCTAAATGGCATATATATGTGTTTATGTGGCTTGGGTATGAAAAATAAGAAATTTGTGCACCTTTTGACCAAGCCGGTCGACCGATTAAGGCCTTAGGCGTCTGGCTAAAACACAACTTTTTAATATGCTCTCTGATCCGGCCGGTTGACCCTCGCAACCAGCCAGTCGACTGACTGAACGCGGACAGGGTTAAAAATTGGGGATTTTCACCCCAAATTCACTACATTCTATTAAATTTTTTAAACTCTAGCCAAAACTCTCTAAAACCCATCTCAAAATCTTCAATTTTCAACTGTTTTCTTCCAAATTTCTTCCTAACATTTGCTTTCCCACTTCAAAAACAAAGTTTTTCACCAATTATTCTTGCAAAAACAACACAAAATCATGATGAATCCAAGGGGAAGAAGTCAAGCACGTGGGAGAAAAGGGAAAAGGCCAAGAACTCAATCTCCTCCACCACCACCACCTCTGGTATCCAAGATTCAAGGCAAGCAATCAATTTTATACTGTAAATATATAGTAGACTCTGACTTTGTTGGCACCGATATCTTGTCATTATTTGATAGATGGTCTGTGTTTCTACATCTACATTGTGATGTGCAAGATAAATTAGTAATTGAGTTTTATGAAAATCTAGAGATACATTGTAAAACTTGAATTATCTTCTACAGTCTATGGGGTAAAGTTTGTGCTTAAGGAGGAAACTTTACATGAAATATTTCATATACCTATTGATGGGGAAGGCCACTATAATAGTCAAGGATGGCCAGAAGGAATTAAGGGAACCGCCACCCCGGGTGAAGTCATAAAATATATGTGGGAGAAAGTAGGGCCTAAGGATCCCAATTTAATTCTTCCATTATTGAGAGATGTTGATGTTAATATGAGACTTGCTCTTAAAATCATAAGTGAAGTAATTCTCCCTAGAAATACCAATGATGGCAAAATTCCAGTCATGGATGCTTATATCTATTATAGCCTTAGGGAGAAAAAAGAGATAGCCTTGCCTTTCCTAATCCTTCAACATATGTTACACATTAGTGGAAAAGATGGAGGAAAAACGACCACTCCTGGTTATGGTATGGCCTTAATGCATATTTTCTCTCATTTCAACATATCTTCAAATACTCCATATAAAGTGTTTGCTTGGAATTTTGCTATGTTGTATATGAACTTCATGGGCATTTATTGGTACAATATGGAGCCCATAAATAGAGAGACCTTCAAAAGTTTGCTCCAAAGCACTCAAGCTGCAATTAGGAATAGGACTAAGAAGGGGACTGCTTTCACCGACCCTGTCTTTGGCACCACTGCACAAAACCTTGATGACATACTTGGTGGGGTAGATATCACCTTTGAAGAAGATGAAGGGCTAAAAATTGAGGGTAATCCCGACATAGACATACCAGGAACCACACCCATGGTTGTTAGTACCTCTGAAGAAGAGGAAAATACTGAGGAAGCAACTCTTAGGCGAGTGTTGAGAGAATCTAGGGAGCAAGTGCATATTGATGAGCAACGCCGAAGAGAAATTCATCGTGGTGCTGGTTCTAGCTCGATGGGACAACAGGAAGACCCTTCTTTGATGGCTCAGATTCTGTCCCAATTACAAGCTTTAAACACTGGTATGGGCGAAATGCGGGCTACTATGACAAGCCAATGGGACGAGCTCACTGTTTGGAAGCAACATATTGATTCAGAAGTGGCTGCTATGAAATCAGACATGAGACACTACTTCAAGGATCATCATGATCGCGCACCCTGATTTTCTTCTTTTTTTAAAAATATTTTTCATTCCACTTGAAAACAATTTTTAGTTTTAGTTGATCTTTACATTCTTGACTTTAGTTACCAAGTTATTTCTTTTATACATTTCTTTTCCTGCCTTTATATTGATTTTGATGATGCCAAATGGGGAGAAGTTATGGTGTAGTTATGGTGCAGTATTTATGCTTTGGTGATATATGCCTTGGTGAATGGTATTGTCTATTTGCATTAGTTTAAATGGTGGATGCATAAGCTCTGTTTGGAGAAGTAAATGGTGAATGGTATGCTTTGTTGATATGTTTACTTGTTCTTGCAAATGAGTTTATGTTTACCTGTTTGTCTTTGCAAATGAGTTTAAATTTGATAGTCAAAGCATTTTCTCAAAAATGCACTTTTTAAAGAAATGCATATATTAAGGGGGAGTACTTTTGTCTCATATCTTAAAAATTTTGTCATCATCAAAAAGGGGAAGATTGTTAGCTAAATATTCATTATTGATTTTGATGATGAAGATATATATATGCATTATTTGACTAAAAAGCTTCTTGTGAAAATGAGATGATATCAATATGAAGCTTTGAAAGATATGAAGATGTGCAAAAAGCCTTATTTGAAGGAAGAAAAGATGAGAAGGCATAAAGAGGAGAAGAGAAGCCATAAGGGGTACCGGATTTGTTTTTCTTCTTGCTCTTTTTGTGAAATGCTTATATATTGTGTAGACTTGGCTCAAAATCTTTTTCTTATTCATAGCAAAAACTTTCAAGTCTTGCACATTTGAAATAACATATGCACAAATGTATTTGAATGCACACGTAGAGTTAAAATGAGTTTTTGGGGTGTTTCAATTCACAACATGTGTTTATAAAATTATTCAAAATGATTTGGAGTTGTGAAATTTGCATTTTAAATGATCTTTGCAAAAAGCTGGCTTTACTTCACATTCTGGGTTGGCTAGACCCCCCAGCCGGTCGACCGGCTGACCTGGGTGGGTCGCCCTACCAAAACAGAGAGGTGAAGGGAAAAGCCGGACGCCTTAGCAGGTCCCCCAGCCGGTCGACCGGCTGACCTGGGTGGGTCGCCCGGCCAAAACAGAGAGGTGAAGGGAAAAGTCGGACCCCCTAGCCGGTCGACCGGCTAAGGCGTTCGGCCTAGTCAGAGAAGGAGAAGGGTAAGCCGGACGACCCAGCAGGTCGACCGGCTGAATGGGTACTGTAATAAATGTATTAGCCGTTTATTACCATTCTACTGAAAAAAAATCACTCCTTCTTCACCAACCATAAACCTTTCCCCAAATCTCTTTAAATACTCATTCAATACACTTTCTAATCATCAAATTGAAGTGTGCTAAAGTGTTTATCATCATTCAATCCATCTTTGAGCCATTCTTGCAATATATTTGAGCTTTCAAGAGCTTATTCATCTTCTTCTTGAAGAAAATCTCATATTCAATCTTTTCTTATTCTTGAGTACATACACACTTTGAGAGCTGTAATCTTTGTAAGATTTATTCATTAAAGCTTGTAAAGTGTGGGGAAATCCTATAGAGTAAATCTCTTGGGTTCTTTGAAGTTAGGCTTCAAAGAGGTTGTAAGAATTTGGTTTGTGCTTCACCAAGTTTTGAAGAAGCATCTTAGTGGAGATCTTTGAAGTCCTAAGGGGAGCTTCCTTGGGCGGTGGACGTAGGCTTGGCCGAACCACCTTAAAATCGTTTGTTTCTCTTCTCCTTACACTTCTAATTTTATTCCTACTTACCTTGCTTATCTTGTGTTTGATATATTGATTGTTAGAAGTTGAAAATTTTCTGTAAATTTTAAAAAATAAAAATTAGTATTAATATCTTAATTCACCCCCCTCTTAAGATATTTGCTCCCACACTTATATTCCCATAATGCAGAAAGAATATCGAATATTTATATTTGTGTACGTATGTGAGATAGCTTATGATGTATAAGTTTGTGCGTGTGTATGTGCCACATAGATTTGGATTGAAATGCAGGAATTACAGCTAAGTTATGAAAGAAAAATAAAATGTGACCTTATATTTGAAAAAGATAAAATACCCCTTAAGCAAAGAATTAATACCGTTATATTTAATGGTGTTTAAAATATTACTTTTTCATAAATTTAAATCCTTCTATTAAAGGTTTTGAAGTTCAAGTCATCAATTCCATACTTTAGAAGTTCAAACTCTAAAATTACCATTTTTCTTAATATGAAAGGAAAAGATAAAAAGTAATTTACTTACAAAATTTGCGTTATGGTCGAGATTATAGGGGAAAAAACCAATTTGCGACTTTTTCTCAATTACCCAACATTTTAGTACAAAATAAAAAATAAAACAAAAAAAATAATAAAATTAAATTAAATAATTCCATAAATAAATAAAAAGATAGGTCTACTGATAGAAAGTAATCGATCAGGTGGTTCAGATAAGCCTATCGTAAAGAATAGATAGATGTTGTATCATAGTCAAACACATCTAAACTCTGTAAATCCCCCATTTGTAGGAGTTTGATTGAATCACAATCTCTTTGTGACAATTTGCTACTTTTTCTCAGTAACCCAACATTTTACTACAAAATAAAGAATAAAGTAAAAATAATAATAAAATTGAATTAAATTGTTCGATAAATAAATAAAAAGATAGGTCTAACGCATTATACCATAACTTGTTTTCCATAAAAGGGCCTGGCTGCTTGCTTCGGTGGTTGTCTTAGGAATCATTTGGATTGATTTTTTTAAAAGTTATTTTCTTATAAAAAAGTGTACATTTTATTTTAATAAAAAGTATTTAAATTTGAAAAAGAAGTAAAATTTGAAAGCTAAAAAATTCAGAATTTTTAGAAGGTAATACAGAAAGATACTTTTTTAAAGGCAATTCATATGATCACTTATTACATTGCTATACCGACATGTTTAACCTTTTCTAAAAGCCCAAAATATCTCCTTATTAAAAGTAAACAAAAAATACCTTCATGGTTACATTAGGGGAAAAAATGATGTTCGGTCATGATGATAAAAATTTCAGAATTTTACAACTTATGACTTGTATCTTGCAACGATAACGGCAAGCAATATAAAAAGAAAACGAAAAAAAATTTCCATCGTAATTCTACGAAAAAGTGAAGAATATTTGATATTTAACATTTTCTCTAACATTTTACTGTTTAGTTTCCAAACTCTCCAAGCCCAAGAAATATCTTCACCAATCTAAAGTCTATTCCTTAAAAGGCCCAACCCATCTTAATCACTTTACTATAAAAGGTAAGGTTTGGTTTCCTCCCAAGTAAGGATAAATTGCACGGAACCTCCTTTCGATTTGTCTTAAGTGTGCGTTTATCTCCTATGATTTAAAAATTAGTTAGTTACCCCCTGTGCTTTCCAGAAGTGAAGCACATTACCTCCCCCCGTCACTTTTTTCGTTAGATTCAACCGTGCATGGGGCACACGCACCAGACTTGTGACTGGGCTTAATTTTTTTGTTGTTAAACTTGATTTTTGTATTAAATGTCCTTCCTTTTTTGTTTTGAAAAAATATTTGTAAGAGAAAAGACTTGAACCCTTGATCTTAGTTTAAAATATGTAAATTTTAACCAATTATACTACAAACATATTTGCATTTTATTTTGCTACTACAAGTAGATATTTTTATCATTGGAAAATGAAAAATAAGAAAAGAAATTAACCTCCACACTCATCACAATCGCACAACCACCGTCTCAGTAATTAAATTAATTATTTAATTAATTTTAATTTTTAATTTTTTGATTAATTAATTAATCAATTATTAAATTTTTAATAATTAATTATTTAATTAACTAATTATTAATTACTCTACGTTTCCAATTAAATAGGGTAAATAGTGCCGTACCCTTGTGGTTTTTTATAAGTGCGTCATTCCCCCTTGTGGTTGCCGTAAGTGCATCGTTAGCCTGTGGGTTCGAAGGGCAAATTAGCCTTTTTGCATTTCTGTTAGCCAAATCTAATGAAGTTAAAAACATGGGCGTGTGTGCTATTTTGGAAAGCACATGTGGGTAACTAGCTAATTTTTAAATCACAGGGGGTAAACGCACACTTATGACAAAGTAGTAAGGAGTAAGAATAAAATATAGAGACTAAAGTAGTCATGTGAGACTTATGTTTATCAAATATATTATGTGACTAAATTGGTTTGCTACGTGTGAATGTGTACGTGTGATAAGAGAATAACTCGAGTTCACTTTGGATGTTGAATATAAGCTTAAAAAGAAAAACTATAATCTGGTATACATTGAGTTATTTCGCTAATACAGATGTTATGGTTTTGTGATTGTGTAAAGAAAGAAGAAAGATTATTCATGGATACTTTTTTCTAAAAGTCTCAATTGATTTCACTTATGGCAGCCTTGAGATAGTTTGAGGGTTAAGGCAGTGGGCAGACGTTACATTATTTATTAGTTGGATCGAGGTAAGGTGGACATCCCTCTAAACCAATTTCCCAAAAGCTACCTTGGACACTATAAGATATCCCTATACAACTCACTTGGATTCGTTATTTCGGTTTGTATTTAATATTCTGGTAATTTAGTTACATGTGGTTATCCTTTTTGCATGTGCTTGGGAGATGTGGTATCCAGTGTGGTGTATGATACCCGTGAATATGGTATATGTGAAGTGTGAAACTTGTGCAATGTGATATGTTCCTTGTACTGTGTGAAAATCCCTGGAGCTGTGCCACCCATCTGGCAGGTGAGATTGCTTTATATATTAGCGTGATATGAAGCGTGTGCCCATGGATGGGAGATGATTCATCGCACGGAAGTGTGGGAGCATGGGTGGCTAACGTGTGCCCTGGTCGGGGGAGATGATTCACCGTGACAGAAAGATGCCCTAAGTGTGCATGGCCTAGTGTGTTATGTGTGGTATGAAAGTACATTATCTGTCATGGCTCCAGAGGGTAATTATGTGTTGTAATACATGATGTGTTTTGGGGGGTATCTTCTATATCTAGTTCCAGGTTATAGTTATGTGAATTAAGATGTGATGTGTATGTAAGCGTGACGAAGGATTAGAAATACAGGATCTACGATATACCGTGATGTGCCTTGTACTTGAGCCAGTTGTGCAAGATACTTTTTGCAGTGTGTGATTAATTTATTTTTATGGTGTATATGTGATGTAATCTTGGTTAGTCATGCTTATTTTCGTTCTAGGACTAACCTAGGCCTGACTCCGGGTGTCCAGCTTACTGAGCTTTCTTTTGCTCACCCCTTTTATATATATTACAGCAAGGCGGGAGCAATTGTAGTCTTGTTTAGCTGTCCTAGTTTTTGAATTCTTTTTGTAGCTCCAGGCCACTTGTTGATGTCGTGTTGTTGGGTTCATTTGTAGTTCTTGACCATATATTCATAGTTCTAGTAAATCGTTTTGACTTTACAAATAGAATTATTAATATTTTTGGGAAATGTAATATATATGTGTATGTATTTCTGCTCTCAATAATACCTTGTAATTAGATGGCTTGGTTGATCTATAAATTTTTGAAAGAAGTATTCTCTAAAATGTTGTATTGTGTTGTGTTATACTATGCTAGTGCATTGCAGGCTTAAGTTTGTGGCATGTCATGCCTTGGGGTCAGTAATTTATGAGTTGGGGCGTGACAGCTGGAGCCTCAATGGCTGTTGAACCCAAATACACCATCCCTCTTTGACTTATCAAGATTTTTCATACTAAGAATTTGGAAGAATGCCATTTTCCCTCATGAGTTTTAGTATAAATTCCAAACTCCCCTATGAAGTTATACTTTTACCCATTTTCCCCTATGGTATCAAGTCTCGCCAAACAATGGCTTATCTCTATTTTATATATATATATATATATATATATATATATATATATATATTTCTTGTTTTATGTTTTTGCTTCATTATATAAAAGTTACAACTTGAGCTGAAAAATGTAAATTTAATTTGTTATACAAGAAGAAGCTTCTGTTCAAATTTTTTCTCAATTTTGTAATATGGCAAATTTTGTATAATAAACTATTTTTATTTTTGTAAATGGTTAGTTGGATCTAAAAAGATAATGCACTAGGATAGGGAAAAAATGATTCAATTTGAAATGTATATATTAGAAAAAAAAAGTTATTTTTAAAATAAATTTAATTTTTTTCTAATAGTAATGTATAAGGTAATTTTTGTAAAATTAGTAGCTTTTTATCTTTTTATTCTTATTTTGAAATTATTTTTTGTGATTCTTTATTTTATTATAGAGTAATTTATTGAATGGTTTAATTAAATTTTTTGCAATTGTTTTTTATTTTTTGTTATAAAAATAAAAAAGATAAAAAAAAACCATTAATATAAGACTTTGTTTGGTAAATATAATGTCCTGGAGGAATATAAATAAAACTAAAACTTCATAATTTAGAATAAAACTCATGGGAGAAATGGGATTCACTCTTTTATTGTTTAATTAAAAACTATAATCCTCAATATATAGGCACACTATGCTTTACACCACAAAAAATTTTCAGAAGAAGCATCATTATTCATTGCCTTGACTTATTATTATTATTTTTGTATCTAATTAATAATTTAAAAATAAAAAAATGAAAATACTTTATTATACAAAATTTGTATTATTTACAAAATTGAGAAAATTTTAAAAAGAAACTTCTTCTTTTATATATATGCACACACACACGCACACATATATCTCGAATTGAATCTAATTTTTACCTCCAAGCATAACTTTTTATAATAAGCTAACATTTAAAAACATAAAATCAAAAATAAAAGAATAACTAGAAATAAGGCATTGTTTGACAAGATTTAGCACTCCGGGAGAGAATGGGTAAAACTATAACTTCATGGGGAGTTTGGAATTTATGTTAAAACTTATGGGGGAAAATGACATTCTCCCCTAAGAATTTTGAGTTGATATAATAAAAGAAAAACAAATCGTCTATTAATAGGTACTTAAACTTTGTCATTATTATTTCAAAGTTGAATATGATTTCCATATGTAGACAAACTTGAAAAAGGTTTAAATTTATATGCAAAAAGAGTCAACGACTGAGGAAGAGCCGAACACTTATCAATTAGGAAAATATGTTTATGAATTCAATACTGATTTCCCGATCCTTAGTCATTAATCCGCAAGTTATCACAAACAATTCATGATTTTAATGGAGTTCATGGCTTTGAAAGTTCAATAGGGAAGCAAATTAAATAGCTTATTAAATTAGTTAATTTAGAGGGGGCAAGAAAGGAAGCTGTTTGAATGTTGATTAGCATTTGCCTTGCCAATGCCTTCATTTTGGCAAAATACAACACGAAAATCTTTAGTTGCTATATGTAGGAAGGGATGGAATGTAAAAGCGAGTTTATTATTAACAGCAAAAGTATGTGTAGAGTACATAGACTCCTATTTTATGGTAAGCAATATTTCAACAAATATGCTTCCTATCCAAATTATATGCACATGATTGAAGCTGAGATTGGTTTGCCGCGTGAATGATTGATGATCGCTAATACTTTATGACAGAAAAATATTATATATGAGGCGCGAACTTTCTGCCATTTGACAAATAAAATCTTCATAAACTACTCTTCTCTGGTGCAATAGTTAAACCCTTTCTGTTATTGGGAGAAATGTCACAGGTCGAACACAGGTTGTTTTGCGGAATCTAGCAGATGGAGACTCTTTTGTCTAAATACTTATTGCTTCTTGCTTGGGATGCTCTGCTTCATCAGAGGAACCCTTGTATTTATAAAATCTTCATAGACAAATGAATTGACAACGATACTCCTCTTTCTGTTATTAGGAGAAATGTCACGGTCAAAGGTAGAGGTTGTTTTGCTGAAGTTAGCAGATGGATACTCTTTTGTTTAAATACTTATCGCTTCTTACACTGACGAATTCTGCAGCTGACATAACACTGACGAATTCTGTTATCTTTTGTTTAGAAGATAGCTGCACACCCAAACATAACACTGACGAATTCTGGAAGGGACACTGATGGGCATGGGACACACACTTCCTCTACTGCAGCTGGAAATTACATAGGAGGTGCTTCCTGTTTTGATTGTGCTGCTGGAACAGCCAGAGGAATGGCACCACGGGCTCATGTAGCTACGTATAAGGTCCTGTGGGGGGAGGAAGGAGGCGAGACTTGCGATATTCTTGCTGGTATGGACGAGGCTGTTGTGGATGGAGTAGATGTGATGTCATTATCTTTGGATTCCACTTATGTTGTTCCTTTTTATGATGATCCGATTGCAATAGCTTCTTTCGGTGCCATGGAGAAGGGTGTCTTCGTTTCTTTAGCAGCCGGGAATGATGGTCCAGCCCCGGGAAGTTTGCACAACGGATTCCCATGGGCGTTGACTGTTGCAGCAGGAACTTTGGATCGATGGCTTGCTGGAACCATCACCCTGGGAAGCGGGGAAATCGTTACGGGATGGACAATGTTCCCAGCAAGAGCACTAGTCAGAGATGTCCGTCTTGTCTATGATGGATCGTTATCTGCGTGTAACTCGAGTGCAGCACTGTCTAGAGCCCCTCGTGGAATAATCGTATGTGACACTGGCTTGGTTGATGACCAAAAGGCCCAAATCGATAATCTCTCAGAATCAGGTGTAAATTTTCCTGCTGTTATCTTTATCACAAATGATACACAAATATTCCTGCAGTTCCGCAATGATTTCCCTTATGCTGTAATCAGCCCCAAGGATGCACCGCTAGTTATGAATTACACCCGGGATGTGGTTGACGCTGTCGCCAGCATTGAGTTCCAAAAAACAATCGTGGGGGTAAAACCAGCACCGGCTGTTGCTGAATACAGTTCAAGAGGTCCTGCACCTAGCTACCCAGGTGTATTGAAACCAGATGTGATGGCACCAGGGGATTTAGTCCTTGCATCCTGGGTACCAAATGTTCAAGCGTCTTCAATTGGAAAGATTGCTTTGTCTGCCGACTTCAATATCATTTCTGGTACATCAATGGCCTGTCCTCATGCTTCCGGAATTGCTGCGCTCCTGAAAGGTGTATACCCGGAATGGAGTCCGGCGGCTGTACGATCTGCCATGATGACCACGGCAAACCCATTGGATAACACTCGACAATACATCAAAGACAGGGGTCTGGGTTACGAAATCGCTACTCCTTTAGCCATGGGGGCAGGGCATGTTGATCCAAACCGTGCGCTTGATCCAGGTCTCATTTATGATGCTACACCACAAGACTATGTCAACCTCATATGCTCCATGAATTTCACGCAGAACCAAACTCTAGCTATCATCCGATCAACAAAGTACAATTGCTCAAATCCATCCTCTGATCTAAATTACCCCTCATTTATTGCTCTATATAACAACGATGGAAGCACAAGATCATTGGTTCAAAGATTTCGGAGGACTGTTACGAATGTTGGAGATGGGGCGGCTACGTATGAAGCAATCCTCATAGCACCAGAGGGTTCTGTTGTCGAAGTGTCACCAAAAACCTTGGTGTTTAACAAGAAGTACCAGAAGCTGTGCTACACTTTGACCATTCGTTACGGGAGTAGCGAAGACGGTGATGTCACATTTGGTTCCCTCACTTGGGTTCAAAATACTACTGAGCATACAGTTAGGAGTCCTATCGTGGTGTCACCAATGGTTGACCAATTAATTGTACTAGTTTATGTGTTTGCGTGTTGCATCCTTGACGCCTTAGCATGTAAGTTAATCGCACTTGTTTTATGTGTTTTAGAGCAAGTTAATGTTTCTTGCCTTAGTATGTTAGTTAATCGAACTTGTTTTATGTGTTTTAGAGCAAGTTAATGTTTCTTGCTTTTGATGTGTGTGGAATCTAAAACAATATAATTGTAGCAAAAGTGTTTGATGTATTGATTGAAAGAGCAGAACAAGCCACTTGTTCAGTAATTTGGCTAAATTACTTAACGTAAGGAGTGCCTGTCCAAGTGTAATCATGGCCTTGCGATTGTTTTGTGTACTGCTTTTCCATCTATAAGCATACCTGTCAAATCATACCGAGTTGTGGAATTATACACTGAATCATATGGTTCACTATGACTCAATGCAATTAACATGATTCATGTACATCTACGATTCACGTGCGGATTTGAATTGTTTGTGGGTGAATCGAAATGAATAATAAGCTAGGAATCATGAATCATGTACGTTTGATAACTATTTACATGAGGCGATTGGTTACTAGGATGGATTTGATGCTTTTACAGGGGTGCTGAAGTGTATGTTCTGTGTCTTGGGCAATAAACTTCTGTAGTGAACTCAAGAGTCGAGACAATTATATGGACAGATAAAATTGTAGTTGGCCCTAGTGGCCAATGAAATTATTCTTTACTAGGCCTAATACTAAAAGGTTGGCTCGATTCTGCTCCTGTACTTAGCTTGTTTTGATTTGATGTATTCCCGTGTTGTTTATGTTGATAATTCATCGAATCATTCTATGAAATGTCTCTGATATTGGGAAGTTGAGTAGAAAGGTCATTTGACTGGAGAAATGTGAAGCATATGCATCTTTGTTTTCACTCTTGATTTGCTTTATGTGTGCATGTATAATATGTTTATATATATATATATATATATATATATATATATATATATATATATATATACAATGGTGTAGTGAGTCAGAGTTGGATTGAATTGTAGAGAACTGCGCTTGGTAAAAATGGTTTCCTTTGAAATGGACGATAGCAAAAATAAGTATTTGTGTTCAAGATGCCTGCCTTTCCTTTTCTGGGTTAATTTCCTGTAAATTTTACCTATATACATTGAATTACAATACTTACTGGTGCTCAAATTGTGCCATTATTTGTTTGATTTGATTGACTTTCAAATTTTTGCGTGTGTTCCTATTTCTGTTTTGTCTTATGTATATAGGATTATTCACGTATGTGTTCATGAATGAAACTCGAGTGAATAATAATCGCTACCAAGTGATCTGTAGGCCTTTTTTTGTCATAATTATGTCTTGATTTCAAGGTGATATTAGTTTTGACTGATTCAGAATTGGCCTGGAGCTCTCAAGTCGATTGCTTCAAGCGGGCATTTCATCTGTCAATCTGGATTGAAATTTCTTTTTCATTTTTACAGTTGAACACCTGCTACCATAACTCCTTAAGGATAAAAGGGATGGAGATTGATGTTAAATTTTGTTCTGATGCAGTTCTTGTGTAAGATAGGCTCAAGGATTATTGATTTTCATGGTTAAAGGCTTAGTGGTTAACAAAATTAAATATGCTCTAACCTTTATCGCTCAATCCAAGGCATCTGGCTGGTCAACAGGGTGTTGGAAAGACAACTGGTGGTGCTAAACTGGCTTTTATGTTAAAAAGAAGGTATCTGTTTGGCAGCCTCTTCATCTTTGTGTGTGTGTGAATGCACATCTTTGCATGTGTGTAAAGATAGGTTGATTTAGGCTTTGCTTGAAGTTGACTATGGTTACAAGAAAGAAAAGAAGGTGTCCAACTTTGTGCAGGTATTTATATTTAGATTATGGTGACCCTGGCATATTAGTTCCTATCCATGGCCAATTTGGTTGCTCTTGGTGGAGAAATCCCCTTTCACTGTTTGGGAGGATTGTCATAGTTATACAGCAGTTGAGCTAGCTCACCTTGCTCTATGCTTTAACCAAGTGTTGCCGACTCTTTTTCCGTATGATAGCAGGGTCAAGGAGAGCTGGAAAATAATGGGACTCAGCAGTGTCCAGAGTCCGGTCGTGGTTGTATCATCTCTGCATATTTGCCAGAAACAAACTATTATTGTAATTCAGACATGTAGCTCTGCGTGTTGCGTCCTCGACGCCTCAGTTATATAAGTTACTTGAACTCGTTTGTGTTTATGGTGACTAAGGCTATCATGATCCAATGCTAATGCTCGCCACAAACTAAGGTGCTGCTTACCATCTTATGCAGTACCGCACGGGTATACTCTTTGCAACAGTGGGGATGCGAGGTATCGAAGAATCGGTGATAGATCAAGAAGAACGAATGTCAGAAAATTGAACAGAATTGAATGTCTCAAATGGAGCTTACAATTGCAACGAAAAGCAAATGTTAAAGGCGCCATATATTCGAAAAGAATTTGACATGATCTTAAATATTTTTGAATTGTTTCCTTAAATTTCATAATTCTCTAATCCTATTCGGCTTTCGTCCTTTCCAGTTGCCCAAGTTATCATCTTTTCCAACAATGAATCGAGTAAAATCGAAATAAAATTTACTTTCTCATAACTACTCATAATCATTTTGGGGAAATTAATAAATTGTTTGAAATAAATTAATTCATTAAATTTAATAGCATTCATTTAAAGTTCAATTTATTTTTGAAAGCACTACTTTAAAATATGAAATTTATCTTAAAATTCAATATTTGCAAAGTAAAGATTTACCTAAATCTTAGCCTAATTAAATTGTGAAATTTGTAATTCCAAAGATATTGTCCTCTTTAAAATCGCTAGTCAGACATACGATATGATTTTTTCGTGCTCGATAAAAGGGAATAAAGTTACTTTGACTTCTAACTAAAATTAGCGGTACCATTGTTTTCCCTTTTTTTAACGACTCTCCCTTTGCTATTCGTAATCCATAGACACATGCATAGCTTAGGCGCATAATTTTTTGCCACAATCATTAGAAGTAGTTACAAAATATGCAATTTAGGTAATGGAATCCCCAATTAACCTCCCTACTTGTTTATTTAATTTATTAAAAATTAGATTACTAACCTACATTTTGTTTGTAAATCAAATAGTCGTAAGGGATTAGGAGATAGCTCAAATGGTTGATATTATTTCCACCACACGTGAAATCCTGAGTACAATCCCATGGGACGGAAATTTAACAAAATAATAATAATAATAATAATAATAAGATAGTCTTAAAAAGAATTACCATAGCGTATACCTTAATTTGTTGTCAAGGAACTCTAGTTTGATTGGTAATTTAGGTGTGTATTCGTAAAAATCGGGTTACTAAGTTACAATTTTGTTAGATTGCCGTAACAAGGATTACTATAACATACCTTTGTATTTGAAGAAATCATGGTATTGCAACATATATTTGTTAAAATCAAATTAGAATAACATATTAATCTTTCAGTTATGTCTCAATACTAATTTAAATTAACTACATAATATTAAAATCAAACTAAAATAACATTTTGGTTTTTCAATTACGTCTCAATACTTATTTATATTAAGTATGAATAAAAGATTGCAAATAGGTTGCTAACGACATACTGAAAAGAAAAATAGAAAAAGAAAAACGAAAATGGCTTTCGCATGATATCCTTCCCCACCGTGTATTGGTTTATGCAAGAGCGGGACTCACCAATGTTGCGATATAAGTTTCTACCCTTTTCCTCAACTTTGTTATGTGTGTGCAATTAGATAACTACTGATCATAAAACTATAATTAATTAATTTATTTATTCATTAATATTGCAAATGTTGTTTTTAAATTTGAAAATGAAAAATGCCATTATCTTACTATGTTCATAATCGATCACAATATAATATCTAGACCATAATAATTGTATCGTACACATAAAAATATGGAGGAGGGGTTAGTCTGGTTTTGTTGCTTGTGGATATTGTATATTAATATTTGATAATCAACTCCCTCTCCTTTTACGAAGGATGTTATATATATATATATATATATATATATATATATATATATGTATATGTATATATGAATGTATGTATATGTATTCCCTCTCTTTTTTTTCATATGATAATGTAATATAATTCGTAGTTGAATATTTGATAGTTGAATGTAGAGTTTAAGTATGAGTGGCCCAATTTAGTTGGTGTGGATACAGAAGGAGACAAAGCTATAACTGAAAAAGGCAATCCCTTGGTTATTGTTTTCGTTTAAAGAGATGAAGTTGTTCTATATGATGATAAAAATTTCAGAATTTTACAGTTTATGACTTTTACCTTGCAACGCTAACGACAAGCATATAATTTAACAAATCTATCTATTTTTCAGTTTAGTCTAAATTAACACAACATATTTTTAGGGAATAACAAAAAAATCAAAAACCAAAACTTGTGGAAAAAACCAAAACCCAAATATCGAAAAGTGATAAGGTTCAATAATTTTGCATATTGGATTTAATAGCTTTTTAGCTCTAGAAGTTAAAAAATGTGAATTAAAAAATTCAAACAAATTAGTTTTTTAACCCAAAATGAAAATTTAAAAGTCCAAAAGTGATAAAGTGTGGGAAGCAGAGAACTGAAAAAAGAGCGAACACATCATTTTGATTGCAAAGGAAATGTAGAAGAAAAAAAGAGCAGCTGTAAAACTGTGTAATTGAATAGTTTTTTTATTTCTAGAAATTTAAAAATTGTAACTTGAGAATTCGAATTGTTTTACACAATTTGGTTTTAAAATTTTTAGTTTTGGAAGAATAGCATCGAAAGATAAACAATGTCTAGATTAAGAAAAAAAAAGAAAGAAAAAGGCGGATCAGGCTAAAAGATTATATTTCCCTAATGAGCACCCCATGAACAGGGACGTTGAGAAATCCCTAGCATAATATATTTAACGAATAAGAAAAATCAAAAATCAAAACTTGAACTTAGAAAATATGAAACCCAAATGTCCAAAAATACTCAAGTTTTATGATTTCAACAGTTTAATTTAATAGATTTTAAATCTAAAAATGCAAATATGTGAACTCAAAAAATCCAACTGAATTCTCACCTCTAACCCGATCGAATAATTTTTTCGACTTGAAAAATAAAAATTCAAAAGCGAAATGGTGTGATTAGTAAAGAAATAAAAAAACGAGTACACATCATTTTGATTGAGAAAAAGGGGGAGGGAACTATTCAATTTTTAAAAATATTTATTATACATTATAAAATTTGTATTGTAACAATAGTGGGCAATACAGTTGCTTGCACGGCATTATTTTACTAATAATATAAAAAGAGGAACTTTTTCTTTTCCTTTTCCCCTAACGAAATGCTTTTCTTTCGGCTTTCTCTTTTCTATTTCTTTAATAATCATGTCTTCTAATAATCAAATTGAAAGTTTTGGGATTAGGGGATAACTCAAGTAGTTGAGTCTATATTCCCCCAACGTGAGGTCGTAAATTTAATCCCATGGAGTGGGAATTTAACAAAAAAAAAAAAACTTTCATCTAGGGTAGAAATTGGTATATCCCCTCTCCCCCCCCCCCCAGTGTGAGGTCCTAAATTCAATCCCATGGAGTAGGGATTTATCCAAAAAAAACAAAAAAAAAAAAAACTTTCATCTAGGGTAGAAATTGGTTTTAAATTTTTAGTATTCTGATTTTTAGGTTAAAAATCTACTCAATCCAATAATCAAAGTCTTACAACCAAATTGTTTTAATCAATTTTAATTTCCAAGTTCAAACATTTAAGTATTTAGAACACAACAGAACTATACAATTACAAAATTTTACATCTAATCAATTTTTTTCCAATTTTCATTTGCAATCAAAATGATGTGCTGTCTTTTTGTCACTTCTTTACTAACTACGCCTTTTGTTTTTGGACATTTAAATTTTTTCATTTCGAGTTCACAAAACTAATTCGTCTGAATTTTTTATTTTACATTTTCGAACTTCTAGAGCTAAAAGAACTATTAAATTGAACATTTAAAATCATTAAACTTCATCGCTTTTCGATATTTGGGTTTCATTTGTTCTCAAGTTATTTTTTATCATTTTATATTTGTTAAATATGCTCTGCTAATTTAACTTAAATTAAAAATAGATAGATTTGTTAAATTGTATTTTGTTAATTTAGACTAAAATTTGAAAACTGATATGGAAAGTTGAACAAAAATAAATACAAATATGTAATGTTAACTTGTCTATTAATTTTTTGACACCAACTTAATAAAAGGTTAATAAGTGGTGAAAATTAAATATGAGGATTAGCAAGTGTCACTCCATGTAAAAGTTATGGTTATTAAATAGAATTGACCCTTATTAAAATCAAATCAGAATAACGTATTGGCTATTCATTTATGTCTCTGTACTTATTTACATAGAACTGATGCGTATAAAAGATTGCAAATAGGTTGCTAATACACACTGGAAAAAATAGAAAAAGAAAAAGAAAATGGCTTCCGCACTATATCGTCCTTACCCACCGTGTGTTGGTTTATGCGGAAGCGGGACTCGCCAATGTTGCGATATAGGTTCTACCCTTTTCCTCAACTCTACTATGTGTGTGTAATTAGATAACTACTGATCCTAAATCTATAATTTCTCAATTTCTTTATTCATCAATGTTACAAGTCTTGTTCTTAGGTTCGAAAATGAAAAATGTCATGATCTTACTATGTTCATAATCGATTATAATATAATATCTTAGATCAAAATGATTGCGTCGTATATACAGAAATATGGAGGCAGGGGCTTGTTCATGGTTTTGTTGAATGTGGATACTGTATATTAATATTTGCTAATCAACTCCTCTCCGTTTATAAAGGATGTTGCAGAAGGAGGTAAAAATAAATTGATATTGGCAAAGTATTTCATTCTTCTCTATATATGTATGTATGTGTTTGTATTTCTTCTTTTTTTCTTCATATAATAACGTAATATATTTAGGTTGTCTGTTCATCAATTCCAAAACTCATGAATATTTGATGGTCGAATGTAGGGTTTAAGTATGAGTGGCCCGATTTAGTTGGTGCGGATACAAAAGAAGCCAAGGCTACAATTGAAAAAGACAATCCTCGGTTACTATTGTTTTCGTTCAAAAGATGAATTTGTTACGGATGATCTCTGCTGCAACCGCGTGTTTGTTCAACTCGATCAGAACCAAAAGGTCTGGACTATTCCGCGGGTGGGATGAGAAAAAGGGTACGTATATATATACCTACATATACATATTTCTATATCCCAAAAAAATAAATTAATGAGGTCCCTCCCTACGAATGCAGTTGAAATTATGTCTTCTATGAAACTTTTATTGCTACAAAATGAAGAAAATCGTTTAACGAAGTGACTTGGTCGCGCCCCCATAGACCCTTGTTTAAGCAATTGCAAGCAATGATATATTCAATCACCAGAGGTGACCTATTTTTTTTGTGTGATAGTACTAGTATTCTACGATCTTGTTTTCCTGATGAGTCTTTGTGACAACTATTGCGGCGAGAATGAATTTGACATGATCTTAAATATTTTTGAATTGTTTCCTTAAATTTCATAATTCTCTAATCCTATTCCGCTTTCGCCCTTTCCAGTTGCCCAAGTTATCATCTTTTCCGACAATGAATCGGGGCGAGAATCGAAATAAAATTTACTTTCTCATAACTACTCATAATCATTTTGGGGAAATTAATAAATTGATTTAAATAAATTAATTCATTAAATTTAATAGCATTCATTTAAAGTTCAATTTATTTCGTGAAAGCACTACTTTAAAATATGAAATTTCTTAAAATTCAACATTTGCAAAGTAAAGATTTACCTAAATCTTAGCCTAATTAAATTGTGAAATTTGTAATTCCAAAGATATTGTCCTCTTTAAAATCGCTAGTCGAACATACGATATGATTTTTCATCATTCAATGAAGGGGAATAAAGTTACTTTGACTTCTGACTTAAGTCAGCGGTACCATTGTTTTCCCCATTTTTTTACGACTTTCTCTTTGCTATTCGTAATCCATAGACACATGTATAGCTTAGCCGCATAATTTTTTGCCACATTCATCAAGAAGTAGTTACAAAATATGCAATTTAGGTAATGGAATCCCCGTTTAACCTCCCTACTTGTTTATTTAAATTATTAAAAATTAGGTTACGAACCTACATTTTGTTTGTAAATCAGATAGTCGTGAGAGATTAGGAGATAGCTCAAATGGTTGATATTATCTCCTCCAGACGTAAAATCCTAAGTTTAATCCCATGGTATAATAATAATAATAATAAGATAGTCTTAAAAAGAATTACCATAGCGTATACCTTAATTTGTTGTCAAGGAACTCTAGTTTGATTGGTAATTTAGGTGTGTATTCGTAAAAATCGGGTTACTAAGTTACAATTTTGTTAGATTGCCGTAACAAGGATTACTATAGAATACCTTTGTATTTGAAGAAATCATGGTACTGCAACATATATTTGTTAAAATCAAATTAGAATAACATATTAATTTTTCAGTTATGTCTCAATACTCATTTACATTCACTACATAATATTAAAATCAAACTAAAATAACGTATTGGTTTTTCAATTACGTCTCAATACTTATTTACATTAAGTATGAATAAAAGATTGCAAATAGGTTGCTAACGACATACTGAAAAGAAAAATAGAAAAAGAAAAACGAAAATGGCTTTCGCATGATATCCTTCCCCACCGTGTATTGGTTTATGCAAGAGCGGGACTCACCAATGTTGCGATATAAGTTTCTACACTTTTCCTCAACTTTGTTATGTGTGTGCAATTAGATAACTACTGATCATAAAACTATAATTAATTAATTTATTTATTCATTAATATTTCAAATGTTGTTTTTAAATTTGAAAATGAAAAATGCCATTATCTTACTATGTTCATAATCGATCACAATATAATAACTAGACCATAATAATTGTATCGTACACATAAAAATATGGAGGAGGGGTTAGTCTGGTTTTGTTGCTTGTGGATACTGTATATTAATATTTGATAATCAACTCCCTCTCCTTTTATGAAGGATGTTTTATATATATATATATATATATATATATATATATGTATATATGAATGTATGTATATGTATTCCCTCTCTTTTTTTTCATATGATAATGTAATATAATTCATAGTTGAATATTTGAGAGTTGAATGTAGAGTTTAAGTATGAGTGGCCCAATTTAGTTGGTGTGGATACGAAGGAGACGAAGCTATAATCGAAAAAAGCAATCCCTTCGTTATTGTTTTCGTTTAAACAGATGAAGTTGTTCTATATGATCTCTACTGTAATCGCGCGTATGTTCTCCTCGATCAGAACCACAAAGTCCGGTCGATTCCGCGGGTGGGATGAGAAAAAATGTATCAAAGCTATAACCCAAAAATTAAATTAATGAGTCTATCCTTCCCTACAAATGTAGCTGAAATTATGTCTTCTATGAAACTTTTATTGCCATAAAATGAAAAAAAAAAAAAAAAAAACCTCTACGAAGTGATTTGGTTGCCCAACTGTAGACCGTAGTTTAAACAACTTCAAGCGACGTTATATTCAATCCCTAAACATGATCTTCTTTTCGTCATAGCACTAGTGGTTTATAATCTTGTTTTCTTGACAAGTCTTTGTGACAATTTTCGTTGGACAAACTTAAATCATGATGATAATCTTGAATTAAAGAGGAATGACATCCACTTGACTATTAAATGTCAGTATATTAAACGACTATCAATCAATTCACATATATAGGGAAATAGCTTATGGACATCATATGAGCACTTATTACATTGCTATACCGACTCTTTCTAAAAGCACAAAATATCTTCTTATTAAGCGTAACCAAAAAATCCCTTCACGGTTACATTAGGGGAAAAAAATGTTGTTCCGCCATGATGATAAAGATTTCAGAATTTTACAGCTTATGACTTTTACCTTGCAACGCTAACGGCAAGCATATAATTTAACAAATCTATCTATTTTTCAGTTTAGTCTAAATTAACACAACATATTTTTAGCGAATAACAAAAAATCAAAAACCAATACTTGTGGAAAAAACCAAACCCAAATATCGAAAAGTGATAAGGTTCAATAATTTTGCATTTTGGATTTAATAGCTTTTTAGCTCTAGAAGTTAAAAATGTGAATTAAAAATTCAAACAAATTAGTTTTTAACCCAAAACGAAAATTTAAAAGTCCAAAAGTGATAAAGTGTGGGAAGCAGAACTGAAAAAAGAGCGAACACATCTTTTTGATTGCAAAGGAAACGTAGAAAAAAAAAAGAGCAGCTGTAAAACTGTGTAATTGAATAGTTTTTTTAGTTCTAGAAATTTAAAAATTGTAACTTGAGAATTCGAATTGTTTAACACAATTTGGTTTTAAAATTTTTAGTTTTGGAAGAATAGCATCGAAAGATAAACAATGTCTAGATCAAGAAAAAAGAAAGAAAGAAAAAGGCGGATCGGGCTAAAAGATTATATTTCCTAATGAGCACCCCATGAATAGGGACGTTGAGAAATCCCTAGCATAATATATTTAACGAATAAGAAAAATCAAAAATCAAAACTTGAACTTAGATAATATGAAACCCAAATGTCCAAAAATACTCAAGTTTTATGATTTCAACTGTTTAATTTAATAGATTATAGATCTAAAAATGCAAATATGTGAACTCAAAAAATCCAACTAAATTCTCACCTCTAACCCGATCGAATAATTTTTTCGACTTGAAGTGAAAAAAATAAAAATTCAAAAGCGAAATGGTGTGATTAGTAAAGAAATAAAAAAAACGAGTACACATCATTTTGATTGAGAAAAAGGGGGAGGGAACTGTTCAATTTTTAAAAATATTTATTATACATTATAAAATTTGTATTGTAACAATAGTGGGCAATACAGGTGCTTGCACGGCATTATTTTACGAATAATATAATAATAGGAACTTTTTTCTTTTCCTTTTTCCCCCCTAACGAAATGCTTTTCTTTCTGGCTTTCTCTTTTTCTATTTCTTTAATAATCATGTCTTCTAATAATCAAATTGAAAGTTTTGGGATTAGGGGATAACTCAAGTAGTTGAGTCTATATTCCCCCAACGTGAGGTCGTAAATTTAATCCCATGGAGTGGGAATTTAACAAAAAAAAAAAAAAACTTTCATCTAGGGTAGAAATTGGTATATCCCTCAATGTGAGGTCCTAAATTCAATCCCATGGAATAGGGATTTATCCAAAAAAACAAAAAAAAAACTTTCATCTAGGGTAGAAATTGGTTTTAAATTTCTAGTATTCTGATTTTTAGGGGAAAAAACTACTCAATCCAATACTAAAAGTCTTACAACCAAATTGTGTTAATCAATTTGAATTTCCAAGTTCAAACATTTAAGTTTTTAGAACCAAAAAGAACTATCCAATTACAAAATTTTACATCTAATCAATTTTTTTCCAATTTTCATTTGCAATCAAAATGATGTGCTGTCTTTTTGTCACTTCTTTACTAACTACGCCTTTTTGTTTTTGGACATTTAAATTTTTTCATTTGAGTTCACAAAACTAATTCGTCTGAATTTTTTATTTTACATTTTCGAACTTCTAGAGCTAAAAGAACTATTAAATTGAACATTTAAAATCATTAAACTTCATCGCTTTTCGATATTTGGGTTTCATTTGTTCTCAAGTTATTTTTTATCATTTTATATTTGTTAAATATGCTCTGCTAATTTAACTTAAATTAAAAATAGATAGATTTGTTAAATCGTATTTTGTTAATTTAGACTAAAATTTGAAAACGATATGGAAAGTTGAACAAAAATAAATACAAATATGTAATGTTAACTTGTCTATTAATTTTTGACACCAACTTAATAAAAGGTTAATAAGTGGTGAAAATTAAATATGAGGATTAGCAAGTGTCACTCCATGTAAAAGTTATGGTTATTAAATAGAATTGACCCTTATTAAAATCAAATCGAATAACGTATTGGCTATTCATTTATGTCTCTGTACTTATTTACATAGAACCGAGTGCGTATAAAAGATTGCAAATAGGTTGCTAATACACACTGGAAAAAATAGAAAAAGAAAAAGAAAATGGCTTCCACTATATCGCCCTTACCCACCGTGTGTTGGTTTATGCGGAAGCGGGACTCGCCAATGTTGCGATATAGGTTCTACCCTTTTCCTCAACTCTACTATGTGTGTGTAATTAGATAACTACTGATCCTAAATCTGTAATTTCTCAATTTCTTTATTCATCAATGTTACAAGTCTTGTTCTTAGGTTGAAAATGAAAAATGTCATGATCTTACTATGTTCATAATCGATTATAATATAATATCTTAGATCAAAATGATTGCGTCGTATATACAGAAATATGGAGGCGGGGCTTGTTCATGGTTTTGTTGAATGTGGATCTTGTATATTAATATTTGCTAATCAACTCCTCTCCGTTTATAAACAATGTTGCAGAAGGAGGTAAAAATAAATTGATATTGGCAAAGTATTTCATTCTTCTCTATATATGTATGTATGTGTTTGTATTTCTTCTTTTTTTCTTCATATAATAACGTAATATATTTAGGTTGTACTGTTCATCAATTCCAAAACTCATGAATATTTGATGGTCGAATGTAGGGTTTAAGTATGAGTGGCCCGATTTAGTTGGTGCGGATACAAAAGAAGCCAAGGCTACAATTGAAAAGACAATCCCTCGGTTACTATTGTTTTCGTTCAAAAGATGAATTTGTTACGGATGATCTCTGCTGCAACCGCGTGTTTGTTCAACTCGATCGTAACCAAAAGGTCTGGACTATTCCGGGTGGGATGAGAAAAGTGTACGTATATATATACCTACATATACATATTTCTATATCCCAAAAAAATAAATTAATGAGTTCCCTCCCTACGAATGCAGTTGAAATTATGTCTTCTATGAAACTTTTATTGCTACAAAATGAAGAAAATCGTTTAACGAAGTGACTTGGTCGCGCCCCCGTAGACCCTTGTTTAAGCAATTGCAAGCAATGATATATTCAATCACCAGAGGTGACCATTTTTTTTTTGTGATAGTACTAGTATTCTACGATCTTGTTTTCCTGATGAGTCTTTGTGACAACTATTGCGGCGAGAATGAATTTGACATGATCTTAAATATTTTTGAATTGTTTCCTTAAATTTCATAATTCTCTAATCCTATTCGGCTTTCGCCCTTTCCGGTTGCCCAAGTTATCATCTTTTCCGACAATGAATCGGGCGAGAATCGAAATAAAATTTACTTTCTCATAACTACTCATAATCATTTTGGGAAATTAATAAATTGATTTAAATAAATTAATTCATTAAATTTAATAGCATTCATTTAAAGTTCAATTTATTTCGTGAAAGCACTACTTTAAAATATGAAATTTCTTAAAATTCAACATTTGCAAAGTAAAGATTTACCTAAATCTTAGCCTAATTAAATTGTGAAATTTGTAATTCCAAAGATATTGTCCTCTTTAAAATCGCTAGTCGAACATACGATATGATTTTTCATCATTCAATGAAGGGAATAAAGTTACTTTGACTTCGACTTGAGTCAGTGTACCATTGTTTTCCCCATTTTTCGACTTTCTCTTTGCTATTCGTAATCCATAGACACATGTATAGCTTAGCCGCATAATTTTTTGCCACATTCATCAAGAAGTAGTTACAAAATATGCAATTTAGGTAATGGAATCCCCGTTTAACCTCCCTACTTGTTTATTTAAATTATTAAAAATTAGGTTACGAACCTACATTTTGTTTGTAAATCAGATAGTCGTGAGAGATTAGGAGATAGCTCAAATGGTTGATATTATCTCCTCCAGACGTAAAATCCTAAGTTTAATCCCATGGTATAATAATAATAATAATAATAAGATAGTCTTAAAAAGAATTACCATAGCGTATACCTTAATTTGTTGTCAAGGAACTCTAGTTTGATTGGTAATTTAGGTGTGTATTCGTAAAAATCGGGTTACTAAGTTACAATTTTGTTAGATTGCCGTAACAAGGATTACTATAGAATACCTTTGTATTTGAAGAAATCATGGTACTGCAACATATATTTGTTAAAATCAAATTAGAATAACATATTAATTTTTCAGTTATGTCTCAATACTCATTTACATTCACTACATAATATTAAAATCAAACTAAAATAACGTATTGGTTTTTCAATTACGTCTCAATACTTATTTACATTAAGTACGAATGAAAGATTGCAAATAGGTTGCTAACGACATACTGAAAAGAAAAATAGAAAAAGAAAAACGAAAATGGCTTTCGCATGATATCCTTCCCCACCGTGTATTGGTTTATGCAAGAGCGGGACTCACCAATGTTGCGATATAAGTTTCTACACTTTTCCTCAACTTTGTTATGTGTGTGCAATTAGATAACTACTGATCATAAAACTATAATTAATTAATTTATTTATTCATTAATATTTCAAATGTTGTTTTTAAATTTGAAAATGAAAAATGCCATTATCTTACTATGTTCATAATCGATCACAATATAATAACTAGACCATAATAATTGTATCGTACACATAAAAATATGGAGGAGGGGTTAGTCTGGTTTTTTTGCTTGTGGATACTGTATATTAATTTTTGATAATCATCTCTCTCTTATTTTTTGAAGGATGTTTTATATATATATATATATATATGTATATATGAATGTATGTATATGTATTCCCTCTCTTTTTTTTCATATGATAATGTAATATAATTCATAGTTGAATATTTGAGAGTTGAATGTAGAGTTTAAGTATGAGTGGCCCAATTTAGTTGGTGTGGATACAGAAGTAGACGAAGCTATAATTGAAAAAAGCAATCCCTTCGTTATTGTTTTCGTTTAAACAGATGAAGTTGTTCTATATGATCTCTACTGTAATCGCGCGTATGTTCTCCTCGATCAGAACCACAAAGTCCGGTCGATTCCGCGGGTGGGATGAGAAAAAATGTATCAAAGCTATAACCCAAAAATTAAATTAATGAGTCTATCCTTCCCTACAAATGTAGCTGAAATTATGTCTTCTATGAAACTTTTATTGCCATAAAATGAAAAAAAAAAAAAAAAAAGCCTCTACGAAGTGATTTGGTTGCCCAACTGTAGACCGTAGTTTAAACAACTTCAAGCGACGTTATATTCAATCCCTAAACATGATCTTCTTTTCGTCATAGCACTAGTGGTTTATAATCTTGTTTTCTTGACAAGTCTTTGTGACAATTTTCGTTGGACAAACTTAAATCATGATGATAATCTTGAATTAAAGAGGAATGACATCCACTTGACTATTAAATGTCGATATTAAACGACTATCAATCAATTCACATATATAGGGAAATAGCTTATGGACATCATATGAGCACTTATTACATTGCTATACCGACTCTTTCTAAAAGCACAAAATATCTTCTTATTAAGCGTAACCAAAAAATCCCTTCACGGTTACATTAGGGGAAAAAAATGTTGTTCCGCCATGATGATAAAGATTTCAGAATTTTACAGCTTATGACTTTTACCTTGCAACGCTAACGGCAAGCATATAATTTAACAAATCTATCTATTTTTCAGTTTAGTCTAAATTAACACAACATATTTTTAGCGAATAACAAAAAATCAAAAACCAATACTTGTGGAAAAAACCGAAACCCAAATATCGAAAAGTGATAAGGTTCAATAATTTTGCATTTTGGATTTAATAGCTTTTAGCTCTAGAAGTTAAAAATGTGAATTAAAAATTCAAACAAATTAGTTTTTAACCCAAAACGAAAATTTAAAAGTCCAAAAGTGATAAAGTGTGGGAAGCAGAGAACTGAAAAAAGAGCGAACACATCTTTTTGATTGCAAAGGAAACGTAGAAAAAAAAAAGAGCAGCTGTAAAACTGTGTAATTGAATAGTTTTTTTAGTTCTAGAAATTTAAAAATTGTAACTTGAGAATTCGAATTGTTTAACACAATTTGGTTTTAAAATTTTTAGTTTTGGAAGAATAGCATCGAAAGATAAACAATGTCTAGATCAAGAAAAAAGAAAGAAAGAAAAAGGCGGATCAGGCTAAAAGATTATATTTCCCTAATGAGCACCCCATGAATAGGGACGTTGAGAAATCCCTAGCATAATATATTTAACGAATAAGAAAAATCAAAAATCAAAACTTGAACTTAGATAATATGAAACCCAAATGTCCAAAAATACTCAAGTTTTATGATTTCAACTTTAATTTAATAGATTATAGATCTAAAAATGCAAATATGTGAACTCAAAAATCCAACTAAATTCTCACCTCTAACCCGATCGAATAATTTTTTCGACTTGAAGTGAAAAAATAAAAATTCAAAAGCGAAATGGTGTGATTAGTAAAGAAATAAAAAAGCAGTACACATCATTTTGATTGAGAAAAAGGGGAGGAACTATTCAATTTTAAAAATATTTATTATACATTATAAAATTTGTATTGTAACAATAGTGGGCAATACTGATTTGCTTGCACGGCATTATTTTACTAATAATATAAAAAGAGGAACCTTTTTCTTTTCCTTTTTCCCCCCTAACGAAATGCTTTTCTTTCTGGCTTTCTCTTTTTCTATTTCTTTAATAATCATGTCTTCTAATAATCAAATTGAAAGTTTTGGGATTAGGGGATAACTCAAGTAGTTGAGTCTATATTCCCCCAACGTGAGGTCGTAAATTTAATCCCATGGAGTGGGAATTTAACAAAAAAAAAACTTTCATCTAGGGTAGAAATTGGTATATCCTCCTCCCCAGTGTGAGGTCCTAAATTCAATCCCATGGAGTAGGGATTTATCCAAAAACAAAAAAAAAAACATTCATCTAGGGTAGAAATTGGTTTTAAATTTTTAGTATTCTGATTTTTAGGGTAAAAAACTACTCAATCCAATACTAACAGTCTTACAACCAAATTGTGTTAATCAATTTGAATTTCCAAGTTCAAACATTTAAGTTTTTAGAACCTAAAAGAACTATCCAATTACAAAATTTTACCTCTAAACACATATTTTTGTCCAATTTTCATTTGCAATCAAATTTATGTGATGTCTTTTTTGTCACTTCTTTACTAACTACGCCATTTTGTTTTTGGACATTTAAATTTTTTCATTTCGATTTCACAAAACTAATTCGTCTGAATTTTTTATTTTACAATTTCGAGCTTCTAGAGCTAAAAGAACTAATAAATTGAACATTTAAAATCATTAAACTTCATCGCTTTTCGATATTTGGGATTCAAAAGTTCTAAAGTTATTTTTTATAATTTTATAATTGTTAAATAAAATCTGCTAATTTAACTAAAATTAAAATATAGATAGATTTGTTAAATCGTATTTTGTTAATTTAGACTAAAATTTGAAAATGATATGGAAAGTTGAACAAAAATAAATACAAATATGTAATGTTAACTTGTCTATTAATTTTTGACACCAACTTAATAAAAGGTTAATAAGTGGTGAAAATTAAATATGAGGATTAGCAAGTGTCACTCCATGTAAAAGTTATGGTTATTAAATAGAATTGACCCTTATTAAAATCAAATCGAATAACGTATTGGCTATTCATTTATGTCTCTGTACTTATTTACATAGAACCGAGTACGTATAAAAGATTGCAAATAGGTTGCTAATACACACTGGAAAAAATAGAAAAAGAAAAAGAAAATGGCTTCCGCACTATATCGTCCTTACCCACCGTGTGTTGGTTTATGCGGAAGCGGGACTCGCCAATGTTGCGATATAGGTTCTACCCTTTTCCTCAACTCTACTATGTGTGTGTAATTAGATAACTACTGATCCTAAATCTGTAATTTCTCAATTTCTTTATTCATCAATGTTACAAGTCTTGTTCTTAGGTTCGAAAATGAAAAATGTCATGATCTTACTATGTTCATAATCGATTATAATATAATATCTTAGATCAAAATGATTGCGTCGTATATACAGAAATATGGAGGCAGGGGCTTGTTCATGGTTTTGTTGAATGTGGATACTGTATATTAATATTTGCTAATCAACTCCTCTCCGTTTATAAAGGATGTTGCAGAAGGAGGTAAAAATAAATTGATATTGGCAAAGTATTTCATTCTTCTCTATATATGTATGTATGTGTTTGTATTTCTTCTTTTTTTCTTCATATAATAACGTAATATATTTAGGTTGTACTGTTCATCAATTCCAAAACTCATGAATATTTGATGGTCGAATGTAGGGTTTAAGTATGAGTGGCCCGATTTAGTTGGTGCGGATACAAAAGAAGCCAAGGCTACAATTGAAAAGACAATCCCTCGGTTACTATTGTTTTCGTTCAAAAGATGAATTTGTTACGGATGATCTCTGCTGCAACCGCGTGTTTGTTCAACTCGATCGAACCAAAAGGTCTGGACTATTCGCGGGTGGGATGAGAAAAGGGTGCGTATATATATACCTACATATACATATTTCTATATCCCAAAAAATAAATTAATGAGGTCCCTCCCTACGAATGCAGTTGAAATTATGTCTTCTATGAAACTTTTATTGCTACAAAATGAAGAAAATCGTTTAACGAAGTGACTTGGTCGCGCCCCCATAGACCCTTGTTTAAGCAATTGCAAGCAATGATATATTCAATCACCAGAGGTGACCTTTTTTTTTTTTTTTTTGTGATAGTACTAGTATTCTACGATCTTGTTTTCCTGATGAGTCTTTGTGACAACTATTGCGGCGAGAATGAATTTGACATGATCTTAAATATTTTTGAATTGTTTCCTTAAATTTCATAATTCTCTAATCCTATTCCGCTTTCGCCCTTTCCAGTTGCCCAAGTTATCATCTTTTCCGACAATGAATCAAGCGAGAATCGAAATAAAATTTACTTTCTCATAACTACTCATAATCATTTTGGGAAATTAATAAATTGATTTAAATAAATTAATTCATTAAATTTAATAGCATTCATTTAAAGTTCAATTTATTTCGTGAAAGCACTACTTTAAAATATGAAATTTCTTAAAATTCAACATTTGCAAAGTAAAGATTTACCTAAATCTTAGCCTAATTAAATTGTGAAATTTGTAATTCCAAAGATATTGTCCTCTTTAAAATCGCTAGTCGAACATACGATATGATTTTTTTCATCATTCAATGAAGGGGAATAAAGTTACTTTGACTTCTGACTTAAGTCAGCGGTACCATTGTTTTCCCCATTTTTTTACGACTTTCTCTTTGCTATTCGTAATCCATAGACACATGTATAGCTTAGCCGCATAATTTTTTGCCACATTCATCAAGAAGTAGTTACAAAATATGCAATTTAGGTAATGGAATCCCCGTTTAACCTCCCTACTTGTTTATTTAAATTATTAAAAATTAGGTTACGAACCTACATTTTGTTTGTAAATCAGATAGTCGTGAGAGATTAGGAGATAGCTCAAATGGTTGATATTATCTCCTCCGGACGTAAAATCCTAAGTTTAATCCCATGGTATAATAATAATAATAATAAGATAGTCTTAAAAAGAATTACCATAGCGTATACCTTAATTTGTTGTCAAGGAACTCTAGTTTGATTGGTAATTTAGGTGTGTATTCGTAAAAATCGGGTTACTAAGTTACAATTTTGTTAGATTGCCGTAACAAGGATTACTATAGAATACCTTTGTATTTGAAGAAATCATGGTACTGCAACATATATTTGTTAAAATCAAATTAGAATAACATATTAATTTTTCAGTTATGTCTCAATACTCATTTACATTCACTACATAATATTAAAATCAAACTAAAATAACGTATTGGTTTTTCAATTACGTCTCAATACTTATTTACATTAAGTACGAATGAAAGATTGCAAATAGGTTGCTAACGACATACTGAAAAGAAAAATAGAAAAAGAAAAACGAAAATGGCTTTCGCATGATATCCTTCCCCACCGTGTATTGGTTTATGCAAGAGCGGGACTCACCAATGTTGCGATATAAGTTTCTACACTTTTCCTCAACTTTGTTATGTGTGTGCAATTAGATAACTACTGATCATAAAACTATAATTAATTAATTTATTTATTCATTAATATTTCAAATGTTGTTTTTAAATTTGAAAATGAAAAATGCCATTATCTTACTATGTTCATAATCGATCACAATATAATAACTAGACCATAATAATTGTATCGTACACATAAAAATATGGAGGAGGGGTTAGTCTGGTTTTGCTGCTTGTGGATACTGTATATTAATATTTGATAATCAACTCCCTCTCCTTTTATGAAGGATGTTTTATATATATATATATATATATATATATGTATATATGAATGTATGTATATGTATTCCCTCTCTTTTTTTTCATATGATAATGTAATATAATTCATAGTTGAATATTTGAGAGTTGAATGTAGAGTTTAAGTATGAGTGGCCCAATTTAGTTGGTGTGGATACGAGAAGGAGACGAAGCTATAATCGAAAAAGCAATCCCTTCGTTATTGTTTTCGTTTAAGCAGATGAAGTTGTTCTATATGATCTCGTCTGTAATCGCGCGTATGTTCTCCTCGATCAGAACCACAAAGTCCGGTCGATTCCGCGGGTGGGATGAGAAAAAATGTATCAAAGCTATAACCCAAAAATTAAATTAATGAGTCTATCCTTCCCTACAAATGTAGCTGAAATTATGTCTTCTATGAAACTTTTATTGCCATAAAATGAAAAAAAAAAAAAAAAAAAACCTCTACGAAGTGATTTGGTTGCCCAACTGTAGACCGTAGTTTAAACAACTTCAAGCGACGTTATATTCAATCCCTAAACATGATCTTCTTTTCGTCATAGCACTAGTGGTTTATAATCTTGTTTTCTTGACAAGTCTTTGTGACAATTTTCGTTGGACAAACTTAAATCATGATGATAATCTTGAATTAAAGAGGAATGACATCCACTTGACTATTAAATGTCGATTATATTAAGCGACTATCAATCAATTCACATATATAGGGAAATAGCTTATGGACATCATATGAGCACTTATTACATTGCTATACCGACTCTTTCTAAAAGCACAAAATATCTTCTTATTAAGCGTAACCAAAAAATCCCTTCACGGTTACATTAGGGGAAAAAAATGTTGTTCCGCCATGATGATAAAGATTTCAGAATTTTACAGCTTATGACTTTTACCTTGCAACGCTAACGGCAAGCATATAATTTAACAAATCTATCTATTTTTCAGTTTAGTCTAAATTAACACAACATATTTTTAGCGAATAACAAAAAATCAAAAACCAATACTTGTGGAAAAAACCGAAACCCAAATATCGAAAAGTGATAAGGTTCAATAATTTTGCATTTTGGATTTAATAGCTTTTAGCTCTAGAAGTTAAAAAATGTGAATTAAAAAATTCAAACAAATTAGTTTTTTAACCCAAAACGAAAATTTAAAAGTCCAAAAGTGATAAAGTGTGGGAAGCAGAGAACTGAAAAAAGAGCGAACACATCATTTTGATTGCAAAGGAAACGTAGAAAAAAAAAAAGAGCAGCTGTAAAGCGTGTAATTGAATAGTTTTTTTAGTTCTAGAAATTTAAAAATTGTAACTTGAGAATTCGAATTGTTTAACACAATTTGGTTTTAAAATTTTTAGTTTTGGAAGAATAGCATCGAAAGATAAACAATGTCTAGATCAAGAAAAAAGAAAGAAAGAAAAAGGCGGATCAGGCTAAAAGATTATATTTCCCTAATGAGCACCCCATGAATAGGGACGTTGAGAAATCCCTAGCATAATATATTTAACGAATAAGAAAAATCAAAAATCAAAACTTGAACTTAGATAATATGAAACCCAAATGTCCAAAAATACTCAAGTTTTATGATTTCAACTGTTTAATTTAATAGATTATAGATCTAAAAATGCAAATATGTGAACTCAAAAATCCAACTAAATTCTCACCTCTAACCGATCGAATAATTTTTTCGACTTGAAGTGAAAAAATAAAAATTCAAAAGCGAAATGGTGTGATTAGTAAAGAAATAAAAAAGCAGTACACATCATTTTGATTGAGAAAAAGGGGAGGAACTGTTCAATTTTTAAAAATATTTATTATACATTATAAAATTTGTATTGTAACAATAGTGGGCAATACTGATTGCTTGCACGGCATTATTTTACTAATAATATAAAAAGAGGAACCTTTTTCTTTTCCTTTTTCCCCTAACGAAATGCTTTTCTTTCGGCTTTCTCTTTTCTATTTCTTTAATAATCATGTCTTCTAATAATCAAATTGAAAGTTTTGGGATTAGGGGATAACTCAAGTAGTTGAGTCTATATTCCCCCAACGTGAGGTCGTAAATTTAATCCCATGGAGTGGGAATTTAACAAAAAAAAAAAAAACTTTCATCTAGGGTAGAAATTGGTATATCCCCCCCAATGTGAGGTCCTAAATTCAATCCCATGGAGTAGGGATTTATCCAAAAAAGCAAAAAAAAAAAAAAACTTTCATCTAGGGTAGAAATTGGTTTTAAATTTTTAGTATTCTGATTTTTAGGGGAAAAAACTACTCAATCCAATACTAAAAGTCTTACAACCAAATTGTGTTAATCAATTTGAATTTCCAAGTTCAAACATTTAAGTTTTTAGAACCAAAAAGAACTATCCAATTACAAAATTTTACATCTAATCAATTTTTTTCCAATTTTCATTTGCAATCAAAATGATGTGCTGTCTTTTTGTCACTTCTTTACTAACTACGCCTTTTTGTTTTTGGACATTTAAATTTTTCATTTCGAGTTCACAAAACTAATTCGTCTGAATTTTTTATTTTACATTTTCGAACTTCTAGAGCTAAAAGAACTATTAAATTGAACATTTAAAATCATTAAACTTCATCGCTTTTCGATATTTGGGTTTCATTTGTTCTCAAGTTATTTTTTATCATTTTATATTTGTTAAATATGCTCTGCTAATTTAACTTAAATTAAAAATAGATAGATTTGTTAAATCGTATTTTGTTAATTTAGACTAAAATTTGAAAAGCGATATGGAAAGTTGAACAAAAATAAATACAAATATGTAATGTTAACTTGTCTATTAATTTTTGACACCAACTTAATAAAAGGTTAATAAGTGGTGAAAATTAAATATGAGGATTAGCAAGTGTCACTCCATGTAAAAGTTATGGTTATTAAATAGAATTGACCCTTATTAAAATCAAATCGAATAACGTATTGGCTATTCATTTATGTCTCTGTACTTATTTACATAGAACTGAGTACGTATAAAAGATTGCAAATAGGTTGCTAATACACACTGGAAAAAATAGAAAAAGAAAAAAGAAAATGGCTTCCGCACTATATCGTCCTTACCCACCGTGTGTTGGTTTATGCGAGCGGGACTCGCCAATGTTGCGATATAGGTTCTACCCTTTTCCTCAACTCTACTATGTGTGTGTAATTAGATAACTACTGATCCTAAATCTGTAATTTCTCAATTTCTTTATTCATCAATGTTACAAGTCTTGTTCTTAGGTTCGAAAATGAAAAATGTCATGATCTTACTATGTTCATAATCGATTATAATATAATATCTTAGATCAAAATGATTGCGTCGTATATACGTAAATATGGAGGCGGGGGCTTGTTCATGGTTTTGTTGAATGTGGATACTGTATATTAATATTTGCTAATCAACTCCTCTCCGTTTATAAACAATGTTGCAGAAGGAGGTAAAAATAAATTGATATTGGCAAAGTATTTCATTCTTCTCTATATATGTATGTATGTGTTTGTATTTCTTCTTTTTTTCTTCATATAATAACGTAATATATTTAGGTTGTACTGTTCATCAATTCCAAAACTCATGAATATTTGATGGTCGAATGTAGGGTTTAAGTATGAGTGGCCCGATTTAGTTGGTGCGGATACAAAAGAAGCCAAGGCTACAATTGAAAAAGACAATCCCTCGGTTACTATTGTTTTCGTTCAAAAAGATGAATTTGTTACGGATGATCTCTGCTGCAACCGCGTGTTTGTTCAACTCGATCAGAACCAAAAGGTCTGGACTATTCCGCGGTGGGATGAGAAAAAGTGTACGTATATATATACCTACATATACATATTTCTATATCCCAAAAAATAAATTAATGAGTTCCCTCCTACCAATGCAGTTGAAATTATGTCTTCTATGAAACTTTTATTGCTACAAAATGAAGAAAATCGTTTAACGAAGTGACTTGGTCGCGCCCCCGTAGACCCTTGTTTAAGCAATTGCAAGCAATGATATATTCAATCACCAGAGGTGACCTTTTTTTTTTTTTTTTGTGATAGTACTAGTATTCTACGATCTTGTTTTCCTGATGAGTCTTTGTGACAACTATTGCGGCGAGAATGAATTTGACATGATCTTAAATATTTTTGAATTGTTTCCTTAAATTTCATAATTCTCTAATCCTATTCGGCTTTCGCCCTTTCCAGTTGCCCAAGTTATCATCTTTTCCGACAATGAATCGGGGCGAGAATCGAAATAAAATTTACTTTCTCATAACTACTCATAATCATTTTGGGGAAATTAATAAATTGATTTAAATAAATTAATTCATTAAATTTAATAGCATTCATTTAAAGTTCAATTTATTTCGTGAAAGCACTACTTTAAAATATGAAATTTCTTAAAATTCAACATTTGCAAAGTAAAGATTTACCTAAATCTTAGCCTAATTAAATTGTGAAATTTGTAATTCCAAAGATATTGTCCTCTTTAAAATCGCTAGTCGAACATACGATATGATTTTTCATCATTCAATGAAGGGAATAAAGTTACTTTGACTTCTGACTTGAGTCAGCGGTACCATTGTTTTCCCCATTTTTTTACGACTTTCTCTTTGCTATTCGTAATCCATAGACACATGTATAGCTTAGCCGCATAATTTTTTGCCACATTCATCAAGAAGTAGTTACAAAATATGCAATTTAGGTAATGGAATCCCCGTTTAACCTCCCTACTTGTTTATTTAAATTATTAAAAATTAGGTTACGAACCTACATTTTGTTTGTAAATCAGATAGTCGTGAGAGATTAGGAGATAGCTCAAATGGTTGATATTATCTCCTCCATACGTAAAATCCTAAGTTTAATCCCATGGTATAATAATAATAATAATAATAAGATAGTCTTAAAAAGAATTACCATAGCGTATACCTTAATTTGTTGTCAAGGAACTCTAGTTTGATTGGTAATTTAGGTGTGTATTCGTAAAAATCGGGTTACTAAGTTACAATTTTGTTAGATTGCCGTAACAAGGATTACTATAGAATACCTTTGTATTTGAAGAAATCATGGTACTGCAACATATATTTGTTAAAATCAAATTAGAATAACATATTAATTTTTCAGTTATGTCTCAATACTCATTTACATTCACTACATAATATTAAAATCAAACTAAAATAACGTATTGGTTTTTCAATTACGTCTCAATACTTATTTACATTAAGTACGAATGAAAGATTGCAAATAGGTTGCTAACGACATACTGAAAAGAAAAATAGAAAAAGAAAAACGAAAATGGCTTTCGCATGATATCCTTCCCCACCGTGTATTGGTTTATGCAAGAGCGGGACTCACCAATGTTGCGATATAAGTTTCTACACTTTTCCTCAACTTTGTTATGTGTGTGCAATTAGATAACTACTGATCATAAAACTATAATTTATTTATTTATTTATTCATTAATATTTCAAATGTTGTTTTTAAATTTGAAAATGAAAAATGCCATTATCTTACTATGTTCATAATCGATCACAATATAATAACTAGACCATAATAATTGTATCGTACACATAAAAATATGGAGGAGGGGTTAGTCTGGTTTTGCTGCTTGTGGATACTGTATATTAATATTTGATAATCAACTCCCTCTCCTTTTATGAAGGATGTTTTATATATATATATATATATATATGTATATATGAATGTATGTATATGTATTCCCTCTCTTTTTTTTCATATGATAATGTAATATAATTCATAGTTGAATATTTGAGAGTTGAATGTAGAGTTTAAGTATGAGTGGCCCAATTTAGTTGGTGTGGATACAGAAGGAGACGAAGCTATAATCGAAAAAAGCAATCCCTTCGTTATTGTTTTCGTTTAAACAGATGAAGTTGTTCTATATGATCTCTACTGTAATCGCGCGTATGTTCTCCTCGATCAGAACCACAAAGTCCGGTCGATTCCGCGGGTGGGATGAGAAAAAATGTATCAAAGCTATAACCCAAAAATTAAATTAATGAGTCTATCCTTCCCTACAAATGTAGCTGAAATTATGTCTTCTATGAAACTTTTATTGCCATAAAATGAAAAAAAAAAAAAAAAAGCCACTACGAAGTGATTTGGTTGCCCAAAGTTATACCGTAGTTTAAACAACTTCAAGCGGCGTTATATTCAATCCCTAAACATGATCTTCTTTTCGTCATAGCACTAGTGGTTTATAATCTTGTTTTCTTGACAAGTCTTTGTGACAATTTTCGTTGGACAAACTTAAATCATGATGATAATCTTGAATTAAAGAGGAATGACATCCACTTGACTATTAAATGTCGATATTAAACGACTATCAATCAATTCACATATATAGGGAAATAGCTTATGGACATCATATGAGCACTTATTACATTGCTATACCGACTCTTTCTAAAAGCACAAAATATCTTCTTATTAAGCGTAACCAAAAAATCCCTTCACGGTTACATTAGGGGAAAAAAATGTTGTTCCGCCATGATGATAAAGATTTCAGAATTTTACAGCTTATGACTTTTACCTTGCAACGCTAACGGCAAGCATATAATTTAACAAATCTATCTATTTTTCAGTTTAGTCTAAATTAACACAACATATTTTTAGCGAATAACAAAAAAATCAAAAACCAATACTTGTGGAAAAAAACCGAAACCCAAATATCGAAAAGTGATAAGGTTCAATAATTTTGCATTTTGGATTTAATAGCTTTTTAGCTCTAGAAGTTAAAAAATGTGAATTAAAAAATTCAAACAAATTAGTTTTTTAACCCAAAACGAAAATTTGAAAGTCCAAAAGTGATAAAGTGTGGGAAGCAGAGAACTGAAAAAAAAACGAACACATCATTTTGATTGCAAAGGAAACGTAGAAAAAAAAAAAGAGCAGCTGTAAAGCGTGTAATTGAATAGTTTTTAGTTCTAGAAATTTAAAAATTGTAACTTGAGAATTGAATTGTTTAACACAATTTGGTTTTAAAATTTTTAGTTTTGGAAGAATAGCATCGAAAGATAAACAATGTCTAGATCAAGAAAAAGAAAGAAAGAAAAAGGCGGATCGGGCTAAAAGATTATATTTCCTAATGAGCACCCCATGAATAGGGACGTTGAGAAATCCCTAGCATAATATATTTAACGAATAAGAAAAATCAAAAATCAAAACTTGAACTTAGATAATATGAAACCCAAATGTCCAAAAATACTCAAGTTTTATGATTTCAACTGTTTAATTTAATAGATTATAGATCTAAAAATGCAAATATGTGAACTCAAAAAATCCAACTAAATTCTCACCTCTAACCCGATCGAATAATTTTTTCGACTTGAAGTGAAAAAAATAAAAATTCAAAAGCGAAATGGTGTGATTAGTAAAGAAATAAAAAAAACGAGTACACATCATTTTGATTGAGAAAAAGGGGGAGGGAACTGTTCAATTTTTAAAAATATTTATTATACATTATAAAATTTGTATTGTAACAATAGTGGGCAATACAGTTGCTTGCACGGCATTATTTTACTAATAATATAAAAAGAGGAACCTTTTTCTTTTCCTTTTTCCCCCCTAACGAAATGCTTTTCTTTCTGGCTTTCTCTTTTTCTATTTCTTTAATAATCATGTCTTCTAATAATCAAATTGAAAGTTTTGGGATTTGGGTATAACTCAAGTAGTTGAGTCTATATTCCCCCAACGTGAGGTCGTAAATTTAATCCCATGGAGTGGGAATTTAACAAAAAAAAAAAAAACTTTCATCTAGGGTAGAAATTGGTATATCCCCCCCAATGTGAGGTCCTAAATTCAATCCCATGGAATAGGGATTTATCCAAAAAAACAAAAAAAAACTTTCATCTAGGGTAGAAATTGGTTTTAAATTTCTAGTATTCTGATTTTTAGGGGAAAAAACTACTCAATCCAATACTAAAAGTCTTACAACCAAATTGTGTTAATCAATTTGAATTTCCAAGTTCAAACATTTAAGTTTTTAGAACCAAAAAGAACTATCCAATTACAAAATTTTACATCTAATCAATTTTTTTTTTTCCAATTTTCATTTGCAATCAAAATGATGTGCTGTCTTTTTTGTCACTTCTTTACTAACTACGCCTTTTTGTTTTTGGACATTTAAATTTTTTCATTTCGAGTTCACAAAACTAATTCGTCTGAATTTTTTATTTTACATTTTCGAACTTCTAGAGCTAAAAGAACTATTAAATTGAACATTTAAAATCATTAAACTTCATCGCTTTTCGATATTTGGGTTTCATTTGTTCTCAAGTTATTTTTTATCATTTTATATTTGTTAAATATGCTCTGCTAATTTAACTTAAATTAAAAATAGATAGATTTGTTAAATCGTATTTTGTTAATTTAGACTAAAATTTGAAAAGCGATATGGAAAGTTGAACAAAAATAAATACAAATATGTAATGTTAACTTGTCTATTAATTTTTGACACCAACTTAATAAAAGGTTAATAAGTGGTGAAAATTAAATATGAGGATTAGCAAGTGTCACTCCATGTAAAAGTTATGGTTATTAAATAGAATTGACCCTTATTAAAATCAAATCGAATAACGTATTGGCTATTCATTTATGTCTCTGTACTTATTTACATAGAACCGAGTACGTATAAAAGATTGCAAATAGGTTGCTAATACACACTGGAAAAAAATAGAAAAAGAAAAAAGAAAATGGCTTCCGCACTATATCGTCCTTACCCACCGTGTGTTGGTTTATGCGGAAGCGGGACTCGCCAATGTTGCGATATAGGTTCTACCCTTTTCCTCAACTCTACTATGTGTGTGTAATTAGATAACTACTGATCCTAAATCTGTAATTTCTCAATTTCTTTATTCATCAATGTTACAAGTCTTGTTCTTAGGTTCGAAAATGAAAAATGTCATGATCTTACTATGTTCATAATCGATTATAATATAATATCTTAGATCAAAATGATTGCGTCGTATATACAGAAATATGGAGGCAGGGGCTTGTTCATGGTTTTGTTGAATGTGGATACTGTATATTAATATTTGCTAATCAACTCCTCTCCGTTTATAAACAATGTTGCAGAAGGAGGTAAAAATAAATTGATATTGGCAAAGTATTTCATTCTTCTCTATATATGTATGTATGTGTTTGTATTTCTTCTTTTTTTCTTCATATAATAACGTAATATATTTAGGTTGTACTGTTCATCAATTCCAAAACTCATGAATATTTGATGGTCGAATGTAGGGTTTAAGTATGAGTGGCCCGATTTAGTTGGTGCGGATACAAAAGAAGCCAAGGCTACAATTGAAAAGACAATCCCTCGGTTACTATTGTTTTCGTTCAAAAGATGAATTTGTTACGGATGATCTCTGCTGCAACCGCGTGTTTGTTCAACTCGATCGAACCAAAAGGTCTGGACTATTCCGCGGGTGGGATGAGAAAAAGTGTACGTATATATATACCTACATATACATATTTCTATATCCCAAAAAAATAAATTAATGAGTTCCCTCCCTACGAATGCAGTTGAAATTATGTCTTCTATGAAACTTTTATTGCTACAAAATGAAGAAAATCGTTTAACGAAGTGACTTGGTCGCGCCCCCGTAGACCCTTGTTTAAGCAATTGCAAGCAATGATATATTCAATCACCAGAGGTGACCTTTTTTTTTTTGTGATAGTACTAGTATTCTACGATCTTGTTTTCCTGATGAGTCTTTGTGACAACTATTGCGGCGAGAATGAATTTGACATGATCTTAAATATTTTTGAATTGTTTCCTTAAATTTCATAATTCTCTAATCCTATTCGGCTTTCGCCCTTTCCAGTTGCCCAAGTTATCATCTTTTCCGACAATGAATCGGGGCGAGAATCGAAATAAAATTTACTTTCTCATAACTACTCATAATCATTTTGGGGAAATTAATAAATTGATTTAAATAAATTAATTCATTAAATTTAATAGCATTCATTTAAAGTTCAATTTATTTCGTGAAAGCACTACTTTAAAATATGAAATTTCTTAAAATTCAACATTTGCAAAGTAAAGATTTACCTAAATCTTAGCCTAATTAAATTGTGAAATTTGTAATTCCAAAGATATTGTCCTCTTTAAAATCGCTAGTCGAACATACGATATGATTTTTTTCATCATTCAATGAAGGGGAATAAAGTTACTTTGACTTCTGACTTGAGTCAGCGGTACCATTGTTTTCCCCATTTTTTTACGACTTTCTCTTTGCTATTCGTAATCCATAGACACATGTATAGCTTAGCCGCATAATTTTTTGCCACATTCATCAAGAAGTAGTTACAAAATATGCAATTTAGGTAATGGAATCCCCGTTTAACCTCCCTACTTGTTTATTTAAATTATTAAAAATTAGGTTACGAACCTACATTTTGTTTGTAAATCAGATAGTCGTGAGAGATTAGGAGATAGCTCAAATGGTTGATATTATCTCCTCCACGTAAAATCCTAAGTTTAATCCCATGGTATAATAATAATAATAATAATAAGATAGTCTTAAAAAGAATTACCATAGCGTATACCTTAATTTGTTGTCAAGGAACTCTAGTTTGATTGGTAATTTAGGTGTGTATTCGTAAAAATCGGGTTACTAAGTTACAATTTTGTTAGATTGCCGTAACAAGGATTACTATAGAATACCTTTGTATTTGAAGAAATCATGGTACTGCAACATATATTTGTTAAAATCAAATTAGAATAACATATTAATTTTTCAGTTATGTCTCAATACTCATTTACATTCACTACATAATATTAAAATCAAACTAAAATAACGTATTGGTTTTTCAATTACGTCTCAATACTTATTTACATTAAGTACGAATGAAAGATTGCAAATAGGTTGCTAACGACATACTGAAAAGAAAAATAGAAAAAGAAAAACGAAAATGGCTTTCGCATGATATCCTTCCCCACCGTGTATTGGTTTATGCAAGAGCGGGACTCACCAATGTTGCGATATAAGTTTCTACACTTTTCCTCAACTTTGTTATGTGTGTGCAATTAGATAACTACTGATCATAAAACTATAATTTATTTATTTATTTATTCATTAATATTTCAAATGTTGTTTTTAAATTTGAAAATGAAAAATGCCATTATCTTACTATGTTCATAATCGATCACAATATAATAACTAGACCATAATAATTGTATCGTACACATAAAAATATGGAGGAGGGGTTAGTCTGGTTTTGCTGCTTGTGGATACTGTATATTAATATTTGATAATCAACTCCCTCTCCTTTTATGAAGGATGTTTTATATATATATATATATATATGTATATATGAATGTATGTATATGTATTCCCTCTCTTTTTTTTCATATGATAATGTAATATAATTCATAGTTGAATATTTGAGAGTTGAATGTAGAGTTTAAGTATGAGTGGCCCAATTTAGTTGGTGTGGATACAGAAGGAGACGAAGCTATAATCGAAAAAAGCAATCCCTTCGTTATTGTTTTCGTTTAAACAGATGAAGTTGTTCTATATGATCTCTACTGTAATCGCGCGTATGTTCTCCTCGATCAGAACCACAAAGTCCGGTCGATTCCGCGGGTGGGATGAGAAAAAATGTATCAAAGCTATAACCCAAAAATTAAATTAATGAGTCTATCCTTCCCTACAAATGTAGCTTAAATTTTGTCTTCTATTAAAATTTTATTGCCATAAAATTAAAAAAAAAAAAAAAAAAACCTCTACGAAGTGATTTGGTTGCCCAACTGTAGACCGTAGTTTAAACAACTTCAAGCGACGTTATATTCAATCCCTAAACATGATCTTCTTTTCGTCATAGCACTAGTGGTTTATAATCTTGTTTTCTTGACAAGTCTTTGTGACAATTTTCGTTGGACAAACTTAAATCATGATGATAATCTTGAATTAAAGAGGAATGACATCCACTTGACTATTAAATGTCGATATTAAGCGACTATCAATCAATTCACATATATAGGGAAATAGCTTATGGACATCATATGAGCACTTATTACATTGCTATACCGACTCTTTCTAAAAGCACAAAATATCTTCTTATTAAGCGTAACCAAAAAATCCCTTCACGGTTACATTAGGGGAAAAAAATGTTGTTCCGCCATGATGATAAAGATTTCAGAATTTTACAGCTTATGACTTTTACCTTGCAACGCTAACGGCAAGCATATAATTTAACAAATCTATCTATTTTTCAGTTTAGTCTAAATTAACACAACATATTTTTAGCGAATAACAAAAAATCAAAAACCAATACTTGTGGAAAAAACCGAAACCCAAATATCGAAAAGTGATAAGGTTCAATAATTTTGCATTTTGGATTTAATAGCTTTTAGCTCTAGAAGTTAAAAATGTGAATTAAAAATTCAAACAAATTAGTTTTTAACCCAAAACGAAAATTTAAAAGTCCAAAAGTGATAAAGTGTGGGAAGCAGAGAACTGAAAGAAGAGCGAACACATCATTTTGATTGCAAAGGAAACGTAGAAAAGAAAAAAGAGCATTTGTAAAGCGTGTAATTGAATAGTTTTTTTAGTTCTAGAAATTTAAAAATTGTAACTTGAGAATTCGAATTGTTTAACACAATTTGGTTTTAAAATTTTTAGTTTTGGAAGAATAGCATCGAAAGATAAACAATGTCTAGATCAAGAAAAAAGAAAGAAAGAAAAAGGCGGATCGGGCTAAAAGATTATATTTCCTAATGAGCACCCCATGAATAGGGACGTTGAGAAATCCCTAGCATAATATATTTAACGAATAAGAAAAATCAAAAATCAAAACTTGAACTTAGATAATATGAAACCCAAATGTCCAAAAATACTCAAGTTTTATGATTTCAACTGTTTAATTTAATAGATTATAGATCTAAAAATGCAAATATGTGAACTCAAAAAATCCAACTAAATTCTCACCTCTAACCCGATCGAATAATTTTTTCGACTTGAAGTGAAAAAAATAAAAATTCAAAAGCGAAATGGTGTGATTAGTAAAGAAATAAAAAAAACGAGTACACATCATTTTGATTGAGAAAAAGGGGGAGGGAACTGTTCAATTTTTAAAAATATTTATTATACATTATAAAATTTGTATTGTAACAATAGTGGGCAATACTGATTGCTTGCACGGCATTATTTTACTAATAATATAAAAAGAGGAACCTTTTTCTTTTCCTTTTTCCCCTAACGAAATGCTTTTCTTTACGGCTTTCTCTTTTCTATTTCTTTAATAATCATGTCTTCTAATAATCAAATTGAAAGTTTTGGGATTAGGGGATAACTCAAGTAGTTGAGTCTATATTCCCCCAACGTGAGGTCGTAAATTTAATCCCATGGAGTGGGAATTTAACAAAAAAAAAAAAACTTTCATCTAGGGTAGAAATTGGTATATCCCCTCCCCCCCCCCCCCAGTGTGAGGTCCTAAATTCAATCCCATGGAGTAGGGATTTATCCAAAAAAAACAAAAAAAAAAAAACTTTCATCTAGGGTAGAAATTGGTTTTAAATTTTTAGTATTCTGATTTTTAGGGGAAAAAACTACTCAATCCAATACTAAAAGTCTTACAACCAAATTGTGTTAATCAATTTGAATTTCCAAGTTCAAACATTTAAGTTTTTAGAACCAAAAAGAACTATCCAATTACAAAATTTTACATCTAATCAATTTTTTTTCCAATTTTCATTTGCAATCAAAATGATGTGCTGTCTTTTTTGTCACTTCTTTACTAACTACGCCTTTTTGTTTTTGGACATTTAAATTTTTTCATTTCGAGTTCACAAAACTAATTCGTCTGAATTTTTTATTTTACATTTTCGAACTTCTAGAGCTAAAAGAACTATTAAATTGAACATTTAAAATCATTAAACTTCATCGCTGATATTTGGGTTTCATTTGTTCTCAAGTTATTTTTATCATTTTATATTTGTTAAATATGCTCTGCTAATTTAACTTAAATTAAAAATAGATAGATTTGTTAAATCGTATTTTGTTAATTTAGACTAAAATTTGAAAACGATATGGAAAGTTGAACAAAAATAAATACAAATATGTAATGTTAACTTGTCTATTAATTTTTGACACCAACTTAATAAAAGGTTAATAAGTGGTGAAAATTAAATATGAGGATTAGCAAGTGTCACTCCATGTAAAAGTTATGGTTATTAAATAGAATTGACCCTTATTAAAATCAAATCGAATAACGTATTGGCTATTCATTTATGTCTCTGTACTTATTTACATAGAACCGAGTACGTATAAAAGATTGCAAATAGGTTGCTAATACACACTGGAAAAAATAGAAAAAGAAAAAGAAAATGGCTTCCGCACTATATCGTCCTTACCCACCGTGTGTTGGTTTATGCGGAAGCGGGACTCGCCAATGTTGCGATATAGGTTCTACCCTTTTCCTCAACTCTACTATGTGTGTGTAATTAGATAACTACTGATCCTAAATCTGTAATTTCTCAATTTCTTTATTCATCAATGTTACAAGTCTTGTTCTTAGGTTCGAAAATGAAAAATGTCATGATCTTACTATGTTCATAATCGATTATAATATAATATCTTAGATCAAAATGATTGCGTCGTATATACAGAAATATGGAGGCAGGGGCTTGTTCATGGTTTTGTTGAATGTGGATACTGTATATTAATATTTGCTAATCAACTCCTCTCCGTTTATAAACAATGTTGCAGAAGGAGGTAAAAATAAATTGATATTGGCAAAGTATTTCATTCTTCTCTATATATGTATGTATGTGTTTGTATTTCTTCTTTTTTTCTTCATATAATAACGTAATATATTTAGGTTGTACTGTTCATCAATTCCAAAACTCATGAATATTTGATGGTCGAATGTAGGGTTTAAGTATGAGTGGCCCGATTTAGTTGGTGCGGATACAAAAGAAGCCAAGGCTACAATTGAAAAAGACAATCCCTCGGTTACTATTGTTTTCGTTCAAAAAGATGAATTTGTTACGGATGATCTCTGCTGCAACCGCGTGTTTGTTCAACTCGATCAGAACCAAAAGGTCTGGACTATTCCGCGGGTGGGATGAGAAAAAGTGTACGTATATATATACCTACATATACATATTTCTATATCCCAAAAAAATAAATTAATGAGTTCCCTCCCTACGAATGCAGTTGAAATTATGTCTTCTATGAAACTTTTATTGCTACAAAATGAAGAAAATCGTTTAACGAAGTGACTTGGTCGCGCCCCCGTAGACCCTTGTTTAAGCAATTGCAAGCAATGATATATTCAATCACGAGGTGACCTTTTTTTTTTTTTTTTGTGATAGTACTAGTATTCTACGATCTTGTTTTCCTGATGAGTCTTTGTGACAACTATTGCGGCGAGAATGAATTTGACATGATCTTAAATATTTTTGAATTGTTTCCTTAAATTTCATAATTCTCTAATCCTATTCGGCTTTCGCCCTTTCCAGTTGCCCAAGTTATCATCTTTTCCGACAATGAATCGGGGCGAGAATCGAAATAAAATTTACTTTCTCATAACTACTCATAATCATTTTGGGGAAATTAATAAATTGATTTAAATAAATTAATTCATTAAATTTAATAGCATTCATTTAAAGTTCAATTTATTTCGTGAAAGCACTACTTTAAAATATGAAATTTCTTAAAATTCAACATTTGCAAAGTAAAGATTTACCTAAATCTTAGCCTAATTAAATTGTGAAATTTGTAATTCCAAAGATATTGTCCTCTTTAAAATCGCTAGTCGAACATACGATATGATTTTTTTCATCATTCAATGAAGGGAATAAAGTTACTTTGACTTCTGACTTAAGTCAGCGGTACCATTGTTTTCCCCATTTTTTTACGACTTTCTCTTTGCTATTCGTAATCCATAGACACATGTATAGCTTAGCCGCATAATTTTTTGCCACATTCATCAAGAAGTAGTTACAAAATATGCAATTTAGGTAATGGAATCCCCGTTTAACCTCCCTACTTGTTTATTTAAATTATTAAAAATTAGGTTACGAACCTACATTTTGTTTGTAAATCAGATAGTCGTGAGAGATTAGGAGATAGCTCAAATGGTTGATATTATCTCCTCCAGACGTAAAATCCTAAGTTTAATCCCATGGTATAATAATAATAATAATAATAAGATAGTCTTAAAAAGAATTACCATAGCGTATACCTTAATTTGTTGTCAAGGAACTCTAGTTTGATTGGTAATTTAGGTGTGTATTCGTAAAAATCGGGTTACTAAGTTACAATTTTGTTAGATTGCCGTAACAAGGATTACTATAGAATACCTTTGTATTTGAAGAAATCATGGTACTGCAACATATATTTGTTAAAATCAAATTAGAATAACATATTAATTTTTCAGTTATGTCTCAATACTCATTTACATTCACTACATAATATTAAAATCAAACTAAAATAACGTATTGGTTTTTCAATTACGTCTCAATACTTATTTACATTAAGTACGAATGAAAGATTGCAAATAGGTTGCTAACGACATACTGAAAAGAAAAATAGAAAAAGAAAAACGAAAATGGCTTTCGCATGATATCCTTCCCCACCGTGTATTGGTTTATGCAAGAGCGGGACTCACCAATGTTGCGATATAAGTTTCTACACTTTTCCTCAACTTTGTTATGTGTGTGCAATTAGATAACTACTGATCATAAAACTATAATTTATTTATTTATTTATTCATTAATATTTCAAATGTTGTTTTTAAATTTGAAAATGAAAAATGCCATTATCTTACTATGTTCATAATCGATCACAATATAATAACTAGACCATAATAATTGTATCGTACACATAAAAATATGGAGGAGGGGTTAGTCTGGTTTTGCTGCTTGTGGATACTGTATATTAATATTTGATAATCAACTCCCTCTCCTTTTATGAAGGATGTTTTATATATATATATATATATATATATGTATATATGAATGTATGTATATGTATTCCCTCTCTTTTTTTTCATATGATAATGTAATATAATTCATAGTTGAATATTTGAGAGTTGAATGTAGAGTTTAAGTATGAGTGGCCCAATTTAGTTGGTGTGGATACGAAGGAGACGAAGCTATAATTGAAAAAGCAATCCCTTCGTTATTGTTTTCGTTTAAGCAGATGAAGTTGTTCTATATGATCTCTACTGTAATCGCGTATGTTCTCCTCGATCAGAACCACAAAGTCCGGTCGATTCCGCGGGTGGGATGAGAAAAAATGTATCAAAGCTATAACCCAAAAATTAAATTAATGAGTCTATCCTTCCCTACAAATGTAGCTGAAATTATGTCTTCTATGAAACTTTTATTGCCATAAAATGAAAAAAAAAAAAAAAAAAACCAAAACAAAATGATTTTGTTGCCCAACAGTAAACCGTAATTTAAACAACTTCAAGCGACGTTATATTCAATCCCTAAACATGATCTTCTTTTCGTCATAGCACTAGTGGTTTATAATCTTGTTTTCTTGACAAGTCTTTGTGACAATTTTCGTTGGACAAACTTAAATCATGATGATAATCTTGAATTAAAGAGGAATGACATCCACTTGACTATTAAATGTCGATATATTAAGCGACTATCAATCAATTCACATATATAGGGAAATAGCTTATGGACATCATATGAGCACTTATTACATTGCTATACCGACTCTTTCTAAAAGCACAAAATATCTTCTTATTAAGCGTAACCAAAAAATCCCTTCACGGTTACATTAGGGGAAAAAAATGTTGTTCCGCCATGATGATAAAGATTTCAGAATTTTACAGCTTATGACTTTTACCTTGCAACGCTAACGGCAAGCATATAATTTAACAAATCTATCTATTTTTCAGTTTAGTCTAAATTAACACAACATATTTTTAGCGAATAACAAAAAAATCAAAAACCAATACTTGTGGAAAAAAACCGAAACCCAAATATCGAAAAGTGATAAGGTTCAATAATTTTTCATTTTGGATTTAATAGCTTTTTAGCTCTAGAAGTTAAAAATGTGAATTAAAAATTCAAACAAATTAGTTTTTTTAACCCAAAACGAAAATTTAAAAGTCCAAAAGTGATAAAGTGTGGGAAGCAGAGAACTGAAAGAAGAGCGAACACATCATTTTGATTGCAAAGGAAACGTAGAAAAGAAAAAAAGAGCAGCTGTAAAACTGTGTAATTGAATAGTTTTTTTAGTTCTAGAAATTTAAAAATTGTAACTTGAGAATTCGAATTGTTTAACACAATTTGGTTTTAAAATTTTTAGTTTTGGAAGAATAGCATCGAAAGATAAACAATGTCTAGATCAAGAAAAAAGAAAGAAAGAAAAAGGCGGATCAGGCTAAAAGATTATATTTCCCTAATGAGCACCCCATGAATAGGGACGTTGAGAAATCCCTAGCATAATATATTTAACGAATAAGAAAAATCAAAAATCAAAACTTGAACTTAGATAATATGAAACCCAAATGTCCAAAAATACTCAAGTTTTATGATTTCAACTGTTTAATTTAATAGATTATAGATCTAAAAATGCAAATATGTGAACTCAAAAATCCAACTAAATTCTCACCTCTAACTCGATCGAATAATTTTTTCGACTTGAAGTGAAAAAATAAAAATTCAAAAGCGAAATGGTGTGATTAGTAAAGAAATAAAAAAGCAGTACACATCATTTTGATTGAGAAAAAGGGGAGGAACTATTCAATTTTTAAAAATATTTATTATACATTATAAAATTTGTATTGTAACAATAGTGGGCAATACTGATTGCTTGCACGGCATTATTTTACTAATAATATAAAAAGAGGAACCTTTTTCTTTTCCTTTTTCCCCTAACGAAATGCTTTTCTTTACGGCTTTCTCTTTTCTATTTCTTTAATAATCATGTCTTCTAATAATCAAATTGAAAGTTTTGGGATTAGGGGATAACTCAAGTAGTTGAGTCTATATTCCCCCAATGTGTGGTCGTAAATTTAATCCCATGGTGTGGTAATTTAACAAAAAAAAAAAAACTTTCATTTTGGGTAGAAATTGGTATATCCCCTCCCCCCCCCCCCCAGTGTGAGGTCCTAAATTCAATCCCATGGAGTAGGGATTTATCCAAAAAAAACAAAAAAAAAAAAACTTTCATCTAGGGTAGAAATTGGTTTTAAATTTTTAGTATTCTGATTTTTAGGGGAAAAAACTACTCAATCCAATACTAAAAGTCTTACAACCAAATTGTGTTAATCAATTTGAATTTCCAAGTTCAAACATTTAAGTTTTTAGAACCAAAAAGAACTATCCAATTACAAAATTTTACATCTAATCAATTTTTTTTTTTCCAATTTTCATTTGCAATCAAAATGATGTGCTGTCTTTTTTGTCACTTCTTTACTAACTACGCCTTTTTGTTTTTGGACATTTAAATTTTTTCATTTCGAGTTCACAAAACTAATTCGTCTGAATTTTTTATTTTACATTTTCGAACTTCTAGAGCTAAAAGAACTATTAAATTGAACATTTAAAATCATTAAACTTCATCGCTTTTCGATATTTGGGTTTCATTTGTTCTCAAGTTATTTTTTATCATTTTATATTTGTTAAATATGCTCTGCTAATTTAACTTAAATTAAAAAATAGATAGATTTGTTAAATCGTATTTTGTTAATTTAGACTAAAATTTGAAAAGCGATATGGAAAGTTGAACAAAAATAAATACAAATATGTAATGTTAACTTGTCTATTAATTTTTGACACCAACTTAATAAAAGGTTAATAAGTGGTGAAAATTAAATATGAGGATTAGCAAGTGTCACTCCATGTAAAAGTTATGGTTATTAAATAGAATTGACCCTTATTAAAATCAAATCAGAATAACGTATTGGCTATTCATTTATGTCTCTGTACTTATTTACATAGAACTGAGTACGTATAAAAGATTGCAAATAGGTTGCTAATACACACTGGAAAAAATAGAAAAAGAAAAAAGAAAATGGCTTCCGCACTATATCGTCCTTACCCACCGTGTGTTGGTTTATGCGGAAGCGGGACTCGCCAATGTTGCGATATAGGTTCTACCCTTTTCCTCAACTCTACTATGTGTGTGTAATTAGATAACTACTGATCCTAAATCTGTAATTTCTCAATTTCTTTATTCATCAATGTTACAAGTCTTGTTCTTAGGTTCGAAAATGAAAAATGTCATGATCTTACTATGTTCATAATCGATTATAATATAATATCTTAGATCAAAATGATTGCGTCGTATATACAGAAATATGGAGGCTGGGGCTTGTTCATGGTTTTGTTGAATGTGGATACTGTATATTAATATTTGCTAATCAACTCCTCTCCGTTTATAAACAATGTTGCAGAAGGAGGTAAAAATAAATTGATATTGGCAAAGTATTTCATTCTTCTCTATATATGTATGTATGTGTTTGTATTTCTTCTTTTTTTCTTCATATAATAACGTAATATATTTAGGTTGTACTGTTCATCAATTCCAAAACTCATGAATATTTGATGGTCGAATGTAGGGTTTAAGTATGAGTGGCCCGATTTAGTTGGTGCGGATACAAAAGAAGCCAAGGCTACAATTGAAAAGACAATCCCTCGGTTACTATTGTTTTCGTTCAAAAGATGAATTTGTTACGGATGATCTCTGCTGCAACCGCGTGTTTGTTCAACTCGATCGAACCAAAAGGTCTGGACTATTCCGCGGGTGGGATGAGAAAAAGTGTACGTATATATATACCTACATATACATATTTCTATATCCCAAAAAAATAAATTAATGAGTTCCCTCCCTACGAATGCAGTTGAAATTATGTCTTCTATGAAACTTTTATTGCTACAAAATGAAGAAAATCGTTTAACGAAGTGACTTGGTCGCGCCCCCGTAGACCCTTGTTTAAGCAATTGCAAGCAATGATATATTCAATCACCAGAGGTGACCTTTTTTTTTTTTTGTGATAGTACTAGTATTCTACGATCTTGTTTTCCTGATGAGTCTTTGTGACAACTATTGCGGCGAGAATGAATTTGACATGATCTTAAATATTTTTGAATTGTTTCCTTAAATTTCATAATTCTCTAATCCTATTCGGCTTTCGCCCTTTCCAGTTGCCCAAGTTATCATCTTTTCCGACAATGAATCGGGGCGAGAATCGAAATAAAATTTACTTTCTCATAACTACTCATAATCATTTTGGGGAAATTAATAAATTGATTTAAATAAATTAATTCATTAAATTTAATAGCATTCATTTAAAGTTCAATTTATTTCGTGAAAGCACTACTTTAAAATATGAAATTTCTTAAAATTCAACATTTGCAAAGTAAAGATTTACCTAAATCTTAGCCTAATTAAATTGTGAAATTTGTAATTCCAAAGATATTGTCCTCTTTAAAATCGCTAGTCGAACATACGATATGATTTTTCATCATTCAATGAAGGGAATAAAGTTACTTTGACTTCTGACTTAAGTCAGCGGTACCATTGTTTTCCCCATTTTTTTACGACTTTCTCTTTGCTATTCGTAATCCATAGACACATGTATAGCTTAGCCGCATAATTTTTTGCCACAATCATCAAGAAGTAGTTACAAAATATGCAATTTAGGTAATGGAATCCCCGTTTAACCTCCCTACTTGTTTATTTAAATTATTAAAAATTAGGTTACGAACCTACATTTTGTTTGTAAATCAGATAGTCGTGAGAGATTAGGAGATAGCTCAAATGGTTGATATTATCTCCTCCAAACTTAAAATCCTAAGTTTAATCCCATGGTATAATAATAATAATAATAATAATAAGATAGTCTTAAAAAGAATTACCATAGCGTATACCTTAATTTGTTGTCAAGGAACTCTAGTTTGATTGGTAATTTAGGTGTGTATTCGTAAAAATCGGGTTACTAAGTTACAATTTTGTTAGATTGCCGTAACAAGGATTACTATAGAATACCTTTGTATTTGAAGAAATCATGGTACTGCAACATATATTTGTTAAAATCAAATTAGAATAACATATTAATTTTTCAGTTATGTCTCAATACTCATTTACATTCACTACATAATATTAAAATCAAACTAAAATAACGTATTGGTTTTTCAATTACGTCTCAATACTTATTTACATTAAGTACGAATGAAAGATTGCAAATAGGTTGCTAACGACATACTGAAAAGAAAAATAGAAAAAGAAAAACGAAAATGGCTTTCGCATGATATCCTTCCCCACCGTGTATTGGTTTATGCAAGAGCGGGACTCACCAATGTTGCGATATAAGTTTCTACACTTTTCCTCAACTTTGTTATGTGTGTGCAATTAGATAACTACTGATCATAAAACTATAATTTATTTATTTATTTATTCATTAATATTTCAAATGTTGTTTTTAAATTTGAAAATGAAAAATGCCATTATCTTACTATGTTCATAATCGATCACAATATAATAACTAGACCATAATAATTGTATCGTACACATAAAAATATGGAGGAGGGGTTAGTCTGGTTTTGCTGCTTGTGGATACTGTATATTAATATTTGATAATCAACTCCCTCTCCTTTTATGAAGGATGTTTTATATATATATATATATATGTATATATGAATGTATGTATATGTATTCCCTCTCTTTTTTTTCATATGATAATGTAATATAATTCATAGTTGAATATTTGAGAGTTGAATGTAGAGTTTAAGTATGAGTGGCCCAATTTAGTTGGTGTGGATACGAGAAGGACGAAGCTATAATTGAAAAAGCAATCCCTTCGTTATTGTTTTCGTTTAAGCAGATGAAGTTGTTCTATATGATCTCTCTGTAATCGCGCGTATGTTCTCCTCGATCGAACCACAAAGTCCGGTCGATTCCGGGTGGGTTGATAAAAAATTTATAAAATCTATAACCAAAAAATTAATTTAATTTTTTTATCTTTCCTTAAAATTTTTGTTTAAATTTTGTTTTTTATTAAATTTTTATTGCAATAAAATTAAAAAAAAAAAAAAAAAGCCTCTACGAAGTGATTTGGTTGCCCAACTGTAGACCGTAGTTTAAACAACTTCAAGCGACGTTATATTCAATCCCTAAACATGATCTTCTTTTCGTCATAGCACTAGTGGTTTATAATCTTGTTTTCTTGACAAGTCTTTGTGACAATTTTCGTTGGACAAACTTAAATCATGATGATAATCTTGAATTAAAGAGGAATGACATCCACTTGACTATTAAATGTCGATATTAAGCGACTATCAATCAATTCACATATATAGGGAAATAGCTTATGGACATCATATGAGCACTTATTACATTGCTATACCGACTCTTTCTAAAAGCACAAAATATCTTCTTATTAAGCGTAACCAAAAAATCCCTTCACGGTTACATTAGGGGAAAAAAATGTTGTTCCGCCATGATGATAAAGATTTCAGAATTTTACAGCTTATGACTTTTACCTTGCAACGCTAACGGCAAGCATATAATTTAACAAATCTATCTATTTTTCAGTTTAGTCTAAATTAACACAACATATTTTTAGCGAATAACAAAAAAATCAAAAACCAATACTTGTGGAAAAAAACCGAAACCCAAATATCGAAAAGTGATAAGGTTCAATAATTTTGCATTTTGGATTTAATAGCTTTTTAGCTCTAGAAGTTAAAAAATGTGAATTAAAAAATTCAAACAAATTAGTTTTTTTAACCCAAAACGAAAATTTAAAAGTCCAAAAGTGATAAAGTGTGGGAAGCAGAGAACTGAAAGAAGAGCGAACACATCATTTTGATTGCAAAGGAAACGTAGAAAAGAAAAAAAGAGCAGCTGTAAAGCGTGTAATTGAATAGTTTTTAGTTCTAGAAATTTAAAAATTGTAACTTGAGAATTCGAATTGTTTAACACAATTTGGTTTTAAAATTTTTAGTTTTGGAAGAATAGCATCGAAAGATAAACAATGTCTAGATCAAGAAAAAAGAAAGAAAGAAAAAGGCGGATCGGGCTAAAAGATTATATTTCCTAATGAGCACCCCATGAATAGGGACGTTGAGAAATCCCTAGCATAATATATTTAACGAATAAGAAAAATCAAAAATCAAAACTTGAACTTAGATAATATGAAACCCAAATGTCCAAAAATACTCAAGTTTTATGATTTCAATTTAATTTAATAGATTTTAGATCTAAAAATGCAAATATGTGAACTCAAAAATCCAACTAAATTCTCACCTCTAACCCGATCGAATAATTTTTTCGACTTGAAGTGAAAAAAATAAAAATTCAAAAGCGAAATGGTGTGATTAGTAAAGAAATAAAAAAAACGAGTACACATCATTTTGATTGAGAAAAAGGGGAGGAACTATTCAATTTTTAAAAATATTTATTATACATTATAAAATTTGTATTGTAACAATAGTGGGCAATACTGATTTGCTTGCACGGCATTATTTTACTAATAATATAAAAAGAGGAACTTTTTCTTTTCCTTTTTCCCCTAACGAAATGCTTTTCTTTCGGCTTTCTCTTTTCTATTTCTTTAATAATCATGTCTTCTAATAATCAAATTGAAAGTTTTGGGATTAGGGGATAACTCAAGTAGTTGAGTCTATATTCCCCAACGTGAGGTCGTAAATTTAATCCCATGGAGTGGGAATTTAACAAAAAAAGAACTTTCATCTAGGGTAGAAATTGGTATATCCCCCCCAATGTGAGGTCCTAAATTCAATCCCATGGAGTAGGGATTTATCCAAAAAAAAAAAAAACTTTCATCTAGGGTAGAAATTGGTTTTAAATTTTTAGTATTCTGATTTTTAGGGGAAAAAACTACTCAATCCAATACTAAAAGTCTTACAACCAAATTGTGTTAATCAATTTGAATTTCCAAGTTCAAACATTTAAGTTTTTAGAACCAAAAAGAACTATCCAATTACAAAATTTTACATCTAATCAATTTTTTTTTTTCCAATTTTCATTTGCAATCAAAATGATGTGCTGTCTTTTTTGTCACTTCTTTACTAACTACGCCTTTTTGTTTTTGGACATTTAAATTTTTCATTTCGAGTTCACAAAACTAATTCGTCTGAATTTTTATTTTACATTTTGAACTTCTAGAGCTAAAAGAACTATTAAATTGAACATTTAAAATCATTAAACTTCATCGCTTTTCGATATTTGGGTTTCATTTGTTCTCAAGTTATTTTTTATCATTTTATATTTGTTAAATATGCTCTGCTAATTTAACTTAAATTAAAAATAGATAGATTTGTTAAATCGTATTTTGTTAATTTAGACTAAAATTTGAAAACCGATATGGAAAGTTGAACAAAAATAAATACAAATATGTAATGTTAACTTGTCTATTAATTTTTGACACCAACTTAATAAAAGGTTAATAAGTGGTGAAAATTAAATATGAGGATTAGCAAGTGTCACTCCATGTAAAAGTTATGGTTATTAAATAGAATTGACCCTTATTAAAATCAAATCGAATAACGTATTGGCTATTCATTTATGTCTCTGTACTTATTTACATAGAACCGAGTACGTATAAAAGATTGCAAATAGGTTGCTAATACACACTGGAAAAAATAGAAAAAGAAAAAGAAAATGGCTTCCGCACTATATCGTCCTTACCCACCGTGTGTTGGTTTATGCGGAAGCGGGACTCGCCAATGTTGCGATATAGGTTCTACCCTTTTCCTCAACTCTACTATGTGTGTGTAATTAGATAACTACTGATCCTAAATCTGTAATTTCTCAATTTCTTTATTCATCAATGTTACAAGTCTTGTTCTTGGGTTCGAAAATGAAAAATGTCATGATCTTACTATGTTCATAATCGATTATAATATAATATCTTAGATCAAAATGATTGCGTCGTATATACAGAAATATGGAGGCAGGGGCTTGTTCATGGTTTTGTTGAATGTGGATACTGTATATTAATATTTGCTAATCAACTCCTCTCCGTTTATAAACAATGTTGCAGAAGGAGGTAAAAATAAATTGATATTGGCAAAGTATTTCATTCTTCTCTATATATGTATGTATGTGTTTGTATTTCTTCTTTTTTTCTTCATATAATAACGTAATATATTTAGGTTGTACTGTTCATCAATTCCAAAACTCATGAATATTTGATGGTCGAATGTAGGGTTTAAGTATGAGTGGCCCGATTTAGTTGGTGCGGATACAAAAGAAGCCAAGGCTACAATTGAAAAAGACAATCCCTCGGTTACTATTGTTTTCGTTCAAAAGATGAATTTGTTACGGATGATCTCTGCTGCAACCGCGTGTTTGTTCAACTCGATCGAACCAAAAGGTCCGGACTATTCGCGGGTGGGATGAGAAAAAGTGTACGTATATATATACCTACATATACATATTTCTATATCCCAAAAAATAAATTAATGAGTTCCCTCCTACGAATGCAGTTGAAATTATGTCTTCTATGAAACTTTTATTGCTACAAAATGAAGAAAATCGTTTAACGAAGTGACTTGGTCGCGCCCGTAGACCCTTGTTTAAGCAATTGCAAGCAATGATATATTCAATCACGAGGTGACCTTTTTTTTTTTTTGTGATAGTACTAGTATTCTACGATCTTGTTTTCCTGATGAGTCTTTGTGACAACTATTGCGGCGAGAATGAATTTGACATGATCTTAAATATTTTTGAATTGTTTCCTTAAATTTCATAATTCTCTAATCCTATTCGGCTTTCGCCCTTTCCGATTGCCCAAGTTATCATCTTTTCCGACAATGAATCGGGCGAGAATCGAAATAAAATTTACTTTCTCATAACTACTCATAATCATTTTGGGAAATTAATAAATTGATTTAAATAAATTAATTCATTAAATTTAATAGCATTCATTTAAAGTTCAATTTATTTCGTGAAAGCACTACTTTAAAATATGAAATTTCTTAAAATTCAACATTTGCAAAGTAAAGATTTACCTAAATCTTAGCCTAATTAAATTGTGAAATTTGTAATTCCAAAGATATTGTCCTCTTTAAAATCGCTAGTCGAACATACGATATGATTTTTCATCATTCAATGAAGGGAATAAAGTTACTTTGACTTGACTTAAGTCAGTGTACCATTGTTTTCCCCATTTTTTTACGACTTTCTCTTTGCTATTCGTAATCCATAGACACATGTATAGCTTAGCCGCATAATTTTTTGCCACAATCATCAAGAAGTAGTTACAAAATATGCAATTTAGGTAATGGAATCCCCGTTTAACCTCCCTACTTGTTTATTTAAATTATTAAAAATTAGGTTACGAACCTACATTTTGTTTGTAAATCAGATAGTCGTGAGAGATTAGGAGATAGCTCAAATGGTTGATATTATCTCCTCCAGACGTAAAATCCTAAGTTTAATCCCATGGTATAATAATAATAATAATAATAATAAGATAGTCTTAAAAAGAATTACCATAGCGTATACCTTAATTTGTTGTCAAGGAACTCTAGTTTGATTGGTAATTTAGGTGTGTATTCGTAAAAATCGGGTTACTAAGTTACAATTTTGTTAGATTGCCGTAACAAGGATTACTATAGAATACCTTTGTATTTGAAGAAATCATGGTACTGCAACATATATTTGTTAAAATCAAATTAGAATAACATATTAATTTTTCAGTTATGTCTCAATACTCATTTACATTCACTACATAATATTAAAATCAAACTAAAATAACGTATTGGTTTTTCAATTACGTCTCAATACTTATTTACATTAAGTACGAATGAAAGATTGCAAATAGGTTGCTAACGACATACTGAAAAGAAAAATAGAAAAAGAAAAACGAAAATGGCTTTCGCATGATATCCTTCCCCACCGTGTATTGGTTTATGCAAGAGCGGGACTCACCAATGTTGCGATATAAGTTTCTACACTTTTCCTCAACTTTGTTATGTGTGTGCAATTAGATAACTACTGATCATAAAACTATAATTTATTTATTTATTTATTCATTAATATTTCAAATGTTGTTTTTAAATTTGAAAATGAAAAATGCCATTATCTTACTATGTTCATAATCGATCACAATATAATAACTAGACCATAATAATTGTATCGTACACATAAAAATATGGAGGAGGGTTAGTCTGGTTTTGCTGCTTGTGGATACTGTATATTAATATTTGATAATCAACTCCCTCTCCTTTTATGAAGGATGTTTTATATATATATATATATATATGTATATATGAATGTATGTATATGTATTCCCTCTCTTTTTTTTCATATGATAATGTAATATAATTCATAGTTGAATATTTGAGAGTTGAATGTAGAGTTTAAGTATGAGTGGCCCAATTTAGTTGGTGTGGATACAGAAGGAGACGAAGCTATAATTGAAAAAAGCAATCCCTTCGTTATTGTTTTCGTTTAAACAGATGAAGTTGTTCTATATGATCTCTACTGTAATAGCGTATGTTCTCCTCGATCGAACCACAATGTCCGGTCGATTCCGTGGGTGGGATTATAAAAATGTCTCAAAGCTATAACCCAAAAATTAAATTAATGAGTCTATCCTTCCCTACAAATGTAGCTGAAATTATGTCTTCTATGAAACTTTTATTGCCATAAAATGAAAAAAAAAAAAAAGCCTCTACGAAGTGATTTGGTTGCCCAACTGTAGACCGTAGTTTAAACAACTTCAAGCGACGTTATATTCAATCCCTAAACATGATCTTCTTTTCGTCATAGCACTAGTGGTTTATAATCTTGTTTTCTTGACAAGTCTTTGTGACAATTTTCGTTGGACAAACTTAAATCATGATGATAATCTTGAATTAAAGAGGAATGACATCCACTTGACTATTAAATGTCGATTATATTAAGCGACTATCAATCAATTCACATATATAGGAAATAGCTTATGGACATCATATGAGCACTTATTACATTGCTATACCGACTCTTTCTAAAAGCACAAAATATCTTCTTATTAAGCGTAACCAAAAAATCCCTTCACGGTTACATTAGGGGAAAAAAATGTTGTTCCGCCATGATGATAAAGATTTCAGAATTTTACAGCTTATGACTTTTACCTTGCAACGCTAACGGCAAGCATATAATTTAACAAATCTATCTATTTTTCAGTTTAGTCTAAATTAACACAACATATTTTTAGCGAATAACAAAAAATCAAAAACCAATACTTGTGGAAAAAACCGAAACCCAAATATCGAAAAGTGATAAGGTTCAATAATTTTGCATTTTGGATTTAATAGCTTTTAGCTCTAGAAGTTAAAAATGTGAATTAAAAATTCAAACAAATTAGTTTTTAACCCAAAACGAAAATTTAAAAGTCCAAAAGTGATAAAGTGTGGGAAGCAGAGAACTGAAAGAAGAGCGAACACATCATTTTGATTGCAAAGGAAACGTAGAAAAGAAAAAAGAGCATTTGTAAAGCGTGTAATTGAATAGTTTTTTTAGTTCTAGAAATTTAAAAATTGTAACTTGAGAATTCGAATTGTTTAACACAATTTGGTTTTAAAATTTTTAGTTTTGGAAGAATAGCATCGAAAGATAAACAATGTCTAGATCAAGAAAAAAGAAAGAAAGAAAAAGGCGGATCGGGCTAAAAGATTATATTTCCTAATGAGCACCCCATGAATAGGGACGTTGAGAAATCCCTAGCATAATATATTTAACGAATAAGAAAAATCAAAAATCAAAACTTGAACTTAGATAATATGAAACCCAAATGTCCAAAAATACTCAAGTTTTATGATTTCAACTGTTTAATTTAATAGATTTTAGATCTAAAAATGCAAATATGTGAACTCAAAAATCCAACTAAATTCTCACCTCTAACCCGATCGAATAATTTTTTCGACTTGAAGTGAAAAAATAAAAATTCAAAAGCGAAATGGTGTGATTAGTAAAGAAATAAAAAAGCAGTACACATCATTTTGATTGAGAAAAAGGGGAGGAACTATTCAATTTTTAAAAATATTTATTATACATTATAAAATTTGTATTGTAACAATAGTGGGCAATACTGATTGCTTGCACGGCATTATTTTACTAATAATATAAAAAGAGGAACTTTTTTCTTTTCCTTTTTCCCCCCTAACGAAATGCTTTTCTTTTTGACTTTCTCTTTTTCTATTTCTTTAATAATCATGTCTTTTAATAATCAAATTGAAAGTTTTTTGATTAGTGGATAACTCAAGTAGCTGAGCCTATATTCCCCCAACGTGTGGTTTTAAATTTAATCCCATGGTTTGGGAATTTAAAAAAAAAAAAATAACTTTCATCTTGGGTATAAATTGGTATATCCCCTCCCCCCCCCCCCCAGTGTGAGGTCCTAAATTCAATCCCATGGAGTAGGGATTTATCCAAAAAAAAAAAAAACTTTCATCTAGGGTAGAAATTGGTTTTAAATTTTTAGTATTCTGATTTTTAGGGGAAAAAACTACTCAATCCAATACTAAAAGTCTTACAACCAAATTGTGTTAATCAATTTGAATTTCCAAGTTCAAACATTTAAGTTTTTAGAACCAAAAGAACTATCCAATTACAAAATTTTACATCTAATCAATTTTTTTTTTCCAATTTTCATTTGCAATCAAAATGATGTGCTGTCTTTTTTGTCACTTCTTTACTAACTACGCCTTTTTGTTTTTGGACATTTAAATTTTTTCATTTCGAGTTCACAAAACTAATTCGTCTGAATTTTTATTTTACATTTTGAACTTCTAGAGCTAAAAGAACTATTAAATTGAACATTTAAAATCATTAAACTTCATCGCTTTTCGATATTTGGGTTTCATTTGTTCTCAAGTTATTTTTTATCATTTTATATTTGTTAAATATGCTCTGCTAATTTAACTTAAATTAAAAAATAGATAGATTTGTTAAATCGTATTTTGTTAATTTAGACTAAAATTTGAAAACTGATATGGAAAGTTGAACAAAAATAAATACAAATATGTAATGTTAACTTGTCTATTAATTTTTTGACACCAACTTAATAAAAGGTTAATAAGTGGTGAAAATTAAATATGAGGATTAGCAAGTGTCACTCCATGTAAAAGTTATGGTTATTAAATAGAATTGACCCTTATTAAAATCAAATCAGAATAACGTATTGGCTATTCATTTATGTCTCTGTACTTATTTACATAGAACTGATGCGTATAAAAGATTGCAAATAGGTTGCTAATACACACTGGAAAAAATAGAAAAAGAAAAAGAAAATGGCTTCCGCACTATATCGTCCTTACCCACCGTGTGTTGGTTTATGCGGAAGCGGGACTCGCCAATGTTGCGATATAGGTTCTACCCTTTTCCTCAACTCTACTATGTGTGTGTAATTAGATAACTACTGATCCTAAATCTGTAATTTCTCAATTTCTTTATTCATCAATGTTACAAGTCTTGTTCTTGGGTTCGAAAATGAAAAATGTCATGATCTTACTATGTTCATAATCGATTATAATATAATATCTTAGATCAAAATGATTGCGTCGTATATACGTAAATATGGAGGCTGGGGCTTGTTCATGGTTTTGTTGAATGTGGATACTGTATATTAATATTTGCTAATCAACTCCTCTCCGTTTATAAACAATGTTGCAGAAGGAGGTAAAAATAAATTGATATTGGCAAAGTATTTCATTCTTCTCTATATATGTATGTATGTGTTTGTATTTCTTCTTTTTTTCTTCATATAATAACGTAATATATTTAGGTTGTACTTGTTCATCAATTCCAAAACTCATGAATATTTGATGGTCGAATGTAGGGTTTAAGTATGAGTGGCCCGATTTAGTTGGTGCGGATACAAAAGAAGCCAAGGCTACAATTGAAAAGACAATCCCTCGGTTACTATTGTTTTCGTTCAAAAGATGAATTTGTTACGGATGATCTCTGCTGCAACCGCGTGTTTGTTCAACTCGATCGAACCAAAAGGTCTGGACTATTCTGCGGGTGGGATGAGAAAAAGTGTACGTATATATATACCTACATATACATATTTCTATATCCCAAAAAATAAATTAATGAGTTCCCTCCTACGAATGCAGTTGAAATTATGTCTTCTATGAAACTTTTATTGCTACAAAATGAAGAAAATCGTTTAACGAAGTGACTTGGTCGCGCCCGTAGACCCTTGTTTAAGCAATTGCAAGCAATGATATATTCAATCACCAGGTGACCTTTTTTTTTTTGTGATAGTACTAGTATTCTACGATCTTGTTTTCCTGATGAGTCTTTGTGACAACTATTGCGGCGAGAATGAATTTGACATGATCTTAAATATTTTTGAATTGTTTCCTTAAATTTCATAATTCTCTAATCCTATTCGGCTTTCGCCCTTTCCGGTTGCCCAAGTTATCATCTTTTCCGACAATGAATCGGGGCGAGAATCGAAATAAAATTTACTTTCTCATAACTACTCATAATCATTTTGGGGAAATTAATAAATTGATTTAAATAAATTAATTCATTAAATTTAATAGCATTCATTTAAAGTTCAATTTATTTCGTGAAAGCACTACTTTAAAATATGAAATTTCTTAAAATTCAACATTTGCAAAGTAAAGATTTACCTAAATCTTAGCCTAATTAAATTGTGAAATTTGTAATTCCAAAGATATTGTCCTCTTTAAAATCGCTAGTCGAACATACGATATGATTTTTCATCATTCAATGAAGGGAATAAAGTTACTTTGACTTGACTTAAGTCAGCGGTACCATTGTTTTCCCATTTTTTTACGACTTTCTCTTTGCTATTCGTAATCCATAGACACATGTATAGCTTAGCCGCATAATTTTTTGCCACAATCATCAAGAAGTAGTTACAAAATATGCAATTTAGGTAATGGAATCCCCGTTTAACCTCCCTACTTGTTTATTTAAATTATTAAAAATTAGGTTACGAACCTACATTTTGTTTGTAAATCAGATAGTCGTGAGAGATTAGGAGATAGCTCAAATGGTTGATATTATCTCCTCCAGACGTAAAATCCTAAGTTTAATCCCATGGTATAATAATAATAATAATAATAATAAGATAGTCTTAAAAAGAATTACCATAGCGTATACCTTAATTTGTTGTCAAGGAACTCTAGTTTGATTGGTAATTTAGGTGTGTATTCGTAAAAATCGGGTTACTAAGTTACAATTTTGTTAGATTGCCGTAACAAGGATTACTATAGAATACCTTTGTATTTGAAGAAATCATGGTACTGCAACATATATTTGTTAAAATCAAATTAGAATAACATATTAATTTTTCAGTTATGTCTCAATACTCATTTACATTCACTACATAATATTAAAATCAAACTAAAATAACGTATTGGTTTTTCAATTACGTCTCAATACTTATTTACATTAAGTACGAATGAAAGATTGCAAATAGGTTGCTAACGACATACTGAAAAGAAAAATAGAAAAAGAAAAACGAAAATGGCTTTCGCATGATATCCTTCCCACCGTGTATTGGTTTATGCAAGAGCGGGACTCACCAATGTTGCGATATAAGTTTCTACACTTTTCCTCAACTTTGTTATGTGTGTGCAATTAGATAACTACTGATCATAAAACTATAATTTATTTATTTATTTATTCATTAATATTTCAAATGTTGTTTTTAAATTTGAAAATGAAAAATGCCATTATCTTACTATGTTCATAATCGATCACAATATAATAACTAGACCATAATAATTGTATCGTACACATAAAAATATGGAGGAGGGGTTAGTCTGGTTTTGTTGCTTGTGGATACTGTATATTAATATTTGATAATCAACTCCCTCTCCTTTTATGAAGGATGTTTTATATATATATATATATATATATATATATATATATGTATATATGAATGTATGTATATGTATTCCCTCTCTTTTTTTTCATATGATAATGTAATATAATTCATAGTTGAATATTTGAGAGTTGAATGTAGAGTTTAAGTATGAGTGGCCCAATTTAGTTGGTGTGGATCTGAAGGAGACGAAGCTATAATTGAAAAAGCAATCCCTTCGTTATTGTTTTCGTTTAAGCAGATGAAGTTGTTCTATATGATCTCTCATGTAATCGCGTATGTTCTCCTCGATCGAACCACAAAGTCCGGTCGATTCCGCGGGTGGGATTATAAAAAATTTATCAAAGCTATAACCCAAAAATTAAATTAATGAGTCTATCCTTCCCTACAAATGTAGCTGAAATTATGTCTTCTATGAAACTTTTATTGCCATAAAATGAAAAAAAAAAAAAAAAAGCCTCTACGAAGTGATTTGGTTGCCCAACTGTAGACCGTAGTTTAAACAACTTCAAGCGACGTTATATTCAATCCCTAAACATGATCTTCTTTTCGTCATAGCACTAGTGGTTTATAATCTTGTTTTCTTGACAAGTCTTTGTGACAATTTTCGTTGGACAAACTTAAATCATGATGATAATCTTGAATTAAAGAGGAATGACATCCACTTGACTATTAAATGTCGATATTAAGCGACTATCAATCAATTCACATATATAGGGAAATAGCTTATGGACATCATATGAGCACTTATTACATTGCTATACCGACTCTTTCTAAAAGCACAAAATATCTTCTTATTAAGCGTAACCAAAAAATCCCTTCACGGTTACATTAGGGGAAAAAAATGTTGTTCCGCCATAATGATAAAGATTTCAGAATTTTACAGCTTATGACTTTTACCTTGCAACGCTAACGGCAAGCATATAATTTAACAAATCTATCTATTTTTCAGTTTAGTCTAAATTAACACAACATATTTTTAGCGAATAACAAAAAAATCAAAAACCAATACTTGTGGAAAAAAACCGAAACCCAAATATCGAAAAGTGATAAGGTTCAATAATTTTGCATTTTGGATTTAATAGCTTTTTAGCTCTAGAAGTTAAAAAATGTGAATTAAAAAATTCAAACAAATTAGTTTTTTAACCCAAAACGAAAATTTAAAAGTCCAAAAGTGATAAAGTGTGGGAAGCAGAGAACTGAAAAAAGAGCGAACACATCTTTTTGATTGCAAAGGAAACGTAGAAAAAAAAAAGAGCAGCTGTAAAACTGTGTAATTGAATAGTTTTTTTAGTTCTAGAAATTTAAAAATTGTAACTTGAGAATTCGAATTGTTTAACACAATTTGGTTTTAAAATTTTTAGTTTTGGAAGAATAGCATCGAAAGATAAACAATGTCTAGATCAAGAAAAAAGAAAGAAAGAAAAAGGCGGATCGGGCTAAAAGATTATATTTCCTAATGAGCACCCCATGAATAGGGACGTTGAGAAATCCCTAGCATAATATATTTAACGAATAAGAAAAATCAAAAATCAAAACTTGAACTTAGATAATATGAAACCCAAATGTCCAAAAATACTCAAGTTTTATGATTTCAACTGTTTAATTTAATAGATTTTAGATCTAAAAATGCAAATATGTGAACTCAAAAATCCAACTAAATTCTCACCTCTAACTCGATCGAATAATTTTTTCGACTTGAAGTGAAAAAATAAAAATTCAAAAGCGAAATGGTGTGATTAGTAAAGAAATAAAAAAAACGAGTACACATCATTTTGATTGAGAAAAAGGGGGAGGGAACTATTCAATTTTTAAAAATATTTATTATACATTATAAAATTTGTATTGTAACAATAGTGGGCAATACAGTTGCTTGCACGGCATTATTTTACTAATAATATAAAAAGAGGAACTTTTTTCTTTTCCTTTTTCCCCCCTAACGAAATGCTTTTCTTTCTGGCTTTCTCTTTTTCTATTTCTTTAATAATCATGTCTTCTAATAATCAAATTGAAAGTTTTGGGATTAGGGGATAACTCAAGTAGTTGAGTCTATATTCCCCCAACGTGAGGTCGTAAATTTAATCCCATGGAGTGGGAATTTAACAAAAAAAAAAGAACTTTCATCTAGGGTAGAAATTGGTATATCCCCTCCCCCCCCCCCCCCAGTGTGAGGTCCTAAATTCAATCCCATGGAGTAGGGATTTATCCAAAAAAAAAAAAAACTTTCATCTAGGGTAGAAATTGGTTTTAAATTTTTAGTATTCTGATTTTTAGTGGAAAAAACTACTCAATCCAATACTAAAAGTCTTACAACCAAATTGTGTTAATCAATTTGAATTTCCAAGTTCAAACATTTAAGTTTTTAGAACCAAAAAGAACTATCCAATTACAAAATTTTACATCTAATCAATTTTTTTTCCAATTTTCATTTGCAATCAAAATGATGTGCTGTCTTTTTTGTCACTTCTTTACTAACTACGCCTTTTTGTTTTTGGACATTTAAATTTTTTCATTTCGAGTTCAAAAAACTAATTCGTCTGAATTTTTTATTTTACAATTTTGAGCTTCTAGAGCTAAAAGAACTATTAAATTGAACATTTAAAATCATTAAACTTCATCGCTTTTCGATATTTGGGTTTCATTTGTTCTCAAGTTATTTTTTATCATTTTATATTTGTTAAATATGCTCTGCTAATTTAACTTAAATTAAAAATAGATAGATTTGTTAAATCGTATTTTGTTAATTTAGACTAAAATTTGAAAATGATATGGAAAGTTGAACAAAAATAAATACAAATATGTAATGTTAACTTGTCTATTAATTTTTGACACCAACTTAATAAAAGGTTAATAAGTGGTGAAAATTAAATATGAGGATTAGCAAGTGTCACTCCATGTAAAAGTTATGGTTATTAAATAGAATTGACCCTTATTAAAATCAAATCGAATAACGTATTGGCTATTCATTTATGTCTCTGTACTTATTTACATAGAACTGAGTACGTATAAAAGATTGCAAATAGGTTGCTAATACACACTGGAAAAAATAGAAAAAGAAAAAGAAAATGGCTTCCGCACTATATCGCCCTTACCCACCGTGTGTTGGTTTATGCGGAAGCGGGACTCGCCAATGTTGCGATATAGGTTCTACCCTTTTCCTCAACTCTACTATGTGTGTGTAATTAGATAACTACTGATCCTAAATCTGTAATTTCTCAATTTCTTTATTCATCAATGTTACAAGTCTTGTTCTTGGGTTCAAAATGAAAAATGTCATGATCTTACTATGTTCATAATCGATTATAATATAATATCTTAGATCAAAATGATTGCGTCGTATATACTGAGAAATATGGAGGCGGGGGCTTGTTCATGGTTTTGTTGAATGTGGATACTGTATATTAATATTTGCTAATCAACTCCTCTCCGTTTATAAACAATGTTGCAGAAGGAGGTAAAAATAAATTGATATTGGCAAAGTATTTCATTCTTCTCTATATATGTATGTATGTGTTTGTATTTCTTCTTTTTTTCTTCATATAATAACGTAATATATTTAGGTTGTACTGTTCATCAATTCCAAAACTCATGAATATTTGATGGTCGAATGTAGGGTTTAAGTATGAGTGGCCCGATTTAGTTGGTGCGGATACAAAAGAAGCCAAGGCTACAATTGAAAAGACAATCCCTCGGTTACTATTGTTTTCGTTCAAAAGATGAATTTGTTAAGGATGATCTCTGCTGCAACCGCGTGTTTGTTCAACTCGATCAGAACCAAAAGGTCTGGACTATTCCGCGGGTGGGATGAGAAAAAGTGAACGTATATATATACCTACATATACATATTTCTATATCCCAAAAAAATAAATTAATGAGTTCCCTCCCTACGAATGCAGTTGAAATTATGTCTTCTATGAAACTTTTATTGCTACAAAATGAAGAAAATCGTTTAACGAAGTGACTTGGTCGCGCCCCCGTAGACCCTTGTTTAAGCAATTGCAAGCAATGATATATTCAATCACCAGAGGTGACCTTTTTTTTTTGTGATAGTACTAGTATTCTACGATCTTGTTTTCTGATGAGTCTTTGTGACAACTATTGCGAGAATGAATTTGACATGATCTTAAATATTTTTGAATTGTTTCCTTAAATTTCATAATTCTCTAATCCTATTCGGCTTTCGCCCTTTCCAGTTGCCCAAGTTATCATCTTTTCCGACAATGAATCAAGTAGAATCTAAATAAAATTTACTTTCTCATAACTACTCATAATCATTTTGGGGAAATTAATAAATTGATTTAAATAAATTAATTCATTAAATTTAATAGCATTCATTTAAAGTTCAATTTATTTCGTGAAAGCACTACTTTAAAATATGAAATTTCTTAAAATTCAACATTTGCAAAGTAAAGATTTACCTAAATCTTAGCCTAATTAAATTGTGAAATTTGTAATTCCAAAGATATTGTCCTCTTTAAAATCGCTAGTCGAACATACGATATGATTTTTCATCATTCAATGAAGGGAATAAAGTTACTTTGACTTGACTTAAGTCAGTGGTACCATTGTTTTCCCCATTTTTTTACGACTTTCTCTTTGCTATTCGTAATCCATAGACACATGTATAGCTTAGCCGCATAATTTTTTGCCACAATCATCAAGAAGTAGTTACAAAATATGCAATTTAGGTAATGGAATCCCCGTTTAACCTCCCTACTTGTTTATTTAAATTATTAAAAATTAGGTTACGAACCTACATTTTGTTTGTAAATCAGATAGTCGTGAGAGATTAGGAGATAGCTCAAATGGTTGATATTATCTCCTCCAGACGTAAAATCCTAAGTTTAATCCCATGGTATAATAATAATAATAATAATAATAAGATAGTCTTAAAAAGAATTACCATAGCGTATACCTTAATTTGTTGTCAAGGAACTCTAGTTTGATTGGTAATTTAGGTGTGTATTCGTAAAAATCGGGTTACTAAGTTACAATTTTGTTAGATTGCCGTAACAAGGATTACTATAGAATACCTTTGTATTTGAAGAAATCATGGTACTGCAACATATATTTGTTAAAATCAAATTAGAATAACATATTAATTTTTCAGTTATGTCTCAATACTCATTTACATTCACTACATAATATTAAAATCAAACTAAAATAACGTATTGGTTTTTCAATTACGTCTCAATACTTATTTACATTAAGTACGAATGAAAGATTGCAAATAGGTTGCTAACGACATACTGAAAAGAAAAATAGAAAAAGAAAAACGAAAATGGCTTTCGCATGATATCCTTCCCCACCGTGTATTGGTTTATGCAAGAGCGGGACTCACCAATGTTGCGATATAAGTTTCTACACTTTTCCTCAACTTTGTTATGTGTGTGCAATTAGATAACTACTGATCATAAAACTATAATTTATTTATTTATTTATTCATTAATATTTCAAATGTTGTTTTTAAATTTGAAAATGAAAAATGCCATTATCTTACTATGTTCATAATCGATCACAATATAATAACTAGACCATAATAATTGTATCGTACACATAAAAATATGGAGGAGGGGTTAGTCTGGTTTTGTTGCTTGTGGATACTGTATATTAATATTTGATAATCAACTCCCTCTCCTTTTATGAAGGATGTTTTATATATATATATATATATATATATATATATGTATATATGAATGTATGTATATGTATTCCCTCTCTTTTTTTTCATATGATAATGTAATATAATTCATAGTTGAATATTTGAGAGTTGAATGTAGAGTTTAAGTATGAGTGGCCCAATTTAGTTGGTGTGGATACAGAAGGAGACGAAGCTATAATTGAAAAAAGCAATCCCTTCGTTATTGTTTTCGTTTAAACAGATGAAGTTGTTCTATATGATCTCTACTGTAATCGCGCGTATGTTCTCCTCGATCAGAACCACAAAGTCCGGTCGATTCCGCGGGTGGGATGAGAAAAAATGTATCAAAGCTATAACCCAAAAATTAAATTAATGAGTCTATCCTTCCCTACAAATGTAGCTGAAATTATGTCTTCTATGAAACTTTTATTGCCATAAAATGAAAAGAAAAAAAAAAAAAAACCTCTACGAAGTGATTTGGTTGACCAAAAGTAAACCATAGTTTAAACAACTTCAAGCGGCGTTATATTCAATCCCTAAACATGATCTTCTTTTCGTCATAGCACTAGTGGTTTATAATCTTGTTTTCTTGACAAGTCTTTGTGACAATTTTCGTTGGACAAACTTAAATCATGATGATAATCTTGAATTAAAGAGGAATGACATCCACTTGACTATTAAATGTCGATATTAAACGACTATCAATCAATTCACATATATAGGGAAATAGCTTATGGACATCATATGAGCACTTATTACATTGCTATACCGACTCTTTCTAAAAGCACAAAATATCTTCTTATTAAGCGTAACCAAAAAATCCCTTCACGGTTACATTAGGGGAAAAAAATGTTGTTCCGCCATGATGATAAAGATTTCAGAATTTTACAGCTTATGACTTTTACCTTGCAACGCTAACGGCAAGCATATAATTTAACAAATCTATCTATTTTTCAGTTTAGTCTAAATTAACACAACATATTTTTAGCGAATAACAAAAAAATCAAAAACCAATACTTGTGGAAAAAAACCGAAACCCAAATATCGAAAAGTGATAAGGTTCAATAATTTTGCATTTTGGATTTAATAGCTTTTTAGCTCTAGAAGTTAAAAAATGTGAATTAAAAAATTCAAACAAATTAGTTTTTTTAACCCAAAACGAAAATTTAAAAGCCCAAAAGTGATAAAGTGTGGGAAGCAGAGAACTGAAAGAAGAGCGAACACATCATTTTGATTGCAAAGGAAACGTAGAAAAGAAAAAAAGAGCAGATGTAAAACTGTGTAATTGAATAGTTTTTTTAGTTCTAGAAATTTAAAAATTGTAACTTGAGAATTCGAATTGTTTAACACAATTTGGTTTTAAAATTTTTAGTTTTGGAAGAATAGCATCGAAAGATAAACAATGTCTAGATCAAGAAAAAAGAAAGAAAGAAAAAGGCGGATCAGGCTAAAAGATTATATTTCCCTAATGAGCACCCCATGAATAGGGACGTTGAGAAATCCCTAGCATAATATATTTAACGAATAAGAAAAATCAAAAATCAAAACTTGAACTTAGATAATATGAAACCCAAATGTCCAAAAATACTCAAGTTTTATGATTTCAACTGTTTAATTTAATAGATTTTAGATCTAAAAATGCAAATATGTGAACTCAAAAAATCCAACTAAATTCTCACCTCTAACCCGATCGAATAATTTTTTCGACTTGAAGTGAAAAAAATAAAAATTCAAAAGCGAAATGGTGTGATTAGTAAAGAAATAAAAAAAACGAGTACACATCATTTTGATTGAGAAAAAGGGGGAGGGAACTGTTCAATTTTTAAAAATATTTATTATACATTATAAAATTTGTATTGTAACAATAGTGGGCAATACAGTTGCTTGCACGGCATTATTTTACTAATAATATAAAAAGAGGAACTTTTTCTTTTCCTTTTTCCCCCCTAACGAAATGCTTTTCTTTCTGGCTTTCTCTTTTTCTATTTCTTTAATAATCATGTCTTCTAATAATCAAATTGAAAGTTTTGGGATTAAGGGATAACTCAAGTAGTTGAGTCTATATTCCCCCAACGTGAGGTCGTAAATTTAATCCCATGGAGTGGGAATTTAATAAAAAAAAAAAACTTTCATCTAGGGTAGAAATTGGTATATCCCCCCCCCCCCAGTGTGAGGTCCTAAATTCAATCCCATAGAGTAGGGATTTATCCAAAAAAAACAAAAAAAAAAAAACTTTCATCTAGGGTAGAAATTGGTTTTAAATTTTTAGTATTCTGATTTTTAGGGGAAAAAACTACTCAATCCAATACTAAAAGTCTTACAACCAAATTGTGTTAATCAATTTGAATTTCCAAGTTCAAACATTTAAGTTTTTAGAACCAAAAAGAACTATCCAATTACAAAATTTTACATCTAATCAATTTTTTTTTTTCCAATTTTCATTTGCAATCAAAATGATGTGCTGTCTTTTTTGTCACTTCTTTACTAACTACGCCTTTTTGTTTTTGGACATTTAAATTTTTTCATTTCGAGTTCACAAAACTAATTCGTCTGAATTTTTTATTTTACATTTTTGAACTTCTAGAGCTAAAAGAACTATTAAATTGAACATTTAAAATCATTAAACTTCATCGCTTTTTGATATTTGGGTTTCATTTGTTTTCAATTTTTTATTTTTTATCATTTTATATTTGTTAAATATGCTCTGCTAATTTAAATTAAATTAAAAAATAGATGGATTTGTTAAATCGTATTTTGTTAATTTAGACTAAAATTTGAAAACTGATATGGAAAGTTGAACAAAAATAAATACAAATATGTAATGTTAACTTGTCTATTAATTTTTTGACACCAACTTAATAAAAGGTTAATAAGTGGTGAAAATTAAATATGAGGATTAGCAAGTGTCACTCCATGTAAAAGTTATGGTTATTAAATAGAATTGACCCTTATTAAAATCAAATCAGAATAACGTATTGGCTATTCATTTATGTCTCTGTACTTATTTACATAGAACTGAGTACGTATAAAAGATTGCAAATAGGTTGCTAATACACACTGGAAAAAATAGAAAAAGAAAAAAGAAAATGGCTTCCGCACTATATCGTCCTTACCCACCGTGTGTTGGTTTATGCGGAAGCGGGACTCGCCAATGTTGCGATATAGGTTCTACCCTTTTCCTCAACTCTACTATGTGTGTGTAATTAGATAACTATTGATCATAAATCTATAATTCCCAATTTCTTTATTCATCAATATTACAAGTCTTGTTCTTAGGTTCGAAAATGAAAAATTTCATGATCTTACTATGTTCATAATCGATTATAATATAATATCTTAGATCAAAATGATTGCGTCATATATACAGAAATATGGAGGCAGGGGCTTGGTCATGGTTTTGTTGAATGTGGATACTGTATATTAATATTTGCTAATCAACTCCTCTCCGTTTATAAAGGATGTTGCAGAAGGAGGTAGAAATAAATTGATATTGGCAAAGTATTTCATTCTTCTATATATATGTATGTATGTGTTTGTATTTCTTCTTTTTTTCTTCATATAATAACGTAATATATTTAGGTTGTACTGTTCATCAATTCCATAACTCATGAATATTTGATGGTCGAATGTAGGGTTTAAGTATGAGTGGCCCGATTTAGTTGGTGCGGATACAAAAGAAGCCAAGGCTACAATTGAAAAAGACAATCCCTCGGTTACTATTGTTTTCGTTCAAAAAGATGAATTTGTTACGGATGATCTCTGCTGCAACCGCGTGTTTGTTCAACTCGATCAGAACCAAAAGGTCTGGACTATTCCGCGGGTGGGATGAGAAAAAGTGTACGTATATATATACCTATATATACATATTTATATATCCCAAAAAAATAAATTAATGAGTTCCCTCCCTACGAATGCAGTTGAAATTATGTCTTCTATGAAACTTTTATTGCTATAAAATGAAGAAAATCGTTTAACGAAGTGACTTGGTCGAGCCCCCATAGACCCTTGTTTATGCAATTGCAAGCAATGATATATTCAATCACCAGACGTGACCTTTTTTTTTTGTGTGATAGTACTAGTATTCTACAATCTTGTTTTCCTGATAAGTCTTTGTGACCACTATCGCTAGACATAATTAAATCGTGGTGATAATCTTGACTTAAAGAGGAATAACATTCACTTGACAGTTTAATGTCTATAAATTAAATGAATATCCATCAATTCGCATATATAGGGAAATAGCTTAAGGATTTGCACTTTCCTTTTTTAAAATCCTCAATATACATCCACCCAAATCTCAAATTTTCAGTTTTTCTCCTGTTTTTCTATTAATATCAAATTTTACCAAAGAAAGCATTATGCTGGAGGACATTCTTATCCTTTTATTATCAAAGCAAAAAAGTAAAAGAAAAGTATAAAATAGTTAATGAAGTCATTCAATAAATATATCTACAATCAAATCGCTCATAACTAGAGTATAACCCATGTAAAGCAAATAAAGTAAAAGAAACGGATAAACTAATTAATAAAGTCATTCATTAAAAAAAAACTGCAATTGCTAAGAAAAAAGAGCAGTTTTAGAACTTGAACTTTACAAAATATAGAAGTAAGCGCTTGAATTTTAAAACCTTTAATATAAGGATTTGAACTTATGAAAAAGTAACGTTTTACAAAACATTAAGTAACAGTGTTAATTTTTTGCTTATGTGGCATTTTTTTCCCTTCCAAATATTAGGTGGCATTTTATTGTTCTTCAATAGTTTAGGTGAAATTTTCTTAAATGGCATTCTAATTCTATATGGCATACGCACACAAAGTTATAAATTTTATGGTATCTTGTTTATGTGCACATATATAGATTTTGGACATTTTTTGTGAGCTTTGTGACTTAAATTTACATTTTTTCTGTTACTAAATATAAGAAAGTTTATATATGATTAAAATTGAAAAAATATAAATTAATTGTGCAATTTAAGTACTAAATATAACAAACTTAAATATATCACAATAAACCATACATTAGCATATTACTATTTTTAATTTCTAAAATGAGCATATATTTATAGGGTTTATTTTTTGTTTTACTATTTTCTTATTTTTTATGCTTAAACTAAACAATTAATTTATATTTTTAAAATTTTGAACATATATTAACTAACACAAAAAATATATTGATTAACTTATATTCCCATAATGCAGAAAGAATATCGAATATTTATATATGTGTACATATGTGAGATAGCTTATGATGTATAAGTTTGTGCGTGTGTATATGCCACATAGATTTGGAATGCCATGCAGGAATTACAGCTAAGTTATGAAAGAAAACTAAAATGTGACCTTATATTTGAAAAAGATAAAATACCCCTTAAGCAAAGAATTAATACCGTTATATTTAATGGTGTTTAAAATATTACTTTTTCATAAATTTAAATCCTTCTATTAAATGTTTTGAAGTTCAAGTCATCAATTCCATACTTTAGAAGTTCAAACTCTAAAATTACCATTTTTCTTAATATGAAAGGAAAAGATAAAAAGTAATTTACTTACAAAATTTGCGTTATGGTCGAGATTATAGGGGAAAAAACCAATTTGCGACTTTTTCTCAATTACCCAACACTTTAGTACAAAATAAAAAATAAAACAAAAATAATAATAAAATTAAATTAAATAATTCCATAAAAAAATAAAAAGATAGGTCTACTGATAGAAAGTAATCGATCAGGTGGTTCAGATAAGTCTATCGTGAAGAATAGATAGATGTTGTATCATAGTCAAACACATCTAAACTCTGTAAATCCCCCACTTGTAGGAGTTTGATTGAATCACAATCTCGTTGTGACAATTTGCGACTTTTTCTCAGTAACCCAACATTTTACTACAAAATAAAGAATAAAGTAAAAATAATAATAAAATTGAATTAAATTGTTCGATAAAGAAATAAAAAGATAGGTCTAACGCATTATACCATAACTTGTTTTCCATAAAAGGGCCTGGCTGCTTGCTTCTGTGGTTGTCTTAGGAATCATTTGGATTGATTTTTTAAAAGTTATTTTCTTATAAAAAAGTGTACATTTTATTTTAATAAAAAGTATTTAAATGGCTTTGAAAAAGAAGTAAAATTTGAAAGCTAAAAAATTCAGAATTTTTAGAAAGTAATACAGAAAGATACTTTTTTAAAAGCAATTCAAATGATCACTCATTACATTGCTATACCGACATGTTTAATCTTTTCTAAAAGCCCAAAATATCTCCTTATTAAAAGTAAACAAAAAATCCCTTCATGGTTACATTAGGGGAAAAAATGATGTTCGGTCATGATGATAAAAATTTCAGAATTTTACAACTTATGACTTGTATCTCGCAACGATAACGGCAAGCAAGATAAAAAGAAAACAAAAAAAATTTTCCATCGTAATTCTAAAAAAAAGTGAAGAATGTTTGATATTTAACATTTTCTCTACCATTTTACTGTTTGGTTTCCAAACTCTCCAAGTCCAAGAAATATCTTCACCAATCTAAATTCTATTCCTTAAAAGGCCCAACCCATCTTAATCACTATACTATAAAAGGTAAGGTTTGGTTTCCTCCCAAGTAAGGAAAAATTGTACGGAACCTCCTTTTGATTTGTCTTAAGTGTGTGTTCACCCCCTATGATTTCAAAAAGTGAAGCACATTACCTCCCCCCGTCACTTTTTTCGTTAGATTCAACCGTGCGTGGGGTACACGCGCCAGACTTGTGACTGGGCTTAGTTTTTTTGTTGTTAAACTTGATTTTTGTATAAAATGTCCTTCCTTTTTTGTTTTGAAAAAATATTTGTAAGAGAAAAGACTTGAACCCATGATCTAAGTTTAAAATATGTAAATTTTGACCAATTATACTGCAAACATATTTGCATTTTATTTTGCTACAACAAGTAGATATTTTTATCATTGGAAAATGAAAAATAAGAAAAGAAATTAACCTCCACACTCATCACAATCGCACAACCATCATCTCACTAATAAAATTAATTATTTAATTAATTTTTTAATTTTTAATTATTTGATTAATTAATTAATCAGTTATTAAATTTTTAATAATTAATTATTTAATTAACTAATTATTAATTACTCTACGTTTCCAATTAAATAGGGTAAATAGTGCCGTACCCTTGTGGTTTTTTATAAATGCGTCATACCCCCTTCTGGTTGCCGTAAGTGCATCGTTAGCCCATGGGTTCGAAAGGCAAATTAGTCTTTTTGCATTTCTGTTAGCCAAATCTAATGAAGTTAAGAAAATGGGCGTGTGTGCTATTTTGGAAAGTACATGGGGGTAACTAGCTAATTTTTAAATCACAGGGGGTAAACGCACACTTATGACAAAGTAGTAAGGAGTAAGAATAAAATATAGAGACTAAAGTAGTCATGTGAGACTTATGTTTATCAAATATATTATGTGACTAAATTGGTTTGCTACGTATGAATGTGTACGCGTGATGAGAGAATAACTCGAGTTCACTTTGGATGTTGAATATAAGCTTAAAAAGAAAACTATAATCTGGTATATATTGAGTTATTTCGCTAATACAGATGTTATGGTTTTGTGATTGTGTAAAGAAAGAAGAAAGATTATTCATGGATACTTTTTTTTCTAAAAGTCTCAATTGATTTCACTTATGGCAGCCTTGAGATAGTTCGAGGGTTAAGGCAGTGGGCAGACGTTACAGTATTTATTAGTTGGATCAAGGTAAGGTGGACATCCCTCTAAACTAATTTCCCAAAAGCTACCTTGGACACTATAAGAGATCCCTATACAACTCACTTGGATTCGTTATTTCGGTTTGTATTTAATATTCTAGTAATTTAGTTACATGTGGTTATCCTTTTTGCATGTGCTTGGGAGATGTGGTATCTAGTGTGATGTATGATACCCGTGAATATGGTATATGTGAAGTGTGAAACTTGTGCAATGTGACATGTTCCTTATACTGTGTGAAAATCCCTGGAGCTGTGCCGCCCATCTGGCAGGTGAGATTGCTTTATATATTAGTGTGATATGAAGCGTGTGCCCATGGATGGGAGATGATTCACCGCACGGAAGTGTGGGAGCGTAGGTGGCTAACGTGTGCCCTGGTCGGTGGGAGATGATTCACCGTGACAGAAAGATGCCTTAAGTGTGCATGGCCTAGTGTGTTATGTGTGGTATGAAAGTACATTATCTGTCATGGCTCCAGAGGGTAATTATGTGTTGTAATACATGATGTGTTTTGGGGGGTATCTTATATATCTAGTTCCAGGTGATAGTTATGTGAATTAAGATGTGATGTGTATGTAAGTGTGATGAAGGATTAGAAATACAGGATCTACGATATACCGTGGTGTGCCTCGTACGTGAGCCAGTTGTGCAAGATACTTTTTGCAGTGTGTGATTAATTTCTTTTTATGGTGTATATGTGATGTAATCTTGGTTAGTCATGCTTATTTTCGTTCTAGGACTAACCTAGGCCTGACTCCGGGTGTCCAACTTACTGGGCTTTCTTTTGCTCACCCCTTTTATATATATTACAGCAAGGCGGGAGCAATCGTAGTCTTGTTTAGCTGTCCTAGTTTTTGAATTCTTTTTGTAGCTCCAGGCCACTTGTTGATGTCGTGTTGTTGGGTTCATTTGTAGTTCTTGACCATATATTCATAGTTCTTGTAAATCGTTTTGACTTTACAAATAGAATTATTAATATTTTTGGGAAATGTAATATATATGTGTATGTATTTCTGCTCTCAATAATACCATGTAATTAGATGGCTTGGTTGATCAATAAATTTTTGAAAGAAGTATTCTCTAAAATGTTGTATTGTGTTGTGTTATACTATGCTAATGCCTTGTAGGCTTAGGTTTGTGGTATGTCATGCCTTGGGGTCAGTAATTTGTGAGTTGGGGCGTGACAGCTAGAGCCTCAATGGCTGTTGAACCCAAATATACCATCCCTCTTAGACTTATCAAGATTTTTCATACTAAGAATTTGGAAGAATGCCATTTTCCCTCATGAGTTTTAGTATAAATTCCAAACTCCCCTATGAAGTTATACTTTTACCCATTTTCCCCTATGGTATCAAGTCTCGCCAAACAATGGCTTATCTCTATTTTTTTTTTATATTTCTTGTTTTATGTTTTTAAATGTTGGATTCATTATAAAAAAGTTACAACTTGAGCTGAAAAATGTAAATTTAATTTGATATACAAGAAGAAACTTTTGTTCAAATTTTTTCTCAATTTTGTAATATGGCAAATTTTGTATAATAAACTATTTTTATTTTTGTAAATGGTTAGTTGGATCTAAAAAGATAATGCACTAGGATAGGGAAAAAATGATTCAATTTGAAATGTATATATTAGAAAAAAAAAGTTATTTTTAAAATAAATTTAATTTTTTTTCTAATAGTAACGTATAAGGTAATTTTTGTAAAATTAGTAGCTTTTTATCTTTTTATTCTTATTTTGAAATTATTTTTTTGTGATTCTTTTTTTTATTATAGAGTAATTTATTGAACGGTTTAATTAAATTTTTTGCAATTGTTTTTTATTTTTTGTTATAAAAATAAAAAAGATAAAAAAAACCATTAATATAAGACTTTGTTTGGTAAATATAATGTCCTGGAGGAATATAAATAAAACTAAAACTTCATAATTTAGAATAAAACTCATGGGAGAAATGGGATTCACTCTTTTATTGTTTAATTAAAAACTATAATCCTCAATATATAGGCACACTATGCTTTACACCACAAAAAATTTTCACAAGAAGCACCATTATTCATTGCCTTGACTTATTATTATTTTTTTGTATCTAATTAATAATTTAAAAATAAAAAAATGAAAATACTTTATTATACAAAATTTGTATTATTTACAAAATTGAGAAAATTTTAAAAAGAAACTTCTTCTTTTATATATATGCACACACACATGCACACATATATCTCAAATTGAATCTAATTTTTACCTCCAAGCATAACTTTTTATAATAAGCTAACATTTAAAAACATAAAATCAAAAATAAAAGAATAACTAGAAATAAGGCATTGTTTGACAAGATTTAGCACTCCGAGGAAGAATGGGTAAAACTATAACTTCATGGGGAGTTTGGAATTTATGTTAAAACTTATGGGGGGAAATGACATTCTCCCCTAAGAATTTTGAGTTGATATAATAAAAGAAAAACAAATCGTCTATTAATAGGTACTTAAACTTTGTCATTATTATTTCAAAGTTGAATATGATTTCCATATGTAGACAAACTTGAAAAAGGTTTAAATTTATATGCAAAAAGAGTCAACGACTGAGGAAGAGCCGAATACTTATCAATTAGGAAAATATGTTTATGAATTCAATACTGATTTCCCGATCCTTAGTCATTAATCCGCAAGTTATCACAAACAATTCATGATTTTAATGGAGTTCATGGCTTTGAAAGTTCAATAGGGAAGAAACTTAAATAGCTTATTAAATTAGTTAATTTAGAGGGGGCAAGAAAGGAAAATGTTTGAATGTTGATTAGCATTTGCCTTGCCAATGCCTTCATTTTGGCAAAATACAACACGAAAATCTTTAGTTGCTATATGTAGGAAGGGATGGAATGTAAAAGCGAGTTTATTATTAACAGCAAAAGTATGTGTAGAGTACATAGACTCCTATTTTATGGTAAGCAATATTACAACAAATATGCTTCCTATCCAAATTACATGCACATGATTGAAGCTGAGATTGGTTTGCCGCGTGAATGATTGATGATCGCTAATACTATATGACAGAAAAATATTATATATGAGGCGTGAACTTTCTGCCATTTGACAAATAAAATCTTCATAAACAAATAAATTCACGACCATACTCTTCTCTGGTGCAATAGTTAAACCCTTTCCGTTATTGGGAGAAATGTCACAGGTCGAACACATAGGTTGTTTTGTGGAATCTAGCAGATGGAGACTCTTTTGTCTAAATACTTATTGCTTCTTGCTTGGGATGCTCTGCTTCATCAGAGGAACCCTTGTATTTATAAAATTTTCATAGACAAATGAATTGACAACGATACTCCTCTTTCTGTTATTAGGAGAAATGTCACGGTCAAAGGTAGAGGTTGTTTTGCCGAAGTTAGCAGATGGATACTCTTTTGTTTAAATACTCATCGCTTCTTGCTTGGGATGCTTTGCCTCATCGGAGAAACCCCTCCATTTATAGTTGAGATTCGAACAATTTGTCGAACAAAATTTGATTGCTTCGGCCATGCTTATATCTTCAATGTTAAATGCTTGTACAAGAGTTTGCTTCCAAAGGGATGGTGCACCATGCTTTGAGTTTTCCTCCATTCCCATAGCTCCAAGTGAGCTTTATTATTCACAGAACTTGCTATGTATAAATATGCAACCCGGGACCATGGAAAAGTGCAGAGCATGGTAAGTTAGAATTCTCTTCTTGTTCACATACTTCCTTCTGGTTTCTGATCTGTTTTTCCTAGCCACAGCTGAATCTTCAACTTACATTGTCCATATGGACATATCTGCTATGCCCAATGGTTATGATAGCCCCCACCATTGGTACTCCTCCGCCATTGAATCTGTCTCACATGATAACAAACCATCGAGGCTCCTATACACTTACAGCAACGCTATTGATGGTTTTTGTGCTATTCTGTCTCACAATGAACTGGAAGCTCTTAAGGAATTTTCAGGATTTGTCTCTGCTTATAAAGATAGAACTGTAAGGCTTGACACTACTCATACGTTCGAGTTCCTTTCTCTTAATCCTGCATCAGGACTGTGGCCAGCTTCAAAATTCAGAGACGGTGTCATTGTTGGTGTCATCGACAGCGGTGTGTGGCCGGAAAGTTCGAACTTTAAAGATGATGGGATGTCTCCAATCCCAAGCAAGTGGAAAGGAACATGTGAGGGAGGACAAGACTTCAACTCCTCGTTATGCAACTCAAAGCTTATTGGTGTCCGATATTTCAACAAGGCGCTGATAGCTGCACACCCAAACATAACACTGACGAATTCTGGAAGGGACACTGATGGGCATGGGACACACACTTCCTCTACTGCAGCTGGAAATTACATAGGAGGTGCTTCCTGTTTTGATTATGCTGCTGGAACAGCCAGAGGAATGGCACCACGGGCTCATGTAGCTACGTATAAGGTCCTGTGGGGGGAGGAAGGAGGCGAGACTTGCGATATTCTTGCTGGTATGGACCAGGCTGTTGTGGATGGAGTAGATGTGATGTCATTATCTTTGGGTTCCACTTATGTTGTTCCTTTTTATGATGATCCGATTGCAATAGCTTCTTTCGGTGCCATGGAGAAGGGTGTCTTCGTTTCTTTAGCGGCCGGGAATGATGGTCCAGCCCCGGGAAGTTTGCACAACGGATTCCCATGGGCGTTGACTGTGGCAGCAGGAACTTTGGATCGATGGCTTGCTGGAACCATCACCCTGGGAAGCGGGGAAATCGTTACGGGATGGACAATGTTCCCAGCAAGAGCACTAGTCAGAGATGTCCATCTTGTCTATGATGGATCGTTATTTGCGTGTAACTCGAGTGCAGCACTGTCTAGAGCCCCTTGTGGAATAATCGTATGTGACACTGGCTTGGTCGATGACCAAAAGGCCCAAATCGATAATCTCTCAGAATCAGGTGTAAATTTTCCTGCTGTTATCTTTATCACAAATGATACACAAATATTCCTGCAGTTCCGCAATGATTTCCCTTATGCTGTAATCAGCCCCAAGGATGCACCGCTAGTTATGAATTACACCCGGGATGTGGTTGACGCTGTCGCCAGCATTGAGTTCCAAAAAACAATCGTGGGGGTAAAACCAGCACCGGCTGTTGCTGAATACAGTTCAAGAGGTCCTGCACCTAGCTATCCAGGTGTATTGAAACCAGATGTGATGGCACCATGGGATTTAGTCCTTGCATCCTGGGTACCATATGTTCAAGCGTCTTCAATTGGAAAGATTGCTTTGTCTAGCGACTTCAATATCATTTCTAGTACATCAATGGCCTGTCCTCATGCTTCGGGAATTGCTGCGCTACTGAAAGGTGTATACCCGGAATGGAGTCCGGCGGCTATACGATTTGCCATGATGACCACGGCAAACCCATTGGATAACACTCGACAATACATCAAAGACAGGGGTCTGGGTTACGAAATCGCTACTCCTTTAGCCATGGGGGCAGGGCATGTTGATCCAAACCGTGCGCTTGATCCAGGTCTCATTTATGATGCTACACCACAAGACTATGTCAACCTCATATGCTCCATGAATTTCACGCAGAACCAAACTCTAGCTATCATCCGATCAACAAAGTACAATTGCTCAAATCCATCCTCTGATCTAAATTACCCTCATTTATTGCTCTATATAACAACGATGGAAGCACAAGATCATTGGTTCAAAGATTTCGGAGGACTGTTACGAATGTTGGAGATGGGGCGGCTACGTATGAAGCAATCCTCATAGCACCAGAGGGTTCTGTTGTCGAAGTGTCACCAAAAACCTTGGTGTTTAACAAGAAGTACCAGAAGCTGTGCTACACTTTGACCATTCGTTACGGGAGTAGCGAAGACGGTGATGTCACATTTGGTTCCCTCACTTGGGTTCAAAATACTACTGAGCATACAGTTAGAGTCCTATCGTGGTGTCACCAATGGTTGACCAATTAATTGTACTAGTTTATGTGTTTGCGTGTTGCATCCTTGACGCCTTAGCATGTAAGTTAATCGCACTTGTTTTATGTGTTTTAGAGCAAGTTAATGTTTCTTGCCTTAGTATGTTAGTTAATCGAACTTGTTTTATGTGTTTTAGAGCAAGTTAATGTTTCTTGCTTTTGATGTGTGTGGAATCTAAAACAATATAATTGTAGCAAAAGTGTTTGATGTATTGATTGAAAGAGCAGAACAAGCCACTTGTTCAGTAATTTGGCTAAATTACTTAACGTAAGGAGTGCCTGTCCAAGTGTAATCATGGCCTTGCGATTGTTTTGTGTACTGCTTTTCCATCTATAAGCATACCTGTCAAATCATACCGAGTTGTGGAATTATACACCGAATCATATGGTTCACTATGACTCAATGCAATTAATCATTCATGTACATCTCGATTCACGTGCGGATTTGAATTGTTTGTGGGTGAATCGAAATGAATAATAAGCTAGGAATCATGAATCATGTACGTTTGATAACTATTTACATGAGGCGATTGGTTACTAGGATGGATTTGATGCTTTTACGGTGGTGCTGAAGTGTATGTTCGTGTCTTGGGCAATAAACTTCGTAGTGAACTCAAGAGTCGAGACAATTATATGGACAGATAAAATTGTAGTTGGCCCTAGTGGCCAATGAAATTATTCTTTACTAGGCCTAATACTAAAAGGTTGGCTCGATTCGCTCCTGTACTTAGCTTGTTTTGATTTGATGTATTCCCAGGTTGTTTATGTTGATAATTCATCGAATCATTCTATGAAATGTCTCTGATATTGGGAAGTTGAGTAGAAAGGTCATTTGACTGGAGAAATGTGAAGCATATGCATCTTTGTTTTCACTCTTGATTTGCTTTATGTGTGCATGTATAATATGTTTATATATATATATATATATATATATATATATATGTATGTATATGTGCAATGGTGTAGTGAGTCAGAGTTGGATTGGATTGTAGAGAACTGCACTTGGTAAAAATGGTTTCCTTTGAAATGGACGATAGCAAAAATAAGTATTTGTGTTCAAGATGCCTGCCTGCCTTTCCTTTTCTGGTTAATTTCCTGTAAATTTTACGTATATACATTGAATTACAATACTTTCTGGTGCTCAAATTGTGCCATTATTTGTTTGATTTGATTGACTTTCAAATTTTTGCGTGTGTTCCTATTTCTGTTTTGTCTTATGTATATAGGATTATTCACGTATGTGTTCATGAATGAAACTCGAGTGAATAATAATCGCTACCAAGTGATCTGTAGGCCTTTTTTTGTCATAATTATGTCTTGATTTCAAGGTGATATTAGTTTTGACTGATTCAGAATTGGCCTGGAGCTCTCAAGTCGATTGCTTCAAGCGGGCATTTCATCTGTCAATCTGGATTGAAATTTCTTTTCATTTTTACAGTTGAACACCTGCTACCATAACTCCTTAAGGATAAAAGGGATGGAGATTGATGTTAAATTTTGTTCTGATGCAGTTCTTGTGTAAGATAGGCTCAAGGATTATTGATTTTCATGGTTAAAGGCTTAGTGGTTAACAAAATTAAATATGCTCTAACCTTTATCGCTCAATCCAAGGCATCTGGCTGGTCAACAGGGTGTTGGAAAGACAACTGGTGGTGCTAAACTGGCTTTTTATGTTAAAAAGAAGGTATCTGTTTGGCAGCCTCTTCATCTTTGTGTGTGTGTGAATGCACATCTTTGCATGTGTGTAAAGATAGGTTGATTTAGGCTTTGCTTGAAGTTGACTATGGTTACAAGAAAGAAAAGAAGGTGTCCAACTTTGTGCAGGTATTTATATTTAGATTATGGTGACCCTGGCATATTAGTTCCTATCCATGGCCAATTTGGTTGCTCTTGGTGGAGAAATCCCCTTTCACTGTTTGGGAGGATTGTCTTAGTTATACAGCAGTTGAGCTAGCTCACCTTGCTCTATGCTTTAACCAAGTGTTGCCGACTCTTTTCCGTATGATAGCAGGGTCAAGGAGAGCTGGAAAATAATGGGACTCAGCAGTGTCCAGAGTCCGGTCGTGGTTGTATCATCTCTGCATATTTGCCAGAAACAAACTATTATTGTAATTCAGACATGTAGCTCTGCGTGTTGCGTCCTCGACGCCTCAGTTATATAAGTTACTTGAACTCGTTTGTGTTTATGGTGACTAAGGCTATCATGATCCAATGCTAATGCTCGCCACAAACTAAGGTGCTGCTTACCATCTTATGCAGTACCGCACGGGTATACTCTTTGCAACAGTGGGGATGCGAGGTATCGAAGAATCGGTGATAGATCAAGAAGAACGAATGTCAGAAAATTGAACAGAATTGAATGTCTCAAATGGAGCTTACAATTGCAACGAAAAGCAAATGTTAAAGGCGCCATATATTCGAAAAGAATTTGACATGATCTTAAATATTTTTGAATTGTTTCCTTAAATTTCATAATTCTCTAATCTTATTCGGCTTTCACCCTTTCCAGTTGCCCAAGTTATCATCTTTTCCAACAATGAATCGGGGCGAGAATCGAAATAAAATTTACTTTCTCATAACTACTCATAATCATTTTGGGGAAATTAATAAATTGTTTGAAATAAATTAATTCATTAAATTTAATAGCATTCATTTAAAGTTCAATTTATTTTTGAAAGCACTACTTTAAAATATGAAATTTATCTTAAAATTCAATATTTGCAAAGTAAAGATTTACCTAAATCTTAGCCTAATTAAATTGTGAAATTTGTAATTCCAAAGATATTGTCCTCTTTAAAATCGCTAGTCAGACATACGATATGATTTTTTTCGTCGTTCGATAAAAGGGAATAAAGTTACTTTGACTTCTAACTGAAATTAGCGGTACCATTGTTTTCCCTTTTTTTAACGACTCTCCCTTTGCTATTCGTAATCCATAGACACATGCATAGCTTAGGCGCATAATTTTTTGCCACAATCATTAGAAGTAGTTACAAAATATGCAATTTAGGTAATGGAATCCCCAATTAACCTCCCTACTTGTTTATTTAATTTATTAAAAATTAGATTACTAACCTACATTTTGTTTGTAAATCAAATAGTCGTAAGGGATTAGGAGATAGCTCAAATGGTTGATATTATTTCCACCACACGTGAAATCCTGAGTTCAATCCCATGGGACGGAAATTTAACAAAATAATAATAATAATAATAATAATAATAATAATAATAATAATAATAATAATAATAATAATAATAATAATAATAATAATAATAATAGTCTTAAAAAGAATTGCCATAGCATATACCTTAATTTTTTGGCAAGGAACTCTAGTTTGATTGGTAATTTAGGTGTGTATTTCTAAAAATTGGATTACTAAGTTACAATTTTGTTAGATTGAGATAACAAGGATTACTATAACATACCTTTATATTTGAAGAAATCAGGGTACTGTAACGTATATTTGTTAAAATCAAATTAGAATAACATATTAGTTTTTTAGTTATGTCCCAATACTTATTTACATTGACTACATAATATTAAAATCGAACTAAAATAACGTATTGGTTTTCAATTATGTCTCAATACTTATTTATATTCAGTATGTATAAAAGATTGCAAATAGGTTGGTAATGACACACTAAAAAGAAAAATAGTAGAACAAAAACAAAATTGGCTTTCTCATGATACCCTTCCCCACCGTGTATTGGTTTATGTGAGAGTAGGACTCGCCAATATTGCAATATAGGTTTCTACCCTTTTCCTCAACCCTATTATGTGAGTGTAATTAGACAACTACTAATCATAAAACTATAACTACTTAATTTCTTTATTCATTAATATTGCAAATGATGTTCTTAAATTTGAAAATGAAAAATCCCATGATCTTACTATATTCATAATCGATCACAATACAATGTCTTAGACTATAATAATTATATCGTATATATAACAATATGGAGGCAAGGGTATGGTTTTGTTGCTTGTGGATACTGTATATTAATATTTGATAATCAACTCTCCCCTCTCCTTTTATGAAGGATGTTATATATATATATATATATATATATATATATATATATATATATATATATATATATGAATGTGTTGTGAATTGGACATTCAAGTGGCAAATGTTCTTGCTCAAAAGTCAACAATTGATGGCTCCAAAAAGTTCAAGGGTAATTGAACTTGCATGCCAAAGTTGAAAAGCATAGGATTTTACTGCAAGAATTGTCAAGCATACAAAGAAGAATACAATAAGTAGCCATCCAAATCTCCTCATTTAATGTTTTGTCTTCTCACATTTGGATATAAAAGGATCAGGAATGGTAGAAAATTTTGGGGAGAAAAAGTGGAGAAAGCTTTTAAATTGTAGTAAAAGATTCAAAGAAGAATTCAATAGAATTCAATTTTCTATCTTTACATACTTTTCTTTTATAGTTATTTTACAACATGTTATCAGCACAAATCTCTGCCAACGAGGAGTTCTGCAAATTATTAAAAGAAGCACGATCCTACAAAAAAAATTTTGGTAACGGTTCTTATTTTATTTTTGGCATTACATCATATCTATAGCACAAAGTTTTTACTACCCTATTTGTTTCACATTGTATTTATTGTAGAAATAAAATTTCTGTTATGTTATTTCTTTCAGAATATATTATTGCAATATTTCCTCTTCAATAACATAATAATGATAAAATAAAATAATAGCAAATACCATAATTTTTTTCGAAAGACCTAATTACCGCAACTTTTGAGAACTTGATCACCTTGACTTTTGGACATGTGATTATGATGACTTAATTCAAAAAAAATGATGATGACTTCTAAGGACATAAACACTAATATAATTAGATAATGACTAATTATAATAATTACACTAACATGTTATTTATATTTGAAATTAATGTCTTTATATTATGTCATGCTTATAAGTCTCATATGGCATATTTATAATATTTTAATTTCTTTCTATATGTTTATATTTACTGGTCAAAGGAAAGTCAGGTAAATATATTATTGTTTTTCTTACTAATTTGTTTTTTTTAAAGATGCTATTGAAAATGTTGAACAATTAATCGATAATGGAAACTTCCATCCAAATTAATCTTTATGTAAAAATAGAACATTTCCATTATGTCAAATTGTTTGTCACTTTAATGCTTAATTTTAGCTCGAATGTGATATTATATCACTGATGGAGAAATATGTTTGGTTGATAGTGCTACAACACATACTATTCTCAAGAATAAGGAGTATTTCTCCCAACTAAAATTAGTTGATGCAAATATCAACACAATAGCTGGTTCTGCAAAGCTAATTGAAGGCTCTAGTAGAGCTTGTGTTATGTTTCCTGAAGGAACAAAAATGAAAATAAGTGATGCCTTATATTCCAGTAGATCACAACGGAATCTACTCAGTTTTAGAGATATACGAGAAAATGGTTATCATATTGAAACCATGAAAGAAGGCAATAAAGAATCTCTCTATATCACATCGCTTATATCTGGCAGAAAGCATATATTAGAAAAATTGCTAGCATTATCTTCTGGACTATATTGTATTTATATAAATCCTGTGGAATCATATGCTGTGATAAACCAGAAGATAATTGATCCAAAGAATTTTACTCTTTGGCATTATCACCTTGGACATCCAGGCGCAATAATGATGAGACGAATTATTAAAAATTCACATGGGCACTCATTAAAGAGTCAAAAAGTACTCTCATCAAGTGAATTGTCATGTGCTGCTTGTGTCCAAAGGAAATTAATTATAAGGCCATCCCCAACTAAAATTGATACTGAAAACCCTATTTTTTTAGAACGAATTCAAGGGGACATATGTGGGCCTATTTTTCCGGCATGTAGACCATTTCGATAGTTTAGGGTATTAATAGATGCCTCCACGTGTTGGTCACATGTCTCCTTATTATCCACTCGAAATGTGGCATTTGCAAGACTCCTTGCACAATAATCCGCCTACGTGCACAATTTTTGGATTATACAATCAAGAAAATTCATCTTGATAATGCAAGAGAATTTACATCCCAATCTTTTAATGATTATTGCACATCGATTGGGATTATAGTTGAGCATCATGTAGCTCACACACATACTCAAAATGGTTTAGTAGAATCTTTTATTAAACGTCTACAACTGATTGCTAGACCATTACTTATGAGAACTAAGTTGCCTAGTTTTGCTTGGAGATATGCCATATTGCATGCTGCAGCACTGGTTCGAATAAGACCAACTACTTATCATAAATATTCTCCTTTACAATTGGTTTCTGGTCAAGAACCAAATATATCCTATTTAAAAATATTTGGTTGTGCAGTATATGTTCCAATTGCTCCACCACAACGCACAAAAATGGGACCACAAAGAAGACTGGGAATATATGTTGGTTTTGAATCTCCATCAATCATTAAATATCTTGAACCCTTAATGAGAGATCTTTTTACAGCACATTTTGCTGATTGCCAGTTTGATGAAACAATATTCCTCGCATTAGGGGGAGAAAAACAAAAGTTGGAAAAGCAAGAAATTACATGGAATGCATCATCTATGGCTCATTTTGATCCTCGCACAAATCTATCTGAACAAGAAGTTCAGAAAATTATTCATCTTCAAAAGATTGCTCATCAATTGCTTGATGCATTCATTGATACAAAGAGAGTGACTAAGTCACATGTTCCAGCTCGAAATGCTCCCGCTAGAGTTGATATTTCAAAAGAACAATCTAATACTCTAGCAAATGAGTCTACAGCACGTCAAAAACATGGTAGACCAATCGGTTCCAAAGATAAAAATCCTTGAAAAAGGAGGAAGCTGAATAAGCAAGTTGGCATTTCGAAGTTCTTAATGATCCTGTAGATGTCGCAAAAACTACTGAAAAGGAAACACCAGTATAGAATTAGGTGCTTGAGTGTGAGAAAAATAGCGACAATATTGAAAATGAAGAAATCTCAATTAATTATATCTCTATAGGAAAAAGATGGAGCCGAAATGAAATTGTTATTGATGAAAAATTTTCATATGCAGTAGCCACTGAATTGATGATAGAAAGCAAGGATTATGAACCAAAGTCCATCCAAGAATGTCGACATAGAAATGATTGGCCTAAATGGAAAGACATAATAGAGGCTGAATTAAATTCTCTTGCAAAGGGTAAAGTTTTTGGACCTATCGTTCAAACGCCTCAAAATATAAGGCCTGTAGGCTACAAGTGGGTATTCGTGTGAAAACGAAATGAAAACAATGAAATTGTAAGATATAAAGCACGACTTGTAACACAAGGTTTTTCACAAAGGCCTAGAATTGATTATGAGGAGACATATTCTCCTGTGGTGGACGCAATCACATTGAGATATTTAATCAGCCTAGCAATTTGTGAATGACTTCATATGCATCTTATGGATGTAATGATAACATATTTATATGGGTCACTAGATAGTGATGTTTATATGAAAGTCCCCGAAGGATTGAATATGCCTGAAGCATATAAGTCAAATTCTCGGGAAATGTATTCCATTAAATTACAAAGATCCTTGTATGGATTAAAACAATCTGGACGAATGTGGTACAATTGTCAGAGTACATACCTTCTAAAGGAAGAATATGTTAATAGTCCCATAAGCCCATGTGTTTTTATCAAAAAATCAAAAGATGGGTTTGTTATTATTGCCATATATGTTGATGATTTAAACATCACAGGGACTATTGAAGAGCTTAAAGCTGTAGTTGCATATGTGTGTAAAGAATTTGAGATGAAAGATCTGGGTAAAACTAAATTTTGTTTCAGGCTGCAAATTGAGCATTTGCCAAGTGGAACTTTAGTCCACCAAAAGACTTATACTGAAAAAGTTTTGAAGAGATTTAATATGGACAAAGCTTACCCATTGAATACCCCAATGGTTGTTCGATCTCTTGATATCAAAAAGGACCCTTTTCGTCCTCAGGAAGATAATGAAGAAATACTTGGCCTTGAAGTACGATATCTTAGTGCAATTGGTGCATTGATGTATCTTGCTAACAATACACGTCCAGATATTGCATTTTCTGTAAATTTATTAGCAAGATTTAATGCCACACCAACACGAAGACATTGGGCCGGTATTAAACATGTATTTCGTTATCTTTGTGGAACAATTAATATGGGCTTATTATATTCAAAGCATACACATCCTGCATTAATAGGATATGTAAATGCTGGGTATTTATCTGACCCGCATAAAGGGCGATCCCAAACTGGATATCTATTTACATATGGTGGTACAGCTATTTCCTGACGCTCAACAAAGTAGACTATTGCTGCCACCTCCTCAAATCATGCTGAAATACTTGCACTACATGAGGCGAGCCAAGAATGTGTATGGTTAAGGTCTTTCACTCAACATATTGAAGGAGAATGTAACATTTCAGCTAACAAAAAAGGACCTACTATACTATATAAAGATAATATTGCATGCATTGCTCAAGTTAAAGGAGACTACATCAAAGGTAATAGAACTAAGCATATCTCACCAAAGTTCTTCTTTACAAATGAACTCTAAAAGAAAGGTGAGATCGATGTTTGCCAAATTTGCTCAAGTGACAATTTAGCAGACTTGTTTACAAAAGCATTACCTGTAACAACATTGGAGAAACTGGTACACAAGATTGGCATGCGACGACTCAGAGACCACTCCTGATTGTCTTTATAAGCAGGAGTATACACGCGCTGTACTCTTTTTTCCTTAGCCTAGGTTTTCTCCCACTGGGTTTTCCTAGCAAGATTTTTAATGAGACAGCATGAAGCGTATAACGAGTATACTCTTGCGATGAATGTCCAAGGGGGAGTGTTGTGAATTGGACATTCAAGTGGCAAATGTTCTTGCTCAAAAGTCAACAATTAATGGCTCCAAAAAGTTCATAGATAATTGAACTTGCATGCCAAAGTTGAAAAGCATAGGATTTTACTGCAAGAATTATCAGAAGCATACGAAGAAGAATACAACAAGTAGTCATCCAAATCTCCTCATTTAATGTTTTGTCTCTTTACATTTCGCTATAAAAGGATTAGGAATGGTAGAAAATTTTTGGGAGAAAAAGTGGAGAAAGCTTTTAGATTGTAGTAAAAGATTCAAAGAAGAATTCAATAGAATTCAATTTTCTATCTTTACATACTTTTCTTTTATAGTTATTTTACAACAGAATGTATGTATATGTATTCCCTCTCTTTTTCTTCATATGATAATGTAATATAATTGATAGTTGGTGTGGATGCAGAAGGAGCCAAAGCTATAATTGAAAAAGACGATCCCTTGGTCATTGTTGTTTTCTTTTAAAAAGATGAAGATGTTCTGTATGACCTCTCCTGTAATCGAGTGTATGTTCACCTCGATCAGAATCACAAAGTCCAGTCTATTCTAGTGGTGGGATGAGAAAAAATGTATCAAAGCTATTACCCGAAAAATAAATTAATGAGTTTATCCCTCCCAACAAATGTAGCTGAAATTATGTCTTCTATGAAACTTTTATTGCTATAAAATGAAGAAAAAATTTTAACGAAGTGATTTGGTCACACAACTGTAGACAGTAGTTTAAACAGCTTCAAGCAACGATATATTCAATCCCTAAACATGATCTTCTTTTTGTCATAGCACTAATGGTTTGTAATTTTGTTTTCTTGATAAGTCTTTGTGACAATTTTCGTTGGACATACTTAAATCATGATAATAATCTTGACTTAAAAAGGAATAACGTCCTCTTGACTGTTAAATGTCTATATATTAAATGAATATCGATCAATTCACATATATAGGGAAACAACTTATGGACATCATATGAGCACTTATTACTTTGCTATACCGATATATTTAATCTTTCTAAAAGCACAAAATATCTCCTTATTAAGAGTAAACAAAAAATCCCTTCATGGTTACATTAGGGGAAAAAATGATGTTCCATCATGATGATAAAAATTTCAGAATTTTAAAGCTTATGACTTTTATCTTGCAACGCTAACGGCAAGCAAGAGAAAAAAGAAAACGAAAAAATTTTCCATCGTAATTCTATGAAAAAGTTAAGAAGAATATTTGATATTTAACATTTCTCTAACTTTAAACTGTTTAGTTTCCATATAGAAGTGTACAAGCCAAGAAATATGTTCGCCAATCTAAATTCTAATCCTTAAAAGGCCCAACCCATCTTAATCACTATAGTGTAAAAGGTTTGGTTTCCTCCCAAGTACTGTCAGGCCATACATGCGCAAACTGAATTCTTTTTGTACGAAATGCACTCAATGGTCCACTTGGCAAGATTAAACTCTTTATGTGTTTTGGATTAGGATTCCCTCTTACAAAATTCAAGAGACAGGGGACAACAGTAAAAACGACCCTTGAGGCCTTAACGCTTGCTAAAATGCAAAAGCAATTAGATGAAATTGATGCAATTTTTTTAAAAAATAAAAATAAAAAGGATTCATAACGCTTGCTAAAGTTGCAAAAGAAATTAAAAGAAAATTCTCATATCATTTGCCTGTGAAAATTGCAATGGCAAAGGGTAGCCAAAAGGAAAAGCTAAACCTAAGCAAAACCTCGGCTTTAGCACCATGAAAGAACATATTTGGATAAGACTAGTGGCCTTTTTTCATTAATTTATAATATAATACATCAAGAAATTTATACAATATCAAACTCTAAACCATATAGAATATAAGTAATATTTATAATCATCTTAACAAGTACAAGCACTATCATATATACAAGAGATTAACTACTAATAATCTAATATTTATCTAATATGATTAAGTGATTATTTCATCTAAAAAGTTATTATAGAGACAGTAATTATATTATTTGTTATCTTTAATAATGGGAATGAATATATATTAAAACACCCTCTCAAATGTGGCATGTCATCTTGCACATGCACCTTCTTTACTAATCACGTCTTTTAACTTTCATCTGTGGTATAAATTGGTTCAAATTTTTAATATTCTTGAGTTTTAGGGGAAAAAGCTATTCAATTGGACACTAAAAGTCTTAAAACCAAATTGTGTTAATCAATTTGAATTTTCAGGTTCAAATTTTTTAATTTTTAGAACCAAATAAACTATTCAATTAAATAATTTTACATCTGCTCAAATTTTTTTTTCCAATTTTATTTTTCAATCAAAGTGATGTGCTCTCTCTTTTTTCACTTCTCTCCTAACCACGCCTTTTCGCTTTTGTGACTTTTAAATTTTTTTCATTTGGGTGAAAAAACTAATTCATTTGAATTTTTGATTTTACATTTTTTGAACTTTTAAAGCTAAAAAAACTATTAGATTAAACATTTAAAATCATTAAACTTCATTGTTTTTCAATATTTGGGTTTTAGTTTTTTTCGAGTTTTATTTTTATTTCTCTAATCTCTACTAATATAAAAAGAATGACTTGTTAGGGTTCTATTCATTCATGGTTTTATATCGATGAATGGTACCGAAAAATGGTAATATTGTAATAAATTCTAAAAAAAGGCATGATTATCAATGAAAATTTATATAATATTTGTAATAGAAAATTTGTAAATTTTATGTTAATCATGGCAAAATTATAATTTTATATTTACTCTTTTTTTTCCTTCCCTAGCAAAATGATTTTTTTTTCTTTTTTTTTTCCCCTACTTCTTTGTTAATTACGTCTTTTAACTTTTATCTACGGTAGAAATTCATTTGAATTTTTTACTATTTTAGTTTTTTGAACAAAAAAAATTGATCAGATATTAAAAGTCATAAAATTGAAATGAGGTTAAGAGAATTAGTTTGAATTTTCAAGTTTAAATTTTGAAGTTTTTATTATTAAAATTAAATAAAATATTTGATTAGATAATTTTATATCTACTCTATCTTTCCCCCTTTCTTTCTCAATCAAAATAGTTTGAATTTTCAAGTTTAAATTTTGAAGTTTTTATTATTAAAATTAAATAAAATATTTGATTAGATAATTTTATATCTACTCTATCTTTCCCCCTTTCTTTCTCAATCAAAATGATGTGCACTCTTTTTTTCATTTTTATACTAATCACACCTTTTCACTTTCAAATTTTTTTTTATTTCATGTCAAAAAAATTATTCCATTGGGTTAGAGGTGGGAATTCGGTTGGATTTTTTAAGTTCAAATATGTGCATTTTTAGATCTAAAAGCTATTAAATTAAACATTTGAAATCATAAAACTTGAGTAATTTTGGATATTGGGGTTTTAGATTTTCTAAATTCAAGTTTTAATTTTTGATTTTTGTTACTCATTAAATATATTATGCTAGGGCTTTCTCAACATCCCTGTTCATGGGATGGTCATTTGGGAAATATAGTCTTTTAGCCTGATTCGTCTTTTTCTTTCTTTCTTTCTTTTTTTTCCTTGATCCAGATATTGTTTGTTTTTTGATGCTATTCTTCCACAACTAAAAGTTTTAAAACCAAATTGTGTTAAACAATTTGAATTTTCAAATTCAAAATTTTAAATTCCTAGAACTAAAAAAACTATTCAATTACATAATTTTACACCTCCTCTTCCCCCCCCCCCCCCAAGTTTCCTTTGCAATCAAAATGATATGTTGGCTCTTTTTTCACTTCTTTGCTAACTACACTTTATCACTTTTGGACTTTTAAATTTTTGTTTTGGGTTGAAAAAACTAATTCGTCTGAATTTTTGAATTCACATTTTTGAACTTCTAGAGCTAAAATGCTATTAAATCGAAATTGTAAAATCATTGAACTTTATCACTTTTCAATATTTGGGTTTCGATTTTTTTCCTCAAGTTTTGGTTTTTGATTTTTTTGTTATTTGTTAAAAATATGTTGTGTTAATTTAGACTAAATTGAAAAATAGATAGATTTGTTAAATTATATTTTATTAATTTAGACTAAATATAGAAAAATATATGAAAAGATACACAAAATAAATATAAAAAATTTCACCTAGATTACAATTATTTAAGTTCAAATAATTATTAGATCATTGTGAAAAGCGACATACTCTCTTTCTTTTTCCTGCGTCTCTGTTAATCACATTTTTAGCTTTCATCTAAGAGTGAAAATTTTGTAAGAATTTTTAAATTTTCGAACTTCAAGAGTTAAAAAAAAAAACTATTTAGTTTTAACAAATATTTATTATATGTTATAAATTTGTATTGTAACAATATTAGGCAATACAGTCACTTGCACAGTATTATTTTACTAGTAATATAAAAAGAGGAACTTTTTAACATCTTGTTCATGGAGTGGTCGTCAAGGAAATATTGTCTTTTAGCATTGTTTTTCTTTTTCTTTCTTTCTTTTCTCTGTGTGTGTGGGGGGGGGGGGGTTGGTGGCGTTAGACATTGTTTATCTTTTGATCGGATGCCTGCAAAGTTGTAATTTCATTTATAATAACAAAAATATGATTTTACTTTTACCTTTTTTTTTCCCCTAACGAAATGATTTTCTTTCTGTCTTTCTCTTTTTCATTTCTCTAATAATCATGTCTTCTAATAATCAAATTGAAAGTTTTGGGATTAGGGGATAGCTCAAGTAGTTGAGATTATATCCTCCAATGTGAAGTCCTAGATTCAATCCCTTTTTTTTGGGGGGGGGGGGGGATTTAAACCAAAAAAAAAAAAATCATCTAGGGTAGAAATTGGTTTTAAATTTTTAGTATTCTGATTTTAGGGGAAAAAACTATTCAATCCAATATTAAAAGTCTTATAACCAAATTGTGTTAATCAATTTGAATTTTCAGGTTCAAACATTTAAGTTTTTAGAACCAAAAAGAACTATTCAATTACAAAATTTTACATCTAATCAATTTTTTTTCCAATTTTCCTTTGCAATCAAAATGAAATGCTATCTCTTTTGTCATCTATACTAACCATGCCTTTTCGTTTTTGGACTTTTAAATTTTTTCCTTTCAAGTTCAAAAGACTAATTTGTCTGAATTTTTTATTTTACTTTTGAACTTCTAGAACAAAAAGAACTATTAAATTGAACATTTAAAATCATTAAACTTTATCTCTTTTCGATATTTGGGTTTCATTTGTTTTCAAGTTTTTATTTTTCATTTTTTTATTATTTGTTAATATACTGTGCTAATGTAAACTAAATTAAAAAATAGATAGATTTGTTAAATCGTATTTTGTTAATTTAGACTAAATTTGAAATTTGATATTGTAAGTTGAACAAAAAAAATAAATATAAATATGGAAGTTAACTTGTCAATTAATATTTTAACACCAACTTAATAAAAGGTTAATAAGTGGTGAAAATTAAATATGAGGATTAGTAAGTGTCACTCCATGTAAAAGTTATGCTTATTAAATTGAACTGACCCTTACTAAAATCAAATTAGAATAATGCATTGGCTATTCAATTATGTTTCTGTATTTATTTACATAGAATTTTGTACTTATAAAAGATTGCAAATAGGTTGTTAATACACACTGAAAAAAATAGAGAAAGAAAAAAGAAAATGGCTTTCGCACTATATCGTCCTTACCCACCGTGTGTTGGTTTATGCGAAAGCGGGACTCATCAATGTTGCAATATAGGTTTCTACCCTTTTCCTCAACTCTGCTATGTGTGTGTAATTAGATAACTACTGATCATAAATCTATAATTTCTCAATTTATTTATTCATCAATATTACAAGTCTTGTTCTTAGGTTCAAAAATGAAAAATGTCATGATCTTACTATGCTCATAATCGATTATAATATAATATCTCAGATCATAATAATTGTGTCGTATGTATAGAAATATGGAGGTAGGGGTTTGTTCATGGTTTTGTTGAATGTGGATATTGTTTATTAATATTTATTAATCAACTTCTCTCCTTTTATAAAAGGATATTGTAAAAGGAGGTAGAAATAAATTGATATTGGCAAAGTATTTCATTCTTCTATATTTATGTATGTATGTGTAAGCATTACTTTTTTTCTTCATATGATAATGTAATATAATTAGGTTGTACTATTCATCAATTCCAAAACTTATAATATTTGATGGTTGAATGTAGGGTTTGAGTGGCCCAATTTAGTTGGTGTGGGTACAAAAGGAGCCAAGACTATAATTGAAAAAGAGAATTCCTCAGTTACTATTGTTTTCGTTCAAAAAGATGAATTTGTTATGGATGATCTGTGCTGCAACTGCACGTTTGTTTAACTTGATCACAACTACAAAGTCTGGACTATTCCGCGGGTGGGATGAGAAAAAAATGTACATTTATATATACATATATATAGACCAAAAAAATAAATTAATGAGTTCCCTCCCTACAAATGCAATTGAAATTATGTCTTCTATGAAACTTTTATTGCTATAAAATGAAGAAAATCGTTTAACGAAGTGACTTGGTCGCGCCCCCATAGACCCTAGTTTAAGCAACTGCAAGCAATGATATATTCAATCACCAGACATGACCTTTTTTTTGTGATAGTACTAGTATTCTACGATCTTGCTTTCCTGATGAGTCTTTGTGACAACTATCGCTAGACATAATTAAATCCCGGTGATAATCTTGACTTAAAAAGGAATAACATTCACTTGACAGTTTAATGTCTATAAATTAAATGAATATCCATCAATTCGCATATATAGGGAAATAACTTAAGGATTTGTACTTTCCTTATTTAAAATCCTCAATATACATCCATCCAAATCTCAAATTCTCAGTTTTTCTCATGTTTTTCTATTAACTTCAAATTTTACCAAAGAAAGCATTATGCTGGAGGACATTCTTATCCTTTTATCATTAAAGCAAAAAAGTAAAAGAAAAGTATAAAATAATTAAAAATAATTAATGAAGTCATTCAATAAAAATATCTACAATCAAATAGCTCATAACTAGAGTATAACCCATGTAAAGCAAAAAAGTAAAAGAAACGGATAAACCAATTAATAAAGTCATTCGATAAAAAAAAAAAAAACTGCTATTGACTCATAAACTACATCTAAATCTCATACTACTAAGAAAAAAGAGTAGTTTTAGAACTTGAACTTTACAAAATATACAATTAAGTGCTTGAATTTTAAAACCTTTAATATAAGGGTTTGAACTTATGAAAAAGTAACATTTTAAGTAACAGTGTTAATTTTTTGCTTATTTGACATTTTTTTCCTTTTCAAATATTAGTTGGCATTTTATTTTTCTTCAATAGTCTAGGTGAAATTTTCTTAAATAGCATTCTAATTCTATATGGCATATGCACACAAATTTATAATTATAAGGTATCATGTTTATGTGCACATATATAGATTTTGGACATTTTTTTTGTGAGCTTTGTGAATAAAATTTACATTTTTTCTGTCACTAAATATAAGAAAGTTTATATATAATTAAAATTGAAAAGATATAAATTAATTGCGCAATTTAAGTACTAAAAATAACAAACTTAAATAAATCACAATAAACCATAAAATAACATATTACTATTTATAATTTATAAAATGAGCATATATTTATAGGTTTAATTTTTATTTTACTATTTTCTTATTTTTTATACTTAAACTAAACAATTAATTTATATTTTTTAAAATTTAAACATATATTAACTTTTATATTAGTAGCACAAAAAATATATAGATTAACTTATATTCCCATAATGCAAAAAGAATATCCAAAATTTATATATGTGTATATATGTGAGATAGCTTATGATGTATAAGTTTGTGTGTGTGTATATGCCACATAGATTTGGAATGCCATGCAGAAATTCTAGCTAAGTTATGAAAGAAAAATAAAATGTTACCTTAGATTTGAAAAAGAAAAAAATACCACGTAAGCAAAGAATTAATACCGTTACATTTAATGGTATGTAAAATATTACTTTTTCATAAATTCAAATCCTTCTTTTAAAAGTTTTGAAGATCCAGTCATCAATTCCATATTTTATAAGTTCAAACTCTAAAATTACCATTTTTCTTAATATGAAAGGAAAAGATAAAAAGTAATTTACTTATAAAATTTGTGTGATGCTCGAGATTATGGGGAAAAAAACCAGTTTGTAACTTTTTCTCAAATACCCAACATTTTAGTACAAAATAAAAAATAAAAAAAGTAATAATTAAATTAAATTAAATAATTCCATAAATAAATAAAAAGATAGGTCAAGTGATAGAAAGGAATCGATCAGCTCATTGAGATAAGCCTGTCGTGAAGAATAGATAGATGTTGTATCATAGTCAAACACATCTAAACTCTGTAAATCCCCCACTTGTAAGAGTTTGATTGAATCACAATCTCTTTGTGACAATTTGCGACTTTTTCTCAATAACCCACCATTTTACTACAAAATAAAGAATAAAGTAAAAAATTAAATTAAATTAAATTAAATAGTTCGATAAATAAATAAAAAGATAGGTCTAACGCATTAACCCTAACTTGTTTTCCAAAAAAGGGCCTGGCTGCTTGCTTCGGTGGTTGTCTTAGGATTCATTTGGATTACTCTTTTTTAAAGTTATTTTCTTATAAAGAAAGTTTACATTTTTTTTATAAAAAGTATTTAAATGGCTTTCAAAATAAGAAAACTTTGAAAGATAAAAAATTCAGAATTTTTAGAAAGTAATAAAGAAAGGTATTTTTTAAAGGCAATTCATTTGAGCACTTATTACATTGCTATACCGACATGTTTAATCTTTTCTAAAAGCACAAAATATTTCCTTATTAAAAGTAAACAAAAAAATCCCTTCATGGTTACATTAGGGGAAAAAATGATGTTCGGTCATGAGGATAAAAATTTCAAAATTTTACGACTTATAAATTTTATCTTGCAACGCTAACGGCAAGCAAGATAAAAATAAAACGAAAAAAAATTTCCATCGTAATTCTATGAAAAAGTTAAGAATGTTTGATTTTTAACATTTCTCTAACATTTTACTGTTTAGTTTCCAAAGTCTACAAGCCCAAGAAATATGATCATCCATCTAAATTCTAATCCTAAAAAGGCCCAACCCATCTTAATCACTGTACTGGAAAAGGTTTAGTTTCCTCCCAAGAAATGTCGGCCGATGCATGCACAAACTGATATTTTTTGTACGAAATGCACTCAACGGTCCACGTAACAAGATTAAACTCTAATGTGTTTTAAGATTAGGATTCCCTCTTACAAAATTAAAACCGTTCAACAAAAATCTATAAATCGAATAGTTTCAAAACATACAAAATAATCTACTGACAAACTTTTTCTTACCCACGAGATCAAAGAGAAAAAATTAGATTCAATTTAAAGTATTTTTTTAATATATTTATATACATCTCAAATAGAAAAGTAATGCATACTATTTTGGGATGAACTAGCTTTTAAGAACATAAAAAATGAAAAACAAAAAGTAGTTTATTGTATAAGATTATTTGTGTTATACTTGAAATGAAGTAAATATAAATTTTAGATTAAAATCTATCTTTCTTATAAAATATAAATACATGTATAAAATTGAAATAGAATAATGATTTTACTACAAGAAACTAATATTTAAAAATGAAAATAAAAAATAATAGTAATAAAGTAGAATTAAATAGTCCAATAAACAAATAAAAAGAAAAAAATTGCAAAATGTTATTAAACATAAAGTATTTATTGACAAAGTTTGATGACATGGGAAAAAATAGATGAGATGAAAACTTCTTGGGAGACTCTAGCATTTACGCAAAAACTCAAAGGGGTGAATGGTATTCTCTCCCTTCTCGAGCTAAGTTAGCAATAATTCTTTTTTTGGAATCCAAATAACCAATTTGCTATATGTGATATAATAGATTTGTGCTTACAGAAGGATCTCACCTTCCCTTATAAGTGGTACAGCTTCCTCATTATTTGACCCTTATGGACCATAAATCTAATTGAATTATTTAGAAATTGCAAGTATGTCATGATTATGCAAAAGATATTGCATCACAAGATTTAGTAATTAATTGTAATATATTATAGAGAATGAGGTTAAGGAAAATATATTATAGCACTCGCATTACATTAATCTAACTTTTAATCAGAGCAACTCTACATTCAGTACGTTAACGGTATAGTTCTCAACTTCTCTGGCCTCCACTTCTCTGTTGCATAGGAATGTTGCCACTTGCGACCACCTTTTATTTTTCATCTTTTTATTTATATTGAGTTATTTAATTTTATTTGATTATTATTTTTGTATTCTTTATCATGTATTAAAATGTTAGCTTATCGAGAAAAAGCCGCAAATTCAGTTATTTCAATTTATATGCGTGTCTTTTTCTGTATACATGTATAAGAATAAATTTTAAAGTTAATCTATTTTTTCCTTCTTTAATCTTGAGTATAACACGATTTTTGTACAGTAAATTACTTTTGATCTTTTTTTTTCCTTCATATATTTGAGATTAATATTTTCATAGTTTTTTGGCTGCAGATTTTTTCTTGAATGACTTTATTAATTATTTTATATATCCATCTTTTTTTGCTTTTTTGCTTTAACAAAGAAAAAAAAGCCCTTCAATATAGTGTTTTGTTGGGCAAAATTTGATAGTATTAAGAAATACGAATAAAAGTAAAATCTGACGACCAAATTTGGAATTTGGTAAATAACGTTCACTATTCGCTATAATGGTAGATAAATGGCATTTAAATCTATAGCTGACTTTGATTTAAGGTGTAAATCACCTGAACTCCATAGCCTCCAGGTCACAGCTTTGCCACCGCTTGTAATGATCCCCCGTATCCCCAGTGCTAAGAATAAATTAATTAGAAGCTAATATAATACTTGCTTTATCTTCATTTCAAAATGAATAAAAAATCAGCAACATACTATTTAAGAAAAATTGACCACAATTCTTATTTGGACACAATTTTTTTTTTCTTTTTTTTACTTTAAGGGAGGCAAAAGGCCAATTATAACTTGCATCTAATAAGAAATAATCCCTCCACCACTCACATTAATAATGAGAAATATACTATTACACCATTAGGTCTTTGATAGATATAATATTTTTTTATGACAAAGAGAAGATGATATTTTTATTTTCATGCAAACGTCACAAAGTGCTGCTCTGCATGCAGTTAGGCAATTATTTCCCAAGATTACTTGTATGGTCATAATGATTACCACATATCAACCATTGGCGACACAACAATAGGACTCCTGACAGTGTGGTTGCCATTTTCCTCTACCCAAGTAAGTGACCCAAATGCAACAGTCCCATTGCTAGCCATGTATTGTATGCTTAACGAATAACTTTGCTTCTCATACTTATTGCCAAATACCAGTGTATCAGGAGAGACAGTGACAACCGAACCCTTTGGTGCTATCAAGGAAGCCTTATACTTTGTTGCACCATCTGCAACATTGGTGACCGTTCTTATAAATGTCTGAAATAGCATAGAATTGGTGGATCCCGTATCGTATAGAGCGATGAAGGACGGGTAATTTAGATCACTTGATGGGTTTGATGAGCAATTGTAGGTGGATGATCTTGTGATGGTCATAATTTGATTAGTAGTGAAATTCATGAAGCATAGAAGATTTACGTAGTCTTGTGGAGTGGCATCATATACAAGGCCTGGATCAAGTGCACCATTTGGATTAACTTGTCCTGCTCCCATTGCTAAAGGTGTGGCAATGTCAAAGTTTTGGCCTACGTCTTTGATGTAGTTTTGAGTATTATCATACGGGTTTGCTGTTGTCATCATTGCAGATCGAATGGCTGCTGGGCTCCATTCAGGGTGCGCACCTTTAAGAAGGGCAGCAATCCCAGAAGCATGAGGGCAAGCCATGGAAGTGCCCGAAATGATATTGAAGTCACTGGTCAAAGCAATATTTCCAATTGAAGAGGCTTGAACATTTGGATTCCAGGATGCAAAGACTAAATTCCCTGGTGCCATCACATCTGGTTTTAATACGCCTGGATAACTTGGTGCAGGACCGCTTGAAGTGTATGAAGCAACAGCCGGTGCTGGTTTTGTGCCCATGAATGTTTGTTGAAAATCAATGCTGGCATTAGGGTTAGCCACATTCTGGGCATAGTTGATAACTAGTGGTGCATCCTTCGGGCTGATCACAACACCAGGATAAGGGAAATCATTGAACTCGAATATCTCCGTATCATTTGAGATAAAGATACCAGCAGGAAAATTTACACCTGACTCTAAGAGAGCATTCATTTGGCTAAAGACTGAGCCAGTGTTGTCACATATGATTATTCCAAAAGGGGCTTTGGACAATGCTTCACTTGACTCACATGCAGATATTGATTCATTGTAGATGAGATGCATGTCTTTGACTAGTGCTCTTGCTGGGAACATTGTCCATCCTGTAACGATTTCCCCACTTCCCAAGGTCACGGTTCCAGCAAACCATCGATCCACAGTTCCTGCTGCAACAGTCAAGACCCATGGGATCCCATTGTGTAAAACTCCCAAGGTTGGCCCATCATTCCCAGCTGATGAAGAAACAAGGACACCCTTCTCCATGGCACCGAAAGAAGCTATTGCAATGGGGTCTTCATACAAAGGGACATTGTTGAAACCCATAGATATTGATATTACATCAACTCCATCAGCAACAGCCTGGTCCATACCAGCAAGAACATCAGAGGCATAGCGTCCTTCGTCCCAAATGACCTTGTACATAGCTACATGAGCACGTGGTGCCATTCCTCTAGCTGTTCCAGAGGCATAACCAAAATATGAAGCACCGCCGACGTAATTTCCAGCTGCCGTAGAGGAAGTGTGGGTGCCATGCCCCTCGGTGTCCCTTCCAGAATTCATGCTTATTGTTATGTTCGGATTTGCAGCTATGAGCCCCTTGTTGAAATATCGAACACCAATAAGTTTTGAGTTGCATAGTGAGGAGTTAAAGTCTTGTCCTTCCTCGCATGTTCCTTTCCACCTGCTTGGAATTGGAGACATCCCATCATCTTTAAAGCTTAAACTTTCTGGCCACACGCCGGTGTCGATGACACCAACGATGATACCATCTCCATATTTAGAAGCTGGCCATAGTCCTGATGCGGGATTGAGAGAAAGGAATTCAAATGTATGAGTAGTGTCGAGAGTCACAGTTCTATCTCTATAAGCTGAGACATATCCTGGCGATCCCTTAAGAGTTTCTAGTTCTTTGATAGACAAAACAGCACTAAAACCATCAAATGCATTCTCGTAAGTGTATAAGAGCCTTGATGGGTTATTATCATCTGATGACGCATCATTGACGGCTTTTATAGAATCAATGGTGGAGGAGTACCAATGATTGTGGCTAGCAAAACTATTGGGCATAGCTGATCTGTCCATGTGGACAATGTAAGTTAACCTTTCTGCTGAGGCTACCAAAAAAAGAGAAGCTAGAAGAAAGTGTCCAAACAAGAAGAGAAGAGTAACTGGTTTAGTCAACTCCATTTTCTCCAAAGAACTTTACTACACAATTCACTTTTTCATGGTTCTGAGTAGCATATTTATACGTAGCAATGTTCTGCATGCTAGCTTGTGGGCAACTTCGCATATTGATAACGACAATGGCAGCTCTTGTCTGCAATTGAAGTTGGAAAGAATATTTTATAGGCCTGCAGGAACGGTTTTATGATTTTCTGTCTTAACCTTTTGTTTCTGTAGCTTTCCCAAGTCTCCAACGGCAAGCTGCAGCGAAACAACCTTTATGTCTTTGGCCTACGACATTTCTCCTAACAAAGTGCAAGAAGGATTTAACTACATTGTACAATATGATGTTACCTAGGAAAAAGATGCTGGCAGATGCCACAGAATAGATTTGTTTACGAAGAATTTATTTGTTAAATGGCAGAAATTCATGCTTTATAATTGTAGAGTCCGTCATGGTTGGATTCATAGGTCAAGTCTTCAGCATTACGGCCAAATTTTTCTGTCATATAGCACCTATAGATTTTCGTGTAGGATTTTGGAAGCCGAAATGCTAATCAACATTCAGAGCCAAGTACTGTTCCTCTCTCTCTCTCTTTTTCCCTCTAAATTAACTGAGAATAATAACTAATGAATAAGCTATTTAATTTTCTTCCCCATTCAATTTTCAAAGTCATGAACCCATTAAAATTGTGAAGTTTTGTTTGTGACAACTGCGGATTAACTACTAAGGATCGGGAAATCAGTATTGAGTTCATAAGCATATTTTCCTAATTGATCAGTATTAGGCTCTTCTCAGTTGACTCTTTTCCATATAAATTAAATGCCTTTCAGGTTTGTCTATGCAAATCATATTCAACTTTAATTTGAAACAATGGCAAAGTTTAAGTACCTGTTCATAGATGATTTGATTCTTTTATATCAACCTAAAATTCTTAGCATAAAAAATCTTGATGAGTTTAAGAGAAAGGGTGCATTTTGGTCCAATAGCCTTTGAGGCTCTAGAGTCTAGCCCCTCGTGGGATCAGTTTGAGGCTGCCATATGTACTTTCTACAGTTGGTATTCTTCTGTTCTATTCAACCTAAAACTTTTCAATAAATAGTTGTTTCAACATTGTAAACTTCAAACATCATAAAAAAGTTTTATAATATTCCTCATATCAATTAGGTTTAAGATAAATTCTCATAATTCTTAATATAAGGTATTGGATTTGTACTCCTAGTCCGATCTTATTTATCATTGTTTTGTCTATATACATTCCCATTCTCTCTCAGTCAAAATTCACCATAATTATATTTTCAATATTGGTTTTTGCTCAAGTATAGATCATTATATTATTAAAGAAGTTACACTTGTAAGACGACACACCACACTTGAGGGGGTGTTCTAATACATATTCATCCCCATTATTAACGTTAACAAATAATATAATTACTCTCTCTATAATAACTTGTTAGATAAAATAATCACTTAATCAAAATGGTAACAGTATAACCCCGATCACGATAAATCTCACCTACAGATGAAGGATGCGTTAAAAGATAGTAAATAGCTTGAACTAGGATTTTATTATAGCCATGAGAGGTAGTGCTAGAAGTTTCTTTAAGGGTATTCCTTTTTTATTTTTTCCCCCTACAAGTAGTGTATATAGTGGATCAAAAAATTGAAAGAAAAAGGATAGAACCAATGATAAAGTCTCATGTTTATAATGTTCACTAAAAGAAGAAAAGAATCGAGTGGGTTCTAAGGTTATTATCATAAACTCTAAAATGTTGTTTAGATTCAGAGAGGAAATAATTATCATAACACAAAAAGTAAGAACAGAATCATAAAGAAGGGGGGGGGGGGGAAATTAAAAGTTGTTTTTAGAAACGGAAACCAAACGGGTCCTGTTTTCATATTAAGAAAAAAATATAAATGTTTAGTTATGAGTTGTGCTTCTATAGATATGGCTGAAATGGAGGGATAGCTGATATCATACACACCCCTTTTTAATTTAGTTTTAAGGGTTAAATTGCTGGTATACTTGTAATTAGAGTTAAATTTAAATAAATCCCTAATATTAATACCTTTTTCCATTTTAGTCCCTATTGTTGCAAATAATTCATACAAGTCCTCAATGTTTACTTGTTATATTCAAATTAGTCCCTACAGTTAGAGTTAAATTCAAATAAGTCTCTAATGTTTACATATTTTTAGTTTTAATCCTTATTATTGTTTTAAATAATTCATACAAGTCCCCAATGTTTAATTATTATGGTCAGATTAGTCCTTACAATTAGAATGGACATTAGTTTTGACGAAAATGTCCCGAATGACCTCAAACATAAAAGCAATTGACAATCTTATGCTTTACACTATAAAACGAAATCCGATTATCTATTTTTTTAAGCAAGAATTTCGAGCCAAAAGAAAAAAAAAGCAGCAAAAATTTAACATTTTGGATGATAGTTATTGTATTCTTTGCATATTTGGATTTATTGTGAACTTTTATAAGACACATTAGACATCTGATTGAAATTTTTTAATGAAAATTAGGAACTTTTATTGTCTAAAAATTATTCCATAATGAAATTCGCAGTACAAAAGTTCAAGGTATTATAATCAACTAAAAATAAAAAGAAAAGAAAAGAAAAAAGAATGACAACTTGAGCTTAGGGACTAATTTGATTGGTTTTTGAAAACATTGGGGACTAATGGTTTGTTTGGATTGACTTTTTTCAAAAGCGTTTTTTTTAACAGTTTTTGAAAAATAGTTCTTTTTTAGAAACTGAAAATTCTAGTTTCTAAAAAAAGCTGTATTTGAGCTTTTTTCAGAGTTTCAGCTTTTTTGGAAGCCAAATCAAATAGTTATTGCAAATTTAATGTAACTTTTTTAGAAAAACAAGTGTTTTTTCCTAAAAAAAAGCCAATCCAAACAGGCCCTAATTTGCATCAATTTAAACAACTAGGACTAACTTGAAAAATTATGTCAACTTTGGAGACTATGCGTGTGATTTCCTCTTTTACAAATTTATTCAAATTAGTTCTAATCTTTTTATTCATTTTTTCTTAAAACAGTGACTAACTTAAATAAGTTTGTAAAACACTACGAACTAATATGAATTCTTTCAAATAATGGGGATTAGTTTGACTAATTTTGTGAAACATTGGGAATAATATAAAAATTTTTAAAATACTTTTTTTCCATTTAAAATACTTTTGAATATAACGTCTTGTTTGATAAAATTTGATTAATTGGACTTGGGAGAATATGGATAAAACTAAAACTTCATGCAAGAGTTTGGAATTTAAGCTAAAACACACCGAGGAAAGCATTTACCCTAAAGTGATATGTTTAAGGCCAAAGGTTGCCTGAAGGTTTTCAACAATATAATAATATTATATTAGATGAGCTGCTCAGAAACTTTCAATTTTCAATTAGTTACTTTTTTTGTAGTGAAATACATGGTTTATTAAACACTTTTTCAGAACTATTTCTAAAAATTATTGATTTCTCATCACGTTCTTCATCGGAACCTCTAATCTCCACAAGAATCCTACCTATCCAATTGCCAACGAATCTAAGATAATCTTTTGTAGCCGAATAAAAGAAAAGAGACAAAATCACTCGGCGATTCTTCATTATCATCTTTCTCAAGATACTGCAGCTAGTGATCAAACTTACTTTTACCGGTTCGGACATATTGCTCCACAACTTTGACTTAATACGTCATATATATCATCTTATCTACTCAGAATGCTTAGTGAGATAGCCACAACAGAACTAATGTCAGCATCAGATCATTAAAGCATTTCTATTATTGAGAAGATCATTTAATCCAATCAGTGACTACACTTTGCAAAATTTCCGAAACAAGTGAAGCCTAGTAACAAGAAGATGATGTGCCAAAACACTATCCGAAGAAACTTCCAACCGGACCGCTCTTGAGTTTTTAACTTGGGCAGTGCTAGACCAAAAAGTTACCCAACAGTACCATTTGACCAGTACTTGAATGCATAAATCAAGCTAAATTTCTTTCCAATTTCCAGATATACATTATCAGGAAAAGAAGTCATAAACTGTAAGTGCGCCAATACTTTGACAATAACCGGATCTAAGGGATTGCATAGTTACTCACAGTTGTTTAAACTATTGAGTCCAAGTTTTGTTTTTTCTTTTTTTGGGTGATTTAGGGCTCATTTTAAATTGATTTTTTTTAAAAAAAGTGGTTTTTTGTATAATTTTTTAAAAAAAGTTGATTAATTTAGTCGAATAAGATCTATGGGAGTACCTATCTAAATCTGAAGAAAATTCATGAGGAATTTTTCATGTATCCGCAACTTAAACTATTTTTCTAGCTCAATATTGCTATCAGGAAAACAAATTTTGAGAAAGACAATGACGTTCCTATCACAAATTTGTTTAGGCTGCTCAAAACCATGATATATATAATCATCCAAAGGCTGCACTAGCAGAAAACTTTGCATGCCCCTGTACCTCAATGACTACAGGGACAAATTTTAAAACAATAGTTGAAGTTCATCAGAGCATCTCTTAGAAATTACATTAACAATACTTAGTTTCTTACAAATATGCTTTATGACATCTTCACTGAAACTGATATCAACCACAATAAAACATATCAAATAAAAATGTCAACGAAGAAGACAACAGAAAAAGGCAGAGGCAAAGGATCATATAGATTAGCATAACAGAAGTAGCAAGCACTCAAGCAGTCAAGTCAAACCTGTAGCTATCTGTAAAATCAATGTCCTTGTATTCCAGATCAAAACTTGCTTCCTCAAGCAGAAACCCAATGCTTATAACTATTTAGTCTACAGGAACTAAAGCCTGGCAAGTCAACCCGCGTGCTAGTCCCACAACTTATATAATTAGTGTGAGAAAACACATATAAATACTTTGATCAACAGAGGAACAAATAAAACCATGGGCATCAGTTGACATGCCGGATTACAGCACTGAGAAGGCATGTATCCTACATTACAAACAGAGTAATGAAACTTCAAAAATTATGACTTGGGAAATAAATCCACAAACCAGTAACTAATGCTTACCCGAAGTTCAGTAACAAAAGCTATTATTGCTCCATCCCAAAGCTGAAGCTTCCACATCCACATTCTTCAGAATAACTTCCTGAACTAAGGGTAACAGTCACAGTGAGCCTAGAGAGCATTATGGGCAGAGACAATGTGCATCTCATAAACTACCTTGTCAACTTAATTTCATTAGCAGGAGAAAATAGGGGGAAACAAAAGAACGCCAAGGATCTATTTAGTTACTTGTGTCAGTCCATTTTGGAGATTCTCTTTGGGAGAGATAAGGTTGTACTATACCAGAAGAGTAATGTTTATGAATAATAAAAGGTGATTATACAAAAGAACCACCAATCATACCTTAATTTGTCGTCCTTAGCGGTGTGATTCTTGGGAAGAGCATGAGATTCTTCAGCCAAGCAAATGCACCATTTCCACATGAAACAGAATCGCTAGAATCACTTCAAGTATGTATGGCGATGCTCCACAGCAACAACAGAAACAATTAGAAATTTGTGTTCATATGCTATAATTTGAAGCGGTGAAGTAACTTCAGATTGATCATAGTCATCCTATTACTACATCCATAAAAGGATAGATAGCAAAACTTAAAACTGAAATACTAGATTGAAACACAGAATGATGATGATATGCCACCAATTTCAATCTACAATTCGGAAGGAATGGGAATGCTTTTTCTGTGATCATATTGGAAGTTATTGTATGAGGGAGTAGATAGCTGTTCTCATGTATTCAGGAGTAAATGCAAGGTTTCTGCTGTAACTTTTTCTGTCTCTACTGTTCTTCATTAATCCAAAGCATGACAATCTGGGATTTGCATTCTGCAAATTAAGAACAATGTAATGAGTGGCAAAGATTCAAAGCATGGACACGTCATACAGCATGAAAGTCAATGTTGATGGAAAAATAAATAAATAAATGACAAACTGATAAAGAAACTTCGGAAAATATCAAATGACAAACTGATAAAGAAACTTCAGGCTTACATCATATGCAATCATAACAGATTTCAGAGGAATTTCTTTTCTGTTAGCCATAATCAAGCTGTTAAAAGACCCATATTACCTTCTTATTTTCTATTTTCTCAAAATGCTGCAACTTTTAAGTATGGTAGTACAAATGAAAATCAGAAAAGTTTAGCATACTCGTCATCACTGACAAATAAAACCATCAAACATAGAACAGAATAAATTTCAGAAAACATAAGCCGTGAAACTGAAAAGAAGAGAATGAAACTGCGGGACCTTACATGCAAGATGTAGAAAACTGGGAATCTGTACCCGACATGGTTGATCGTCTAGGCGGAAGGAACATGGAACTGATTGATCAAGCAAAGTCAGCTCTGACCTTTGACATTTTGATCAAACTTTTTGCTACAACAAAGCTATCAAGGTGTAACACATTGTTAAAGGGCTACATTCTGTATACGTTAAACTCAGAGCTTCATCAATTTGAATCATCCCAAAACCGCATACTTTGAACTTGAGATCTCGTTTAAGTGTAAAATTTTGTGCTGCAAAGATAGTCTTTCACACTGTAAACAAACGAACATTTGAACCACATAGTACCAAAATTAATCCCATCCCATGCCATAACCCACACAACAAGAAATAGCCAAAGAATGACAAATTACTATATCAGTTCATTCTCTTGGATTGCCTCTTCACGGTCGATCTCATAAATTCAAGAAACTCTTTCAAGCCTCACAGACATGTATGCTTATTCGAAATGAATCACACATTTATATCAGTTACCAAACCAAATTTCTATAATACAACATAAACTGTATAAGGTGTATAAGGTAGTTACTTTGAGATCATAAATAGCGATTTCAGATAGCATTAAGATAAGTTACATACGGCCATAACAAAAGGAAGTTTATTATATTAAGGTGTCTAGGATTGGATGCAACACACGGACCTATATGTCCAAATTACAGCATTAGTTTTTTCCTGCTATATATGCAGATGATACTACTACAATTGGACTCCGGACACTACGAGTCCCATTATATTCCAGCCAAACTAACGAACCATGCGTAACAGTCTTCAGAACACCACATTGTATGGCCAAGGAGTAGTTTTTTGTTTCATACTCCCTGTGGAAGGACAATTTCTGTGGCGTGACTTTAACTGTGCAATCTTCTGGTGGCACAATATTTGCAAAGTACAGAGCTGTGCCATCACCGACGTTGGTGACAGTCCTTTGATAGGTCCGAAGGAATGTGGATTTGTTAACTCGCACTGCCATGAATGAGGGATAGTTGAGATCACTTGTTGGTGTCGAACAATCATATCGATGTGATCTAGTGATCATCAACAACTGCGGCTTCGTATAATTAAAGCTGCATAAAAAATTCACATAGTCGTTTGGCGTTATGTCATACACTAGGCCTGGATCAAGGGCACGATTAGGATCAATTAACCCTGCCCCTACATCTAGGGGCGAAGCAACTTCCAAATGTCGACCATTGTCCCGAATGGGGCTGCCCGTATTATCCAGATGGTTTGCTGTAGTTACCATGGCGGAGGCTAGAACTGCAGGACTCCAATTCGGCCGTGCACGTTTTAATAGTGCAGCCACACCAGCAGCGTGAGGGCATGCCATTGAAGTGCCGGTCAGGAGGTTATAATCACTCGACAGAATCATATTACCACCGTAACCAATGCTAGCTCCGTACTTATGCGGTGGATAAGCAGCCAATATCAGTGTACCTGGGGCAAGCACATCGGGTTTTAGAAGTCCAGGATTGTACGTGGATGGCCCTCTTGAGGAATATGATGCAACTACTGGGGCAGGTTTTGTCCCGGTTGTGGTTTCTTGGAACCTGATACTTGCAACAGGTTCGTGGCCCTTTTCCGCATAGCTGATGACCACCGAAGCATGCTTTTCGCTTATCACCACAGCAGGCCATTGAAATCTATTATCCTCGAACAGTAAAGAGCCGTCAACAATGAATATTGCCCCAGCAACGTTTGCGCGAGCAACAGCGTCCATTTGGTTGCTCAGTGATTCTTTGGTTCCTTGACATACGACGATGGCGTATGAATACATTGGCAGATTCTCGAGGTTATCACAGGAAGCAGAGGTTTTGTTGTAATGCAGTGGAACATTTTCCAACAGCACACTTGCTGGAAACAGACTCCACCCAACTATAGTTGCGCCATTGCCAAGAATTAGAGTTGCAGCAAAGGAACGGTCAACGCTTCCAGCGCCTACAGTCAAGGTCCATGGAATGGCATTGCTTAAACTCCCATAATATGGACCAGAATTTCCAGCGGCAGTAGCAACGAACACCCCTTTCTCCATGGCTGCAAAAGTAGCTATGGCAAGAGGATTTTCATGAAATGTAATGTCACCAAGACCAAGAGATAACGAGAGCACGTCTACTCCATCTGCAATAGCTTGATCAATTCCTGCCATAAGATCACAAGAGTGGACTTGAAGGTCTTCAGATGCAACATTGTATACAGCCAGCCATGCACGTGGTGCCACCCCTTTTGCTTTGCCCTTAGCATAGCCGAAAAAGTCGATGTCGTCGACGAAATTGCCGGCAGCAGTAGACGATGTATGGGTGCCATGACCAAAGGAGTCCCTAGGCGAGTTGATGAGTCTGTTATTTGCTCCTGGATTCTTGGCCTTTGCTCCCTTGTTAAAAAACCTGGCTCCGATCAGTTTATTGTTGCACAATGAAGAATTGAATTCTTCACCAGCCTCACACATCCCTTTCCATTTTGTGGGTGCTGGAGTCATTCCGTGGTCATGAAAGCTTGGACTCTCGGGCCAAACTCCAGTATCAACGACCCCAACAATGACTTTCTGGCCGAAATTTGAAACTGGCCATAAACCGGTGGAATTGTTGAGTCCCAGGAACTCCATGGTGTGTGTGGTGAGAAGTTTGATGACTTTATCCTCATAGGCAGCAAGGAAGCCGGGGAAAGTCTTGAGCTTTTGAAGCTCATGTGGTGAGAGGACAACACTGAAACCATGAATCACATGGTTATAAGTGTATAACAGTTTTGGACTAGGAGCAAAAGCATCAATATCCAACTTCAATGAACCGGTCAGAGAGGAGTACCAGTTATGAGGGGTGGTAAAAGGCAACGGCATTTGGGAGTTATCCATGTAGACTATGTATGTTGCTACATGGACGTTGGAGGATGAGGCTGGAAGTATGAAAAAGAGAAGCAAAATGAGTACCAAGTTTGAAACCTTAAGCATTTTCATGTTCAAGATAGCATGCAAGCAACTGACTGGCACTGCGTATAGGCGAAGTGACTGACTTTGTGTATAGGCGAAGTGACTGACTCTGTGTATAGGCTAAGTGACTCACTTTGAGAATTGATGATGAATAGCAAACTGATCACAAGCTGAGCATTTTTATAGGCCAGATCGGGTGCATCGCAGCTAGACTCCCTCTTCTCTTCTAAGATGGAATTTTTCATTATTGGGTTCGGCATAAAAATCTTATTAGGGGTCCTCTGCCCTCTAGCCCAATAAAAATATGATTAATGAAACACGGTGAATTTAGCTCTTTGTGGGAATTGGGGCATAGGTTTGGCAGTCCTGACTTGAACTTGGTATACTCTGTTTTGGAGTGCCTATCTTGTAATTCTTTTTTTTGGATACAATTGATCAATAAAAGCTACTTACTTAACATATATATATATATATATATATATATATATATATGATTGATGAATAAAGCTACTTTGTGTATTTTTTCAGTTAAGCTTGAATTTGCCTACTACTCTTCCAGCACCTCCAGAAAGAGCCCTTTCCTGCTTTAGCTGGTCCCCTAGTGCAATAAACAAATTAAATAATAGTGAAGATGTATTTATTTAGTTAAGCTATTAATTTGTATTTGGCCCCCTAGTCCAATAAACAAATGATAGTTATTTTTATATATACTTGAATGAGTTTGTCATTTTTATGACAAAATAGTTATTTTGTTCACTTAGGCTCGTTAATAGGCATATCCTTTTTCAGAATGTGGGGGTGGGATGCCAATTATAGTTGCCTGCAATATAAAGAAGGTAAAGTAATACTTTGCAACAAAAAAAGAAAAGAAGGTTAAATAATTGCATGATGGTACGTGAATGGTGAACGGTGTAAAGGTCCACGAAGTTGTGTGAAGCAATGAAACAGAACAGAGGGAATTTGGGGAAAAAGAGCCGAGGCAGCTCAATTTCTTTGATTGGATTCAAGGGGAAATGAGTTGACAATAGGCTGTTTCGAGGTAGCCACCCCCCACAAGAAAAGATAAACACCAAGATGGTATGTTGATTCCAGTGCCATATCCCCTATCAAGATGGTATGTTGGTGGACCTCCATCAGAAACACACTGCATATATTCCCCCCCATAAAAAGCCCCCCATGTATTAAAAAAAAAAAGAAACAGGTAAACACCAACATGAAACCATACCTTATCCTATTAAATGGAGTTGATTTATTGGAATGAACTAACTAAAGGCAAATTACAAGAACTAAACAATGAATATTTAAAAGAAAACTCAAAACAAAACGACTAAGGAATTGAATTGGATTATCAAAAATCTTCACCTGCTCCCTTTGCCACACCACTTAAGACATTAGTGGTATTAACAGTAATGTAGCCTTGTGTTCTCACCACAATCAACAAACAAACGAATACGTAAACCATTGTTACAATATTCCATGTGCCATTCTGCACATATTCTTTACACCAATCAAAACAAACTGAAATAACCATTAAATATACCGAACAAAGCATACCATTGGCTTACACACACACACACATGCACACACACATATATGTATACAAGTGTCAACATTTATAAGGTTACTGTATCATATGCATATAGTGAAAGAGAAAAATACAAAGCTTTCCCGAAAACGGGTAGAAGCTTACAGACCTATCTAATATTAGCTCTAGTTGTGCAAAAACAGGCTTTATCAGAACTAACTCTTAAAAAGTTTTAAAGTAGTGTCCAGTCTCAGATGCACTCTAGCGCACAACCTAACATGCTCTTGGACTTTGCTACTACATGTCTATATGTAAAGCGATTCTTAGCACCTTTGTCATGCTTCTTTGCATCCTCTAGCACCGGAGAAGCTAGTTAGTCAAATGCCGTCCAACTTGTGACCAGGAAGTAGTGAAAACTGTCATGTTAGACACTTCAACATCGCAAAAAACAAAAATCCTTAGATGAAAGATGAACCTAATAGTGTCGTTGTAATCAATAAACTCCTTCCACTGCCTTCCAATGCTAACCTGAAACAAGAGTCCTCATTTAAGATGGGAAAACTTCCATGATTTTCTGATAACAAGAGCACAAGAGACTGAATGCTGACTCAGGAGTTCCAAGTTCTGGTAATGCTCATTGTTCTTCATATAATGAAAATAAGCTTCCGTAATACCACAGAAGAAAACCGAAATGATCATCTCACCTCCTCCAAATGACTAAAAGCTTACAGCCTTAACCATGATTCAACCAAATTAAACTTGAAACAAAAACAATTTCAACTCCTGTATCCCATAAATAGTTTGAAGTTATATTAGTTCGAATAGCACATACTTTGTCTCCTAATGAATTTTATTAAGTAGTAAATTGAATTTCATGAACGAACCACTGAATGCATACATAGAAAACTTCTTAGTGATCGGAAACTACAAAATTTTAGACCGTCACAGCAAATAATAGAGCACATGGCTTTGAAATACTAAGAAAATTCAACAAATTAAGGAATTTAATCGCTAAATGCTTACTGTCGAATCAAATACATGCTCAAGTTAAATATAGATACATAACCATACATGCACAAGTGATGTAATGATCTGTCAAATCATGAATTCAAACACAAAAAACAATCCAAACAAACCCTAAAGCCACTCAGCAGTAGCTAGAAGTCATAAATTCAAAATTAATCTAATAGGGAAAAAAGAAAAAAAGAAAACAATGCAGCGTCACCATCGATAGTTTTTTTCTTTTGTCTAAAGCATAGCACATTTTCATTAGAACACGAGCAAGTACATCCGTTAGCCCGTTATCCCACTCCTTCAACTGGAAAATCACAACGCAAAATTTTTTCTAGGTTTTCAGGAGGGCTATGTTAAAGATCCATTCAAACAAGCTTTTGCAACAAAGTCTGCAGTAACATTACATTTTCTATTAACAAAAAAAAAAAAAAAAAACGACAGCATATGCTTTCCTCTTTTGATTAGGTCAACAATCATTCTGGCCTATGGTTCAATTCTTCCAGTTCCTGCATGTCCCGAGTTCCCGTGAATCTCCTTCAAAGCATCAACCGCAATGATAGAGTCTGATTCCACCTGTAACTGTTTACATTTGTTAAGAGCTGCCCAGTTACACGCCATCCACATTGCTCCGCACTCAACTTCTTCAAATGATCAGCACTTATCCTTTGCTGCAATTCCATCAATCATTTGACCTTTTTCATCTCTACAAATCACAGCAAGGCCTGCATCCCAGTTTGAAACATTAAATGCTGCATCACAATTCAATTTAATACAGTTATGATCAGGTGGAATCCATTTATCAAGACAGAACTGCTTTTCTTTTTTCTGTTTATTTTTTACTATGCTTTGAGGAATTACAGAGACTTGCAACGGCTCCTGACATGCGTCTATAGCAATTTTTGCAACTGTACAAGCCTGCAGTTCCACCCCTTCAAATCTGAATTTGTTCTGAGCCAGCCAAATTTGCCAACAAAAATTTGCCATCCAAGATTCAGCTTCATTCTTCTTATAGCCTTGCGTATGGCACCTTTCAATAATTACAACACACCAATCCTCAAACCTCAACACCCTTTGATTCTCCACCCTGATTTGAAAAGGAGGAAGGAACCAAATCTTCTGACTCCATTCACATTTCAAGAAAGGATGCTTAATATCCTCCTCCTCTTTTCTACAACTCCGGCACAAGGAAGACTCACTGCACTTCCTTCGAAAGAGATGCAGTTTTGTTGGGGTAGCATTTTTAAAAACCCTCCACCAAAAGTTTTGAATTTCTGGTAAGGTGTTCACACTCCAAACCATTATCCAAATCCTTCTATCTCCTCCCCTAGAAGAGGAAGGCAGATTTTGAAACGCTATGTTATCATCTTTTTTCTTAGCTGCTTGATACCCACACTTAAATGTAAATTGGCCATCCTTAGTGAATGGCCATAAAATCCAATCCTTCTCCTCCATATTGCCAACCTGGATTCTGCTAATTTCATCCCAATTCTCCCTAGGGATGAATTCTTTAATCACCTCCCATTTCCATCCATCATTTGCAACCTTCAGTAGTGGACAACCTTCAGGCTTAATTAAGCGATTAGACTTAGGTAGCCACTAATCCTCTCAAATTTTAATATCTTGACCATTTCCAACTCTCCACTGGATAAGTTCTTTCCCGAAATTAAGCTCTTCCAACTCCAGGAGGCACAAGTTCCTGCCTTTGCTTCAAGGAATGAAACATGAGGGTGGAAAATTCCTTTAAGAACACGACTCACCAAGGAATCCGGGTTATTTAAAATTCTCCACGCTTGCCCAGCTAGGAGAGCTTGGTTCATCGACACAAATTTCCTAAACCCCATTCCGCCTTCATGCTTAGGCCTCGTGATCTCACTCCATTTCGTCCAACAGATTCTTTTCTTCCCTTTTGTTCCCCGCCAAAATTGAGATGTGATAACCATCCAACCTTTTACAAAAAGTTTTGGAAATTGAAACACTGCCATTGCATAATTTGGGATGGATTAAACCACCGATTTAGGGCCTGTTTGGATTGGCTTTTTTTCAAGAAAAAGTATTTTTTTCCTGAAAAATTTACATTAAATTTGCAACAACTATTTGATTTGGCTTAAAAAAAAATTAAAACTTTGAAAAAAAGGTCAAATACAGCTTTTTTTAGAAGCCAGAATTTTCAACTTCTAAAAAAAAATTATTTTTCAAAAGCTGTTAAAAAAAACGTTTTTGAAAAAAGCCAATCCAAACGAACCCTTAGTCAATACCTCCTTCCCGGCATCCGTCAGGAGCTTTTGTTTCCACCCTCAACTTTAGTTTTAATTCTCTCTTCCACCCATTGAAGAGCTCTCATTTTTTATTTACCCCAAACAGTTGTAATACCTAGATATTTCCCCATTGATTCCCTCTCCCCTACACGTAAAATATATCTATGATGGAGTTCCCCCACTTCAGGAAACCGTTGATTTATTGAGATTAACTGACTGTCCTAAAGCAAAAACATAAAGATAAATCGCCTCCTGGAGTGCTCTTGCTTCTTTTTGTCACAATTGATGAAGAATAAGGAATCACCAGAGAAAAGTGAGTAAGCACAGGACAATTCCTAGTTAATTTGACTACTTTCATTTTGGCTTTTTCAACCAAGCTATCAATGATAGATGACAACCCTCCTGTAACAAAAGCAAAGAGAAAGGGGGATAGAAGGTCTCCATGTCTAAGACTCCTTTCCGGGACAAAAAAAGGCAGGTGTTCTCCATTAAGCACCACAGTATAAAAAACTGTTCTTACACACTGCATGATCCATCCCACAAATTTATATGAAACCCAATCTTTAAAAGCAAAGCTTCAAGAAAATCCTATTGAACCTGATCATATGCTTTATTCATGTCTAATTTGACAGCTAAATAGTGATTGTTTGATTTCCTTTTCTTGCTAAGAAAGAAGGCAACCTGTTGTGCAATAGTGATGTTATTTTGAAATCTTCGTCCATTAATAAATGCACTTTATGAAGTTAGTGCAACTAATCGGTCTAAATTGAGAAGTAACTTCCGGATAAGGGACTTTACGTACCAAAGAAATTAAAGCCTTGTCAATGTCCCTGTTTAGCACCCCATTTTCGAAGAACTCAGAGATGAAAGCACAAATATCATCTTTCACCAAATCCCAAAATCTGTGGTAAAACATCTCCAGAAAACCATCAGGTGCCAGCGCTTTATCCCCCAAGACTCCACACTGCCCCCGATCTCTTCCTCTGTTGGGATTTTAATAGGCTCCTCATTGATTTCTCTACTTATTTTCTGTTGAATCAGGCTCGACATAGGCTGAAAATTTCTAGGCCCTACTGACCCATATCAATTCTTAAAATGCTCAAGCACAATTAGTTCTAACTTCCCCAGTCTCCCAAGTCCATTTCACCACCAGGTTTCTTAAGTGCTAAAATTTTGTTCCAATACCTTCTTTGTAAAGTTGCATTGTGAAAAAATGCAGTGTTTTTGGTCCCCCATCGCAACCATTATTTCTCTTCCCTTTCCCACAACTTGTCCATTTCTTTCTGCGTAACATTTATCTCCTCTTTAACCTCTTCAGTAATTTTCCCCTCCTGAAGTTTTGAAATTTCTTTCATCAAAGCTTTTATTTCCTTCTGACTATTTTTTAATTTATTTTTACTCCAATTTTCAAGTTTGTTACTGCAGTTAACAGTTTTCGAGCACAGTTTTTTGCGCATCACCCCCAACCCTTTGCCTCCATGCATTGGAGACTATAGACTCACATTCAACATCATCAAGCCAAGAACCTTGGAATTTAAATTTTCGTTTAGCAGGAAAGTACTCAGTTTCAGGATGAAGAAGAAGAGGAGAATGAACTGAGCCGATACAAGGCAGGACTTCCACCCATGCATTTGGAAACATACTTCTCCACTTATCGTTGCATACTGCTCGATCCAGCCTCTCTTTGGTATTCTGATCATGTGCACGTCGATTTGACCATGTAAAAAAATCCTCCTTTTGCTCCCAAGTACATGAGGACTGAGGTCATTCCCGTCCAGGAAGTGACAAAAAAAAGTATACATGCAGCTTCTCCTTTTTTTTCCTCGTACCTTCTTTTCACTTTGTAGTGCAATATCATTGAAGTCACCAATGGGGCAATGATCATCCATGCTTCATCCATGCTTTCACAATAGGTCACTATTGTTTGCTTATTTTTCTAAATTAATCCCTATTTTCCCATATTCCACACCTGTGACTGCAGAGTCGTCGCTCTGAAGCAAGTTTGAGTAAAGCAAGTTTGAAAATGTTGACTTAACATATACATATACATACATATATATATATATATGTATGTATATATATATCCCGCTCTTTATTTTCTTCCAATATTCCACACCTATGACTGAGGTGTTGCGAGTGCAGGAGCAAAGATTTAATTCATATCCGCTAGAACCACAGCTGCAACAGATTGCAATTAAAAGTAAAATTTCCATTTGCAAATGCGACTGCAGGGTCAAGGGAACAGATTATTCCTCTTGAAAGATTAAGATGAAGATTTACGTTCAAGCAAATGATTATAAAGTGTGAAAATTTATTGTAAATTGTCTCAAATTCCTAAACTGTAGATAACGAGAAGAAATCTAAACTCAAATCGGAATACGATGCTAATAACGTTAAACTTAAGAGGCAAATGCAAAAGCTGTAGGCTAATACCTACATATTAAAAAAAAAAAAAAAAGGAAAGAAAGAAAGAGAGAAAAGAAAACAAGTAGTAAAACTTGCATACACAGCCCACGTGTTTCTGTTCCATGAGAAATCTGGTCTATGTGTCTTGCAACTTAATTAAATATTAGGCCTAAGGTGTAATAAAGGAAATTTTAACTTTAAAGCAAATAAGGGCCAAACTGAACTTATATCGTGTAACTGCAGCATCGTGTACCCGCAGGCATTGTGTTCCTTCAGGCGTGTGTGAAACACGCGCTTATATATATATATAAAAAGAAAAAAACGAAACATCTCTTTCTATGTCTTTCTCCCATTATTCTTTTATGTAACTTCTCTCTTTGTGTCTCTTGCTTTTCTCCAATGAAGTATAGCACGACAGCCACGATTTCAAGACGCCACGACTCCACGATGCCACGATCTATTAGCATTGCATTTTGACTCACGGATTTTTTTATATGTTTTTGCTATGTTTTTTTAAAGGCAGACGCACGGATTTTTTTGTGGATTTTTTTTGTTGATTTTTTCTCCATTTTTAGTTCATCGTTGCATGTAATTTTTGTGCATTTTTTGTTTGTGTTTTGCATCTAATTTTTTTTTTAGTCTCTTTTTTGTGTAATTTTTTCTCTGTTTTAGGGTAAGCACAGGATTTTTGGTAAAGTAATGGCGGAGAGTAACAAAGATAGAGAAATTGTTCAAGGGAAAAATATTCCTCCAATAGCGGAGATGTATTGTGTTGATTCTTCGAGTGATGAAGATGACAAAGTGAACAAGGAGACAACGTGTGTATTTATTTTTGCTATATTGAATATATTTGTTTAGTTGAGTTTACTGTTGTTGTTTAATATGCTTGTTCAATTTGGTTGTTCTCTAGTTATGAAGCATTGTTTGCTGCTTATTGAGTTCCCTTATTTAGTTTTTTTACTTGATTCCTTTGCATTTGAACTTTTTTTTATGTTTAATTTTGAAAGACTTATGATAGTATCTGATTTAAGTATAAGAATATTATTGAGGAAGTTGACCTCATGTTGTGATGCTTTCTTTATATTATTTTTGTTGATTGAATATTAGGTCAATTTGTATAACAATTTTGGGGTTATACATCAAAGTTTGACCTAACTCGAAAATCAGTGGTTCCAGTATTGTATTGCTTGTTTATTATTTTTAAGTGGTCTTAAAGAATATCATATTGAAAATTGGTCATATGTCCTCATCAAACTCCTTAGAGTTATGAAGAGGATAGGTCTTCCCTATAGCATTACATTTTCAGTCTTCAGAAGTTAAATTAGACAAACACGTCATTCTTATCTCAATGTAAGAAAACATTAGGACCTGAAGCAATATATAGTTGAAGCCTATTGGTGACTATCATGATCTGGAATCTAACCAGTGTAAAAGGTTTACAAATAATAATATAAACTGAAAAAGTTTCTTCTGTGCTTGATAGGTTAAATAACCTGTTGACTAGAAGCACTAAGGATAATAGTATGTTGTAGCCTATATGTCCATCAGTAAACATTGGATGGTTGACTCAAGCAATTCCTATACCACTTGCACTCTTGCTTTCTACCAAAAAGTACTTTCATTAAGTTGATCAAAAACCTTTCTTCACCTTCTATATTGATGTCTTATTTCAGAAAAAGGAAGAATTTTGATTTTCCTATATGTGTAATCTGTCTATGGAGCAAATGAAATGAAATGAATTAAAATTACAAACAATGTTTAACTACTAACTCTTGTAAGTATTTTCACTTCTGTACAACAATTTGCCCACATATTCTTAGTAGCTTAGTATTGTAAACAACTGGAACATGTGTTTTTTTTGTTTGTTCAATTGATTAGTATTGTTTGTTCAGTGATTTTGTTATGTTTGTTCAGTGAATTAGTATTACTTGTTCAGTGGCTTAGTTATCAATTAGTAGTTAATTTTTCAATGGCTTAGTAATGTTTGTTCAGTTGATAAGTATTGTTTGTTCAGTGGTTTAGTTATGTTTGTTCAGTGGATTGGTATTGTTTGTTTAGTGGCTTCGTTATCAATTAGTAGTTAATTATTTAGTGGCTTAGTTATATTTGTTCAGTTGATTAGTATTGTTTGTTCAATGGCATAGTTACATTTGTTCAATAGATTAGTATTGTTTTTTCACTATGTTGAATAATGTAATGTAATGTTATCAGTATATAGGTGTAATATATACTTTTTGTTTACTTGTTAGTTTTTATTTTCAGGAAAAGAAACTTTCCAAAGAAAAGGTTTGATAGAAAGGTGCGTGTATCAAGGAAGGGTAATGACAGCAATAAGGATAACAAGGAAAAAGATAAGGAGAAAGATGATGAAGACAATGGTAAGGGGAAAATAATATAGAGAAGGGTAAGGACAAGGATGATGAAGATGATGGCAAGGAGAAAAATGATATAGAGAAGGATAATGAAGATAGTGGGAAGGAGAAATGATATAGATAAGGATGATGAAGATAATGGAAAGGAGAAAAAAAATTTAGATAAGGAGAATAATGCAGGGAAGTGTGATAAGGTGGTAGAGTCTGAAAAAAAGAAGAAAAAGACAAAGAAAGGTGGTTAAAAAACAAGAAGGACATGCCTGCTCTTCTTTTCCTGATATAAACATTGAGTGACCCCTTCCCAAATAGTGATCCAATATGGATCCTTTGCCATTTTCAAGCATTTACTCCCCATCCTTTGGACCAAGCCACAAGTAAAGAAGAGACGTCCCTTGTCTTCAATGTCGCTATCACAAAAAATACACTTAAGATTAACTAAGATACGCCACAAAGATTGAACAGCTTCAACGTAATAATTAGATATCTTAAATGGAGCTTGAAATGTAAAAGATGACATATATTCAAAAAGAACTTGATATGATCTTCAATATTTTCGAGTTATTTCTTTAAATTTCAATGGTTCTCTAATCTCAATTTGTTTTTGTCATTTCTGGGTGCCCAAGTTATGTTTTCCAACAATGAATCAGGGTGCGAATCGAAACAAAAGTTACTTTCTCATTATTATTTTGAGAAACTCTTCGTAATTATTTTCAGGAAGTTACGAGGCTGTTCTAAAAAAAATAATTTCTAAAATTTTATAGAATTCTTGTAAATTCCAACTGATTACTTACGAAAGCACCAATTTAAGACGTGACATTTATCCGAAAATCTAACATTTGGGAGCTCAAGCTTTACCTAAATTTTAGGCTAACTAAATTGTGAAATTTGTAACCCCCAGGATATTTTCCTCACTAAAATCGGTAATAAAAATATAATATAATTTTTTCCCTTGTTTAATAACGAAGAGCAAAGTCCCTGGTTGAAATCAACGGTACCATTGTTTACCTTTTCTATTGTTTGTACGACTTTCTCTTTGATATATGTAGTAGTACATATACACATGCAAAGCTTAGGTTCATAATTTTTTGCCACAATCATCTAGAAGTAGCTATAAAAGCAATGGTCGAGTTCAAACTATTTTCGTATTAATAAAGAAAATCTTTAATATAAATGTCATTGCAATTCCTATGTGTGTAAAACAAAATAGAAGAAGGGTATCTAAAAAAAAAAAATATATATATATATACTAATTAAATCCAATTCTACATATAAATGTTCCAACCGCAATTTGAATCTAGAAATCACAAAATTGACATATTAATAATGTTTTCCAATTCAACAGGGGGAAATAAATGATTTTAGAAACATGTAAAAATGACTACGTAAAATATGTAATTTAGGTAAGGAATCCCCAATTAATTAACCTGCCTGCTTGTTTATTTGTAAAAGATCATATTACTAACATACATTTTTGCTTGTAAAATCAGATCCAATATAAAGGATTACCATAATGTACAACTATTAATAAGGAAATCTAGTTTGATTGGTAACTTACATGTGTATTTATGAAAATCTGATTAATAACAAACCTTTTTTGTCAATGAAATCAGATTGCCATAAAAGGATTACTATAACATACCATTATATTTATAGAATCAGATCACGGTAACGTACATTTGTTAAAATCAGATTTGCATAATGCATTGGCTTTTCAGTTATGCATCCATACTTACTTACATAGAATTCAATATAAATAATTGCAATAGGTGGTTGATGACATACTGAGAAAAAGAAAATGGCTTTCCCAGGATTGCCCCCTTACGGACCTTACCCACCGTGTGCTGGTTATTGCGAAACTCGCAAATGTTGCAGCAGAGGTTAGTACCCTTTTCCTCAACTCCAGTGTGTGGATGTGTAATTAGATAACTACACATAAAGCTACCGTTTCTTAATTTTTTATTCATGAATATTGTAAGTGTTGTGCTTAAGTTTGAAAATGAAAAATGCCATGGCCTTACTAAGTTCAAAATCTATCACAATATAATATCTTTATTGGACCATACTAATTGTATCGTATATATAGAAATATGGGGCCACGGGTTTGGTCATGGTTATAGTCAATAACTCCTCTCCACAGTGAAGGATGTCACAGAAGGAGGTAGAAATAAACTGATATTGGCAAAGTATTACATTCAGTTATATATATACGGGTTGTACCATTCATCAACCCCAAAACTCATGAATATTTGATGGTTGAATGCAGGGTTTAAGTACGAGTGGCCTAATTTAGTTGGTGCAGATCCAGAACGAGCCAAGGCTACAATCGAAAAGGACAATCCCTTGGTTACTGTTGTTTTTGTTCAAAAAGGTCAACCTTTTTGGACTGATTTTTGTTGCAACCGCGTGTATGTTCATCTTGATCAGAACCACAAAGTCGCGTCTGTTCCGTTGGTGGGATGAAAAAAATGTAGCACTAAAGCTTTATCTGATTAGAAAAATATAAATTCATGAGTTTATCTCTCCCAACACAGATTTAGCTGAACTTATGTCTTCTATGAAACTTTTATTGTTATGAAATGAAGAAAAGCTTTGATAATATGCAGTTTAAATATTACATGTTGTCGATTTACCAAAAAAGATGTGCATATATATATATATATATATAATGCAGTTTTTTTGGGTCAAGAAAAGAAAATTAGTTGTTTTTATATAAACTAAAACGCGTTTAATTTAAGAATTGGAAATACTTTTTTCTCCATTCTATGCATAACTTTTGAAAGAAAAAAAAATTCTAAAACTTCGTGTCCCTAAACTGCAATCTTGGCTCTGCCACTGGACTATTTGGTATACAGCATAGAAGAAAGGAAAACAATATTCCGGTTCATGGTTGCCATTAATTAAATGACAAAAGCTTGGATGAGTTTCCAGTGACCTAACGTTCTTATGTTTTCTTTTCCTAATTATCTAAACTTCTCACAATGTATTAATATGATCGTTGCAGAAAGAAAACAGTTTTATATCGGATGTTCAAAACCATCATCAGGGGAAAACGTGAAAAAGTCGAGTTTGACTTTAGGGGCCTTGGAATACAAGTTTCGAAAGGGAGACGTAGAGAGCAGAAGAGTGAAGACAATTTCAGTGGAATGCGAGATATCAAATCACCCAAAGATCAATAAAGAACATCAGAATTTTTTTTTTTTTTGGCTACGCATGAACTTACATTAATCACAAAAATTTACAACCCACGCCACATTTACACACAAAAAGGTTAGCCCGTAAAAATAATATCTAGGTTCTACAGATGACAAACTATTTGTAAAGAGAACTATCTTTGAATTTACAAATTTTACAAATTTTACGCTATATCTCAAAAATAATTGCGTCGACAACCATTGCTCCATCCGATCTGTATATTGACAAATTCTTGTGTGATGTTCCATCCAAATATGAAAAATAATCACTTCTAGTAAGCAAAGTTTTATAGTAAATGCTTGGAGGGGCTTGCCTGCTGTTCTTTTGCTGATATAAACATTGAGTGACCCCCTCCCAGCTAGTGATCCAATATGGATCCTTTGCCCTTTTCATGCATTTACTCCCGATCCCTTGGACCAAGCCACGAGTAAAGAAGAGATGTCCCTTGTCTTCAATGTCGCTACGCAAAAAATACAATTAAGCTTAACTAAGATACGCCATGAAGATTGAACAACTTCAACTTAATAATTAAATATTTTAAATTGGAGCCTGAAATGTTAAAGATGATATATATTCAAGAAGAACTTGATATGATCTTAAATATTTTTGAGTTATTCATTTAAATTTCAATGGTTCTCCAATCTCAATCTGTTTTGCCATTTCTGGACGTCCAAATTATGTTTTCCAACAATGAATCAACGTGCATGACAAGTTCAAAATAAGTCTTTAATTCATAATTAATTGTGCCCAATTCTCGAATTGGATGTTCCTTAATTAGTGTTTTTGATGTATTTTTGCATGTTTATGCTTGGGAAAAAGAGGTAGACGCATTATATATGGATTCAAGAGATTTTTGGACATATTTATAGCTGATAAAATTGATTCTGCCAACTTGAAAAATGCCATACAATTTCTACGCGGGATTGATCAAGTTTTGACCAAAACTGGGGATACTTTTGCAGCACTTTTGGAAAAGAATTACATTGAAAACTTGTCATATTTTGAAAAGGAAGGAGATTAATTCCAAAAGACTTTATTAAGGACTTTTACCTTTTTATTTTCCTTAGCTTTAAAGATTTTCGTTATTCGAGAAGGACTCTAGTTAGAAACTTTTCCTATATGTTTTCTTACGTATAATTCATAAGGGGAGAGCTAGACTTTTACTCAGAATATATCTAATAGGCTTTTATTTCTCTGAGGCGCCATCATCATGGAGATGGAGTTCTAAATTCCTTTCTAGCTAAGGGTTAATCAAAATTTCGGTTCTTCAATTCCGTAAGATCTAATTGTTTTATTCCTGTTATGCTATTTTGATATTTACGTGTTTACTATTTCAAGAATTAATATTGTTCTGTGATTATTTAATTAGGGCCCGGTTATTCAATTGCATGACAATAGGTAGCCAACTAGATTAATTTAATTAATATAAGAATAGTGGTAATCAGGTTTCCGGTATAATTACGCAATCTAAATGATCAATTACCGCGAGAGTGTTGACTTTTAGAATCAAGTCTTTCTAGATTTTATTGCTGTTGTTAGATAGACTCTGCGGGCATCTCTGGAGGTTAGAACGTCTAATAGATAAGGCGATAAGGGACAAATCGTAGGGGATTTAAACCGTTATCAGCACTGTAAAGAAAGATGAGGTTATTATGACGTGCCAATAACTATAACTGATTTATCAAAATAGTCGGAAGTATATTTGCATCTAGGATTGGATTTGTTGACTGAAACTGCGGTTATACCATAGGCTAGATTTAACTCTCATTGATTTCCTGTTTTTCCAGTTTTACGTGAATTTAGCATTGCATGCTTTAGTCGTTTTTATTTTTATTTACGTTTTTTTAATATTTTGCCCAACTGAGGGCCCACGCACAACGGACCAGTGTGCTGGATAGTTTTGTTTATTTTACTTTTTTTGTATTAAAACTCCCCTTCTTTAATTGTGATTCATTTGATTAATCTACTTGGCGTAATTAACATAAGATAATCTCCCAGTCCCTGTGGACTCGACCCTTTTCTCGCCACATACTATATTTAAATTTGCAAGGTAATAATTGATATTTTATTTTTGGTGGTTTCGACGCCCATCAGTGTGAATCGAAACAAAAGTTACTTTCTCATTATTATTTTGAGAAACTCTTCGTAATTATTTTCAGGAAGTTACGAGGCTGTTCTTAAAAAAAATAATTTCTAAAATTTTATAGAATTCTTGTAAATTCCAACTGATTACTTACGAAAGCACCAATTTAAGACGTGACATTTATCCGAAAATCTAACATTTGCGAGCTAAAGCTTTACCTAAATTTTAGGCTAACTAAATTGTGAAATTTGTAACCCCCAGGATATTGTCCTCACTAAAATCGGTAATAAAAATATAATATAATTTTTTCCCTTGTTTAATAACGAAGAGCAAAGTCCCTGGTTGAAATCAACGGTACCATTGTTTACCTTTTCTATTGTTTGTACGACTTTCTCTTTGATATATGTAGTAGTACATATACACATGCAAAGCTTAGGTTCATAATTTTTTGCCACAATCATCTAGAAGTAGCTATAAAAGCAATGGTCGAGTTCAAACTATTTTCGTATTAATAAAGAAAATCTTTAATATAAATGTCATTGCAATTCCTATGTGTGTAAAACAAAATAGAAGAAGGGTATCTAAAAAAAAAATATATATATATATATACTAATTAAATCCAATTCTACATATAAATGTTCCAACCGCAATTTGAATCTAGAAATCACAAAATTGACATATTAATAATGTTTTCCAATTCAACAGGGGGAAATAAATGATTTTAGAAACATGTAAAAATGACTACGTAAAATATGTAATTTAGGTAAGGAATCCCCAATTAATTAACCTGCCTGCTTGTTTATTTGTAAAAGATCATATTACTAACATACATTTTTGCTTGTAAAATCAGATCCAATATAAAGGATTACCATAATGTACAACTATTAATAAGGAAATCTAGTTTGATTGGTAACTTACATGTGTATTTATGAAAATCTGATTAATAACAAACCTTTTTTGTCAATGAAATCAGATTGCCATAAAAGGATTACTATAACATACCATTATATTTATAGAATCAGATCACGGTAACGTACATTTGTTAAAATCAGATTTGCATAATGCATTGGCTTTTCAGTTATGCATCCATACTTACTTACATAGAATTCAATATAAATAATTGCAATAGGTGGTTGATGACATACTGAGAAAAAGAAAATGGCTTTCCCAGGATTGCCCCCTTACGGACCTTACCCACCGTGTGCTGGTTATTGCGAAACTCGCAAATGTTGCAGCAGAGGTTAGTACCCTTTTCCTCAACTCCAGTGTGTGGATGTGTAATTAGATAACTACACATAAAGCTACCGTTTCTTAATTTTTTATTCATGAATATTGTAAGTGTTGTGCTTAAGTTTGAAAATGAAAAATGCCATGGCCTTACTAAGTTCAAAATCTATCACAATATAATATCTTTATTGGACCATACTAATTGTATCGTATATATAGAAATATGGGGCCACGGGTTTGGTCATGGTTATAGTCAATAACTCCTCTCCACAGTGAAGGATGTCACAGAAGGAGGTAGAAATAAACTGATATTGGCAAAGTATTACATTCAGTTATATATATACGGGTTGTACCATTCATCAACCCCAAAACTCATGAATATTTGATGGTTGAATGCAGGGTTTAAGTACGAGTGGCCTAATTTAGTTGGTGCAGATCCAGAACGAGCCAAGGCTACAATCGAAAAGGACAATCCCTTGGTTACTGTTGTTTTTGTTCAAAAAGGTCAACCTTTTTGGACTGATTTTTGTTGCAACCGCGTGTATGTTCATCTTGATCAGAACCACAAAGTCGCGTCTGTTCCGTTGGTGGGATGAAAAAAATGTAGCACTAAAGCTTTATCTGATTAGAAAAATATAAATTCATGAGTTTATCTCTCCCAACACAGATTTAGCTGAACTTATGTCTTCTATGAAACTTTTATTGTTATGAAATGAAGAAAAGCTTTGATAAAGCTAGTGAGCTTTGTGAATTATGTTTACCATTATATCCATGCACAACCTAACATTTTTTTTTGTGGGCGCTGGGCAAGGGATCAATTTTCATTCCACCAAAGCAACTTTACAAGAGAAAATAAAAAAAGCAGACTACAACACAGCCCCTAACTTCCAAACTCTAGACGGAAAATTATTTTCAAGAGTGTTTTCGTCCTTACAATTAATCTTTACCATATCTCTAACATCAGCAAAACTATGTGGAAGTGCCCTTCTGTATCGGGTTGGTCTGCAAAAATTCTATTGTTCCTTTCTCTCCATAATACTACCACACGGCAGCCAATAATCCCAAAGCCAAAAACGTATTCAATACATCTTAGCAGAGGGCTCTCTGTATTTCAATATCTTGCGCCGGGACCATGAAGCGTTGGATCTGTTAACCCAATATCCAAATAAAAAACTTGGATCAGAATACACATACCCAACATGTATTAGTAATGCAACCTAATTAATATCTGCAATTCTCTTAATTCCCAATCTCTCCATGCGCGGCCAAATGTCTTAACCCCTACTTCACATATCAAAATTGTGATCAAAGTCGTCTACATTGCTTCCGAAAAGATAACATCGGTCAACGGGGTAGCATGATATATTGTTACCACTCGCAGCGACAGATTACTAAAATATTTTTCAAAAAAAAAAAAAAACCCCGGATCCAAAAGTTTAAATAACTAAGAACAAAGATATAATCAATCCCTAAACTTGATTTGGTCACACACCTGTAGTTTATGATCTTATATTCTTGATCGTACTCGTAATTTATGATCTTATTTCCTGATAAGTCTTCGTAAGAATGATCGACCGTGGGACATAATTAAATTATGGGGAAAGTCTTGACTTAAGAGGAATAACAATATTCGACTGATTGTTTCACGTCTATAAATTGAATGACTCTCCATCAATTTGCATAGGGAAAATAACTTATTATCCTACTTTCCTTTTTAAAATCTTGAATGTACATTCATTTGAGTCTCAAATTTTACCAAACAAAGCATTATGTTGAAGGCATTTTTATTTTTTTTATTAGTAAAGCGAAAAAGTGAAGAAAAAAGGATAAATTAATTAATAAAGTCCAATGAAAAAAAAATCTACAATCAAACATAAAATGTATAAATCTACAATCGAACAGAAAATTGCATTTAATCTCTTAACGATAGGGGTGTCTATATATATATAAGACTCGAATTCAAAAGTTTAAACAACTGCAAGCAATGATATATTCATTCCCTAAACATGATTTGGTGAATCTTGACTCGTAGTTTATGATCATGTTTTCTTGAAAAGTCATTATGACAATTGTCATTGTATATAATTAAATTACGGTGAATCTTGACTTAAGACGAATAATATTCACTTGACGGTTTAATGTTTATAAATTAAATGACTGGCCATCAATTGGCATAGGGACATCACTTATGATTTCTAATTTCCATTTTAAAATCCTGAACATACATCGATCCATTCAAATCTCAAATAGGAGTGGTACCTGAAGGCGGCCGCTAAACCCGCCACAGACCATCATATTTTTCATACTGTTAATAATATTATAGTCATTCCTACGAGGGTGTTCAATTTGACTTTTTTTTTGTCAAACCTATTTAAAGTCTAATTTAAATTAATAAAAGTGTTTGTTTTAATTAAAAACATACTATTTTTAAGTGGCCTTAAGTAGAAAATAAAAAACTTCCTAATCCCAATTTTTACTTTTTATGGTTTTAAACATTTTGAAAAAAAATGAGTTTGACCAAATCATTTACTATCTTATCCTTTCCCTTTTATTTTTATTACTAAATATTTTTACTCATTTATCTTAGGCTTACCTTTTTAAATTCTATTTTAATATTCTTAATAGTTATTTTAACTATATAACTTGCTTTTCAATTCACTTTAATCAAACATGCAAATACTTATTTTTATAACTACAACTTTTTCAATTATAATGTTATATAATACTATGAAAATACACTAAAAATTAATTCTAAATATAAGATTTCATGCAATGGACAGGTAAATAACTAATGATAATAAAATTAAATAATTCAATAAATAAATAAAAAGATAAAAATAGAAGGTGGTCGCAACATACTTACGCAACAAATTTGGACTAGAAGCTAGATACGCTACCAATATCATTCTACGCTTCATTGAATATTGACTTTCGTATGTTTGAGAATGGTTAGAATTTAGAAGCATGGCACATATTATTATGTTCACACATCACTCGTTTTCAATTTTTTGGGAAAAAAATTGGTTTTATATTGATTATTTCAAATAATTTTAAGGCCCCAAGCTATTTTTGGAGAAATTTTTCTCTAATTGAATACGTCTATTTTGCTTGCACTGAGCCACAAAGACAGCGATTGGGTAGAAATTACCCGTTTGCCATTTGGATTAATAATGTGCTTGGAATGATCTTATTTTAAAATATTTATTCTGTTGATGAGGATAAACCTTATAAGATGAGGGATGAAAACTCAAAACATAAGACATATCATCTATCTATATTGTAGTATAAAGTAGATCCCGATGCATACCATGCTGTCATGTTACTAATTACTGCCACCTATTTACTATTTAACAATGTTAAAAAAAAGACATAATTGTCCTTTTAAAAAAAAATTCTATAGATGTCTATAAGAGAATAATTAGAGAAGAAGAAGAAGTATTTTCTTATTATACTTTTGATGCATTTAAATATACAATAGGGATAACAATAAATTTAAAAATTCAGTGACCTATTTACAACCAACGAGTCTAAGATTACGTCTTATCAACAGACTTCAAATTCAAAAGACTTTGAGAAGATATCATCTTATCATGCCCCTGTAAGAAGGTAGAACAATCTGTGACACCTATCTTGGATCTTAAAAGCTGGAATCTAGACATGTTCAGTGATTTTGTCAATACATCTGCCAATTGATTAGCAGTAGAGATGTGGGCAACAAGCAGCTCACCATTGATGATTGTTTCCCTGACAAAATGATAATCCAATGCAATGTATTTCATTCTAGAGTGAAACACCGGATTTGCACAAAGAAATGTTGCTCCAATATTATCACATAGCAAGCGAGGCATTCGTGAGTTGCGAACACGTAAATCACATAACAAATTGTTTAACAAGCAAATTTCAGCAGTCGTTGATGATACAACCCGGTATTCTGCCTCTGTAGACGAGCGAGCTACTGTTTTCTGCTTTCGGGAGCTCCATGAAACTGGGTTATTGCCTAAGAAGGTGACATAAGCCGAAGTCGATGTATAGTCATCTTTGTTGCCTGCCTAGTCTGCATCCGAATAAGCTGTCAAAGATAGATCAGTTGATTTGCTAAGAAACAAACCATAGTAAATAGTGTGTTTAAGATAGCGCAATAAATGCTTGGCAGCTGTCCAACGAGGAAGACATGGGCAGTGCATGAACTGAACAAGCTTGTTAACTGTATGTGCAATATTTAGTCGTGTAAGGGACAAGTATTGCAAAGCTCCAATAAGACTCCTGTAACTTTTCGTATCAGTGTGCAAATCTCCATCATTGAGAGTGAGTTTGGATGAAGTGCTCGCTGGTGTGATTGATTCCTTTGCACCATTCATGTGAAACTTTTCAAGAAGATCAATAATGTATTTGTGTTGCACAAGGAATAGCCCGGACGAACACCTAATAGCTTCAAGACCAAGAAAATATGATAATTCCCCAAGATCCTTGATAGAGAATTTTCTAGCAAGTGCATCAATAACTTGTTGATTGAAGCATGAGGAATTGACAGTAATAAGAATATCATCCACATAGACCAAGACATAAGCGATGATGTCGCTATTGCAATAAACAAACAAGCTAGAATCTGATTTTGAAATAATAAACCCAAGAGATAAAATGATACTTTTTAGCTCCATAAACCACGATTGAGGCGACTGTTTAAGCCCATAAAGAGATTTTATTAACCTGCAAACATGATTAGGCTTGGTCGAATCAGAAAAACCAGGGGGTTGAGACATAAAGACTTCTTCGGTGAGATGGCCATGTAAAAAAGCATTGTTGACATCCAACTGATTAACCTGCCAATCACGAGAGACAGTAATTGTTAGTACAGCCCGTATAGTGGATGGTCTCACAACGGGACTAAATGTTTCATTGTAGTCTAAGCCTGGACGTTGATGAAAGCCTTTCGTGACCAGTCGTGCTTTGTAACGCTCTACACTACCATCAGGACGTCTTTTGACACGAAATACCCACTTGCAACCTATAACATTTTGATGAGGTTGCTTGGGAACTAATTCTCATGTTTCATTTTTTGCTAGTGCTATGTACTCATTCTTCATGGCCTTTAACTAGTGTACATGTTACATTGCTTGCTTAGCTGTTCGAGGTTCAATGGAAGAAGGAAGTGGATGAAGTGTAGCACTGAGGTTAAAAAATTGTTTTGGACAAAAGACATTATTTTTGGACCTGGTTTGCATATGATGAAGATTTTGTGTTGGTGCAGCTGGTGAAGACTAAACAGAAGCTGATTGCTGCAAAATGGGGTCCTGCGTCGAAGACTGAACAGAAGCTGATTGCTGTAGAATGAGGTCTTGCGTCAGGAGAAAAGTAGACAGAGAAGGAAGATTAGATATAGTTGGAGTATTATTAGAAGTCTGATCATGATGTGAAGATAAGAAAGAGCTGACAGAAGCTGATTGCTGCAGCATGCAGTCCACGTTGATTGAACCTGAGTGGACCTAATGATGCAAATCAGTAGAAGCAAGAGAATTAACAGAGTTCCTAACATCAGAAATAGAGTTTGTCTTGGGGAGATATGTGACCAAAGGATCGGAATTAATAGATGGAGAATCGGAGGAGAAGCACATGTTTGGGACAGAACACTTGTCGACATCGCAAAGATTAGGTGTAGGACCTGTTTTGAAGATATCAGAGTATGGAAAATTTGTCTCAACAAACCGAACATGCCTTGAATAATAATATTTGTGATGTTGAAAATCATAACATATATAGGCATTGTGAATTAGTAAGTAACCAAGAAAAACACATGGCATTGATCGAGGTTGAAGCTTGTGATTATTATATGGCCTAGTCCATGGGTAACAAAGACAACTGAAAACTCGTAGTTTGTCATAGTTTGATGCCTTGTTGAAAATTTTGTTAAATGGAGTAGCACTATTAATGATTAAAGTTGGAGTTCTATTGATTAAATATGTAGCAGTTTCAAACGCAAAACTCCAAAATGGTAGAGGTAATGATGCACGGTAGAGCAGAGAAAGACCACATTCAACAATTTGTCGATGTCGTCTTTCTGCAAGCGCAACATGTTGTGGAGTATATGGTGGTGAAATTAAGTGTTGAATTCCTTTTTGTGCCAAAAAAGATTTGAGACTTTTGTATTCCGTGCCAACATCGAAATAAATTGTGCCGATTGAAGTGCGAAACACATTATGGATTATTGTTACAAATTGCACAAATATTGAACACACATTAGTTTTTAAAGCCATGGAAAAAAGCCACATATATTTCGTGAAATGATCAACAAAGAGAACATAATAAGAATATCCATTAATAGATCGAAGAAGAGCAGGGCCCCAAACATCAATAAACACTAACTCAAAGGGACTAGTTGAAGTAAGACTAGAAAGACCAAATGGCAGTTTGTGAGATTTATTCATTTGATAGGACTCACAATTTGGCATATGAGAATTGGAAAAAGAAATGGAACTCCTAGATAATAGTTGACGCAAAGCTTTAAGATTATGATGTCCCATTCGATCATGCCAAGTACGCAGAGACACCTCATTAGAAGTTGGAGGAAAAAAGAAGTTGTGGGCTACACCATCAGGACACCACTCATAGACATTGTTCTTACTCCGTCCCTGAGCGAGAAGTGCCCCCGTGTTGAGATCCTTGACACAAAAACTAGAAGGTGAGAACTCAATAGAAGCATTATTAGATCTACAAAATTGATTAACAGAAAGAAGATTTCGCTGCATAGAGGGAACACACAAAACATTGGCCAAGGTAAAAAGTTGAGGAGATAAGGAAGATGAAATTGCAGAGGTACCAGTATGAGTAATGTCCAAACCTAAACCATCCCTAAGAACAACATTGTCCACACCAGTATAAGGATGACTTAAGGTGAGATTGTTGAGATCACTAGTAATGTGATGTGAAGCACCTGAATCAATAAACCATGTTGGATTTGTTTTTGCAGCATTAGCAGTAGGTGTAGAGTCAGAAAACATCCGTTTAGCAGTGTAGCATTCACAGACTGAGTGACCCTTACTGTCACAAAATTGGCAGACCATAAAAGGTCAAACATTTGATGAAGAAGCATCATTTTTGCGCTGTGGTTGAGTGAAGCTATGCTTGGTTGAATTTAGGCGTGAGTCTTTGCGACGCCCCATACCTTGACTAGTATTTGAATAGCGAGCAGCATTAATAGTAATAGATGGTGGTGCACCAAGAAGACCAGATGCACGCATATCCTTGCGACGCAAAAATGAGTCATATTCGATCAGCTTCTCACACAACTCATCAAAGCTAATGATGTTGTCACGAGCCCGAATCGCCGCAGCCAATTCTTTGAAAGCAGGGCCAAGACCATTTAAGGTATGAGTAATTAAGTATTGTGCTGGAGCAAGAGCACCAACAAGAGATAACTCATCAGCAAGATCACAAACCCTGGCCAAGTACTCAGTTATTGGTTGAGTACCACGAGACAGCAAGGTTAATTGTTCTGTGAGTCCCATAATACGAGAGGAAGACGGACTGGCATATGCTTTGGCAAGTTGTGACCATGCATCGGCAGCAGAGGAGGAAGATCGAACAAGGGGAACAACAGCTGCACTTAAAGAGCCAATAATTCCTAAAAGAAGAAGCTTGTCTTGATGCATCCAATGATAATATTCTGGATTGGATTTGTTAATACCACCATCACCTTTGAGAGTAGGAGAAGGACATGGATTGGTGCCATTAATGTAACCTTTAAGACCAAACCCATAGAGAAGAGCATCGAATTGCGTCTTCCATGAGTAGTAGTTAGAGGAGATAAGTTTGAGTGGTAATTGATTGGCCACGTTGATTGCTATAAGAGGAGAAGAGGAGGTATTCTCATCAGAAGTGTTGGTAGTGTTCAAAGCAGATGTTTGGGACACGCTTGAGCTGGCCATGATAAAGAAAAATGATAATGATAAGAAACAGGAAGCGTGTGAAAAGATCAATTAACTCGTTAAAGCTGAAGACCTGAATGATACCATATAAGAGAATAATTAGAGAAGAAAAAGAAGTATTTTCTTATTATACTTCTGATGCTTTTAAATATACAATAGTGATAACAATAAATTTAAAAATACAGTGACCTATTTACAACCAACGAGTCTAAGATTACGTTTTATCAACAGACTCCAAATTCAAAGATTTTGAGAAGGTATCATCTTATCAATGTCCTTCCTTTTATGGAATCTTCCTTTTCATATTATTTGACTTTTAGACTTAATTCCTCCGTAATTACAGAATTTTAACTCTTTCGATTTTCAAAGTTGTAAATATGTATAGACATCATAAGTCTATTGCCTAAATTATGTAATCAACTAAATTATTTAGTCGTTGTTCAATTCGATTTCTTTACTTTTCATGCACTCAAAAATCTTTCTTTTTTCTTCTTCATATATTATTTACACGTACAAAGAGTTTGGCTTTGTTTACTTTAGATGCTTATAAGCACTTAGAAAAAAAACACTCTCTCACATGCTTTTTACTATTTAGGTGTTTATAAGAACCAAATAAGCAAAGCCAAACACCCTTTTAATCACTAGCTTAAAATCATAGTTAAATCATTATTGTAGTATCATATTCAAGCTCATACATTCGAATCTCAGGCATGGCAGCGCATAATCGATTCCTTTTTGTTTTAAATATTCACAATTTGATCTATTTCATTTTTATCACCACAATTTCTCCGTAAGTCTAGATTGTGATATCTTGAAAATTTCAAAATTATGCATATGTAAGGTAATCACATGTATGTTGCCAATTTTTGTCAAATATATTTCTATTTACACACAAATTGTCATCGGAATCATTACTGAAGGGGGATTTCCCTTATATTAAACCCTTTTGTATATATGTGTTCGTATTGTTTTGCCACCATATTTCACTAATCTTTTATTATTTCTGTTACTTTTGCCTCGGTATATAGCGTTTTGGGAGAAGAGGTACGGAAAAGTTTATTAATTATTCTACTATTTCGCACATCTGTTTAAATGTTAGTTGCTTATCTGTAGTTTGGGCTGTGTTTATTCATCTCTGTTATAGTATCTTTATCTCGGTTTCTATTCTTTATTCATGTTTTTGTTATTTATTTAAGCTTCCCTTCTAAAAATACCTTTTTTTAATTGTTTTATAATGTTATCTTAAGCACTGTTAGCTTGTTATTCTTTTACTTTCTGTTAGCATGTTGCTTCTTTTTTACGAAAGTGGCATGGAGCTTATGATGATTTATTATATTCAAATATTAAATATATTTTTAAAAAATGGAGGCATGCCTTCTTTTTGTTTTAAGAAGAATATGTGAACATGGAATCTTTTTCCAATCTGTAATTTAATTTTAGACCCAAAATGTAATTCTGTCAGTTGACACACACACACATGTATATATATGTATATAAACTTGACTACTTAAAATGTTATCATATATATTGCAGTCTATTCATCATATGGTATTTAAATCATAGGGACATCGTTAATTTTTATTTGCTTTGGTAAAATATAACAAGTTATTGTAGATCATTTGGAAAAGTTGATTTTAATACTGCTTAGCTATATATAGTGAAGGGTCTTTTCTACCATGTGATTGCAAATATCTTTATTAGGTAGGTCTAATTTTTTTTTCCTCCAATAGAACGTTACATTATTAAAACATATGTGTATTATTATTATTATTATTATTATTATTATTATTATTCTATTAAAATTATTTCATATAATTTGTTTGAAACATTTAAATAGATAAAAACTAAATCTTTTTAATATATCAAGCTACATATAACACATTTTGTATAATTATATGGATGACATACTAGTTATATGTATGCAACAAGGGAACGAAATATTTTTTGTGTTTGACATAGAAACAAAATGGAAAACCCAATGTACAACAATTAAGGATGTGGGATGGGGCAGCCACTCGCAAAGCATCGTTTGCTGTATGCGTGCGGTAGTTGGCCTTTTTCCTCAACCGGACTACCATAAAGTTGAGCGAGAGGTTGGTATTTGGACTTTCTTGGCAAGACATGTTTGCGGATCGGCCCATAAGGGTTGAGCCACTCCATCATAGCTAGTGGAGCGAGTTTCATAATATTAATTTAAGCATACTTCGTCGCTTCGCACCCACAAGAATTCGAGTGTCAAAGATGAAGGTTCCATTCTTCCAATGGCGGATCCCGCATCGTTGAGGAAGTAGGAACGATGGCCCAAAATTTAGTGTATTTGCTTCTTTTATTTAATGATCACCCCCTCCCTCTCAGTATGTTAAAAATCATGGTCTTCAGATATTTATACTAGCTAATATTTAAAGATTAAAAAATATTAAGATTAGTAGGTTATTTAAATCATAACTTAGTGGATTATTTGAAATTTTAAGTGTAATAGTAGATTATCTGAAATTTTAAGTGTAATAGGCTATCTAAATGTCTTAGTTATTTTTAATAATAATGTCTTAGTTATATACACACACACACATATGAGGGCAGGAAATTGTTAATGGTCCACCTAGTTATTATTAGAATAGCTTAAAATTTCAAGTTATACATAAAATTAATATTTCACCATTATTTTGCCAAAGTTAGAAACATCGGGGAGCAAGTTTTCCAACATGGAATCTGGGATGAGACCCATGTTTAGACGGCAAATGCATTTGTTCAAGAGAGTGACCTGTGATAAAACTTAGTTTTCTTCTGGTTAAGGGGAAAAGAAAGAAAAAAGAGGTTTTAGAGACATACTTAATCTGTGGTGGTATATACATTCAAGCGACATAATAAAGCAATTTAAAATAAAAATTGAAAATAAACTGAAGTTTATTGAAAAAACATGAGGGGATTGCCATTTTACACATTGCTTAATTTTATTATACGGGTGGGGAATAAACGAGTGATATAAAATATGAATGGCAAAAATCTTGCTTTTCAGAAGCTTAGTCTAATCAAGATCTACCAGATTTTAATACAATGTTGGCATTGTTATTACCACAAATGAACTTGACAAGATTCCATGAATATCACAAAATCACTCGTTTTTCTACAAGTAATCTAAATTGATTAATATGAAGTTTAAGTATTAATGAGTTTCATCTCTGACAAGGTGTGATTACAGAACACTTTCTGGTATAAGGGCACAAGGGTCAATGGCTCCACAACAGTTGTGTGTATAGTAAGTACTCTCCAAATCAAGGTGGACGTGGTATTCTGTTGGCTTGTACCACAGTGGCCTTCGCCCATTGATCCTCATCCATTCCATTAATAATCTTTCTTCAGAACCAAAGTCATCCCACAGTGACATGGTTAATGGCCACTGAAGTAGTTCTTAAGCCATGAGCTCCATGCTAGCATGGTCAACTTGGTGGTCTTCAACACTCGACTTTAAAATTCTGCAATTGAAAAGCAAAAGAATGAGTGCACTAGATTGTAATGATATCATCTCGGCCATGGTTTGCACTCCATTGTGCTCAACCTTGTCTCTTATGATCAGAGAGTAGTGTTTTAAAGAGATCAGACCTTTCAGCACGAACGCTGACATTTCATAATTAAAAACAAATAAAAGAGCCCTCGTATAGCTATTTTAATTAATCCAACATCTTCCGGCACAAATGACGACAGTCATGATATTGGGAAAAGATTTTATTTCGGTGGCAATTCATGCCTCCACGTCATGGCATTTGAGTTAACGACAATTTTTTTTTTTTTGCTTACTATTTTAATTGCAATTATTTTACTTGAAGTTTCTCATTTAATTTTAATTCATTACTTACTTACTTACCAAAATAAAAATAAAAAATAAATATTCTTCATTCTCGGTCTAGTTTATCTATATATAAAGGGAAATTGACACATAGCATTATATATATGCAGCAAGAGCATGAAAGATCTTTTGTGTTTTAACATGGAAAGAAGATGGAAAGCCACAATATAATGTAAACCAATTAAAGATGAGGGATATGGAGAAGCTTTCGGGAAGCTTCTTCGCTGCATGCAGGTTGGGCTTTTTCTAAACCGGTACTACTATATGGACCGATCCACTACTTCAAATCCAGTTGAGTAAGTTTCATGGTACTTGAGCAAACTTCACCACTTCGCAACCACAAGAATTCGAATGTCAAAGATGAAAATTTAGAGTGACTAATTGCACTACCAAAATCTAACAAAGAAAGTCACTTCAATTATTATTGAAGCAATCTTAATGCTGATTAAAAGAGCCATAAACATGCCCTAATCACCTTCGGAAAGGAAACCCTATACAATTGTTGGAAAGATCCTTATGCCATTGCATTTTTAGATGGTCTTTTTAGCAAATCTCGAATTGAAAGTGGGTAAATTAAATCTGTCCATGGTTATTCAACATAGTAGGTGCTGCAAATCACTTGTATCTCTACTTTGTGAAGCGAAGTTTAATCACTCAAATCTAATCATTAATCTGTTTGACCTAAAATATCAAGTCTATACCACTAATAGTAAAGAACTCAATCTTTTAGAAATACAGATTCTTTAGAGCAGAATATTACGTATAATTGGGCAGGAAATAGTTAACGGTCCACCTAGTTATTAGTGTAGCTCAAAATTTCAGTTCGTACATATTATTAATATTTCAACCATTATTTTCAAAGTTAGAAACCTTGGGGAGCAAGTTTGCAACATGGAATCTGGGATGAGACCAAGGTTTAGGAAGGCAATGCATTTGTTCAAGAGAGTGACTGGTGATAAAACTTTTCCCCAATCATGCCTTAGAAAGTGATGACAAAGAGGAAAGTGAATATGCTTGCATGATTATTACAACCATATGCATATATATATATATATATATATCTATTATTATTATTATTAAGATGATGATGATGATGATGATGATTCCTTTCTCCACTTTGCACCTCCCACCACCACCACCACCGCATTACCCCAGCTGAACTCTGTCCCGTCAATGCTTTTTCAACACCTAAAGAGAACGTTTAGACTCTGTTCGGATTGATTTTTTAACGAAAGAATGCTTTTTTAAAAAAAAAAACATTTTTTTGCTAATAAATATTTAGATTAAATCTTAAAAAATTAATTTTTTTAAAAAAACTCAATTTTAGCTTTTTTCTTTTTCATAAATCAGAATTTTAATTTTAACTTTTCAATAAAATATTTTTTTTATTTTTTTAAAAAATATTTTTAAAAAAAGTCAATAGCCCTTAATTGCAAGAATTTGATGTAATACCCGATAGGCCAGCTTTCTACGTACCCATAACTGAAACAGTGTAACTCACGAAGAATGTTTTAAAGATTCAGTCGAGTTCATCATGCAAAAGCCCTTTTTTTTAACGTAAAGATGTTTTCTTCTCTCTCTTTTTAGCTCTTTTGCTTGGTGGGGTCTAATCTGCGTGGCCCCCTTCTAAACTTGCACTTCGCATATCTTTCCCCCAGGGGATGTTGTACAAAATGTGGATTTTGTTCTGGAATCCAAAATATGTCCTTTTTTTCTTTTTCTTTTTCCTCTCAATGCTCTGCCAAAGTTACTTCACTTCATGATTTATGCCCCAGGTCCACTTATTGTTCTCTGATATGGACCTAGCTAGAGGGCTAGCAAAGCCTGAGCATCTTTCGAATTTATGGAGAAGATATACTGGATTTTTGATTGACCTGCTAAAGAAAAGTTATCAAAAGCTTTAATTTATTTTATCATCTTTTCTGTACCTCCATATATAAAGCATATATATATCTTTTTTCACTTGAGAGGGTATAGAACGGCACATTATCAGTGAGTACTAGTGGACTACTGGTCGACTTTAGTTTCTGAAAAAAAATTAAGTGGAAGTGAACACAGATATTCTGAGTTCGTGGCACAGATCCACACGTTATTGATGCTATTTAATTAATTTCAATTATTTGAAGTAACAAAAGTAAGTTTTTAGTGAAACAAATAATTAAATGTTCATTTATATATTCTACAAACGAAGAGCAAGTTACCTAATGATATTCATGAATTGAATATAATATAATTGTTACCATCTTTCGTAGATCTACAAGCATGATATATATCTTTAAGTGTTCAATATGTAAATCAATTTATATATGCTACGTTCGTTTGACCAATTATATTAACAAGAATCAACAAGAATTAACAATCAGTTAATGAAAAATAGTTCATTTTAAACATGAAGTGGTTTTCCTAACACTTGGAAGCTCTCATGTCAAGTATAAAAGGTCTCCAAAAAAATATTTCTCTACTAATTAATTTTCAGCGTGACAACAAAATATTAAAAACAAAAATTCATTTTTCTGAAAAGAAAATCTCAGAACATATTCTCTATCACAAATTAACAAATTATTGCAAAAAAACAAAAACCATATATGAAGTTACTTTTCAACTTTGTGTTAACTTTTAGGAATTTAATTTCATGACTCCTAAGAACTAATTCCCTTTACCTTTATTAATCAATCAAAGCTTTGGGAGAGAAGTAAATAAGCTCGAAATAGGTAGCAAATACAATAGAGACCAAATAAAAGAGCATGTTATAATTATATTATTCTTGAACGAGCTGAGCCACGTGAACTATATGGTGATAGGTTTCGCTTTAACTAGCATGCAGCGCTAGCACAGGTTCTAGAAACCCACTTATGAAAAGCATTTTAGACATTTTTTTTCTTTTTTCTGTGCATGGGGGGATTGAGGAAAAGCCATGTCTCAATTTGAATATACGTACATAGCTAGGGGTTATTAAAATTTAAAAAATAAAATAATAGAAAATAATTTGATAAACAAATAAGGTTATTTATATGGCTTCTCTTTCTCTGCATGCTTTTTCGATTCATTGGTTGTTACAAAGTTATATAGAGCATATCTTTTTTTTTTGGAAAGAAAGAAATAAAGAGGAGCGGTTTGATCATTGATGTATATTTTTAAATGGTAAAATGCCACAAATTTTCCCATATAGAAATAACATCACATTTTCATTCCAATGGACGTTCTTTGACTATGTCATTTCCGTCCCATTAAATTTCAGCAAATGAAATTTATTAATGAAACAAGAAAGAAATATATATATGTCAAGAAAGTCAAACAAAGACACATACAGTGGATAGCTTATAAGCAAATTAAAATTAAATAGAAAGATATATAGGCATACAAATGAAAAAAATTTATAACTGCAACTAATTCAGTGATGATTCCTTTTCGCCAAAACCGATATATATATGTGTCTAAGAATATCCAACGGCTGGGAAAATTGATAAATTAATTTTGTTATGATGAGATATTCATTACTCCAATCAAAAATATAATCTCTACTTGCATTATTGGTTGTCATTCTGATGCAAAATATTTTTGGGACCTTTTTAATCATGCGTTTCTAGCTTTGGACGTGATGACTAATGAGAGAGGTGGGCCTTCATATGCATGAAATGATGGTGAAGATGATGGTGGGGGCCCATTGGTGTTTTGATCATCACACTAGAATCCCTTGGATTGAGGAGTTGGAGCAGCAGCCTTGCCCTAAGTGGGCCCCCTTTTTGTATTTTTACTTTTTCTTTTTAACGTTTTATCAGCCCACAGTATAAAAAGAAGAGATCAGAAGAAGAAAAAGATGGTGATTTGCATGTGATCCAACAGCCTTTATGTTCCCCTCTTGTAACTAAATTTACAAACTACCATTCCATGTCTCTTTTGACATTTCGGAGGCTTTACTACTTTATTGTTTAATCAAGTTTAGGTCAGATGTAATTCCTTATGTTAGGCGCATCTAAGTGGAATTAGTGGGTCCAATCTCACATCACTTGACATGTATAGGTTGAATCACGCGTAAATTATTTTGTGCAAGTCAATAGCAGTTTGATTTGTGGTACATCTTTTTAGGTGTAATCCAAATTATAAGTGAGAGCAAAAATTGAAACATTCATAACAGTTTGATGTACGAGTAATACATATGTTTTTCCATGTTTTCATGGGGTTGTTTCTTTACGTACAACAACGAAAAGAAAGAGAGAAGGAAAAAGCTAAGAGAGATAAAAGAAGAAAAGGTTTGCAAGAAAGATGGTGCATGAGCGAAAAACTACACTTGGTTATTCTATCCCTTTAATGCATCTCTAAAGTGTGTTAATAAAATCCGCTTTCTTTATTTGATAAGATACAATTCACAGCCATGCAAGTCCACATCTTTGGTTTAGAAAACTCCTTTTGGAACTATGGCACAAAGATTTCTCTCGGACAACACTGCTTTCCGAAATTAAAGTAACTTTTGCATGGGGACTTATAAGTTTTCTTTTTATTATCCATATAGATAATCCATCCTTTATTACTAAGTTGTTTCCAATCTTAATTATGTTTTCTTTTCTATTTTATTTTCCCTATATTTATCGTTCTTTTTATGTTCATTTTAAGGATCTCATTTTTCGGAGGAACACTAACTCGGAAATAAAAAGATTACAGGCATAGAAAGCTTTGTCGTATCAAGACATCTAAACTATGAAGTATACGTAATCCTAGCTAATCTCGTTAAAGAATTACAACTCAAAAATATCTAATCTGATGAGATAATTATCATTACATTGTTAAGCATATAAAATATCGTAATTATATGTGTGCATCAGTGTTCTAGTTTTACGATCAGATCCTATTGGATGTTTTACCGAAAAAGATGAAATAAATACCAGATAATCATGCATAATAATCATATATAATTGATATGGGCTCTTGGTGGAGCCATCATAAAGTAGCACAACTATCCTTAGAGTGAAAAACTAATAATCATACATGCCAACCGTAATTAAAGAGGAAAAGTTCAAGAGAAAAACATTTAGAAAGTTTCCTATCAACTATGATTTGTAGAGTACCGAAAATTGTTGCTAACAAGTAGATTGATTAGTTATGAAATCGAGCAGTTCTAGCGTACCATATTCAACATGTTTACGGAGACACTAACAAATATATTAATTGGAAGTCAATTTTGAGTTAATCCTCTCGATTGACAGACACCACATCTTGGAGAAACCTCAGGAGCTTCTTTAGTCGCTCATAGACAATGATCAAGGAGGCAAAGCTACCCCTAGGTGTCTCTTTTTATTTCGACTTAGGCCACTATAGGGAAAAAGATAGTTGTTTCCAAGAGTATTCTGTTTTAAATCAGTGCATATCAAAAAGAACACTCGAAATAAAACTGAAGTTGCAAAATAAATCCGTGTATGAGCTCTCATATACGTGAATTTTCTTTTTCTCATGAATTTTCTAATATTTATTACTGCTGCAATTACGATAAATGGTACAATTTTCTGTATTCGACGAATAAGTTTATCAATCTTGTAATTGCAAACCATGCCCCTACTATTTGCAAGATTTTGTCTTTTTTTGTTATGGTCTAGACTATTTCAAAATGAACACTACTATATATATGCACTAGTATGTCACATGTGCGGTTGTACAAGATATGTCATATGTAGGTAGAAAGATTTAATTTTTTTTATCCATGTAAATATTTCAAACAAAGTATATGAACTAATTTTAATAGATTAAATAATAAAAATACACATTAGGTTAATAATATAACATTGTATGGGGCAAAAAAAATTAGACCTATCTAATAAAAAGATTTGCAATCATATAGTGAAAAAAGCCTATTGCTACAAATAGCTAAACATTATTAAAACTAACTTTTTCATATGATCTATAATAACTTGTTATATTTTATCAAAGCAAATAGAAATTAATGATCCTACTATACTTTAAATACCATATAATGATTAGACTACAATATATATGATAATATTTTAAGTAGTCAAGTTCATATATATATTTGTCAATTGGCAGAATTACGTTTAGGGTCTAAAATTAAATTATATAGTAGAAAAAGATTTTGAAAAATCTTTCATTTTTACATATTCTTCTTAAAACAAAATGAAAGCTTGCCTCCATTTTCTAAAAATATATTTAATCTATACATCTATACTATAGTGTAAAACAGACCTCGTTGAATTATGAAGAAATTGTGGTGATATAAAAGGAATCGATCGAATTGCGAGTATATAAAACAAAAGGGAAGCAAATCTGCATTACCATGCCTGAGATTGGAATGTATGAGCTGAAATATGACACTAAAATAATAATTTAACCATGATTTTAGGCTAACGATTAAGTGTAAATAATATATGGAGAAGAAAAAGTAAAGATTTTTTAGATACGAAAAGGAAAGAAATTGAATTGTACAACAACTAAATGATTTAATTATAGGCAACAGACCTGTAATGCTCATATATATGTACAATTTTGAAAATTGAAAGAGTTAAGATTCTGTAATTACGTAGGAATTAAATTAAAAAATCAAACATAATGAAAAAGGAAAATTCTAGAAAAGGAAGGCCATCTATGGAATTTTTTTAAAAAAAAAAATGACAGCTACGCATTTTTTTAAACATTATTAAGCAGTAAACAAGTGGTAATAAAGTAGTAGCGACACGTGGCAACATAACATTTAATAAGGTCTGTTTTATACTATAGTATAAATGTGTATTTGTAGACCGGCCATAAAAAGACGTTTCTATATCTTAATAAGGGCTTATATTAATGTATGTCCCCATTGCATATCAATTGCCTTGCTTATCAATTATTATTCTTCTAAAACCCCATAATTGTGATGTGTTAAAATTTAGCATGATATATTTTAACCATCCTATGTAGCTCAAAGCTTAAAGCCCAAATCCTAAAGCTGCAAAGTAAGACTAGTGTTATAAACTTAAAAGAATAAATAGTTGAATTTTTAATCAATTGGCCCAAAATAATTATTTTAAGTTATCATTTAAATCTGCAACTCTTACTTATACACCACAGGCGGCTTAGCATTTTTTTCCAAAAATATGGAACATTACAAATGCCAAAGAAATTCTACTTATTTGTTTATTATTTAATTTCCCATTTGTTAGTGGCTATCAACATCTGAGTTTCGTTTGCAGGCAAAAATGTTCATGTCGATCTGGGTTACCTTGTGGTTTCCCGAGTGCTCTTATACATCATTTATTAACTGGCACACTCGTCCTTTTTATTGTCAGAATTTATTTGCAGAATTTCGAGTCTTCAAACTATATAGTAATTCAAAAGCTTATTATTATAAATTAAACATACATATAAAAATAAAACTTAAACTATGAAAATGAAATCATAACATCTAACATTACATGCATATCGATACTCACATTTCCTTTCTTAACATACATACATGTCACACTTGGAAGTTTTAAATTCGTTAAATTAATAACAAAAATTGATCCCAGCAAAGCTAGCAGGTGCGGTATACGCAGTGTTTGTACAATGTGACCATTGTATTTCAGACAAAAACATACTTCCAAAACTGAAAATGCCATCATGATCCCTAGAAAGAAGAAGAAGAACATGAACGAGAAAGAGAGAGGCTTGGATGCACTTGCACTGCTACATAGATACATAACCATCATTATATTGAATCGAATCAAAAGAAACTCCAGAAGATTTTTACTTTTTCTTTCTGAATTGAAAGACTACAATACTAATAACGTTAACGTACATACATGCATTTATGCAAGCAACGTGGCCTGAAATAGAAGAGTCCGCAGAGATTCCAAATTGGTGAAAAACAAACCAAGGACGAAAGTATCATCAGTCGTGCCACCCTCTCTAGAAAGACAAACGGGTACCTTGTCCTTACCATAAATTAATATATCACCATCTCCACTTCCTCGTGGGTACAATACACCACCCCCCCTTCCCCCCCCCCCCCAACCCCACACCTCTCGTGACCACCCATAAATCCTTTCCATTAGCTTTCAGAGGGTGTACTGAACCATCCACACATATAAATACAAAAATATAGAGCGTGCCATGCATGTTACAGTAATGCTACAACCATCTTTGACTACCCTCGTTTATAAATCCATCCAAAAAACATAACTGCGCGTAATTAATTCCCTATGCTATATATATACATATATATATGTGTGTGTGTGTGTATTTATTGTCTGTTCAAACGTGTGGCATCAGTGGCTTATACTGTTTAATGCATGAGAGGTTCATCACAAATTAAGACACACATTTTGTACTCACACTCTTGTTTTTATTCACTAGTTGCGTAAGACTATATATCATACATAGGTCGGCTGCACCGAACCCTTTATACTATTTCTTTTCATGACTAGACCTTCTATATATCCATCTTACGTGATTATATCAAGGTGTAACCATATGTCTTAACATTTTTTAATATAAACATCAATTAAGTTGAGTAAATTTTTAAACTGATATTAAGTCAAGTATCAAATAAATCATTAACAAATAAACTTATTTACTAATTTTATTCAATAAGGCTGATTTAATTAGTTTTTCCAAGTTATAACCATACATAATATATTGAGAAAGTTTATTCACGATTGTACATAATATATGTTGTTCTTCATGTATGCTTTTGGTCACCCACTCCTATGTTTGAGGTTTAAAAAGTTAAATGGGGGGTATAAAGTGTTGTGCTTCTCGCTGTGCTGAGAGTTCAACAAAACGGACAAAAGAGAGTGTGTGAAGAGACAAAGCAAAGGAACCTTGTAGCTTGTCGTGTAGAGTAGTGATTGTGATTCTTCACTTTCGTTTATCAGTTTTTAGATGCGAAGACGAAAAGCGTGCAATACTATGTTACTATAATATATAGGAAAAAATGGGTGTAATGTAACGCTAATATCTGTGTAGGTTATAGAGTGCGTTTTATCCGTATTCGGTCTGTGTTTTAAGTTGTCTCACCTTGAGATTCTCAATTTAACATTATGTAATTATGATTAGATTTTCTTTTTCTTTTTGAAATGGTATCGGCGGTGGTCATGTGAGAGGAGGTAGGGTTCACTTTATCACTGTGATTTTAGATTTTATAGAATAGAATCTTCTTGGGGTTTCTCTCTCATCTTCTCAACATGTACGTACATTATATATATATATATATATGTGTGTGTGTGTGTGTGTTTATGTATGGCGATATATCATATCTATATTGTGTATGGACATGCGCAAACATGTGTGACACTGTAACTAGTGGTAGCGGTGGGCTCCTATTCAACCGCCTGAGTTGCGGGAAACTACTAGTAAGCAACTCAGCTTTGCTTTACATGTTATGGAAGACACCCGCACACACACAAACTCAAATATAAAGAATTAGAAAATCGTCTTTAATTCTTTTAATTCAGGGTAATTGACATGCATGTGTCTTGCTCAAAAATTTGCTTGTCCCACATAGGATTGGTTGTAAAGGTATATTATTTGAATGCACCTAATAATATGATTTTTGAATTGATATGTTAATACAATAAATAATTACATTATCAATGTCCTTTTAACAAATTTAAACTTTTAGATAAGGTAATAACTCGACACTTACCATCATCCATTTAAAATTATTAAAACTGTCCACGTGCAACGCTCAAAATAATCCCCATCTGCATGTGAAACAACATATTAATGACATGTTAATATAATAAATAAATATATTAATAACTTCTCTACAAGTTTAATCTTTAAATGAAGTAGTAACTCTAACATGATCAACATAATTAAGCGATCATTTTAGAGATCTTAATAGAATGAGGCTCTTTCCAATAATCCCTTCATCATGTTTAATTATGTTGTGGAAGAAAATAAAAGGACAACTGATAATTGCTGGCTATTAAGACTAGTCACATTGACCAATTGACATATACAAATGAGAAAATGGAACTACAAGTTGATACTTGTAAAAGTTTAAAACGATAGTGAATATGATAGGCCATGCTAATAAGTAGTCCTGCACTCGTACATGTGAAATATTCCCATTTATATGCGTGTAACATGAAGAAGGCAGCAGAATGGCGAGAATAAATATATTTGTGGATCTGGAAAAATCCAAGACAAGATTCACGAGGATGGCACATATTTAAACAAAACCATCAAATAGAAATTAATAATTAAAAAAGGACCCTGTATAGATGTCAGCCACTGCTGAAACCGTGCAGATCGAATACAGAACTGAGCGTGTGAAGAAGTACTAGAGAAGAAAAGAAAAAATAAATATACAAAGGAAATTAATTAGAAAGAAGAAGAGAGAAAGATGATGATCAGGAAGGTTTCGAAGCCTTTGTTTTCAGACATAGCAAATTAAAGCATCTCTGGTGTATCATCGTTTGTATTGATTATCGGGGTCTTGAAGATTCTGACACAAATTTTCTGTCTTCGATTTCAGTATACTTTTAATTTCTTTACTCATTATTAAACATTTGTGGAACAACATATATTGAGAACATCACGTGCTAACAGATCTTCCTCTCATGTCCAATTTGAACCTTCTGTAGTAGATTTTTGGGTCTTTATGTATCCCTCTGCTTATTTAATACTAAAAGCTCTGCATTGAAATTCTGCAAGTTTTTAATCGTCGTCTACTGCCCCCATGATACTACTGCTTTAGTTTGTAACTCATATATCTATACATATATTAGACTATGTTATGATTTCTTTTCTTTTTTCTGTCCTTATGTTGGAAAATTATGGTGTCACTTTTTTTTTTTTTAACTTTGAGTTAGAATATCGATAAAGCATAATGGACTTGAGACAAATCCCTATCGAGCAAGAAGCAGTGAAAAAAATTTGCCAACAAATACACTTTTCGAGAGTCAAATTTGTGTTCTCCTCATGGGGGTGAAACCATTACCACTTCAATCAACAACTTGTTAATATGGTGTCACTTTTTAATTTATATCATTGAGTAATAAATGGTGGCTTATTTTGTAAGATAACCAAATTAATTAATACCTTGTTGAGAAAGAAAAAGAAAAAAAAAAAAGACAAACAGTTAAATGCAATAGATGCATGTGGAGAAGAGCCAGAAAAAGAAACTTAAAAGGTAGAAGTGATGATGGGTACAAGGAAGTAAAACAGTTAAATTTTATCTTTGTTTTTCCCAATAACGAGTGAGTATCACAGATGCCATCATCGAAATAATCAGTTGGGTATCTTGGTGAAATAATTAGTCATCATTTTTCCTATTGGGCCATGTCATGTCCCTACTGATACCATCACTTATCAAAATTGAATCAATGCTTAACTTTTATCCCACCCCACATTAGAAAAAAAAAATTCATTAATTACTAACATGTTTCTGCACCATGTTCGACGAAGAAATGACTAACATGTTTAAGCCACAGAAAATTCAATATTAAATTGAGCAGTAAAAAAGACAGAGATAAGAAGAAGTGATGACTAGATGTTAAACTCGTTCTTTTTTTTTTTTCTTGAGTTTTGTGGAAAGAAAAAGGTGTTCAATTTTGTTGCAATTATTCATGAAAGCTTTGTAGGTCAATAATTCAAACACCTGAGCCTTGTCAGCAACCCAAGTTGAAGCCAAAATTGGCAGCTAGGGGTTCAAAGAATTCCTATACGAGTCTTTATATATATAGATAGATAGATAGAGAGGCTGTGGAGACCAAATAAATGGTCAGTGGGCAGCAGAGAGCATCATATACGTCTATATGAATAATGTTGCATTGAGGTTTGGAATATTAGGAAAAAGTGAAGAAGACGAAGAAGAAGAGAAAGTAGTTTGAAAGGAGCACTAGAAGAGAGAAGAGAAAGAGAAGCAATGGAAAGAAGAGAAGATGCAGTGGAAAACTGAAATGTCGTCAAAAAAAAAAAAAAAAAAAAGGGCCTCTGTCAACTTTTTTTTAATAAAAAAATAGAATAATCACGTCGTTCGATGTATCATTTAGCTTATATATGTAAATGAACAATGCCAGTAGGAGTAGAAAATGATGGGGATTCGAAATTGAGAGAGAGAGAGAGAGGCTTTGGTGCCATTAAACAACAAAGGGAAAGCTACAAAATGAAAAGAGCATACTCGTTTGACGTGAACTCATACCACATTTACCACCATCCTTCTCCTTCTTCCAATATCATAATTAAATAACCTGTATTTTATAATATTACATATATATATATGTATGTATGTATATGCATACCCCCTTTCAACCCCTTCGAGTGACCAAATTGACATTGAGATTTTGTAATTTACTGAAGGCTTCCTCTTCTAAATAAAAAACCCATTCATGAAATATTTGTTATTAGATTATATATAGATAATTTAATTTATGATGTGCTGCTCTTTATTTCTATCTAAAAGCTCATTATATTTTCATTATTTTAAACCCACATGAATATCCTTTGCTAAGAGAGAAATGCATATATAAATTAATACATTTTATCAAACAACATACTATAATATCGTATCACAAACTTCAATTGCGTAATTTTTATGTGGCTAACCAGAGTGAATAATGATTAATTTATCAATCCCAAATTTTATTCTTGGGTATTATCCAACATAATATTAAGCATCAGCTTATATGATGACTCTTTAGAGTGCCTACTCTTTAACATTTGGAAATGCAAAACGGGAATATAACAATTTCACGGGATCAATCTATTTATCTACTATTGCCCACGGGGGGGGGGGGGGGGAGGAGGAGGAGGATATATTAGGAAATGAGAGCAAACGCATGCAATTTTGAAATAGATCAATTACATGCAATAAAAAACGTGAGCATGGATAGTAATGTAGAAAGAGGTAGATGAAGCATACAGCCAAAGTTCTCTTAACATTTTGCCTTTATTTTTTTTATCTAATTAATGCTTGATAAGAAGGAATTATTCTCTTTTTCCTTATATGTTTGTGAAATTGCTTTTGAATCTCAAGATGGATATGAGTGACTAGAGTCAAATTAAATGTTAATACTAAAAGCTAAAAACCTCAAGTTATAAACACTTGAGAATAGTTCTTAGAGATGTAAAATTAAAAATTTCAATACATTTTTTAATTATAAGAAAATTTTTAAGAGGCTGAAATCAATTATACCATTATCTTTTTAAGTAAACTCTTCTCCTTTTTATCTTTTTTTCCAATAAAAGTTGGGTCTGCCCAAGTAAAATTTTCAATATATTACCCTAATGGTACATCAATTTTTCTATCATTAGAAATGTAAAATTAAATTTTAATATATAGTCTATAGCATCTAAAGTTTCTCTTCAATTTTTCCGAGAATGGGGGCAATGGGTATGCCACCGTCAAATTCGTGGCTACTATTGTGCGTGATATCGAGTGTCTGCGCGGCCGGATGAGAGAGAGTGTGTGTGTGAGTATGTGTAATTGCGTAAAAATGTGTCACGGGTTTATCTTGAAAAGCCCTTATTTCACAGTCCTAAGACAGACACATATTCCTTTCTCGGTCTCCATCAGTAAATATATAAAATTCAACCCCCCCCCCCCCCAAACCCCCAACTCATATTATTAACCCCCTCCTCTCCTCCATCTCCACTCTCCCCCCACCCCTCCCCAACAACAACCAAAAAAAAAAAAATCAAACACCTGGTGACTTCCTAAAACCCTTCAACTTAGTTTCATTAATGGCGTTGATGCTAGACAACTCATGTGAAGGCATATTACTATCTTTAGACACCCAGAAATCAGTCCCTGCACCCTTCCTAACCAAAACCTACCAACTTGTCGATGACCCAACCACTGACCACATCGTTTCCTGGGGCGAAGACGACACCACCTTTGTTGTCTGGCGTCCTCCTGAATTCGCTCGTGACCTCCTCCCTAACTACTTCAAACACAACAATTTCTCCAGCTTTGTTCGCCAACTGAACACCTATGTATGTATATATATATATATATATATATATTTATCATCAAGAATTTCTTTTCTTTTTTTTTTCCCCTTTCTTTTTCATTTTTTTTTTCGGTTATTGATCTTTTTTTTTTGGGGGTTTCTTTAGGGTTTCAGAAAGATAGTACCAGACAGATGGGAATTTGCAAACGAGTTCTTCAGAAAGGGAGAGAAGCACTTGCTGTGTGAGATCCACAGAAGGAAAACAGCTCAGCCGCAAGTGTCTCTCAACCACCAACAGCACCACCACCACTCACTCGGCCACCACCACCCTATAAGCTCACCAAGCTTCTTTCAATACCCACCTCGTATTAGCATATCACCTCCTGATTCCGATGATCATCAGCAACACCAAAGCAACTGGTGCGATTCGCCACCGCCGCCGCCGCCGTTATCTTCGCCGACGGGTGTCTCAGTAGTGAATGTTGGTCCTGGAGGCTTCCACAACAATAGCTCATCATCAGCTGCTACCACGCTTTCAGAAGATAACGAAAGGCTTAGGAGAAGCAACAACATGCTCATGTCTGAGCTAGCTCACATGAGGAAGCTGTACAATGATATTATCTACTTTGTACAAAACCATGTTAAGCCAGTTGCACCAAGTAACTCTTACCCATTTTCTTTGCTTCTTTGCAACTCATCACCATCACAACAAGCTTCTGCTAATCCTGTCACTATCAATGGTACTTCAGTGGTTAGTAAGCCATCGAACGAGCTTATTGGTTACAATTACACTAAACCAAACCCTAAACAAGGCCTTCATCAAAGTAGTGTTGTCATCAGTTCACTTAACAACAACAACAACAACAACGCAGTAAACAAGACTGCACAGAGGAGTTTGACCATTCTTGAAGATCCAGCATCAGTTTGTAACAACAGCAAAACGAAGCTGTTTGGTGTGCCACTGCAGTCAAAGAAGAGATTGCACCCAGAATATTCTTCTTCCGCCATGGAGACTAACAAGGCAAGATTGGTCTTGGCAAAAGATGATTTAGGGTTGAATCTTATGCCTCCTTCTCCATGTTAGCTTTCTCTTACACCACCCCATTTCAAGAAAAGATTCAAATTTTTATCTCTTCTCCGCTCACCCTTTTGGTAGTTCTAAATTCTAATGTTTTGGCCTCTTCTCTTTCTTAGTTTCATGTTTGAATGTGTGCTTGCCACTTATTATGTATATAAGACTTGAAATCTAGTTAGTACTATTACCTTATCCTGTCCATCAAAACCAATATTATTAAATCTTATTGAGAGGCCATGTGTTTTTGTTCCATGCTTCTTTACTAATTTCAGTGTTGCATTTAATTGTTGTTGCTTAAAGTGTATGTGTCTTCTCTTTCTTTCTTCTTTTTTCTTTCTTTCTTTCTTTCTGGTTTTGACATCTGAATGTTTCAGTTGCATTTATTAATGCACACGCGAGAGAGAGAGAGAGAGAGAGAGAGAGAGAGCGGGGAAGCCCTGAAAGCTTTTTTCTTTTTCAGTTTCACTTGGTAGAGTAGATAGCTCAGAAGGGGTTTCAGCTTTGTTCATTGGCAATATTGTCTCTCTGGGGCTTTCTCTGATCAGTGCATTAATGGATTCTACGTACAAATATGTCCAGCACTTTAAGAGAATACGTCTCATTGTCTTTCAAGTGACAAGTGAGTGAAAAAAACAAAAATGTACTGCTAAAATGCTTTCATAATTAACAATCTAATCGTGGTGTCATTATTGCTGTAACAATCATTATTAATTATTACCAAGAAGAAAAGTGTAACTAAGATAAGATTTGTGGAAGGGAAAAACACCATTATGGCTTTCGATCATGTTTAAGATCTCAATTTCTCGTTTCTATGAACTTGTGCACGCAGCCGGTCACCTTTTTTTTAGGAAACAAACATAGAGATGAAAACAAAGTCATTTGTAAATATATATATATATATATATATGTATATTTATAATGAGGAAAATTGGGTGTGATATTCGATGAAAGTGAAATGCAGAAGAAACTGACTGAAAATGTTGGGTTTGATACGTTTCCATCAAGGCTTCTATACTTCTTCTCATGACCAGAGAAAACCTTTGCCTTTTCCTACTTTAAGTATCTGATCAATGTCTTTAAATCCCTCTTTGTATCTCCACCCTCTCTTTTTCCTCTTTTCTTTCCCACACGCAAAATTCCAAATTATACTCAAAACGTTGTCATAAAGAGAGACAACCCCTTGACTAATGGATAGTGCGATGCGTGTATAAATGTACTAGTATCATTACCACCTTAATTCAAAAAAATTGCCGTTTTGGATTAATCTAAAGAAAGAATTATAGGAGATCTAGCGTACGAAAAAGGTAGTTATATAGAATAAGAGAAAATCTTTGGACGTGTAATGATTTGGTCTCACATACATAAAGAAAAAGAAACCAAGAAAAAGAAACATAACCCTAGTTTTGGCACAATGGGTACAACATATTGGACCTTTGCATTCGTCTTTATGTGGGGATGCGGCACGTGACAGAGGAAGCTGCACGTGCAGCGTAGAACGATACGTCTGATTCAAGAAAAAGGTAGAAAAGTGATAGGATGGAGGTGTGTGTACAAAAAAGTTGTATACGGATCATCCGGTAAAAAGATGCTTTTAAGAGTGTGTGTGTGTGTGTGAGAGTGGGTGTTGCTGAACAGCCGTATGGGACTATGACACTACTAGCCAGATCTCAAAGTTGGAAAAGTAGCAGAACAAGCAATGTGTATTATTAATTAATAAAGTAAAAAAAAGACTCCCTTGTGCTTCGTTTTAGTCTTTTTAGTGCACTTCATATTGACAATTTGTTTACTACTACACTTTATTGACAACTTAAGAATTTTGGTATAATTTATACGTATACCTATAGCTTTAGAAGCTACCAGCTGCTTTAATGGAAGGTGTAAAGCTTTCTGTTCCCCAATTTTCAAAAATTCGTGCACCTGTTTTTGTTGGGCTTTCAAGACATGGCGAATGATATGATTAGCTAGACTTTGTTAATAGCTATACACTTAGTGAAACAACATCATGAGAGATTTAATATAAAAAAATTTAAACAGTCCATTACTATTAGAATTATTTCACAATGTTACAAGTTTATCGTATGTATATAGTATTCGGTACTGATTCTTTTTGGTTGACTAATGAAAGAGCACGCCGACGCCAAGGGAGAGCTAACAAATTGTTGATGATAACTAAACAAAACTCTGTTGCATCTGCTAAATTTGATTCCCAATCAATCAGAAGAGAACCTCAAACAGAGCTTACGATCATTTAGCTAGCTAAATTAGACAAGACTTGCGGTCTCTGTCCACTTGTGTCTGTGACCCTTCGAATGCTCTCCAGTCCATACTAAACGATGATTTTGTGGCTAGTGGATTGACTAATTTTTGTTATTTTGGTGACTTCTTTAATGAAGACCTCAATTATACCAAAAAGAGGGGGAAAGAAAAAAGAAAAAAAGAAAGAAAGAGTATCAAGAATTGACAAGAGAATGAAGACTTTTTTTTCTAGAATCGATCTAAATCTATATGGGGATCAGATGATCTCTCTACTGTCTAAATCAACTATGGAAGATAAAGAGATTTCTCAGCGGACAACCTTGGATGTGTCTAAAGAACATTAATTATAGATTATGATTTATGAGCTGAGGCCCAATGTGACAATATCATCATCATTACTTGAACGTTGGACGGCAACGCGGTCAATAAGACTATTATTTTACAAATAATTCGGAGAGTGCATGATTGTCACCCTAATGGGATATTGAGGGAACGTGGCCTCAACTCCTTCGCATGGTGCTCACTTGGCGGGGACACTTCAGGCTGCTGACTTTGCATAATTATAACCGTGTAGTTTTTCGACAAGGAGCGTAGAGTTTATGAACGACTTAGAAAAATCGTCCCATATATGGATTTTTTCTTTCTTCTTTTTTTTTTTTTTTTTTAACATCATCTTATAGACAATTGGTCTTCGTTGTCATTTCAAATTTTCGGATATTGTCCCAAATGTTTGATGTTAGTTTAGTAGGTTTTCTTAATGGTAATGGAGGTCAATTTGCTATAATCAAGAAGGTTTTTAATCACGTCTATCATCTATCCCTTATTGTTCTTATGGTTTGTATTGGTATAAATTTTTAGGCATTGCTTGGGATGGCAATTGCTTATTGAGAAGTTGCTTATATTTTCTGCATTTGTACTTGCATTTTTGATAGGTTATTGAACTTATCAAGCACAAATATATAGTGAAAGCTAAATTGCTAATAGGTTAGGCAAGAACGTATGCTGTTTGAAACAGTTCTGTATATCTCACCTTGATTTAAATACTAAAAACAGAATAACGAATTCTAACTAAAGAAAAAGCGGACTAAGTCCAAACCACACCCCAGAAGCCCAAAACAACAGGGCCTGAATTGTAGTAAGAAATTACGACCGCGCACGTCAGAGTGGCAGTGCAACCCAAAATGCTGACGAGGGCAGTCAAAAACATTGGGCTAAGCCCAAAGAGACTAGCCCAAACAGCATTGAAGCATATATAAACAGTAGGCCGAAGAAACCAGGCAAAGCAAAAAACTAGAAACCATGACAAGAAAGCTAGACTTTCAAATCCAAAGCCTATTATCGAATACATCAAAAAGATAGCCAGACAAACTGCAATCTGCCAGATCAAACAAACTGATATTATATGGTATCCCTTAGGTATTTATAAAAGGATAATCCTTGATAAAGTAAATCCAAAATAATGTTCGAGGAAATCAAACTAGAAAAAGTATTAAATCCAGGTTTGGTTCGTTTGAGGTACGAGGTTGAAATATTAGCCTTCGTTTTACGACTAAATAAATCCAGCAAATAAAATGATGAATTTCTTTTTTGTATTACGTATTTTCAAAGGGGACTCTTCACAAAGACAAAAGTCATCTTTCTTTTAATGGAAAATAATAAATGTAATTTTAGGCTTTGTTTTACTTTCGCAACCTAATTTTGCTTCCTCACATGTGACTCGTGCCAAGAACTAATATTTCAATGTTCTCCTCATGCGTGACCTGATCTAAGAATGCTAAATAGATTGGACGTGGCCTAAGAATGCTAAACAAAGATGAATTACACATGCATGGACCATATTAAGAAGCAATTTTTTAATGTGGGAGGAATATATTTCAACACATGCTCTAAACACATTCACTAATTGGAATATATTTTGAAGCAATTTTGTTATATTTATAGATATTATGACACTACAACACGAAAAAGTTTGGATCCCCAAATTTCCCTTTACGGTAAGGCCACTTCGTGAGACTAAAACAACATTACCATAAATACAACTTGAGGGCAGTGCAAGCTAAAGCTAAATTGCTGGTCAACAACGGAAATGTGCATCTGGGTTGGGAAAACCAAAAAATTTCTGGTCGAAGAATCTTCACCTCTTTTACACACTGTAGCATTTCTTGAAAAGTGTATTTGTGACAATGAGAGCACAAAGGCTTGAAGCCAAACAAATTGGCACGATGCTTTTGACTGTTTCAGTTGGTGCAATTTGGCAATACAATGAAGCAAAATATTATATCTTGTTATCCCGTCCAACTTGGTCAAGCGATGAAAATCATGCAGAATAGAGAAAGAGAAATGTGCATGGGACCACCTTCAGATTGGGGTTTACTATATTAATTAATATTTCCTTTTTTCCTTTTTTTTTTTGCCCTTTCTCTGAGCCTTGCCAGCAATTCATAGATGTGAAAGCTGTGATAAGGAAAGTTGAAAAGAAAGAAATCATTTGACAGGATAGAATTCTTTTATTATTTCTTTATTTAAAGAATTTAATAAACGCAGGTAGCTATAAATAAAATATTAGGTTGTGGGGAAGAAAAGATAAGGTGTTGCTTGCTCCGCAATAAGAAAAAAAAGAAAAAGAAGAAAAGATAAGGTTGTGCAGCTGTGATAATGCGAAGTAAAAAAAAGAAAAAAAATCCCATTCAACAACAAAATCTCTCCCTTCTGGATTCTTTTTATCCAATCGGACCTCTTCTTGCAGAGAACATGTCTCTTTATTCATGTCCTGTTGATAGAATTCATGAGTTCTTTATTCGTTTTTGGTGCTTCAAGAGATATATTAAGAATTATTGAGGTTTTACAATAAAAATTAATTAGTTCATATAAAAAGTGGTTCAAGATTTTATAAGATGGTCTTAAATATTAAGAGCGACAACCACAACGGTAACATTAGTTAATATGAAAAATAATCCAAGTCTATATAAAATGGTTTTTGGTATTGGGCTTGACAACCACAATGATCACAGTAAAATGAAAGAAGGCAAGAGAGCATGTGACAACCTCAATGGTTATGATGAAACGACACTAGAGTTGGGCCAAAACTTAGCTTTGATATTATGTTAAAAATCAATAGGTTCTATCATAAAAAATAATTAGTCAATATGAGAAATGACTTATGACGTTATATAGTACAGTATTATTGAATTTTTAAATTTTTATATGAAAATAATGTATATTCCAAGAAGACATATGAAGGGTTGGTTCGTAAATTCCATTCTTTTGGGTCATCAGTTTTGAACAAAATTGCCCTATAATTAGGTTGCTGATAAATTTGTAGTTTGGTTAGTGTTGCAAAACAAACAGGCAAAACCCGCAACATACAAAAGCATATTTTAATTCTTGTCTCTTTTTATTCTAATTTCCAGAGTATAGCTCACATACTATTGTGCATGCAACGTGATTATGTTTTAGAGCACTAAGCCACTAATTGTAATTTATTATCTTTAGCCTGGTATTCGATCTTACTTCATCAGTAGATTTTTGGCATTATCAGGTTCAATCTCAACTAATCTACCGAAAAGCAACCTCACTAAGAAAAGTATGTGCATAGTGTGTTCAATCTAGCAATCTTGGACAATTATTTTGATGAACTGACTTACTCATTCAATTAAACAAATTGCACATTATAACTTCTCAACAAAAAACATCAAAATAATTATTCTGGAGTCGTGCTTAGATATTTCTAAATTTCATCACTGCAGACCTGCATGTATCTCATTAAATTTTACGTGAATTTCTTACATGCAAGAGCAATTTACGCTCCTATTGCTGGGTGCACTTCCGCATTGTATTACAACTCCTATCTTATGATCAGAAACCCCAACATTTCGCGAAATAGTTGGTTGTGAGACAATTAATATGAAAGTAATGTTGTCCCTCTCTTGCTATCATCAATGTTTGTCGCTTCCAAAGGGTCCCCTTCCTATGTTCCCGTTAGGTGTCCTCATCTCTACTTCTTGCCATATATGTACTGACTGGGGACTAGTTACGTTGCAGACCCATAGAAATATCAACATTATATTGAATTTATAGGTGAAAAGACCACTGAGGAGTTTCTTATGTGAAGCTCAGTATAGAGGATGCACTACGTATTCAATTTTTATCAAATGGTGGTTGAGCTCTGCCAACTGAATTTCTCTTGTCACACCAAAAAAAAGAAAAAAAAGCCAGAGATCAATTTTCATATATTTTGGTGAACGAATATATATATAATACCGTTTCTAGTGGTAAAAAGATTATTTGTCAATTTTTATATTGTACAGTGGGCAGAAATTTATTACGAGTAGTTAATGATCGAAAGTCCTTATTACAACAAGATAATCTGATGCTAATTTTGAGAATATTCTCTTATTGTGACAACTTGAATTGCAAATTTTCCATATTATGTATATTCTTTATTTTTAGAAGCTTAGAATTTAAAACTGACAAATGATTACCAAAAGATGTCGTTTTTCTGAAGTTGCTTGTTTGACACTTTGACTCTAGCTAGACGAGAACGAACTTGGCTGGCATAGTGTATTTTTAAATTTAGGAGTAAGTGCTTACGAGAATTTAAATTTATCTGGCTAATTATATGATATATATAACTTCATACTCGTTAAGTGTTTACGCGAAGGATTACTTAATTATAGGCATCTGAAAAGACGAAGAAAACACCAGCAGGGCACAAGTACACAACCCTACCTGGCCTCTAGATCCTTCTATAATATTGCTTTGGCACTATAAGCATATATAAACCAATTTCAATATGAGAGCTTAACTTCACAGATATATTGGAGATTATCCTCTACAGTTTAGAATTCTCTCACACGCATATCTTTTAATTTGTTTATACTTCTAAACATGTTTATGGATAAATTCAATCGTGCGAAAAATATTAAATTACTTGTTCAATTTGAATATATAGCCTTTTTTCCTCTAAATTAGAATAATGAAATCTCAAATGAATTATTAACTCTGCCATTAGTTGATATGATTAGTTTTACGTAGGGGAAAGAGAAAAAGAGACAAAAGGAGCAAATATATTCACCGTCGGTAAGTTGTTTATTAGTAAATATTAGTAGCTATGAAACATATTGCTGGAGAACCTAATGCACACCTCGAAAGGCGTTCCAGGGAAAAATGTTTAAGTGTAGCTGCAGCATCTCAGGATAAATTGATCCCGTCATTATATTGTAGGCCCCTAGCTGGCTAGCTATGATCATCACAGCCATGATGGATTCACCAGGCACCGGATTCCGATATCCGATCCACCGGCTAAATGCTTCATTTAAAGTTGCCTGGTGATGCCTCTGACTCATGTCGTGAGGTTGGGAGGTGGTGCGAGGGGGGTCGATCATTCTTGCAAAAGATAAGTAAATTTCTATGTCAAGTTGTATACTTGCATTAGTTTTTAAAAATTGGATGAAGTATCTATATATAATTAAAGTTGTTATTATTATAAGTAGCAGTTATGCTTTCTTCTAAATTGTTACAGTATCAAACGTTGACACGCGGTGCATTTGATGACGTTATTCTTTTTTCCAAAATTTCTACTGCATGCCATCTTTTTGAATTAAATATTTGACCCAAAAGAATTTTTTTTGAATTAAATAAAATATTTACTTGCACATTACATTTATACTATGTCTATGCATGACTTTCAAAATACTTGACATATACGGAAGAAAAACAAATATATTTGTCTCTAAACATCGAATACCTTCTTTATCAAAAAAGAATATTATCTGAATTTTATTATCACCTCCATGCATTACATTGGTACTACACTAGTATAGTTTATATAAAATATAACCAAGGATTTTAAAATTGAGTTTATATTTAAATAAAAAATATACTACAAAAACACATTATATATCATACCACAAGAAATATAAAATAAAATATATTATATATCATGCCACAAGATTTGAGTTTATATTTAAAGAATTTCTTGTCTTCAAAAGGAATAAGTTATATATATCGATATATGCATATATACTTTCGCGTAAACACTTGTAGAAAAATAAATTGCATAATCTGCTAGTGCGCCATTAGAAAGCACTTATGGCATCCTCTGGAGCAGGTTGGTAGATCTAGACCATTCAAATGGTGGGCCAAGTCCTTCTGAAAAATCTCACATCTTCATTTCTTACCCTTTCGGTCTTCGGCTTTTATACAAGATAATTCAAATTTATTAACTTATCTTGTGGGATCTCACTCATGTTAAAGATGGCCCTGTGTTTGATATACCAGGCAAACATGCTATATGATGCTTTTCTAGCCAGCAATAATGAATCGTGAATGCTACAAGAATTTTAACTTTCCCATCTGTAAATATACAGATGCAAAGATGATAAAACAGGTTGCTTTACTTTTTTCTTCTTTTTCTGGTTAAAAGGGAAGTTACACAGCATTGCAAAACTGGCAGTCTAGAGGATGTTTCGATATTTCTTCTATCCTTTTCTAACAATAACAAGAAGGTTAAGGTGAAATTGATCATAATATGACAATCAAGAAATTGGTAAAGACTAAAATTTTTTAATCAAAATATACGCACGAGTTAACTTCACGATAAATTTGAGATACACTTTTGAAAGTATTCAAGTACAGTATTCCAATAGCGGTCTATAACGGCAACTCACATAATACCATCCCTTTAACATTAATAGACATGTCATTTGAGAGAGTTGGTTTCTATAATAACAAAGCGGGAAGAAAATGAATGAGTAATGGAAACAGAAAGAAAAAAAGGGAAAAGGGAAAAGTTTACCTACTTTTGGAGTAGTGGTACTAAAAGAATAAATATTTGAAGCAATTCTTTATATAAAGCCTTCACTGGAGGCCTGCTTGATAGTCTGCTTCAAAAATAAATATTTTATTCCCCATTTCCAAATTCAATTCTTCTCCGCCAGCCTATTACCTGTTGTTTGCTTCACTGCAACATTCTGATAAAACTCTCAGTCATACACACCCCCTTCTCTTTACCTTACCCATCCCTCTCTGCATCACTTCTCAGCTTTTCCACACCCCCTTCTCTCTTTCCCATCATCTCCTTTTGCCGAAAACGCATCTTAGCTTAGTAGGCTTCACCACTATAAAAAGCCATGGATATTGACTATCTTAAGTCTGTATCTGAAGATGATGATCAGATTCATGATATGATGCTTATGATGAATACGGACAAGCTTCCTGATCAGTTCTCGTCACCCTATACGGACGTTAATGAAATGCCAATCATGGAGGTTAGTCCACCAGGAAGCACTACTGGTGGTGCAATTGCGCAACTTGTTGATAATTCAAATGTTGCTTCTTCTTCATTCGTGAACCAATCTGCATCCACCATATCGTTTTGCAGCTCGCCTCCAATTCAACATGTATTAGCAATGAACTTGTTACCAAATTCGAGTTCAGGGAGGTGGAGAAACGAATTGGCTGATGACGATAAGCGCCATTCCATGGCTGCCATGAGAGAGATGATCTTCCGGATAGCAGCAATGCAGCCGATTCACATCGACCCTGAATCGGTGAAGCCACCGAAGAGGAGGAACGTGAAGATATCGAAGGATCCTCAGAGCGTCGCGGCGCGCCATCGCAGAGAAAGGATTAGCGAGAGGATTAGGATACTTCAGCGGCTTGTCCCTGGTGGAACCAAGATGGACACTGCCTCTATGCTAGATGAAGCCATTCATTACGTAAAGTTCTTGAAGAACCAAGTTCAATCGCTTGAACGGGCAGCTGCCAATAGGCCGGCCGGAATAGGGTTCCCGATGCCAATGTCTACCGGAAGTTACTTACCGACGGTCGGTTCGCAAAGCTATCAGGCATCTCAGAATGTTGAGCACTATGCAGATGCTTAATTAGTTGATAATACTTGCAACTAGAATAGCGAGTACTTAATTTTACTAGCTAGTGCTGCTCAATTGTGAAGTTAAAAACAAAAAGGGCTTACTTATGATTTTGATCATCGATCAGCTTGCTATTCATGTTGTTGTATTTGCTAATTTTAGAATAACTTGTAACCCATGTAAGAGAAGCCCCAATGTTTAATTAATATATAATTATAGTACTCATTCTTTCTGCTCTCTCCTATTTAATTCTTCTTCTCTGCCACTTGGTACTCATAAGCAGCCATTTTCCACTGAATCCCATAATCATTATTGAAAACCTGGAAGCTTCCAATTCAAGAAATATAGTGACCAAAACAAACAGCTCGCGGGTATATTGTAACTTTTCAAGTTCTCTATTCTAGGAAATCAACACTGTTTACCTACTCCAGTTGACAACCATGTCGATGTGCAAATTAAACTATCTCCGCAGCAGCATTATTTATGTAGTAGAACACATGCATGTGGATCCTACTGTATATGAGAGACTGATGAGCGCAGAAAAATCTTTAAAGTGTTCTACTGCTGTTGTGTGTAAACATGTATTATAATTAGGAGAAAGATTTTTTGTTTTTTCATTATATATTTTTAGAAAGTATTTTTAAATTTTAAGATACATTAGACTTGAAACTAATATCAATCAGACCAAGAGCATAAAAGAAAAACCCTTACAACAATTGCACTTTTCGAAATTTAAGCTTATCAGTTGATACTGATACCACCTTACTAACTATGAAGCACCGACATCTTCAAAGTGCGGCGTATCGCGTGTCGGACACGTGTCTGACATCGACACGCTCCCGACACGTGTCTGGAAATTTTTTTTTTTAATTTCCGACACGCTTCGACACGTCCTCCGACACGGAAATGGACATGCACGGGATTTTTTGTAATTTTTAAAATTATGTGGGGCACTAATGCAAGTCCGAAAATAATTATAAAAAAAAAAGAAAAATCAATTTAACTTCTTATGCTGCTTCTCATCTTTTCCAGAGAAGTCATCTTCTCACTTCTCCAAACTCCTTTAGCAAAAAAGACTCGGCCCTCGACCAAAAAAAAAAAAATAACTTACCTCTAATATTCTCGCGCTAGGTAGGATTAAAAAATTATGTTATTGTGTGTGTTATTGTATGTTTGATTGAAAAATTGTTGAGGTTTTTCAGGTCTATTGTTGTTGAACATAAATTACAAAAATTGGTGGTCTCTTTTTGTGTCATATTTTGCGGGATGGCTGAAGCCTATGAAGCAAATTGATTTGTCGTGATAAAAATGATATTTATGCAATATATATAAATTTTAAATATTTTTTAATTTAACGTATTCTAAGCGTGTCATATCCTAATTTTTTTAAAAAAAACTTATTAGCATGTCGCATCGTGTCATATATAGTGTCCGTGCTTCTTAGCTTACTAACAATGTGTTCGTTAGTTTTTTTTTTTTTTTTCCTGCTTTCCCGCTCCATGCTTGCTCTGGAGGTCAAATAGCAATAATAGATTGTTCTACGCGTAGGCTAGCTAGATACTTACACAGGCCAGTTGTTGAATAGACAGGTTTCTTCGACTGACAATAATTAGTTCCCGCAATCTCACCAGTGTTCTATGGCGTACTTGCACCAGCGGTTTTTTGCATTTGCACAAGCATCATGATTCTGTATATCTATATCCATCCATCGATAAATTAAAGCATGAAAGTTATAATTTTTCGTGTGTCATCTTATAATTTACTTCTTCCTGCCGTACTACAATATTTTACTATGTTTCCAGCTTATTGAGGTGTTCAATTAATTAAGAGTAACTTATAGATCAGTTAGATACTAGTGTATCTTGGGAGGCTTATTAATTAGTTGGATAAAAGATATTTGATTGCAAAAAAGTTTTGAATTTAAAAAAAAATTTCTTTATCAGACCTAAAAAATTGTCTCAAAGTAGATTTAAGACAAAATTTGAAAAAAAAATTTTCCATTTCAAAAACTCTCGTTCCAAAAAAATTAAACTTCTCATCTCAAATTTCTATTACAAATATGTATTAACTCATTAAAAAATTTTGTCCAAAATTTTCTATCTTAAATTCATCTTAATTTTCATCTCAAATTTTTCATGTCAAATCTACTAATTTTTAGTAGTGTTTCAAGCTATAATTCGAAATTAGTTTCAATTGTGACGGAATCGGTGAAGGAAAAACTTATTAAGCAACGGCGGAGGGAGAGAAGGTGGGCGGAATTTGCCATAAAATGCATGAGATGTGCACGTGAACTACTGACAAATTGGCGGTGCTTCTTAATTATTCTCGATAAGGCAATCTTGATTAACTTTTACTTAGCTTGGATCAAACGCCTTTTGATGACACGTGAAGGCGAACTACCATATCATTCCCCCCATCCTACGTGGCTGTCCACGTCAGATTACGAATGCTTGTTCACAGCAAATTAAAGCTAAATTGTCTTCAAGTACTTATTAGTTATAAAAAATAATATGACTTTCGTCACAAAATTAATTAGTTATAAAATTGCTAGAATTCAGTATTTTATATGTTCGCTTTAAAATTTATTACATAGTTACATGAGAACAAGCGCGTTTTGTCAAAACTAATTGAAAACATCGAGCTGGCCAATGAGGATATCGAATAGACCAATGGTGGTAATTTTCGAATAAACGGTGAATGCAATATACTGCTTTATACAATATATTAAGGACATCCTCATTGTACAAATCCTAGGTAATTCTCTCCTGATGAATGAAGATGACAATGAGAATTAGTAGCCACTAGGCATTGGTTCGTGATACTCATTATCGCTTTGTATGCAAGAGGTTCTAATATCAATTCTCATTATATATTCAATATTTTTTAGAAAAGTAATATAAAAATAACTAATGTATCTCTAAACTTAAAAGAAAAGTGAAGATGAAAATTAAAAATGACAAATTTTCTTACAAGCGAGGTGACTACAATTTGTCAATTTTTTTTGGCAAAGAAACAAGTCTACCAGAGGAAACTCCTCTCAAGTCCTCTCCAAAAATTGCTTTCAAGCTGCTTCGGGGTCTGTCTATGTGGTGTACTCTAATGAGAAGTTGCAATCGATAATTAGCAATTCAATCAATATTTTTATTAACTTCCCTAATGAAAAAGCTTTTAACTATCGTAAAATGTGGAAGAAAGAAAAGAGAGAGAGAGAGAGACAAAGAACCGAATGCAGTCTAGAGCAAATAATTAAATTACAAATATTGCACCTTTAACCCATCCTTCGAGCTGGAAATAGAGTCCTGCATCTGGATCCATCTCCTCTCAGGTATGGAAAGATATTGTTTTTATTTTAAACAACTCTAGAAAAGATTAACTATTACGTAGCTTTAGCTATTTCTTTTGGTAACATATACGAATGTGGCTAAACAATTTTACTTTAGATGATAATATGAATCATAAAATAATGAAGTTGATTTAGCTATAGTAGCCAAAACAACAAGAAAAACACATAAACAGAAAAAAAAATAATAAGAAGAACACGAAGAAAATAAGATATTCAGGTACATTCCAATTGGTGGCTAGACCCTTCTTAGCAAAAGAAAAAGGAATGGAAAAACGATAGAAAAAAATAATATTTTAGTATATGATCATTTGGTATACGAATAAAGAAAAAAAAAAGATGGAAAACATTCAAATGATCATATACTAAAATATGTATTTGACAACTGGCGAATTTGACTGTGGCTTGGCTACAACGTCTCTTACAAATAAATTAAAATAAATATTATATTTTCATAAAGTTGATCTAAAACATTCTACATTTTCATTATGAATCTTACTTAAAATTTAAAAAATACTTTCGAGTGTCGTCCTAATCAAGGTGCATCCGTTTCACTCTATCAAGAAACAAAATGCAAATAAATGTATAAGAAATCAATTGATGTTGAATGGGAGGAGAACAACTAGGTTGCCTCCTAAGAAAGGATCCCAAGATAATAGTGCTGGTGTCTCAAGGGTCATGCTTCACTATGAGACTTTTATTCCCCTCATCCAAAATGCCAATCCCATTCCAATCAAATCTACGAGCATTCAACAAAATTATTAATAAAAGAGTGGACAAATTATAGAAAACTCAGAAGTGGTCAAACCCACCCCATGTGCGTCGTCTTCTGAGGTCTTAACATCCTCGTACGTACGCCTAGGGTTCTTTCGAAACTTTAATGTTATGATATATATATAAGTGCATTGTATCATTGTACTATGGTTCATTCAACCGATTTTAATCTTAAATTCTTAAAAATGATGACCCTAAATTATGATTTTATTTCGTTTAAAAGTTTAAGTTGTTTGCAAAATCATTTTATTCATTTACTACCGACGACTTAAATTACCACGGGTTGCTTGACAAATAAAATTAGTTTTTGGAAGACAAATTAAAAGATGCTTTGATCATTGTAAAAATGGCAGCAAAGACAAGTTGTTAAATTATATTATACCGTGCATGCATCGTTCCAATTCTGTAATGGGAAAAACACTAGATCGTGGGATTTCTGTGCAAATCACGTGGCTACCAGTAGCCAAGCAAAAACTTCTCTAGAAACTTCATATTCTTTTCGTGCTTTGTTTGTAAGCATTACTATGGCAACTTTTAACACTCATAACAACATGTAAAGAAATTGCCTAAGAAATTAATTCATGCGCTTATGTAGATAAGATACAAGAGACTGATTCAAAATATGTTATGTGAAAATATTTAATATTTGTGTCCGCATGTGTATGATTAATATTGTATGTACTTATTTTGAGTAGATTGGTCAGATTAGATATTTTTGGACCCTCCAGAAATGGGAAAAAGGACAACGTAATCTACTGGGACAAGGTACCAAATTTTCTGTATTTGTCCCATAGGCAAGAGGGGACGCATCCGATCGATAATACATCAATAGTACATCCAAACTGCCCGTCGATGGATGTAGGGTGGAAATTCGGATCGGGTACCCGAATCAGAACCCGATCGGGTGGGGAAAAAAAACGCAAAATTTTTGGATTCGGATAATATTCGAATCCGATATCCGAAAAAATCAGATATCGAGTAGTAGATCGAGTAGTTTTTTTTTTCTACCCGAACCCGATCCGAAAAACCCGAAAAACCCGAAAAAAATACACACACCATTCCATAGTAAATTATTCATCATAATATTCTAATATAACACATATATAAACACACATTTTATATAATGCATTAATATTAAAATGTACAATTAAAAAAAGAGAAAAAAATATTCTACAAAAGTAATTAGAAGTTAAATAACATAATTAAGCTATTTGTAAATAAATTAGACAACTGAATTGAGTAATATAATTAGAATTAACAAAATGTAACATTAATTTAGCATAAATATTTGTTTTGTTTAAGTTAGATAAATGTGGAAATATATTTGTATAGTTAATATTTATTAATTTTTCCTTTTTGTTTGGTTCATAGTTATGATGGAAATATCTTTATATTTTAAAAAGAGTTGATTTGTCTATCGTCATTTTGAACAATCTCTTTTCTTTTATTGGAGCCGATGCTTAGTTTTGAGCATCGTGCTATTTGTGTACATGGATGTAATTAGTTTGACTATCAATAAATGTCTTTGCTAACTTACCGCAAATATATATATATATATATATATATAGTAAACAATTTTGTATTTTTTAGCTTCATAGAAATGTTGGGTATCCGAACATCCGAATTCGAAAAACCCGGTATCTGAAAAATCCGATATCCGGCTGAATAGTTACTATTTAACTACCCGATCGGATATTTTTTTCCACCCGAAACCCGAAAAACCCGAATCCGAAAAAAGCGATTATCCGAAAATCCAATCCGATTTCCACCCCTAGATGGATGCTTTGTCTAGATGCTGTTTCTAGAACCATGAGACGAAATTGAATGCTCTCTTTGATGTACCTAAATATAATCGTCAAACATCATCACCATGAAACGTCCTTTCTTCCATCGCCTGACCATACATAGCGGTTTACAACAGGTGCAATAAGGTTAGGGACACAAACACACACATATGTATGTATGTATGTATGTATATTTATTTGTATATGTATGTATATAAACTCTTCTCCGCTCTAAAAACATACTAATAAATTAGTGGTTGAGGCGATAACTATTTTAAGTTTCTTGGTTGACTAATGGAAGAACACGCGGACACCATGGGAGGCTTAACAAATTGTTGATGATATTAAACAAAACACTGTCGCATCTGCTAAATTTGATTCCCAATCAATCACAAGAGAACCTCAAACAGAGCTTCTGATCATGTAGCTAAATGAGCTAGGAGATGCTTTCTCTGTCCATTTGTGTCTGTGACCCGTCAAATGCCAATCCATACTAAACGATGATTTTGTGACTAGTGGATTGACTATCTTTGATGAAGACCTCAATTGTACCCAAAAAGGGGGGGTGGGGGGGTGTGGAAAAAATAGAGTATCAAGAATTGACAAGAGATTGAAGATTCTCTCTCTCTTTTTTTTTTTTTTTTCTTTTTCTAGAATCGATCTAATCTATGGACCAGACGATCTCTCTACTGTCTAAATCAACTATGGAAGATAAAGAGATTTCTTCCAGACTACCGTGGATGTGTCTCTAAGAACGTCAATAATGGGTTATGAGCTGATAAGGCCCAACTGTGAACATAACATCATCATTACTTGAACGTTGGACGGCAACGAGGGTCAACAAAACTATTATTCTGCTAATAATTCGGAGAGTGCATGGTTTTTAACTTAACTAAATGGGATGATATTGAGGGAACGTGCCCTCAACTCCTCCGCATGGTACTCACTTGGCGGGGACACCTTCAGCCTACTGACTTTGAATGGTATGTATGAGAGAAAATTCAGTTAGTTTTTCGACATGTGCGACTTTACCTTGCAGCAAGAGGACGAGGAAAGTTCAACATGCAAATCATCTTTCTCCCGATTAGTGCGAGAATACAAGGTTTCTGTTAGGAAAACACACATAAACGAAGAATGCAAGAAGAAAAGACACGAGAGAATTTACATGGTTCAGCCTTAGAGTTTACGTCCACAAGCAGTAAAAAATAATTTTACTATTGATTAAAGCTCCCGCTTTAGTCTCTCTCCCACACATAATACAATGTATAAACACCTATTTATAGATTATGTTACTTGTAGGCCAAGTAATTCCTATTTCAATTAAGGTAATTTGTCTAACTTGTGTCACAAGAATATGAACCACCCTTTTAACAAATCTCCGCCGCAAATAGCAACACACCATTATCCCCATTGCCAAATACCTCTAAGGGCTCAATGCTCCGCCGCAAATAGCAACCAAGTTCAAGCAATGCTTGAACTTGCTAATTGGAACCACCTTGATCATCACATCTACTGGATTCTCATTGGTAGAAATCTTCTACATCAATGTGATCCCCTATGACACAATATCTTAGATAAAGTGATATCTAACATCAACGTGTTTAGACCTTTCATAATACAGTTGATTTTTCGTCAAATGAATTGTATTCTAGCTATCACAAAAGGCTGTACTCCGATCCTACTACAGTCTAAGACTAGGAACTGGGCCTTGTAGCCACATGGCCTTCTTCACATCTTTTGCAATCACCATGTACTCCACCTTAATAGTCGAAAATGCCACAGTAGACTTTAATATCGGTTTCCAACTTATGGCATACCCAGCGAAAGTAAACACATAAACTGTCAAATATTTCCTTTTATTAAGATCACTCGCAAAGTCTGAGTCACAATAATTCACCAACCTCACGCAATCTCCAGTCATCTTACTAAACAGCAAATCTACATTTACAGTGCCCCGCAAATATCTCATAATCCATTTTATAGCATCCTAATGTGCTTTCCTAAGCAATGCTATATACCTGCTAACAACATTAACTACATGTGAAAATGCAAGACGAGTACACTTCATGGCATACATCAAGCTACCTACAGCACTCGAGTATGAAACACGAGACATATGCTCCACTTCCTCCTCAGTTTTAGGTGACAAATTTGCAGACATTTTGAAATGAGCTACAAGTGGCACACTCACAGGCTTTGCTTTATGCATTCCAAAACGCTCCAGCACCTTTTCACCGTAACTCTGCTAAGACAAGAACAACTTTTTGTGTTTTCTATCCCTGTGAATTCTATGCCAAGAATCTTCTTCGCTGCTTCAAGATTCTTCATCTCAAACTTATACAATTAGTAGCAATAAGCATGTCATCGACATACAACAACAAGTACATAAACGAAACCATTTGGAAGCTTCTTGAAATATACACAACTGTCATAGGCACTCTTTGTATACCCAACACATACCATAAATGTGTCAAATCTCTTGTATTATTGCAAGGGCAATTGTTTAAACCCATATAAAGATTTCTTCAACTTGCAAACATGGTTTTCCTTTCTAGGAACAACATACCCCTCTGGTTGACTCATGCAAATCTGTTCCTAAAGATCACCATGAAAAAATGTTTTTTTTTTTCACATATAGTTGCTCAAGCTCTAAATCATGAAGAGCAACCAAGGTAAGTAGAGCCCTGATGGAACTATTCTTCACAATCAGAATGAACACTTCATTGAGGTTAACACCTTCCATTTGCTCATAGCCTTTTGCCACCAACCGTGCCTTGTATCAAGAACCGTCAACCCCTAAAATATCTTCCTTTTTCTTGTAAACTCATTTGCAACCGACAACTCGGTGTCCCTTAGGAAATTCAACAAGCTCTCATGTCTGATTCTTCTTAAGAGACTCAATCTCCTCACTCATGACACTTACCCATTGAATGAGCAGAATCTTTCCCAAATATAGCTGCCTTGTATGAATTCGACTCATGTCCTTCAATTTTTTCAACAATAGTCAAAGCATAAGTAACACGATCAACGTATCTACATCTTTGAGGCTTTCTAATCTATCTCCTTTCCTGCCCAAAAGTAATACTGTACTTTTATTGTTCAGACACATTTTGATCATACACCTAAGTCAGCTAAATCGAACTACTATTAATGCTAGATGAAATATTTGAAACATCATCAAACACCTCTACTTGTTGTCTGGCACCATGGTCTAAACCAACTACCGCTTTCTTCTTTTCCTAATCTAATGAAACAAACTCATTGAACTTGATATCCCTACAAATGAAGAAACATGGAGACTTTGGATTTATGCATTACAACTTATAACCTTTCCTCTTTAATGCATAGCCTAAGAATATACAATTCTTTGCCCTCGGTTTTAACTTGCCATCCTTCACGTGAACGTATACAGGGCAACCAAACGCGCTCAATCAAGAGTAATCAGTAGGTTTACCAGATCATGTCTCAAAAGGAGTCTTCAATCCAATAGCTATGGATGGAGACTGATTCACCAAGTAGTATGCCGTTTTAATAGCTTCAGCCCAAAAATCTTAACTCAAGCCAAAATGGGAAAGCATACAATGAGCTCTCTCTAACAGAGTTTTATTCATGCGTTCTATAACTCCATTATGTTGTAATGTCCCTACATATGTGCAGTGTCTCACAATACCATGTTTCCTGCAAAACTCATCAAACTCTTTGTTTTAGTATTCTAGCCCATTATTAGTTTTAAGACACTTGATATGTTTACCAGTTTATTTCTCAATCAACATCTTCCACTCGACAAATGTTGGAAATACCTCATCTTTAATTTTCAAGAAATACACCCACACCATCCGAGAGTATGCATTAATGAAAATGATACAATACCTGGCACCCATATTGGAAGGAACTTTATTAGGACCCTAAAGATCAAAATGAATATAATCAAGTATACCTTTGGCATTCTTTTGCCCCTTGCTAAACCTTACCCTGGTTTGCTTTCCAAAGATACAATGCTCGCAAAATTCAAGCTTTTCAATTCTTTGTCCACAAAGCAAATCTCTCTTACTAAGCGTGGTCAGTCCCTTCTCACTCATATAGCTCAACCTCTTGTGTCATAACTACGTGGTGTCATTATCGCTCTCTTCGGATGCAACAACTGTAACACTTGTAACTATACTACCTTGAAGAATATATAAGCTGCCAGTCAAGTTTCCTTTCAAGAGCATAATAGAACCTTTAGTCACCTTAAGAACACCATTCTCACTCCGAAATTTGTACCCATGAGAATCCAAACGCTTAAGAGAAATCAAGTTTTTCTTCATTTTCGATACATACCAACACTCAAGAGATCTTGTAATACCATTAAACATCTTGATATTCACAGTGTCTATTCCAACCACCTCCAACATAAGGTCATTGCCTAGAAAGACTTTCCCTTCCTTTTTACTGTAAAAAGAGAACCAGTCACGCCTAGGACACATATGGAATATCACACTTGTATTAAGAACTCATTGATTTTGCCATTGTAATCCACTCACAGATAAAACATCACTAGTACTACTAGAACTCTCACCATCATTGTCAACACTTTCCACCACATTCACTAAATTCTCAATCTTTTTCTTTCCCTTTTTAAGTTTTGGACATTCTTTCTTAATATGACGCTTTTCACTATACTCAAAATAGCATAGTCTTCTCGCCCTTGATTTTGACCTTAACTTGCTTTTCTTTCTACCTAAATATTCCCCTTTGTTCTCCAATCTCTCTCTACTCACTAAACCCTCCCCATTAACTTCCTCCCTATGTCCCAGGATATACGTTTAAAGATCCTTTGATTTCAATAAAACAATCACATCTTCAAAGCTAATTTTATCCATCCCATATAACATAATGTCTACAAAGTTCATATACAAAAGCGGTAAAGAGCATAACAGAATAATAGCTTGATTTTCATCATCAATTTTAAGTCCACGTCCTTCAAAGTAATAACATAAGAGATAAACTCATTGAGGCGTTGCTTTAGTGGCGTACTTTCTTTCATCCTAAGATGATACAATCGCTTCTTCAAGTAAAGGTGATTCCTGAGAGATTTTGATGTATACAATTCCACCAAAGTATTCCAAGCCTTAACTGCTATCATCTTCTCAGCAATCTCCAACAATACTTTATTCATCTCAGACATGTGTATTACACTCAAAGCTTTCGCTTCAAGTGCTTGTTTCGCTATTCGTTCTGTCTTCTTTAGCAACGGCAGACCTCGACTGAAAAATTTGAGGGGCCAACAATGAAAGCCAAAATTTTTTTATTGGATCAATATTAAATTAACAAAATAATTTTGAAAAGAAAAAGAAATATATAGAACTACTAACTAATATGCTATAATTAGACCTAACAAGATCTAATATTTTAAACATAATTAAAAATTATATCTTCATTAATTTTAAAAATAACCCATCATTTTAAAAATAATTCAGTGTTTTTAATAATTCTTATTTGTTTTTAGTTAAGAGGGTTCAATTAAAATATCTAAATGGGGTAAACAAAAAAAAAACTGATTTGTATACTATTTTTTAGAAAAAAAGAGGGGCCAATTGATTGCAAAACTTGTTAGTGCCTCCATCAATGCGGGCCAATTACTAATGTCATAACGAATATATAAAAATCAATTTAAAAATATCAAAGCGTATATATATTTTCAAATAACATAAGGTGTGTCTAAATACTAATAATTTTAAAAAATGAACACAAATCATCCTACTACAAGAACACACCCCAATTATAATACTTCTCAATGTTCTTTTACAAAAAATTAATAACAACAAAATTGAGACTTAAGGAATTTCTACACTAACTAGTAACATAAAAGTAAGATTATTGATGTTCGCCTAATTTGAATAATCAATCAACATTTAAATTATGATAATTAGATTTATCATAAATAATAATAATAATAAGTCAACTTATACAAAATGAAAAATAAGTATAAATAACCATTTTAAGAAAAATTATAGTATACATGTATATCTTTTTCAAAAAAAAAAATGGAGGCACCAATTATACAATTTCTTAATATCTTTTTTTTAAATGAAATATATTATATATGTATATTTTTTTCCAAAAACTTTTTAGGAGGGCTAAGGCCCTCACTTGTCCTAACTAAGTTCTGTCACCAGTCTATGGGGATTTTTTTAAAATGACTTGCCAAAGTCCTTGTATTGTCATAAATGTTTTGAATCTGATCTTCCATAGACTGAAACTTATTTTTCTATCAAATTTCTAGATTTCAAACTTTTTGCTTGTGGAATACATCTTTGCTTGCTCAAAACTCACACTTTGAGATAGAATTTGGCTCAACAGACTGCAAAACCAGATTCAGCACGTCGAAAAACCTTAGAAATACCCCTGGTTAACTTTCATCAACGCCAGTCAAAGTCAAACCTATTGGTCAAGGTCAACCCTGTCCCTGAACACGTACTTCGGGATATAATCTAGAAAAATGGGCGCCAAAAACGGACCTAGCACATCGAAAAACACGAGGTAAGACTCTGGTCAAACTTGGTTAACCCCGATCATTGGTCAACGGTCAACTCCCGATCAGTAGGTCAAAGGTCAATGCCCTAGTCAAACACGGTCAACAAGTCAACTATGGCCTTTTTTTTCCTCTTGTTTCCCGATTCAACAAAAGACCCAAATACCTAAAATCTTTTCTTCTCTACCTGGTTTAGAACCAAAACAAAGAACATAACCCACTCAACACAACCACGCTACTCCAGCCACCTTACTTGACGTTGGAGCTACTACTATGCTCTCCATCAATCGACGACCCACGCGACAACTTCCAATTGTTGTTCTTACGCCAAAAATAAGCTCGTCACACCTCAAAATTTGTTAAAGTATGACTTGAATTCTAAGTCCAATTGAATATTAGAGAAAATAAGAAATCAATAAGAATAAAAGTACTTCAAATTATAGGATTCCTAATCCAAATAGGATTAGCATATGTATTCTATAAATAAGATTTTCTACCATAAGTTTAGTCTTCACACACCACAAGGTAGGTGTACCATATGTGGTCACAGTGAAATTGTTTCTTTTGAGTAATAGAGAATTACTTTGTTGGATATAGGCTTTAGCCGAACCACGTTAAAATCTTGTATGAATCTATGTTATGTTACTTCCGCTATGTTATATGTGTTTATTGCCTTCATGTCTTATGTCTCTATATGCACAATCCTTCCAACAATATGGTATCAGAGCCTAGGACTGCACATGGATATACAATTGAAGGTGTCGTCAGAAAGCTGCTATCATGACACGTTTCGCGGATTGTTGCACCATTGTAATTAAACAAAATAACTAAAAGTATGGTAGGGTGCATAATGACTAATATACCTAAGCTGTGTTATTTGATATGTCTGTGTGATTTATCAAAAGATGACGAAACCAAAAGAAGAAGCCAAAACTAGCGCAATAGCCAAAGTAAGTTCACGAATATCTATGCCAGAAATAGTGTAGTAGGTTCAAGAACACCTACGACAGAAAAAGTGTAGTTGATGCTCTGTAAAGGTGTTATTGGCGAACGAGATTGTCATTGGCACCTTGCAGGAGACGAAGCAACAACACATCAAAGAAGATAAATGTATCATCAGAGAAGCCAAAACTTGATGTTGCAAAAAGCTTCATCAAAGATAAATTGACAATGAAGCAGTGAGAAGACAGTCAGAAGGATATGGTCTGATCATGCATTCTGGATTGTCAAATGTTCTTGGAGTTGTGATCTAATGGGCGTGATCAATCGTGATGAGCAACTAGTGGAATTGATGAGCATGAATATTAGAGACTTAAAACTGAAGAATGGTCTACTATTATTTTATGCTTAAAAGAGGGTTTTTAGATGTCATAAATCAAAATTTGTAGACAATATTGCCAAATCCCATCTACCTGTTAAAGTATTGAATTTTGAAGATGTTGATCAAGGGTTCAATGCTTTGAATTTCTCATCAATGGAGGAATTTATTTGAGTATAACTCGAATTCTAAGTCCAATTGAATATTGGAAAGAATAAGAAGTCAATAAGAATAAAAGTACTTCAAATTATAGAATTCCTAATCCAAATAGGATTAGCATATGTATTCTATAAATAGAACCTTCTACCATGAGTTTGGTTGTCACACACCACAAGGTGAATGTACCATATATGGTCACAGTGAAATTATTTCTTTTGAGTAATAGAGGATTACTCCATGGATGTAAGCTTTAGCTGAACTGCATTAAAATTTTGTGTGAATCTATGTTATTTACTTCTGCTATGTTATTTTTGTTTATTGTCTTTGTGTCTTATGTATCTATGTGCACGATCCTTCCAATAAAATCTAGCAACCTTCAAGCTTTAGCTATGGCATCTCTGAGCACCAAACACAGTGAAACAAGCATTGGTCAACTCCTCATCACATGTTAAAGCACCAACTACTATCCAATCAACGCCCTAACGTCGAACACGTGCTCTTCTATCACAGCCAACACCGACATCCTTCACACAACTCCGACATTGATTTTGCCCACCAATCGCGCCACAAAAGCCAACGTTCAAATCCTTGTTCAACGACGAGCATGCTAGTACCAATTTCTGAGGATTTGGTTTCTGAGTATTGGGTAACTCCGAATAAAGATTTCAAAGAAGGCTTCAAACACGCTTTAAGGTTATATGCCAAAACCATGGAGAAAAAAGGGAAGAAGAGACGGCAAAGAAATTGGTGGTCAAAGGCTGTGGATGACGGTTAATGATAGAGAAGGTGTAGAGAGAAAGGGATCATTTCGATCATGCTAGTGAGAGAAATGGCAGCTCTCCATGCTTAGAATAAGGTACTATAACCATGCATGCATTGACTATTAATATGTCCGTGGCTGTGCCAAAATAGAAATACATCTTCTATTAGAAGATAGAACCAGTGTTATCTAATTCCTAGGCAAACCAATTTGTTTTTAGAATTATTTCTGTAAAGAAAAAAGCAAGAATCATTTTATTATAAAAATAGTCACGTTACGGCAAGAATCATTTGATTATAGAAATTTCCATTAGGAGATCATATGCCACAGCACCATAATAAATGTTGATACAAGCATCCAAATGTTTCAAATTTGTTTTAAGATATCCTTAATGAATGAGCAACTTAACTTATATGGTAACCAACTATTGTATCCTAGAACTTTGACAAATAGATCAAAGAATCCTCTGTGAGAAATTTACAAGGAACGTAAACTGACAGTACAAATTGGTGTGCTCTCTCATATAGGCTTCTTGAGTGGGAATGATGCTCAGGTTTAGATGCTACAAATCCCTTTTGCATCATTAACATCATGTCGGAGGTAAATATGGCCACTATTACCCCATTTCCACCCCCCTGAGTTCTTATAGATCCAAACATCTACACCACGAAACCGGTCGTAGCCCATTAATAGCATTGCATGGTTGGCGTGGGCTTTGGCAATGTGTGTGTCATAAATTTTGCCCCTATACTTTCTGAAGTTTGGATGTTTACTGTATATTCTCACAATCACTGGTTGTTTGGAAACTATCTGCATTAAACCAACCTCATCTCCAACAAATTACAATATCCTGTATCCATCAATGGTGACGACATTGTGAAAGTTCAACTGCACAAATATATATACACAACTGAGTAAATTATTCTACAACTAAAATGTTAAGTTAATGCAAATCGATACGCGTAACATGTTATTACAAGCTCTAAGCTACATTTGTCTCTGTCATGCCCTTTATAGGGATAGATGATTTCTGGCAGAATTCCTCTGTTTAGCACTATAAAGCCCACCGCCATCTTAGACAGCCCACCAGACCGGGTCCGTCCAACCTGTGAAAAATCAATTAGCTATTGGGCTGACAAATCAAGCAACTCTCCACTATTAATGTACTGGAGGCCTTCTACTGTGCCCACTGTGGTGAATGCCCAACACGTACCTTGTGTTCAATGATGAAGATCATTTTAATTAGTATAATCTCTCAGCCTTCAATTTGACTCCATTACACATCATCTTTTTTGCAAGATCAGCAAATGTAGAAAATTCCAACTTGGTGGGTGTGCTTTAACATCAAAATATAGCTATTCTAGTTAGCAAATTGAGAATGATTTACTTATATGCTATCATAAAATCAAATAGAATTAACGAAAAGCACGAAATCGAACCCAATAATAAAAAAAACTCAAAGCACATGTGTCCAATACGAAAATACCAACAAATATATAACAAGTAATCACTACAAATTACTTGCCATAGTCCCCCTGATTTTTCACATAGGTTGTAGCACCTTTAAGCCTCCAATCCACGACTGAAGGAAGCTCACTCTGGGATTGTGGTATGCAAGCCAACGTTGCTGAAGCAAGAAACTCGTACGATTTCCAAAAATCTCTCCCATTATTCAAGGATGGTTTGCATCTTAGTATGGGCAAAAACACAGTGTTTCTTCGACATCATCAAATGTAGTTCCTCTATGCAAGACGATCTCAAAATTGCTGAGCTTGATGATGTGGGTGAACCAAGGTAAAGGTTCAAGAACTCTTATACTATTATTAATTATTACTATTGTTCAGGAGGTTACAATTATATTGTTCCCTTTTTCTCATGACTCAAACTAATAATTATGTTAAGATTTATAAACTTGACCTGGAACAATTATATTTGAACTAAGAAATAAGTTGTTCCCAATAAATTAATGCACTAATTATATATATATATATATATATCCTTACATTATTTATTTTCGCTAATTACATACTTTATTATTATTATTATTATTATTATTGTTATTCTTATTATTGTTGTTGTTGTTACTACTATTACTATTATTATTATTTTGAATGATTTATTCTAAGATTGTCAACTACAAATTGCTTACCATAGTGCCCTGATTTTTCACACAGGTTGTAGCACCTTTAAGCCTCCAATCCACGATTGAAGAAAGCTCACTCCGGGATTGTGGTATGCAAGCCAACGTTGCTGAAGCAAGAAACTTGTACAGTTTCCAGAAATCTCTCCCATTATTCAAGGATGGTTTGCATCTTAGTATGGGCAAAAACATAGTGTTTCTTCGACGTCATCAAATGTAGTTCCTCTATGCAAGACGATCTCAAAATTGCTGAGCTTGACGACGTGGGTGAACCAAGGTAAGGATTCAAGATCTCTTATACTATTATTAATTATTACTATTGTATCCTCTATGCAAGAACTCTTATTTGTCTATTATTAATTATTACTATTGTTCAGGAGGTTACAATAATATTGTTCCCTTTTTCTCATGACTCAAACTAATAATTATGTTAAGATTTATAAACTTGACCTGGAACAATTATATTTGAACTAAGAAATAAGTTGTTCCCTATAAATTAATATATATATATATCCTTACATTACATATTTTCGCTAATTACCTACTTTCTTATTATTATTGTTATTGTTATTCTTATTCTTATTCTCATTCTTATTATTATTGTTGTTGTTGTTGTTGTTACTACTATTACTACTATTACTATTATTATTATTATTTTGAATGATTTATTCTAAGATTATCAACTACAAATTACTTGCCCTAGTCCCCCTGATATTTCACACACGTTGTAGCACCTTTAAGCCTTCAATCCACGACTGAAGGAAGCTCACTCCAGGATTGTGGTATGCAAGCCAACGTTGCTGAAGCAAGAAACTTGTACGGTGTCTAGAAATCTCTTCCATTATTCGGGGATGGTTTGCATCTTAGTATGGGCAAAAACACAGTGCTTCTTCGACGTCTTCAAATGCAGTTCCTCTATGCAATACGATCTCAAAATTGCTGAGCTTGACGACGTGGGTGAACCAAGGTAAGGGATCAAGAACTCTTATACTATTATTAATTATTACTGTTGTATCCTCTATGCAAGAACTCTTATTTGTTTATTATTAATTATTACTATTGTTCAGGAGGTTACAATTATATTGTTCCTTTTTCTCATGACTCAAACTAATAATTATGTTAAGATTTATAAACTTGACCTGGAACAATTATATTTAAACTAAGAAATCAGTTGTTCCCAATAAATTAATGCACTAATTTTATACATACATACATATATATATATATATATATATATATATATATATATATATATATCCTTACACTACTTATTTTCGCTAATTACCTACTTTCTTATTATTATTATTATTATTATTATTATTATTATTATTATTATTATTATTATTATTATTGTTATTGTTATTGTTATTGTTATTGTTATTGTTATTGTTATTGTTGTTGTTGTTGATGCTGTTGTTGTTGTTGTTGTTGTTATTACTACTATTACTATTACTATTATTATTATTTTGAATGATTTATTCTTAGATTATCAACTACAAATTACTTGTCATAGCCCCTTTGATTTTTCACACACATTGTAGCACCTTTAAGCCTCCAAGCCACGATTAAAGGAAGCTCACTCCGGGATTATCGTATGTAAGCCAACGTTGTTGAAGCAAGAAACTCGTACAATTTCCAGAAATCTCTCCCATTATTCAGGGATGATTTGCATCTTAGTATGGGCAAAAACACACAGTATTTCTTCAACGTTATCAAATGTAATTCCTCCATGCAAGACAATATCAAAATTGCTGTGCTTGATGACATAGGTGAACCAAGATAAAGGGTCAAGAGCTCTCCTCCACTATTCAGGGATGAATTGGTTCCTATTATGGGCAAAACAATAAAGGTTTTCTTGGAGATGATCGAATTCACTTCGTCCATGCAAGACGATCTCAAAAGATGTGTACTTGAGGACGTTGATGAACCAAGATACGGGTTCAAGAACCCTATTCCATTATTCCGGGATGACGTGGCTCTTATAATGGGCAAAAGCACAAGGTGTTTCTTCAAGAACATCATATTTACTTCCATGTAACAAGAACTGGAGATGCTAGTGCTCATCTTAATGGCTAAAGGATAAGATGTTGGCATGAAGAAGAAAAGCTAAGCTTGAAGTTATCGAATTGCATATTTTGGTTTAAGTCTTCCATATTGAAGACAAGAAGGCCGGTATGTCAAGTGGTTATAGAAATCCACAAGAATTAACTTTCAAGGATAAAACTTCTTTTAGGGGTTAAGATATGATGACCGGGTAGTTATTTCTATCCCAACCACTAAGCACGTTTCTAAAGTGTTATGTATGAGTTGATAGTTAATTGGTAATGGGTCTCTATTTAAAAAAAAAAAGGTAAAATCATATTTGACCAGAGAATAAGTTTTGACTGGGGGTCTATATATATATTTCTATTCGTTTTCACAATTATATTTTTCTTGCACTTTTCTTTCTCAGAAAATAACGAAGAACACTAGCAGATTAAGTTGGGCGTATATTCTTTCTTTAAGGGCTAATCTCAAGGGTATTTTCAGTTGTAAATTGAAGAAGTTCAAGACTTAAGATTCGAGATAAATGGGGTCAATTCGTAATTCAATTTCCTCCATCCGTTCTTGCAATGTTTTTGATTTATATGCAATTTTATTATTTAATTACAATCTTGGTCTACCTCTTTTCTTCTTATGTACAGTTGATAATGTTGTCTCATTGAATTAGATCTCAACATGTTGCATCATCACAAAATTTGCCTCCAGAATTTTTTGTTCCTATCATCCACAGATCAATATACTGTTGCATGCTAATAGCTCTCATTTTTAATATATATATATGTTTGTCAGATTGCACAAACAATTGACATTGTTTTCAAGGCTCTATTTAATTTCAATAATCTTGTGTTTCTTGTTCGATTCTTCTCTATTTATTTTATTTATTTATTTATTTATTTTGGAAGCTTTATATCTTCCTCTCCATCTTCGGTTACTACCCAACCTGAAAAAAAACTTGATGATATCTTATTTATAATATATATATATATATATATATATATATGACTATGTATGTATGTATGAATAGTTTTTATGTCCTTTAATCAGCATTTTGTCTTCCTTATTTATTTTATTTTATCTTATTTCACTTCCTTTCTTATCTTCTTTCTTAAGACTTCTTGGCTTAAATTTTTGTCTATTATTAATTATTACTATTGATCAGGAGGTTACAATTATATTCTTCCCTTTTTCTCATGACTCAAACTAATAATTATGTTAAGATTTATAAACTTGACCTGGAACAATTATATTTGAACTAAGAAATAAGTTATTCCCAATAAATTAATGCACTATACATACATATATATATGTGTGTGTGTGTGTGTATGTGTGTATGTATGTATGTATGTATGTATCCTTACATTACTTATTTTGGCTAATTACCTACTTTGTTGTTGTTGTTGTTGTTGTTATTATTATTATTATTATTCTTCTTCTTCTTCTTCTTCTTCTTCTTCTTCTTCTTATTGTTATTATTGTTGTTGTTGTTGTTGTTGTTATTATTATTATTGTTGTTGTTATTGTTATTATTGTTATTGTTGTTGTTGTTGTTATTGTCGTCATTACGACTATTATTATTATTATTATTATTATTATTATTATTATTATTATTATTTTGATTATTTATTCTAAGATTATCAACTTATCTATTGTTGTATTTAATTTAAATTGTCAAATTATCTATTATTGTAACTTACGTTGCTATATGCTTTTGAAAACAAAACTTTTGCTCATTAAACATATATCATTAACTATTATCATTATTATCATATGATCTTACTATACAAGATGAGCAAATGTATGTTATTCACGAGTCTTGAGCAAATGTTGAAATCATAGTTCTGATGATGTGCTATACTCAACTATGAGTGCTTTCTTTTTGGTGAAATCATAGTCAGTCTATGTCTTGGTGGAAGCAAATTTACCTCCAACTAAGTTCTTATTTTTTTCTATTCCTGAGTTGCGAAGCACACCTTAACCTTAAGTAATATTTTGTTTTATTCCCAGTTTGCCACACTTGTAAACGTGAGTTCCAGTATCACAATTGTCAACATGTATTAACTTCTGCCTTTCATTTTTTTCTTCCTTTCTCTGGACTTTTTGTTTTATATATCTATCTACCTTCCATGACATGGGTTGTTATATACGCTTGAGAAAAAGAAAAAAATCAATTTGTCCCTATTCTTGCCACATGATACAACTTGATTCTTTCCCCTTGGTCCTCAATCCTAAGCAATCATCCTATTACATTGCACTTATCTTGATTAGGATTGAGTCCGATAATATAAGTTGTGCTATGATATAGCATTTTATCATAATACGATACGATTTGATATGATATGATTTGATACATGATATGACATGACTTGATGGGCGAATACTCGCCTTCTCATGAAATTCTAGGATCCCACTTTTGGTATGCTTATACTTGACGAGGTTTATACTCCTATTATGTAAGCCTGTGGGAGTCTCGTACCCACCTATGATTTGTGTTTGTGGGGGCTTTGTACCCACCTATGATTTGTGCCTGTGGGGGTTTTATACCAATCTACGATCTGTGCCATTAGGGGCCTTATACCCAATACTTGATATGATCATGATTGATTCTTGATTACAACATGAGGGTCTTATCCCTCACCATGAGTTTATTATAATTAAATCGCTACAGCAAAGTCACAACTCATGTTATATGATACTTGATATACTCTCTTTATCTAAACCTGTTACGAGTAACTCTTGTTATGATTAATATAAATTCTAAGTCTGCACGCTCCCATATTTTCTTATTGCCTTTTTGGGAATGTGTTTCTTGTTTCGGCTTTCCTATTATTTCCAAAATTCGCGTTTGTTCTATCTTGCGGGAAAGACCCTTGCTTACTGAGTATTTGATTTGCTCACCCATTTATTTTCTTACAGGTGATCACGAGTAAGGAGGCATACGATATCGATAAGGGATAACCTTATCTTTGTGAGTGCTTTGAAAATTCAATTGTAGTGATAAGACTCTGCTTTGTTGATATTTTTGTTTATGTTAGATGTGTTAACTTGGCAATGGTCTGTAATAATTATTTGGAGTTTTCTTACTATATATTGGAGCTTACAGTTTTATTTTGATAATTTATGGTATTTAGTACTCTGTTTGATTGTTGATGTTTTAGTAGCCTTATGGTTCGAGGGGCCAGTCCTCTTAATTCACGGCGTGTCAAGTCTTGAGCCTTAAGTTTTCGGTGCGTGATAAATGCTCTTTTGCTTCTTTGGTCAATGAAGAGCTTTTTAATTGTTTGACGAAAATTTTACCAATGAGTTTGTGCTGTTCTCGATAGGAGAATGGGACTTTTGAGAATAGAAGCTTATTTGAACCTTCCTTTTTCTAACAAGATATGGGATAACCTCCCTCTCAGGATTGAAGAGAAAACACTTGAGGTAACATTTTCTTCTATCTGACAGTTGATGCTTAGTCTCTAAATTGTTCTAGAGTTAGGGTTTCAATGTTTGATGAAAATTCTATCAATGGCTTTGTGCAGATTCTTGATAGGAGAGTGGGACTTTCTGAGAAAAGAATCTCATCTGAACCTACCTTTTTCAAACAGGATTCTACCAATGGCTTTGTGCAGATTCTTGAGGTAAAATTTTCTTCTAGTCTGAAAGTTGATGCTTAATCTCTAAATTCTTCTAGAGTTTAACAAATGACATTTTCTAGACACTTGCTCTTCAAAACATAGCTCGGCTTTAATGGTGATAGCTGGATATTTTCAGAGTAATGTTATTCAATAATCTGGTTAATTTGACTTCTTTAGCTAGGTCAATAACATAATGAAGCTGGTGCACAAATCATCTGTTTCAGTCTGAGTTTCAAGAGTATCTAACCTAATGACAAAAGCGCACTGTTATAATAAATAACAAAATGGAAATTACGTTGACACTTTTTGTATGATGAAAGGTCTCACAGCTACGATCCTAGCATTGATAAGATCTTTATCAAGAAACTATTCAGGTCACCTATATTCATATTCATTGTGAGTTATCTTTTTGCCAAAGTTGCCAAGGCCCTGATGCTTCTTTTATGATCTTCCATAATGATACATTTCAGTCATTTAGTGTAACTCGTTGGAGTATGAAGTATCAATGAGTTCCATGTTTAAATTCATAATCTGTTTTCACTACTTTGATAGTTCTGCTGATCTATGAGTGGAAATTCTGTGTTGTTTCCTCACGACACAATTAAGAAGCAGCGGACCCCGAAAACCTGGGGAAGAGCCTAAAGTGCGAATACCCGCCTCTCTAATTGCTGGTGCCTTTGCTGGAACTAGCTCTACTTTATGCACTTAATCTTTTAATCTTTTAATTTTGTTTTACGTTTTTCTCGTTTAAAATAAGTTAATATAGAATTGATCAGTACATTTCTCGCACTTAAAACGTAGTAGTCTTTTGTCAATAAGATCGTTGCCTTTTTCAGTGGGAGACATTCATTCTTCATGTGCAACTTGGAGAACATTTTGCAAAATCAGAAATATCCTTTAAAAGGTTTGGGTTTTATTTGAGCATGTTAAAACTATATCCTTGATCGCATGTAAAAGTAAGACTTTTGTTTATCGTTGATTACATTTCACGTTATATAAGCAATAATTTCATGATTAAGTCAAGCATTTGGATGACACTTATTGATACTTGGTACAGGCTATTCAAGTCGTTAGTTGTTACCATTTGAAACTTCACTAGGGCTCCACTATATACCATATAGATGATCTTCCATTTGATTGTATGTCTTTGCGAGATGTTTATACTCAGTTCCATAAGGTATTGCTCTTTCCCTAGAGTCCAAACTTTCCTTCTTCAAAGAGACTGTTTATATTTCACATCTCTTTTTTGTGAATTATGACAAAATTGCAGTCAGTTGAATCCAAGTCTGCAATTCGGAGCTGCATGAGGATCCCAGTGTCACTTGTTCCCCCTCCCAATGTTAGAGATTGGGGTTACATTCCAGAAATTACCGAGCTTGGGCTTCACAGGAAAAGGCAGGCATCTTATATATAAAAGGCAGGCATCTTATATATAAATAGCATTCACTCTGTTATATTTCATATTGAAATGATGCCTAAGATTTCCCTGAATGTTACACACTTGATACAGGTTAACAAAGGCATGAAGCTTGTTGGTGGTGAAAGTGCAGCACTCGGTAGAGTATATGAGTACTTCTGGAAAAAGGAAACTGATTGCATTACATCTCCTGTATTCCTTTGTAAAAGTTTATCAAGTTGTAACCGAAAATGAATTAGTTCTTCCCTTTAGGTTATCTGTATACGTAATTTGTCGTGGTTGAATGCTTTCATTCCCTCAAGCTTGGGAGGAGAGTAGGATGATTTTCAAGTTACTTACTAGTCTTCCAATCTGCAGTGTATATACTGGATACCTTAGATTCACACAATTCTGAGCACTGCAAAGATACCTTATATTCATACAATTCCGAGCACTACAAAGCCTCTCTGGTACAGCATTATCTACAACTTAGGTCTTATTCTTTATATCATGAGCATTGGCGTTGCATTATTTTCTGAAAATTTTGCAGCCTACTCCAATCTAATTCTTAGCTGTTAAAGTAAAATTTGATTCTTATGTAGATATTGAAGGATGGCATGCAACATGCTGGAAAGCTGATATGTAGTAATTTGGGCGCGAGGATGCTTACTGAGCCTAAATGTTTGAGAATCCTGGGTCTGTATCTTAGCATTCAACATAATTTGCTCTGTTTTGTTGTCAACGGTTGTTTGTATTATTCAAATTCAACTTTATGTTTACTCTGTTCTTGTAATTCACAAGAATTCAAAGACAAGTAGGTTCATTTTGGTGAGATTTGTTTTCTGTATTGTTTTTGTTTATTTAATTAATTATAGTTAGAAATTCACTGAAATTTTCCCCATATATATAGATATAGATATATATATATATATATATAATATTTTCCATCACTAAATTAGTGACGGAATTTCTCTGTTACTAATTATAAAAATTCGTCACTGATAAGATTAGAGATAAGGGTTTTTTTATTAGGCATATTCGTTCACTGATTCGTCACAACTTTTATTTTGTAGTGGATTTTTTATTTTTATGTTTTAGAGATGGAATATTCCATCACTAAAGGCTTTTTGTTTTGTAGTGAGTAAAAGTTGTCCAATACCAACGAGTTCTAGAAGTTTTTTATTCAAGGTCCAGCTTATTTTGCCATTTTTTCTTGGAGGATCACCCGCAAACGCCATTGCTGTGGAAGGGCACATACAAGAATAAGGATTATATTGTATGGACTAGAGAGACTGGCAGGGTCTGCTGTGGTCCATGGTCACAAGAAGCAGGGTATACTCTCGAAAATACCTTGACACAGACCCCTCCATCCATGTCGAGGGCTATTAAAGTCTTTTCCTTTTCATTCCTTCATTCTAAATATAACGCGTTTCAAGATTTGAATAATTTTATAAAAAAGATGTGCTGATAACTATTATATAATCATGATGCAATGTTTGGGAAGTGTACTAGAGCACTTGTAAAATGATTAAAAGGAAAAAGGTTGCTAGCTTATAATAAATTGTTAGAAAATAAGGGGTAAAGGAAAGAATAGGAGAGACATAAAAACTTCTAGTCTAATTCAAATAATATGGTATCAAACTAGGAAATTAAAATTTGAATGCTTGAAATGGAACTTTACAAAAGAACACATGTAATGGAATATAAAAAGAGGTAGTTTCACATAAGCCTCCAATGTTTTAGATAAACCCATATCTTCGATTCTCTATTTTTAAGATCATTTAATAAGGATTTCACAGATTCTAACTCCAATATTTGTTCTTTATTGTGAGTTTACGCGAATAAGGAGTTTATGCAAAAAATTGGTCATCGATAGATTTAGGCAATCATTTCTCTAGAACGTTATGTTCTACTAATGTTAATTTCATGGTTAGTTTTGAAACGTGGATGAATATATGCATTTGTTGTGTAATTCCGGTTTTAAATAAAAATCAATTAGTGCATCTATTTCTCATCTTTTAAAGTTGTTAGAGACAAAAAAAATTTCTGATGACTAGTTTTAAAAGAACTTCTGTAAATTTCTTTTGTTGATCAATACAAACACTTGATCATTCAGCAAAAAAGATTGTAAATTACTATAGAAAAAGTAGTAGTAAATGGACGTCATATATGTTAAATATGTTCAAAAGTAAATCATGTCATATATGTTAAATCTATTCAAAAGTAAGGCCAAAGTTAGTATTCCATATTTGTAATTGCAATGTAAAGTTTAGTACTGCATATGTGTAACGTCATGTTGTTGGAAGATAAAAATAGAAGAATGTGTTGTTGTCGTGTAGTATAATATGGTAAAGTGACTTTTTAAATAGAAATAATATGAAATTTAGAGTTTTTTAATATATAATATAAATAAATTAGAGTAAGTGGACTATTTGAGTCAATGTAGGTTATTTTCAAATTTTTGGGAGCCAACAGTTGCGCAAGTTGGTTAGCAAATTACAACATTGACTGACCTATTGGGCTCAAAATGCTTGTTGATATCTCACAGCAATTGATTTCTTTGTTGGAGAAGGATAGAATGGTGCCACGTACATTGGCGGAGCTACCTTAGGATAAGGAGGTGTTTAGGCATCCCCTCAATCTCTTGAGAAAAAAATATTACTACTATTTTTAATTTTTTATCTTATAATTAGAGGTTAAATTAGATAAAGTGCACCCTTTTATAAATAGAGTGCACTTTTTCTTTTTGGTAATGAGAGAATTATTATTATTGTTTTTGGTTTTTTACCAAAGAAAACTTTAAAAAATTCAAGACCAAAAGAATATTTGTAATTTGTTGCTTTATGAAAATCAAGAAAATAAAAAATGAAGAGTAGAAAGAGAAAAAAAAAGGGAAAAGAGAGAAGAATAAAAGAAAATAGCACAACAATAGATTGAACAATCACTTATATAAAGAAATATATTTTTAATAATTAACTTGAACAATGAAATGAATATTTAATGATTTCAAAACATAAGGTTATGTTGATAGGCCATTGTAAAGCATAGTTTTTTTTTCAGTGATTACAATTATTTACTTATATTAAATCGTTGTTATATTAATTATTATATAATTAATTTTTTAAATTTGACTAAAAAATTTATGCGCAATCCCTAAGCTCAGGGTCCTGGCTCCGCCACTAGTCACGTTACTGGCCCTCGGCCTCCCTTTGAACAAAAAGGATATTTGGATGAAACAACATGCTCACACAATAAATTTAAAAAAATTAAAGGGCATATATGTCAATATTCCAAATATAATTTCTCATCCCAAAAAAGAAAACTGTATGTAAGGTGGTTGATACTCCAAGGTGGGCACGGCGACAGTGGGGGGTGGCAGAGGATGAGGTGTCTAAATGTGACATGATCACCACTTTCTCGTCTTTATGTGGTTAATGGCAGGCACCCTTACACAACAAGAAAGTTTTTTTTTTTTTTGTTTTTTTTTGGACAAGGAAACGTACAATCAAAACGTACAAAACAAACCGAGATCGACCAATGCCCAAAGGCACTTGATCAGAGTCGAGCAAGGAAAGAAGGTGAAGGGGAAGGACAGAGAGCCAAGAGGGGGGAAGGGTGCCAAGCGTAAAAGATTTTGCTATCCAGTTAGTTTACACAATTGCCAGAACGACGAACAAGTGTAAACGAGTAGGAGGGAATAGCACGGCTGAGAATGTGGATATCAGAGAGTAAACCAGAGATCTCCATAGGTGGGGCTGAAGAGCCAGAAAGAAGCGCACAGTAGAGGCGTTTCGAATCAGTCTCGATGAGCACTTTCTGCCACTTATTATGGCCACTGCAGTTGATAGCCATTAAAATGGCTTTAGCTTCAGACTGAAGGGCAAAGCTGGCAAAGGATTTGCAAACATCACCCGCCAAAAGCGTGCCTGCTGAATCGCGGCAGATGAAACAAATGCTACAATCAAAAAGGGGTTTGAAAGAAGCATTAGTATTGATTTTTATCCAATCAGGAGGAGGGGAAATCCATCGAATAGGGGCCTGGAGTTGATGAGTAGAGTTTAGGATGAGGAAAAAGGTTTTTTTTTGAAATAGACCAAAACTCTTTGTGAGCGTTGAGAGCGAGGCTGAGAGAGACCAGAGGTTGAGCAGGAGTGCCATTGAAGATGAAGTTGTTGCGACCTTTCCACAAATAACAGCAAAGAAAGCCAACGAGGGAGAGCGCTTCAAGTTTCAAGTGTTGGTTCTTGCTGATGGAGTTGAAGAGCTCAAGCAGCCAGGAATCAAGTCTGATAATGGAAAGACGGTCAATAGGACACTGGAAAGTTGAAGCGAACCAAAGAGCACAACTCCAAGGACACATCAGGAGAAGGTGAAGGTGTTCTGGAGTTTCATCTTCAAGGCAGCAGATCTGGCAGGTCGGAGATGAAGTCATTCTTCGGATAAAGCGGTTTTGGTCAGCGGCAAGGGAATTGGTGCAAGCTCACCAGGAAAGTTGAAAGCTGTGCTTTGCTACTTTTTGCTACTTTGTTTGCTTCTTAAATTGCGGCCTAAAATCTAACTAAATTTCATTATATATATATATATATATATATATATATATATATGTTTCTTTTTCCTGCCAAATGATAACAGGAAATATAATAAGCAGAAGTACGATTAGTTTGGACAATTTAGCAATTAGGTACTGTTGGATCAAGTGCAAAGCTATAGAGAGACTTGAGACTTGAGACTTGACAGTATTAAACATGGATTATCAAAACTCAACTAGTATATATAATATAACATTTAAACTACTATTTTTGAACACAAGATCATGTCTTTCTTAAAAAAGAAAAAATTCCGTAAAGCAAAGCATTCATTATTACCCAAAAAATAAAAAAATAAAAAAATTGTGAGGACTAGGCATCACCAATGTGTCTGAATTGCTCCAAAAAATTCAACAAATGTGAGGACCAACTGCCTGAAGTTGAGCCATGGCTGGTCCCACACCTTGGCATCGTACACTTTCCTCTGCCCTCTAGCATCACTTGCCTCTAGAGTTGGGTACACCATGGCTCCCGCAACCACTTGCCTCCTCACTCTAAGTAGCCTGTTGAATTCCAAAACACCATTCTGCTTCTGCTTCTTGTTGTGTTCATCAACAGCAAAACGGGCAAGGTTTTCATAGCTTAGGTCGTTCTTAAACCTTTCAACTTCTTTGATGCGACCCACGATTGACGAATCCTTGTAAATAGTAATAAACCCCCCCCCCCCAAAAAAAAAAAAGAGAAATTCGACTCTTAGATGAGAGCAAATGAAGGCACTGGACTATATAATAAATAACGTACCGGAAAAGAAAAAAAAAACGCTTAAATCTAAATTGCTTTTCTTCTTCAGATTCATATACCTGTCCATATTTCTTGAACAACTCGTCAAAAGTATCCGACTCATCCGAATCGGACGACGACGGTGTGCACATCGCTGCCGCAAAGTTGCCTCCGCCTGTGGAGGAGCTATTGAAGCCACCATGATGATGGTGGCCAAACCCGCATGGATCACCAATTCGAAGACTCCCCATGTGGTGCTGCACCTTGATTCTTCCCCCTATCGGCGACACGCCCACCACCATCATTGGCCGGAGATGCATGGTGCTGAACTACGCGTGAATTAACAGCAGCAACACAATTCATCCGAAGAGTCGCCATGTCCACAATTCGTCGAAGAATAGTTTGACCTTCAGGACTTGGAGAATCCAACTAGATTTTATATTGACAATGGACTCCTGGTTAATTTGGAATTTTCTTTCGGGGTTGGGTTTCCCATCTGTTTGGGGTTCGCTTTATTTTCTCTTTGCTCCGTGGGCCTGATTTGCACATGTGCGTTTGTCGTGGGTTTGGTTGGTCTGCCCCAATATTTGTGTGCCTTGCGTCGGGACCTTATATTGTGCAACCACATGTGCACGTTACAATGTGTTTCTGTGGATTGTATATTTCAAGCGTTATATAAGTGCTTTATTTTTTTTTTTTTGCCCATAATTCTCTCCTATCTCTTCTCTATTGTAACATATCTAATTAAAACTCAAAATCTCACAAACCCTACTATTTTCAATTTAATTCTTTCAATAACTAAACAGATAGTATAAATCAAAATCGCAAATTGAATCTAATAAAATGATGGAAGCAACAACATTCAAATGATTTAAAAACATCAAATCCGAAGCAACAACATGAAAAGAAATCGAAGCAAAAACTAGAACTGAATTTATGTATATGCTTATGTGTTTCTACTTATATGTTAAATGCAAATGCAACCAATTTCAATTATAAACAAATATTTTGATAAATAATATGCTATTGAATAAACAATAATAGTCTATAGAACAAATACTTATAAAACACTAAACAAACAATAACATGCTATTACAATTGAACAAATAATAATAGTCTACTGAACAAACAGTTATAGAATACTGAACAAACAATAATAGGTTACAGAACAAACAATTATAGAGCAATGAACAAACAATAATAGATTACAGACTACTGAACAAACAGTTATAGAGCATTGAACAAACAAATATGGGACACTGAACAAATAATAATTGTCTACTAAACAAATAATTATGAAATACTGAACAAATAATAATAGGCTACTGAATAAACAATAATAGTCTACTAAGCAAACAGTTATAGAACAATGAATAGACAATAATAGGTTACAAAACAAACATTTATAGAAAACTGAACAAACAATAATATACTATTAAACAAATACCTTCAAATATATATGTATACAACTATCAGAACCAATTGATACGAAAATGCAACCCATCAATCAATTGCATTCACCACCATTTTTCGATATTAGTCCAATCAATTGTTAATAATATCAATCCATCAACCTATTAGCAATAGCAAAAAAATTAATATCAACACAAATTAACTATCAAAACAGAGAAAGAGAGAAAAGAGAGAGAGAGAATAGAAATATATAAATAGAGATAAGAGAGATGTACAGAGAGAGTGTGAGATTTAAGTGGAGAAGTGACTCTTCATTTTTTTTAACATATATATATAGAGAGAGGGAGAGAGAGAGAGGTATGTGTGTTGACATGCCTGAAAAATTACATAAATAAAAATACACTTTATTAAAGGTGTACCTTATAATTTGTCGCCTAAGTCTTCCTTATACCTCTATCGTCACGGGCGTCAAAAATCAAAGCTGAGGCAATCGGGTGAGTCAGAGTGACACGTCAACCAAACAACAATCCTAAACAAACAAAACAAAGCCAACGTATGAACACCTAGAAAACGTTTTCTCAAGATCAGAAAAGGGGTCAACGTCAATCCAATTTAGAGAAGAAATCGTATCAATTCTTTTTTTTGTCACTGTTCATTCACCGTCATATATTTTACTAAACTAGTCGTCTAAGTTTTCAGCAAAAGTAATTTAGCAAAAAAAAAAAAAGTTTTCAGCAAAAGTAATTAACCTCACGATTTAAAGGTTCGATCTTTATTTAATCTTGACTCTTAATATTTATCTTATTTTGCTTTATTTCATGCATTTGCGTTCATGTAATTAACTTCTATTTTAGCTTTGTCTAAATCCAGTCCTTATTTTATTTTTTCTTCTTTACATGTTATATGTAAATTGTTGTTATGTAAAGAACTCGTGAAGTTTTAATTTATTTTTCCCCTCCTATTGTATAATTTTAATTACTCATAAGTGTATAAATTATATGACAGTATAGTTTAGGCAAATACGAGTTTGATCTCGCAAGGACTTGCTAAGTGAAAGACAAGTTCTAGACTAATATTGTGACTTCCTAATCTAGTCGGACTCAAATACAATAATGGAAATTAAAACTAAAAGCAATTTAAACTATGAACTAATAATAAGAAATTAAATCTAAAATTAAATCAATTAAGCAACTAAACAAAATAAATTAAAACGAACAAGAACTTTAAAATATCATGAAACAAAAATAAATTAAATTAAATTAAAGAAAAACATGTAAATTAAAACAATGAGAAAATAAAATAATGAGATAAGAGGCTAAGGTTTCCAAATCCACCTTACTAATTCCAACTTTAACTATATTTGATCATTAATTTTTCCTAATTTTTACTGTATGATAACCGCTGTCAAAGTCTGTCCAATCAGACTCCCACGGCATCAATTATAGTTTAGAAAATCATTCATGAAATTAGATATTAATTAAAGTTTAATGTATACTCAGGAAAAGAAGAAAAAGAAAATTGAACTGTTAACACTATAAATTATGGATTATCAAAACTCAACTAATGTATATAATATAATATTTAAACTACTGTTTTGAACGTTAGATCATGTCTATGATGAATACTGGAGAAAAAACTTAAAAGATGAGTTGTAAACCATCTTTCAACTCTCATAGTTTAGGCTCATCAGTTTTTGGAAGACAAATTAAAAGCAAGATGCTTTCCTCATTGTAAAAATGGGACTAAAATAAAATTATATTATATCGTGCGGACATCGGTAGCCAACCAAAAATTCTCTAGAAGCCTTATATTCTTTTCCTGTTTTGTTTGCAAGCATTATTATTACAACTTCTTTTATGGGCCTGTTTGGATTAATTTTTTTAAGGAAAAAATACTTTTATTTTAAAAGAAGTTATATTAAATTTGTAATAATTATTTGATTTAGTTTCCAAAAAAAGCTAAAAACTCTATAAAAAAAAAGCTTAAATACAGCTTTTTTTAGTAACCAGAGTTTTCAGCTTCTCAAAAAAAACTGTTTTGCAAAAACTACTAAAAAAACACTTTTGAAAAAAGCCAATCCAAACAAGCCCCAACACTTATTAGAGTGTGTAAAGAAATTGGCTAACAAATTTGATGCGGGCTAAAAAATCGGTCCAAGATAGTAAATGATGTAGTGATCTTTGACCTTAGCGAATAGTTGGCGGACGTGTCTATAGCAGGTACGCAGCCATCGGAGGCACCTAGACTGGGTACACCTCCTTCCAATAAAGAAGAGAAATGGCGGGTGGCCTTCTTCAGGATATGTTGACGGACATTTGGTAAGTATGGTAGTCGATATGATTGGTCAGAAGAGAAGTTGTAGGTCCTTGGGAGTAGCAGTCAAACGCAGTGGCACGGAGTATGCTGGTAGACGCGGTGGCACAGGGTACGTTGCCAGATGCACCTATACCAGGTACGCCTTCTTACAATGAATAAAAACAAGGCGGGGCTTTCCCCTTGTTGTACCGTCAATGCCTATGTTAGTAGAGGATTCAAAGAACTTGATATGAAGATTTGAAGATTGATATAAACATGCACTTGAATGTATGAAGATGTTCTTGAATACTTAGAGAGGATTTGGGGAGAGTTCACTTACTTGTAAGTTAGTCGAGGATTCAAAGACCTTGATATGAAGATTTGAAGATTGATATGAACATGCACTTAAATGTATGAAGATGTTCTTGAATACTTAGGGAGGATTTGGGAGAGTTCACTTACTTGTCTTTGGAATGAACTTGGCTATTTATAGATGTTGGAGCTCTAATATCGAAACTACCTATGAGCAGGATGATGACTAGGCCCCACATCACCATGACATCGCATTATCTCCCTTATTAGGTAAGTGGGGTTGCCACATAGACGTCGGACCTGGTATCCGCCCTCCTCAAGCTAGCATATACCCCTTTTGTATCTTCATGTAGTCCTTTATAAAGCCATGCAAGCATCTTGAAGACATATGAATGTGTACTACGTCGGACCCATAAGCGTAAGGACCACCCCTAGCTTATCCACGGCGGATGCAAGGCCATAGGGTCCGCTCCATGAACTATTTTTTACCCTCCTTGCCACGTGGTGAATTTTTATTGCTCACTTATTTTTACTCATATCAAAATTAATTGAGCTTATGTCAAGAAGATACAAGAGACTAAATCAAAATATGTTATGTGAAAATATTTAATAAATGTGTCCATACATACATACATACATACATATATTCATACATATATATATATACACACACACACACAAAAACATATTTGTCCAAAAGAAGATTTTATTCAAACTAGAAACAGTAAATTATAAAGAAGGCCCAAGCCCCAAAGAATTGGACCGGACTCAACATAGACAAAACTAAACACAACTAGGCCAGCTGACAAAAACCCAATAAAAGAGTAAAAAAGCACCTAAGACACTAGGCCGAAACCTAATCTTAGACAAACAAACAAACTACAGGCCTATAGGCCTAAACAGAATCAAACCTAACCCTACATCAACCATGCGCCGGAATACCTTCCCTACCACTACCGGCCAACCCACAAAAGCAAAAAACGCAGGGCACACCCGTCAGACTCAAAGGGAACCATGCCTTGCCATTCTTTTATATCACTATGAGAGAGTTGCTGATATAAGAAGATCCTAATTCCATGAAATGTCCTTTCTTCCATCGCTTGCACACACATAACCAATTAGAATAGGTGCAATAAGGTTATAAGGACACAAACACACATACACACACACATATATGTGTGTGTGTCTATACTGTTTTAACTTTTACCTCGAATTGTTGCAAGTATACTCTTATAAACTCTGAAACCATACCAACAAGTTATTGGTTGAGGTGATAGAGGTATCACATCCATAAGATAGAGAATACAAATTCGAGTCTTAGAAAGCATATTTACTTGGAAGGTTTTCCTTTACTGCTCTCAACCTAATAAGGACTACATGAATATCAAGTCTAATATGAGGAATACACTAACACAAAGTAATTAGTCTCAAATCCAATATGCAAAATAATAACTCAAAAGAAAAAAAACAAAGAACTTTGAATAGTGTTTGGTTCTTATTGATGTGAAAATCTCTTGCATACCGAAGACGACAGACATATCACCATCTAAGAGACACAACATAGATTGTAACCATAATTCATCTATTGAACCCTTACGGCCCGTGTAAAGTATGCATGGCCTAAGCCAAACCCAAGAATTGAAGCCCAATTGCCTTCAACTCATCATTGCATTCTTGGTATTGGTAATTCTAAGGTAGTGATTGGTATGCGGGAATAGGTAAGGAATGGAATGGTATTCCTGGCCTTCTTCAAAATTCTATAATTGGTATAAAGTAATGAACCCGAAAATCTTATTCTTGAGGAAATCCCATTCCTACAAACATAGGAATAGTCATTCCTGACTAAATGCATGGCAATGAGTCATTCCCATGTTGGTTGGAATGAAATTTTTATCAAATGACTAAAAATATCTTTTAAAAGATTAATATTTTACATTTTACATCAAAAATAGAAAATAAAAAAAAAATTTAATTGTAACAATTAAAAATAAAAATAATATAGAAAATAAAAATAAAAATAAAAATTAAATAGAAAATTAAATTAAAAATAAAAGATAGAAAAATAAAAATAGAAAATTTAAATTAAAAATAGAAAAGAATACAAAAATAAAAAAATTAATATGAAAAATAAGAAATAAAATAAAAAATAAAAATTTAAAACTAAAATTACAATAAAAATAAAAAAGTTCACCAAATTATATATTCACCTACCATCATTCCAACCATATACCAAGCGTGGTATATCCGTAACCAAGTTTCCATTTTCAAGCTGACTCCATTCCTTAATTCATTCTATTCTTTCTAAATTCATTCCATCAAACCCATCGCCACCTAAGTGGCAACTCCAATTGATTCCCACGTAAACCGAGATATGTTATTATCTCAATTGCGAAATTCTACTCTCCCTTCCTTTAATATATCACTATTTATCACCTCTTATCTATCTATCTATATATATAAATATAAATATATATATATGTGTGTGTGTATGTGTGTGTGACTAGTTAACATATTGGAGAAACATAAAAGTAAAAAAGTTTATTATTTTGGTATACTGTCTAGTCATATTCATTAAAAGGAATAAATGGGTCTTGAAAATTTTGGTGATATATAATAGAACTCTTAATAGAAAGTATTGACAAGATTTATTATGGTACTAAATGAATTTGTGATTCTATTTTTAGTAATGAGATTCTTAATACGAGTTTTTGCTAAAATTGTATAATAAATTTGTTCAAAGACCACTCGGAAAAAAAAAAAAAGATATTCTCCAATACTTTCTGTTAGAAAATATTTAAAATTTTAGTGATAGTAAATTCGGCAGAAAGAAAATAAAGCACAAATTTCACTAGGTTTTTAACTCATAAATGACAGATTGAAGCAATATAGTCTATGTGTGTGTGCGAGCGAGTGTAGGAGGAGGCTCCTAAAACAACCTTATTGTGTCCATGTGCCGATAGCAGATTGACATAAATGTGGGGGTAAAAACAGGCCAATCGAAAAGAAAATGAAGAAGTTAAAACTAAAATTAAACCTAGCTAATTCTGAAAGGGAATTAGGATGATTGATTATTTTTAAAAACTAGGGTCGAAGATGTGATATATGGTTAGAATTGAACATCAGACTTGGAATCAAGACTCCCTTAAGTGCTTTGGTCATTGACAATGACGTGCAATTTATTGTTCAATTACATTACCTAATTAACTATTGATTATTATCTTCGATTATAGGTGTAATTCTATCCTAACTATTGATTATTATCTTCGATTATAGGTGTAATTCTACCCTAAATGCTTTATCTATTTAGGCTGTAGCTTTCTCCATATAATGGCAAGTTTGTGTGCGAATTAATCAATCAAGTCAACAAATCATCACAAAATTAGAAGTCATTGTACAACCTATAACTTCATAAAGTCTAAGGGACAACCATTAAACGTAACTCACTATTTAAACACAAGAATACAACACTTATAATCACTCATCACAAATTAACTTCAAGTATGACAAATAATAAGCATTAATCAAAGCAGATCCAATCTTGTATTTGCACATCAATAGACAAAATGCCAACTGATAGTTTCAAATCCACAACCATCATCTCAAATTCCAACCCCTAAATCAACTAGCTAATTAAACATAGTTAAGTAAAATCTCGTCGTTTACATAAAAATTTCTCGCAAAATCTACACATCTTGTTCTATTTCAAAGCAGTCCTCGTTTCGCCTCTCGTCCCTATCCTATCCTATTTATTCCTTTTTGACGTTGTTTTTTCTTTTGCTACATAAATTAATTTCTACCGGTAACCAAAAAGAATAAAGTTTTACAATAACAATGTCATCTAAGAACAAAAATGAAATAATATATATATTACTTGTAACTAAAAAGATCAATAAAATTCTAACTGTAAAATATAAAAAATAAATAAAAAGATCAATAATGTTCCATGCATCTATCAACGTTATTACACCTATTAATTCCTTTTCTAAATTAAGTCCTAAGATTACTTCTATCTTAAAATGCTAGCGCCCCCAACACGAAGCAAGCGGCCTTTTTATTGCCCAAGTTCAATTCTATCTTAAAATGGCTCCGCCGTCCCCTAAAACCTAATGAGTTTCACTTCATTTTTTTTTTTTTTTGTCTTTTTTCTATCTGACCTAGTAACTATCTAAAGTCATGCAAAGTCAACAGAGCTATATTATAATAATATACTTATTTAATTTAACCTATCTAGTGTTAACTCTTTTATTATACTAAATCTAACTTTGAGTTATATATACAGTCTCAGGTTTATGCAAATAAAAGACTAATATAATAAGGTAAAAGAAAACCTAAACAAGTAAAATAAAATTATCTAAAATAGTAAAACACACAAAAAGTAAAAATATACCTAAAATCATAAGAAATCATACAAATAGCACACAAATTCACTCACAAATGCACTAAATGACTCATGAACTAGAAACACACATCAACTAGTAATTACATTATGATAGTTTCTTAAGTCAGTTATATAAAATATTTTCACTCAGAGCACCTATTTTCCTCTCCCATATATATTATATGATATGTGAGTTTTCTGGACAAGGAAAAGAAAAAGTGGACAAGAAATTTCTTCTTCATATATGATGGAAATTTTATCTCCAAAATGAAATCTTAACTGAAATCATTTATTTCATTGCATCGGAGGAACTTCATCAACAAGATGCTATCAAAATTGCAATTGATTCCCACGTAAACCAAGATTTGTTATTATCTCAATTGCTAAATTCTACTCTCTCTCCCTTTAATATATCACTATTTATCACCTCTTCATACATACATATATACATACATACATATATATATATATATATATATATATATATATATATGTCTCTGTGTCTGTGTGTGAGACTGGTTAACATATTGGAGAAACATAGAAGTAAAAAAATTTATTATTTTGGTATACTGTCTAGTCATATTCATTAAAAGGAATAAATGGGTCTTGAAAATTTTGGTGATATATAATAGAACTCTTAATAGAAAGTATTGACAAGATTTATTGTGGTACTAAATGAATTTGTGATTCTATTTTAAGTAATGAGATTCTTAATACGAGTTTTTGCTAAAATTGTATAATAAATTTGTTCAGTGACCACTCGGGAAAAAAATGATCTTCTTCAATGCTTTCTGTTAGAAAATATTTAAAATATCAGTGATAGTAAATTCGGTAGAAAGAAAATAAAGCACAAATTTCACTAGGTTTTTAACTCATAACTGACAGATTGATATAATATAGTCTCTGTGGGCGAGTGCAAAACAACCTTATTGTGTCCATGTGTCGATAACAGATCGACGTAAATGTGTGGGTAAAAAGAGGCCAATCGGAAAGAAAATGAAGAAGTTAAAGCTAAAATTAAACCTAGCCAATTCTGAAAAGGAATTAGGATGATTGATTATGTTTAAAAACTGGGGTCAAAGATGTGATATATGGTTAGAATTGAATATCAGACTTGGAATCAAGAGTCCCTTAGGTGCTTTGGTCATTGACAATGATGTGCAATTGATTGTTCAATTACATTTCCTAATTAACTATTGATTATTATCTTTGATTATATGTGTAATTCTACCCTAAATCCTTTATCTATTTAGGCTGTAGCTTTCTCCACATAATGGCAAGTTTGTGTGCGAATTAATCAATCAAGTCAACAAATCATCACAAAATTAGAAGTTATTGTACAACCTATTATAACTTCATAAGGTCTAAGGGACAACCATTAAACGTAACTCACTATTTAAACACAAGAATACAACACTTACAATCACTCATCACAAATTAACTTCAAGTATGACAAGTAATAAGCATTAATCAAAGTAGACCCAATCTTGTATTTGCACATCAATAGACAAAATGCAAACTTATAGTTTCAAATCCACAACCATCATCTCAAATTCCAACCCCTAAATCAACTAACTAATTAAACATAATTAAGTCAATCCCGTCGTCTACATGAAAATCTCTCGCAAAATCTGCACATCTTGTTCTATTTCAAAGCAGTCCTCGTTTCGTCTCTCGTCCCTATCCTATCCTATTTATTCCTTTTTTACGTTGTTTTTTTTTTTTTGCTACATAAATTAATTTCTACCAATAACCGAAAAGAACAAAGTTTTACAATAACAATATCATCTAAGAACAAAAATGAATAATATACATATTACTTGTAACTAAAAAGATCGATAAAATTCTAGCTGGAAAAAAAAATTTAAATGATCAATAATGTTCCATGCACCTATCAACGTTATTACACCTATTAATTCCTTTTCTAAATTAAGTCCTAAGATTACTTCTATCTTAAAATGCTAGCGCCCCCAACACGAAGCAAGCCGCCTTTTTATTGCCCAAGTTCAACTCTATATTAAAATGGCTCCGCCGTCCCCTAAAACGTAATGAGTTTCACTTTTTTTTTTTTTTTTGTCTTTTTTCTATCTGATCTAGTAACTATCTAAAGTCATGCAAAGTCAACAGAGCTATATTATAATAATATACTTATTTAATTTAACCTATCTAGTGTTAACTCTTTTATTATACTAAATCTAACTTGAGTTATATATATAGTCTCAGGTTTATACCAATAAAAGACTAATATAATAAGGTAAAAGAAAACCTAAACAAGTAAAATAAAATTATCTAAAATAGTAAAACACACAAAAAGTAAAAATATACCAAAAATCATAAGAAATCATACAACTAGCACACAAATTCACTCACAAATAAACTAAATGACGCATGAATGAGATACACACATCAACTAGTAATTACATTACGATAGTTTCTTAAGTCAGTTATATAAAATTTTTCACTCAGAGCACGTATTTTCCTCTCTCATATATATTATATGATATGTGAATTTTCTAGACAAGGAAAAGAGCAAGTAGACAAGAAATTTCTTCTTTATATATGATGGAAATTTTATCTCCAAAATGAAATCTTGACTGAAATCTTTTATTTCATTGCATCGGATGAACTTCATCAATAAGATGCTACCAGAATTGCAGCTGTATTTAGCAAAAGATGGTGCGAAAACTATTGAAATTTATTACATATCCGCGTGTCTAGTAAAGATGGATAGATGTCTACCAATTGATTTTATGCGCTTTTGTGATTTTCTTTCTCCTCTATATACATAGAACTGTGTGTGTTCAGAGGCTGCAAATGAACAAATTGTTATTTGAGTTCGTTTAATTAACTTTTCATTTAATTTCTAGTATTATGCTAGGGTTCAGAGGCAACACTTGAATGGCTTTTGGATCATTCTATAAGAATAAGACATTCTTTTATTGTTAGGCAAGATTACATAAATTAATTAGTTTTTTCAGTCACTATTTATCACATATAGTTATTAAGAAAGAAGCCCATCATGTATATAATAAAAGCCACCACAACCCCAATGGTTTAGTGGTACGCATGTCCTTTGCCTTGGATGCTATTATAAGGGCCAATTTGGATTGGCTTTTTTTTCAGAAAAAGAACACTTTTTTTTTCCTGAAAAAATTGCATTAAATTTATAATAACTATTTGATTTAGCTTCCAAAAAACCTAAAACTCTGAAAAAAAAACTCAAATACAACTTTTTTTAAAAGCCAGAATTTTCAGCTTCTAAAAAAAAATTATTTTTCAAAAGTTGTTAAAAAAAATACTTTTCAAAAAAGCCAATCCAAACAGGCCCTAAATCGATTCTTACAAGTGTGTCCGCCACATTGTCCATTTTTAAGACAATCGTTTAACTAATGCTGTGTTTGGATAAATTTATTATAAGATGCTTATCTTACTTGCTAAGTATACTTTTATAATTATTGATAAGATATCTTGATATAAAAGAGAGAGAGAGAGAGAGAGAGGGAGAGAGAGAAAATTGTGACATCATTGCTTAATGATTACATTGCTTAGAGTTAGTTAATGTGGAGTGCAGCACTCACGTGCACTAACCTCCAGCTCATTATTTCTGTCACTTTAACTAACTGCTAACACTAACAACTAGGTACAACTCTTCCTATCCCCTATCATCCCTTCTCAAACTGAGCCTGGGAGTTGTCAGGGGCAGTTTGGCTCGATGGTTATGATAAGTGGAGACTGGTAAGGCCTTTGTGAAAAGGTCTGCAAGCTGCTCTTAGCCACTAAGATATGAATGGTTAGCTTCTTGGACTGCAGCTGCTCCCTTGTGAAATAATAATCTAGATCTCTATGCTTGTTCCTGGAGTGGTGCACTAGATTACCAGCCAAAGCTATTGCTGATTGATTGTCGCACCACTAGTGTGGAGTATGATTGTCAACACCTAGAGACTGAAAGATGAAACTGAGCCATTTGATTTCAGCTACTGCAATAGCCATACTTCTGTACTCTACTTCAATTGAAGACTTGGAAACAGTTGGCTGCCTTTTGGAGGTCCTTGATATAAAATTTAAGCCCAAGAATATGGCAAAACCTATAGTAGATCTTCTGGTAATTGGATCATTAGCCCAATCAGAGTCAGAGTAAGCTTGAAGCTGGAGAAAGCCCTTTCTAAACTGCAGGCCAGTGTGCAAGGTCCCTTGAATAAACCTGAGTAGGCTCTTTAATGCAACATAATCTTGTTGGGATGAACAATGCATCTTCTGACACACTTGATTGACTGTAGATTGTATATCAAGTCTGGTGAGTGTTAAGTACTACAGAGCACCTACAATGCTCTTAAACTGAGTTGGTCATGCATATGGCGGAGAATTGGCTTCTGAGTTTTAGAATAAGGGACTAGAGGTGTGGAGGCAGGCTTATAAGAGGTCATTCCTGCCTTATTAAGTAAGTCCTTTGCATATTTATGCTGATGAAATAGAATGCCAAAGTCATTGCACTCTACTTCCAGGCTGAGGAAATAAGACATATGTCCAAGATCCTTGGTTGTAAATTACACAAACATTGCAGACAGAAAGTGTTGAACTTGAGTTTGAGAAAAGCCAATGACCAAGATACCATCCACATATATGAGAATGATGAGAATTTATCCTTAAGCATGGTTAATGAATAGTGATGTATCTGCTTGAGAGCATATAAATCCTTGTTTCAACAAAAACCAGCCAATTCTTGATTCCAAGCCCTGAGGGCTTGTTTAAGTTCATACAAAGACTTTTTGAGTAGATATACATGATCTGGGTAATCCAGATACGCAAAGCCCTGATATTGTTGCATATAAATTTCTTCTTGTATATGACCATGTAGAAAGACACTGGAAATGTCTAGTTGCCTAATCTCCCATTAATAAGCTAAAACAATATAAATGACAACTCCAACAGTTTGCATTTTGATGACTGGACTAAATGTCTTCTCATAGTCTGTACCATAAGCTTCATAAAAGCCTTTGGCTATAAGCCTAGCCTTGTACTCAGCTACTGTGCCATTAGCATTTCTCTTGATGCTGTACACCCATTTACAACCAATTGGCTGTCAATTTGCTGAAAGAGGCACAAACTTCCAAGTGCCTTGATCTTGTAAGGCTTTGAACTCTGCTGCCATAACCTATTGCCATTAAACATATTTGGATGCTTGTTTAAAGGTTTTAGGTTCAGTGTTAGGTGCCTCAACATTGGATTTATTTATGGTAAAGAGCCTAGGTTTCAAAGAGCCAGTTTGAGACCTGGTGACTATACAATGTGTAGGTTGCAAATGAGAGAGATGGTTGGAAGAGAATGGTAGATCTGTCTAAAGAGAGGTGTTGGATGTAGATGGTGCAGAAGGGACTTGAATGGACTCAAATAGTTCAGGTTCACTATTAGATGTTGGAGAATGAGGTCCAATAGATAGAGTAGAGTTAGGAGTATGCTGTAATGATGGACTAGAAGAAGAACAGTATACAGAGGCATGATTTCCTGAAAATTGAGGAGTGATGTTGGTAAAGTGAAGTTGTGGACCATGTGCAGTGGTAGATAATATAGGATCGACGATTGCCATTCCAGAAGCAGATGGAAAAACATATTCAAAGAATCTCACATGGCTAGATATGAAGATTTTTTGTGAGACTAGTTCAAAACATTTGAATCCCTTAGAAGTAGTTGAATATCCCAGAAAAACACATGGTTTGGACCTCTGTTCCAGTTTGTTTTTGGGGTAAGGCTTAAGCCATGGGAAACATAGACACCCAAAAACTGTGAAATAGTCCTATATGGGGTTTTGTTATACAAGATTTCATAAAGTGATTTGTTGTGTAAAACAGGCTTTGGAGTTTTATTAATCAAGTAGTTTGGAGTGGCTAATGCTTTAAGCTAGATGTAATTAGGTAATGATGCTTGATGCAGCAATGTGATAACAGTCTTAATGAGATGCTCATGCTTTCTCTCTACTCTCCTATTTTGTTCAGGAGTTGGTGAATTGTGCCAATTTTTTGTAGAAAGGGAGTGAACCTGCAATTTACATATTCACTACCATTGTTTGTTCTTAAAATCTTCAATTGAGCATTGAATTGTGTTGTAATCATGTTGTAGAATATGAAAAATATATCAAACATATTTGTTTTAGAATAAAGAGGATAGATCCATGTGTATCTAGAATAATCATCTACAAAGACAACATAGAATTTGTATTGCTTGAAAGAGGCTACGTTAGTAAGAGCCCATATATCAGAATGTATTATTTCAAGGGGTCTAGATGCAACAAAAGCTGACAAAGTAAAAGGCAGTCTATGAATTTTAGACACTACGCAAGCTTCACACTGCAATTTATTGGAATTGACAGAAAAACGTGAAACAAATGATAATTGATGAAGAATTTGAGAATAAAGACGTCCCAGCCTCTTGTGTTACAGAGCAGAATCAGAAGAAGGTCCCTCAGAAATAACACAGGTCAGGGCTTGACTTGACAATGCTGATGAAAGATGATAGGCCAGAACATAGAGACCATGCTTTCAAGGGCCCTTGTATAGGATTTGATGTGTATTGTTGTCCAAGATTCTTACTTTGAATCAAAGACACATAGTGGCATTATTATCTTGAGTGAGCTTATACACAAATAAAAGATTACATGAGATACTGGGAACATGAAGTATATTAAGCAAAGAAAATGAGGTGCACTACGTGGAGATAGTACCTGTGCCAGTGTGAGTGATAGGAATAGAGGAACCATTACCAACTAAAACTGTCACTTCTCCTTCATAGGGACTGTAAGTGGTGAAATTGGACATGTTACTAGTCACATGGTGAGTAGAACCAAAGTTAAACTCCCAATTATTTCCTGTAGCACCAGACTGAGCAGTATAAGCTTGCTTAGGATGTTTACTGCTAGCATAGTTCACACGATCATATATGTGCCAACAGTCAAGAGCAACATCATTCTTCTTGCCATATGCTTGACATATGACAGGCCCAGAGTAGGAAATAGAAGCACCTAGAGATGGATTAAACATTAGAGTCTAGCTTGTGAGGGATTGCCCATAGGTGAAAGAGAATAACCTCTCCTAGTAAGTTGTCCTCTACCTGTTCTGGAGTTCTACCAACTCTATATCCTTGTCTCCTTCTGCCACTATCTTGATTAATTGCTTGAGTAACCAAAGCAGAGGGAGAGGTGGTTGAGTTCTCAAAGATAGAGAGATTCTCATAAAGGATAATGATTTCCTCATTGATAAGCATGCTAGATAGCTCAAACAAGAGAGATTAGCATTAAAGGTTCTAATGGACATCTTAAACTGATTGTATTCTGGTGGCAATCCTTTTAAAGTGACGAGAGTCAAATCAGCAAGGGTAATATAGTTAGATGTTACGGCTAAACTATCAATAATACTCTTGATTTCATCTAAGTATTGCTACATAATCTTAGTGCCCTTAGTGATATTGTGAAGCCTTATTCTTAGTTGATAGATGTGAGTGTATGAGAAAGAATTACACCTTTTGTCAAGAACTTCCTACATCTCAGAAAAAGTTGCTAGATTGAGTGCTTAATGAGCCACAACTGATGACGACAAGCAAAGATATAGCTCTTTAGGATTTGATTGATCTTGCGCCATTTCACGAAGTCAAGATTAGGAGCATAACCTTTAATTTTTGTGCGAATCACCTTTGGTGGAGCCGGTGAATAACCTAAAACATGATCAAGCAAATCAAATCCAAGAAATATGCCTTCCATTTGTGCTTCCCAAACAATATAATAGGAATGATCAAGTTTGATCTGCCAAAAGAAGGCAAAATTCTAAAGCAACTGTTTCACATTAAGTTTAACAGTTTCTTCATGTGTTTGAGTAATGGCAAAAACCCTATGACGACAAAATTGGGAATTTGCAAAATTGAATCGGTGAAAAGCTGCGGAGAGCTTAGGCGAGCTGATCTGAAATGAAGGTTAAGCTTTTTGAAGCTTTATTAATGGAGTTTTTGAAGATTTCCAGGTGCGAAAATAGTAGAAGCTTATGGATTTAGAGGGTGTTTGGCTTTGCTTATTTAAGCACTTGAAAAAAAAAAAAAAAAACCTTTTCATTTATTTTTTTATTATTTTTTAAATATTTATAAACACCAGATAAACAAAACCCAAACACCCTCTTGGTTTCTCCATTAAAACACTGATAACCATGATTGAAGAGAGAGAGAGAGAGAGAAAATTGTGATATTGTTGCTTAATGATTACATTGCTAAGCTACATATTTATAGCTGTCTTTACAAGAGAGTGTAGCACTCACGTGCACTAACCTCGGCTCATCATTTCTGTTACTTTTACTAACGGCTAACGTTAACAAATAGGTACAACTAAAATTGCATGATGTACAACTCTTTCTGTCCCTTATGACATTTATTACAAGTCTCTTATAAAAATTCAACAAATTATTTTTTTAATATAAAAATCAAATAAGATATATTTTATGATAGGCTTATTTCAAAGAAAGCATAAGTAGATAGCTACAAATTAGTTCCGGTCTATGGTTATAACAAAATTACAGTTACTGTTAATATTAGTTTGCATCCATAAACTTGTATCGCCTTCTGCCTTAATTATATTTCACATCCCTACCAACCAAGCTGTCATGCAAGAATCTATCTTTCAGTAACATGGATCCCAAAACAGCATAAAAATAATGAAATCACTCATTAGACGTATCTCCACTTAGAAAGCTCTGCTTTATTTCTCTCACCATTTTAAAGGGTTATGGAAAGTATGAGAATTTCTACTAATATATGTTAATTCAATAAATTAATATATCAATATTATATTCTTTTTTAAGGTTAAGTTTTTTTTTTTTTTTAAAAAGTAAGGTTAAATTTTTAAATGGGATAATTACTCTAATATAATATCAGAATATGTTCAGAATGCATTACTACTCATTTAAAAACATTAAAACTATGAAGTAACAATTAACCAATGACCACACTACGATCAAGAGTTATACTAAGCTCTCAATTTGTTTATGTACGTTAAGTAACTACTCATTTAAATACATTAAACTATCCTATGTGGAGTAACAATTAACCAACGACCACACTATGATCGAGAGTTGTACTGAGCTCTCAATTCGTTTATTTACGTTAAGTAATCTAACAATTGTTATATATAATCCCACTTGTTAAACCCTGTCGTTCTTAATTATCCTCACCAAGGACACTAATTGTCAAAACATTACACAGCTTTCAAGCTACTTGATTATAAGCGATGGCTTATAGAGAATTTTGCACAGATTATTTGGTTATAGATGCAGAAAAGGTTACACTTTTTGACCTGGTTCGTATATTCTACTCAAATGAGCTGCAGAAAAGAGACTTTTTTGACATTCCAGAAGGAAGAGAGTTGGGAGGTTTCCCTGAACGATTGCTTCTCTTCCTGTCTACAGTGGCGCAGATGCTCCTCATATGGCTGAAGGGGCCAATGGAAGCCATAGGGTCTACTTTAGAACGCTGGCTAAATTACCCATCGACCAATGGGGCTACCTTTGCCTTTTACTCAAATTTCCTACAGGTTTCAAGCCTTATCGTCACCTATTTAAAAAAGTACAAGGCTCAAAAATAAACTTGGCTTGCTCATGAGAGGCATGTCAATATAATAAATAAGCACACCAATATCCTCTCTACAAGCGTAAGCTTTTAGATGAGCGCTAACTGTAACAATAAGAGTGCAGGAGTTGACATGCAAACTTTTCAGTTGCATGCATGAAAAGATTTGTGTTTTTCGCATAGTTAAGAATGGGCATATGTTGCATACTGCGTTTTTAGTTGCAAAAATAAACAAAGATCATACTTCTTCAAGAATGTATGGTTGAACCAAATGTATATTGATGAAAAGATGCGTACCTTTTTAGTGATTTGCAGGAAGGGTTGTGAAGCCAGATAGAACATCAGCGACGTACATGTCACTGATAGGGTTGCTTGACACGAGAGTGGACTTAGATGACAGCATCGGCCAAGGTGACAGCAAATACGAGGCTGCCTTGTCTTTGATGGCCGCTAAATTATCGTACGAAAATGAATCCTTTGCTCGAACTGTGATCACAGATCACTGGCAGGTAAGTCAAAACTTCTCTCTCACTTGTAGCAACATGACGATGTAATAGACGAATATACATAACATGCTTGTTGTTTACCAACTTAACCTTTTAATGAAAAGTATATAGTCCGGAAAACAACAGGCTCCCTTTCTTTACAGGTTTAAACTTTTAGTTGAGTTAGTCACTTGATAGGTATTCCATGAGGATATACTTGAAGTTCACGTACTATTCTGAAAACTCATTTCTCTCATTTTCTGAGTCAACCGTGATTTTTGATGAATGCAGATGGAGTTCTTGAACTTCTACGATTTCTGGAATGGTATGCGGCAGTTCTTTTCTGGAATGGCTTCTGTTAACATCATTCAGCACACATAAATCTGAACTGATTAAATAAATTTTCCAATTAATTAAGTAGAGTTATTTTTCTTATTTCGTTTAATTGCAAATAATTAGCGTAAGTTTGTACTTGGATATTCATATTTCAGCTTACCAGGAGGAATACTCTACACAAGCCATTGTGTTCCAGGACATGAATAGTGAAGCTAATCTCGTGGTGGTAGCATTCAGAGGGACTGAACCATATAACGCTGATGATTGGATCACAGATGTTAACCTCTCCTTCTAGCAATTCGACACTGAGATGGGTAAAAGTCCATGCGGGATTTGTGCAAGCTCTAGGCTTACAGAAGGGATCTCAAGCCTGGCCCAAGGAAATTGACCAAGCCACTGACCAAAAACCATATGCTTATTATACTCTCAGGGAACAATTAAGAAACATAATCAACGACAACGAAAATGCAAGGATCATAGTAACAGGACACAGCTTAGGCGGGGCATTGGCGATTTTGTTCCCAGCTATATTGATTTATCATGAAGAGAGTGCATTGTTGGCGAGGCTGGAAGGCGTCTACACCTTCCGGCAGCCGAGGGTGGGAGATGAAACATTTGCTGAGTACATGAAGGACAGGTTAAGGACTTATGGAGTAAGATATTATAGGTATGTTTATAACAAAGATATTGTGCCTGGAGTGCCTTTTGATGACAAAGAAATATTTTATAAGCACTTTGCTCCAGCTCTTTACTACAACAGCTGCTATAGAGGCAAGGTGAGTTTGTTGATATGCTACTCAGGGAAATTTCCTGAACTAAAATTGTAATTCCGCGATAATCAATTTGCAGTCTTTTTATGCAGGTGTTAGAGGATGCACCAAACAAGAACTACTTCTCACCGCTGTGGGTTGTGCCTAAGTATTTGGATGCAGTCTATGAGATCATAAGGAGTTTCGTCATACCATGGACGAGAGGTTTCGAGTACAGAGAAGGATGGTTTCAGAAACTGTTCAGGCTGGTAGGTTTGGTGATTCCTGGATTACCAGATCATGGTCCTCAAGATTATGTTAATGTCACTCGATTGGGAACCTCCCCTTCATCTCTTGGCTATGTCAATGGAACACTTCACAAACAAGGTCGTCTAAAAACGACTAAGAAACAAGATGAATTGGTACTTACAAATAAGCAAGGATGTACTTGCTACTCATACCAGTACAAGAAAATACTTAACAGTGGATAACCCTCGTCGTTTTGTACCTAATCAGTGGGTCTCGCGAGGTGGTTCTAATAAAACGATGGTTTTACTTAAGCTATTCTTCTAATGCAAATCTTCGAAATCTAGTAGTAAACACTAGGGGTTAAATGTCAAATAGCAAGCAAAATTCATATAAGAATGACTGTAGATATCACAATTCTAGCCTCAGTTTTAGAAGGTTTAGGCTTGACACATATCAAAATTAATCTCATTATTTGAGCTTCAAGATCAGGCTCAAGTACGCAAGCTTATATACAAGTATTCATACAAAATATTATTCATCAAATTCCTCGGAGGCAGAGTTCTGACAATTGGAAGCCAAAGCCTTGCATATAGGTATTCTGAGAAGATGGAGATGCTTGAAGCTGCAACAGATTAATTCTACACACATCCTAGTGTCAAAAACCAGCGCATGGATGGTTCGGTTCTGTACACCTTCATTCACCTACATTTTCTGTCCCCAAGATCCAGCAATTTCCTTCATTCACCTTTACATGATCAATTTCCATTTTATCAATGCCTAGGCAGATATTGACACAGACCAGTTAATGAAGTAAAAGAAGCGAAGTATTCATTGCAAGAAAAATGAGCAAAAAGGCCTCTTCGTGTCCACTGATACTCAACTTTTGCCTGGTAATTAAGAACATGGAATTGCTATCACCAGATGTAGAGGATCAATTTTGATTGCACAATCTGGTGATCAATTGCCATAACCACTACTAAGCAGGAATTACGTCTTCTCACTTGTACCAAATGACAAATAGTACCTGATAGTTGACACTCATGACATACTGAACAGAGGATCGCAGAAAGATGCACTAAAATGCATGACAAGTAAAGCAGCCACTCAAAGAGCTCATTTGGCGAGTCCTGTGGAAAGAAATGGCCTTATGGGAGGTTGTTGAAACTTGATGAGCTTGGTTTGCTAAGATGGAGCTTCTCATTTCTTGAGCCTTCTTCTGTGCCAATCTCAGTTTCTTCATAATCTTATCCATGGATGATGATCTCTTCTTCTCCAGTTTCATCTGAAACAGACATTTCAAGCCAGTATTACTGCAAATGCACGTATATGTTTTGAACTGGGTAGTTGATGTTCAAGGTGAATTCTTCATGTGTTCAAAGCCTATTCAGTCATTCCTCTCTTCAAATTGCTGATCAAGATAACCTATCTACTCCATTGATAAACAAGCTAAAAATTGCATATGGAAATCAAGAAAAGATGAAGCACCTCAAGTTTTCGTATTGCTGCCTCAGCCTTTGCCTTTTGCAAGTTCTCCCATGCTGTAATTCTAGCTTCCTCCCTTTTGATCCTGAAACACGTATTAATAATTCTGGGTAACAACACAAAATTAAAAATTTCAAGCACTTTGCTTGTCTTGAAAAACTCCAACAGCCACCATTCATCTACTTCGCTTTTACATAATTTAACATCACAAATACCCTATGATAGATGATCAGGAAATAGACGTACTTTGTTGCATTCTTTGCTGTCTCTGACGCTTCCCAGGTAGGCTGACTCTCTACAGCTTTCTTTTCCCAATCATCAAAATTTCCCGAGGCTCTACCCAGGATCAGAGTCTTATGTTTCTTGGACCACCTTGTTAGAGTGACTCGATCATCAACCTGTACATCCCTGACTTCTGGTTTAGAGGAACTGAAACTCTGCAACTCTACAATCGGAAGGAAAGGAGGAGTTGAGGTAGAGGAGTATGAGTGTCTTCCCACAGATAAGCGGGGACTGCCCTCAGGGCTCATTTGAGTAGCCATATCCCTCCTTGAAACAGCATGGGATATATCAGCAGCAGCATCAACATCAATTTTCTCTTCTGCACATTTAAATCCAATGATAGGTACAGATTAGAAGTCAGCAGCAACCAAAATATTTTGAACACTTCATGTATTAGAATTCTAATCACTATGTAAATTATAGATGGAAACAAGGGGGAAAAAAAAAAGAAAAGAAAAGAGGAAAGTTCTAACATAGATTTGTATAACAACATATTCCAACTGTGAATTCAAGAAATTATTTTTCAAGAAACAGGAAACATACTGAAGAACAACATGACACAACAACTACAGAATGATATTATGTTAGTGACTGCTCAAAGTAATATGTAAATTCATCAGTCTGATGAAATAACGATCACATAATTTTGATGCATGACACGAAGCATAACGGAGTCCTGCAGGTAGTAGGAACAGGGAGTGGCCAATTTATTTACAAGTTCAATAAGAAACAAAAAGAAAACCAATTGTAATATACATCAGTAAATCACTTCAATTTCTTTCCCAGTAACCAAATAGATATAAAAAGATACACATGTACCTCGTTGGCCAGGCGATGATGATTGACTGACCATTTCAGAATATCCATGTAGACTAATTGACCTTCCCATGCAAGGCTCAGGACGGCCAGAAAGATTTCCAACACCCCCATGGGCTGCATAGCTAATTGGTAAACCATCAGCTTCCATCACTCCAGCAGACAATGGAGAATTCGCTATCAGAGTACCTGCATTCCCTCCATCAAACATGGGTAATGCAGGAGAATACATTGAATAGTAGGCAACCCCAGGAGGCCCCAGAGGCCCACTCTTTGATTTAGGCTTCTTCTGTTGCTGCTGAAAAGAATGCCTCATTTGACCATCTCCTGAAACCGGACTGAATATCCACCTTTCTGCATCCTCCCATTTAGAAGGTAATGCTTTTCCATTATTGTAAGGAAACAATGCAGTATTTACATGCCTCCTGTTAGCATTTGTATGCAGTGCCACACGCTCTGAACTCCACCCTTTCTGAATTCCAACACTTGCATGCCGATAATTTGGAGTTCCCGGGCTAGGAAATATACCCGTCTGACGAGCCATAACAGATGTCTTCTTCACAGCACCTAATCTTGGTGAAGAAGAGTGCACAACATTAATCACAGCAGTGTTCAAATCCAATGAAGCAGGTCTTCGCCTGTCCTGCTTCTTCAACAACACCTCAGATCTCAGCCTCCGGTCTTGACACTCTTAATTCAACAAAAGCCCGCCAAGAAAGAAAAGAAAAGCATTAGAGTTTCGACTTGGGTATTGTCAATTCCAAGGCAATAAAGACGATACCTTTTAGGGCTTGAGAAAACGAACTTCTAGCAGAATCAGGAAACAAATTCTCATCCTCTGTTTCAGCCTCACTGCTGTCTCCCTTCCAAGCTGCTCATAATTAAAGGAAAACACAATCAAGAAGATCAGCTAAAAAGTTACTCGCAATTTTCAAATTTTAATTTGATATGCCGCACTTTTGTTAGCTTTATAGGAAGGGGGCCAGCTGATATCAAGCTGTGAGAGAGTACCTTTTACTTTCTCTTTTCTAATAACGTGTCCAGCCTTTTGCACCAGTTTGGTGACTTTGTTTGGATCTAGATCTGGACCACTAGGAGAAGTTTCACAGTACTCATGCGCTCCCTGGTGCTGTTTCAAAAACCAAAGATTTCAATTCTCCGCTTTTCACATGCTGACGACTCGCTTACTTAACTACTAGATTTCATGTCATACAATACAACTTCTGTCCTTTCCACCTTTTCCAACTCAAAAACAACATATACATATACATTACCGTATATCTATATATGCACCGTCATCCTCAGATTCCTCAAGAAAGAAGAAACGTACAAATATGTCTGTATATATATGCACGTACACTTGCTCAAAGATATATGAACAAAAATTAATTAATAATTCGGACAAAAGATATGTGATGGACAGCTTAGTACAAGCATAAAGATTTCATCACGCAAGCTAAAAGTCACCATCCGAGTCCGAGTCCCGGTCCTGGTAACAAACTGCACAGAATAGACCGAGGTAACACCGACACCTCCGCAGAAGCAAAGCTAGCATAAGCTTTCAATGCCTGGCTGAACCTTCTATATGCATGCGTACACAGAAGAATATGTACACACAAGAATAGTAATTTTGTCTTATTCATATAAACCATTTCTTTTCAATTTCAGTGGTTGCATATCAAAAAACACATTTCTACACATGCAATTGCACTTGAGCTCTATTTGCAAAATGCACATTATACAAATAGTTGCATATGTTCCCGTACATATATATATATATATATATATAGAGAGAGAGAGAGAGAGAGATAAGTGAAAAATGTGGAGGAATAATTACGTGAGAAAACTGCGAAGCGAGAGAATCGTGATCGAGCACATCGGAGGCGAAGGAGCAGCGCTCGACGCTGCCGGAAGTAGAAGAGAAGAGGCTGAAGTTTGAATCGGCAGTGAGGATGACGGAGTCCGGGCTCGCATTTCGGGCCATAAAGCCCGAAGACACAGATCTGCGATCTCCGAGCTGTAGCTCCGGCATATCCTCGAAACTTTCACCGCCTTCCTTTTTCCTTCTTATAAGCACTTTCTCATCAGCTTAACGCAAAAGATTTCTAACACGCGCTATTGGTGTCTTCGTCATAAGCCTTTCTCGAAGGCCACATCTCTCTTTCTGTTTCTATATATATATAAGTGCGTTTTGGAGATTGAGATTAGTGTGAGGTTAGTGTGGTCACTGATGGTGTTTTGTTTTGTTAATACAGAATTAAGAGTGTGATTCTGTGTTGTCAAAGTGTGCGTTTGACTTGGAAATTTGACTGAGGACTTATTTTCAGGTAGGTGATGGTGAACGATAGTGACTTGGAGTGCGGATCACTACATTATGTACAAACAGTTCTGATTGGTGCATGAGCATTTATTATTGTTGGGTGTAAATTTTTCTTTTTTTGGTTGGAATATAATTAACCATGGTGGTGGAATAACGAGGAATGGCTAGCCAAATGTTTAAGAAAAGTTTTTAATTATCGAACAGAGTGATAATAATAATTTATATGAATATAATATATAATATATATAATTATAAAGAGATTTTTTTAATCTAAATTGCGCATGCAAATGTATTAGATGATGTAGAAATACTTATGAGCTGGAATACGTTGGTTTAATTGGTGCATCAATTAAGATATGATTTGATGTAATTTAAACAAGATTTTGGATTTCCACCATTCGGGTATGGGGCCCCTTTTGATTTTCTGATTAAAATATTTTTTTGTATAATTTTTTTAAAAAAATACCTATCATAAAAGTTTAAAATTTTAAGAGCTTTGATTTTTGGAAGTACTAATTAAAACATCTATTAGGAAAAAAAAATGTGTTTTCTTTATAAGAAATATCTTTTTGAGAGTAGACTAAATGCACCCAAAATTGGGCATGCAAATGCATGAGATGATGCAGGAGATGACTATGAGCTGGAATAAGTTGTGTTTAGATTGTGCAATCTATTAAGATATGATTTGGTGTAATTTAAATAAGATTTGGATTATAACCATATGGATATATATATATATATATATATATAGGGCCCCTTTTGGATTTCCTTATTTTTTAAAAAAAAAAAAATTTGTATAAATTTTTAAAGTATTTTTTTGAAGATTTTTTTTAACTAATTAAAACATTTTCTGAAAAAAAATCCAAATGGGTCCAAAATCTCTCGTGAATGGAGATGATGTAGAGCTAACTTTAAGCCTAAAGTTATGCTTAAAATCTATATAATTGATTCCATATGGTAAGATAAAATTTCATTTACAAGGAGGAAATGAGTGATTAAAAAAAATATCATAGTGTAAGCTGAAGGTATTGAATATATCGACTTTGGATTCTATTTTGGCTTCAAATAGTAATTAAAAGAAATATTAAATGATTTTCTCATTCACGGGATCCTTTATCACATTACAAGCGGTTGTTACGGTGAAACATCAAATAAATAAATAATGAAAAATTAATAAGCTTAAGTACTTGCAATGTCGACTGCTACTATAAGATCTTACTGAAATGTGGCTAACGTTTCATTGTCTTTCTTCTTTTCCTTTTCAACTTCCAATACATAGAGGGAGAGAATTGATATGCATATATGATATATATACTTGACTTGATAAGATAATATATAAATTGATTCGTTGAAAATGTCAACACATGAAACATCAAACCAAAATTCTATGTATAGTGCAAAGCTTTGAACGTGGTTGATATTTTTGAAGTTTAATGTTTAAATTTTCATTGGAAAAAAGTTTTTCTTTTCCTTGTTTAGTAACCTTATAATTAAAATCAAGTTTAAATAACAAGTTATTATTCGTACACTCCGCTTAACTACGAAGCAGAATTACTGCATTCGTTAATTTTGATCCATAAAAAGTCAATTTTTTGTTATGACTAATCAACAATGGGAGGCACGATGATGCCAAGGACCTTCTATGACCGCAAACATGCCGCAATACAAGGCTCTACCTCGTGCATCAGCTGTCAAACTCTTGTTTCCCATTTACTTATTAAACAAGCTAAAAGGGTAGACAATGAGGTAATCAACGCTGTTAACTGAAGAGCATCGCAAAATTATTGCTAATTTGAACATAGAAAACTTTTCACTCGTCAAAAAGCTTCATTTATTTAGGTGATGCAACTGCTTTGCATGTTTTGCCTTGGGGCACCTGCTGGCATGGCTTGTACAAGTTTTCATGCTGCTTATTAGTCGTAATATTTTTACTACGAGTGTGATCGGTTAATTTTATTCCCAATTCTTGAAAACGGACTACACACCAGAGATTAGATATTTCTACGCACGCAAGTAATCTGCGCTTAGCCCGTCCGTGCATTCAAGTTCGTTGTACCTCCCGGCATCGCCAAAATGAATGCGGACATAAATGTGTGCAAAGGCCCACAACCAAATTCTCCCACCACCAATTTATTAATTTTTCTTTTTCCTCTTCTTTTTTTTTTTCTGATTTTTTCTTTCTTTGGTTTAGGTTTCCTGCATGCTGGCGCCCGATTTTGGTGAGAATGCAATTGGCCACTCTCTGTCCCATTGATTAGCAATTTGACTTGTCGGAGACAGAAATTAAATAATAAAAAAGAATTAAATTAAGGCTCTCGTGGAACGAGGCCAGGCTCGCATTCTATCCAACAAGGTTGCAGCTGGACGACCTAGATTCATGCCGGCCAAACCGGGCCATCCTTTTTTTGGTCAATAAAACCGGGCCATCTGGTGAAAATAATAGTAGTAAGAAGAAGGTCGTGCATCGTCATGAAGACAGATAACAATAGTAATCAATATAAATTACGAGTAATGATTCTATAGATGACGTTTTATGCTTTGTGTGACAAGAATTTCATGTATCAAAGACTTGTCTAGATTAATTTTTTTCAAAGGAAAAAAATGTTTTTCTTGTTTGACTTCTAAAAAATTTAAAACTCTGAAAAAAGATAAAATATAATTTTATTTTTTTTTCAGAAACAAAAATTTTTTGGTTTTTCAAAAAAAAAAACTTTTTTCAAAAAATAATAATAATAATAAATAAAAAAAACATTTTCAAGAGAAACCAACCTAAACAAACCATATTGTTAAATTTTACGACACGGTGGCCAATGAGATATTGCAGTCAACGCCAATCGCCATGCGGTGAGTGTTGGGCCACTGAAAAAGACAAGTGGACTGCAACTCATAATGTGGGTCGTTTTGGTAAAATTTGAAGGCGAAAATTAATCTGTAGGGTTGGTAAAATAGTAACGCAACCCTTTTCCTCTTTTATGTTCAAAAAGTAGTCTCTTTCGCCCATAACGAGAAAGCTTAAAACAATCATTAACATTGTCTCACTAATTCATCGGTCTTTACGTAGGCAAGTCATCCAGGAGCGCGATGCTACCACTCGAAAGTTGAAACACTAGATTAAAGGCGTGTGATCATTCAAAAAGACCACTCAAAATCATTCTCTAGATTTGACTGCAATTTTCGACAAGTAAAAACCAAGATCAAGTAACAGTTGACTGACTGCAATTCTCAACTTGAATGTCTCTCTAAGTTTCTTATGTCTAAGCAAAAGGCCGTATTATCAGACATCTTGAACATTTGTAATAATGACAAAATGGCTTTCATAAACCAGCAGGCTCGGGTTGATCACATTGCAACATCAATTTGCATGCTAATCCAGTACACAACCTCCACATAAAAATTAATTTACAAACCCCAGTATACAGACGATCAAGCACACCTATTTGTTTTGAACTGTACAAATAAGCAGACGACACGAACGAGAGAATGGGATTTATGAGTCTGCAACATCTTGAATAACTTCTGACCCCAGATGCTGACAGGAGGGGTCACTGAAGTATGCAGTAATTGCCTTCAACTTTCCATTCAAGAAATTTTTTTCCACCTGTAAGAGTCAACATGCAGAATTAAAACGAGTTCTTTTCAGCCCAATGTAAGATAACATGGGAGTTCTATATCCTGTATTTTCTACACGCTAAAGATAAGAGTCAGCGGGACTGGGCATATGCAGGGGCTGTGTGGTCAATTAAAAGGTAATTTACGTAGTACAGGACTTGAAACAAAACATCTTGAGATGACAGTAAATGATGTCTAACTAAAAGATGATCTTTCACCACGCCTGTTTAAGTGAGCCTGGGAGCATATAAAATCATTACCATTGATAAAGAAGGAAACTGTTCTTTCCCCTTTTAATGTCAGCATGGATACTAAAACGTTCAAGTAGAAAAATATTCAAAACTTGTCTACATATTCCATTCAATAGGTACCAGTGCCCAGAATCTTTGTGATAAAGATAAGCTTCCAAAAGAGAAGAAACCAGATGAGATAATAAACTCAAATTAGAGGAATAAGTAGAAATGAGGAAGGAAAATGATTTGGTATTTCTTTTTATCTTTCTCAGGTCATTTACTTCTGTTGATGGTTTATCTTTTTCCTTTTTCCTTCTCTTTTCAGCAAGGTGTTGAGAGAATACCTCTAGTGACCATGGAGGATTGACAGCTAAAGATAACTCCGCTAACTGATTGATATCAACATTTCTTGGAAGGAACATGACAATTCTGGAAGCAATTCCCTTGGCAAGATCAAAGAGCAAATGCCTGAAGAAAGCACACATAAGAAACACAGTGTCAGATAATGTTTTCTGAAAGGGATTTGTTAAGATGCAGAGTTGGGGCCATACCCATTGCATGGCTTGAGCATGGTCTGGATGTCAAATGTCTTTACTTTGGTGTAATCAGGTCCACCCCAAGGCGGTGACAAAAAGACAACATCTGCCTGCACGAAAGCAAACATAAGCATTGTGTTGGCACTTGAGAGAAAAATTATAACCAGATGGATAGTCCAAAAGTGAGAGAAATTAAAAGAAGATAAAGAAAAGGAAGAAAAGAGAGGAAAAACTGCACTTTCATGTCAGTGTACAACAATCAATAGATCCTGGCAAGTATTTATATATTGTGATATAATTTAAGAGGTTAAACAATGCTTTAATTCTCTTTGCAGTTCCAATCCATACTAGACTAAACATATACTGATTAATCAAAATATTTCACTAACTGTAAAGAGTTTGAATACCTTTAGCTTCGGTGCCAAACAAAGGAAGTCCCCAATTACAAAGTCTATGCAATCACCAACTCCATAGATCTCTGCGTTATGCTTTGCATAGTCAATTTTCTTTGGATCAATATCAATTGCAATCACATGGTTACTCCTGCAACTAGATAAAAGAAAGAAGCCAGATCATCATAAGCACATTAGGACACAGAAGTAGAAAATTTCAACAAAAACATACTGATCCCACCTGTAAACAACTCAACAGCAGCAACATAAATTTACTCATTTTGTTACATGGACATTTATACAGTGGAGCCAAACAGCTAACTTTCAGTATTTAATTAATAAATTCCAACCAGCAAATCGTTGATAAGAACATTTAGATCTTCCACTTCAATGCAAATCAAAGAAAGCAGCCTATCTCCTGTTTGGCAAAGCTTATTTGGGGCTTATAAGCTGCAAATAGTAAAAAGCACATGAGGGGGTGCCTTTTTTCTAGGAGCTTATAAGCTACAAATAAGCAGAGCCAAACAGGCTCTAAGTCCTTTATTCCTTTTACGATATACACAAACTGAAGCAACATGTTCTGAGTGAACATACAAACATGTTCGGAGTGAACATACAACACATACATTAAGCAAAACCTTCACGGCTACACTGAAAATTTTTAGAAGGTAACACTTGTGAAAGAAGCAGAAATTACATTGTAATTAGATGTCTTGTTATATGGGACAATTGCTTCACTTGACTGATAACAATATTTCAGCATAAATTGAAGAATACAACTCCAGGCCACATCCATAATTAAGCAGAAGCTTTGACCAATATATGTCGACTGCAGAATACCAAATTTCTTTAATTTGAAATTCTTCTCGGAAAAAATTTTCCAAAATCGCCACATTATACATATAAAACTTAAAGTAGTAGATAGCGGAGAAGTTAGCAAAGCCCACCAGTAGCCTCAGGAAAAGAGAAGGAAATAGCAATAGCAAGAAACACAGTGCTAGACCTTATGGCATCTCGGCTTCTGTCTATAACTTTAGAGTTTCAAACCCATCTTAATTGAAATTTAGCAAAGAAGAGCAGCATTCTCTTATCGTTTAACAACTAGGATTCTTTTATGGTTCCATAATTTCATAATACAAGAGCAGTAATGAGATCGCAATCTAGCACACCTTCGTGCAAATTGAATTGCATTCCCTCCAACTCCAGTAAAACAATCAACTATGCAACCGTGGCCACAACGAAAGGCATGATGCTTCGCTATTGGCTCTGGCGTAACAGAAAACCATCCTTCTTGATCCATCTTTACACCCTCATCATATCTTGAAAATAGTAGATATCTCTGACACCAGTATTTGTTTATAATGGGAGAGATCTCTTCCATAATCCCATCGAATTGAAGCCCTGTGGAAAGAGACTGTCATTCCACGGGAGATATACTAAATAATGACCAGATTACACCACTAACAAATTCAATACAGTAACTACAAAAAGATGAGACCTGGCTTTTTAAATAACTTCTTTGCATTTTGTGCGAACCAATTTTATGGACTATAACCTTTTCTTTTGCAAATAACTAAACACCAGATGTTTTCCCTGAATGTATTTGATAGCAAGAGAAAGATGCATTTCCAGGAAGCTCCTGCACACTATCAGTGGAGAAAACCTTTAAGACACATATGGTGCATGCAAAATGAGAAAACTGACACTGGAATCTTTTTCTTTTGCTCTTTCTTTCTTTTTTTCTTTATTTCTTTCTTCTTTTTCAAACACTGAGCCTGAATAAATATATCTGAAAGATAATTCAAAATAAGTTTGTGAAAAACAGTCTTCGCCAGCACACCATGACCTATAGATCAAACTCTACAGAATCATTAGAGATGGTGAAAACCAAGATTGTTAAGACTCCATTTCCATTCAGCCCTAACATTGTTTTTCTATAGCATCGATGACATCCACTGGGTGGACTATGTAAACTCAGTATGCTTAATCACATTTTTCTCTTAAGCTAATTATTATGAAGAGCTATCTCTGTCATGACCTTTTTGGCATGATTACATATACCACTGACATCTCTACAGTTGCTTAACAGAGGACAGTGAAAGGGAAGCAGCAGAATGGTTGGAGAAAGAAAGGTCAAACCTCTTGGTGTAAAGTGTGCTATGATTTTTTTCTTTTTTCTTTTCTTTGTTCTTTTTTTTTGGGGGGGGGGGGGGGGGAGGGGGGGTTGTATTGTTGTGGAGAGGGGGAGAAATAGTTTGATATGAAATTAAAATAAAATACAAAGTTATCCATAATAGTGACCAAAGATTAGCAAATTTGGGAAGTTAAAATCTCCGTAGGAAAACTGCAATTGCAGTTAGTCACAGGCATTTTGATCCATAATAAGTGGTGTAATAAAATAAGATCTTCAGTAACGAAGAGTAAAAAACCTTCCGCTGCACTCGATAATGTCCTGTCTGATTTCCCTCTCCTGGCTTTCTTTTTCCGTTTTCTTGCAACAGTGCAGCCAAAATTGTCAGCTACAAACCCACTCTCCACTAGGTCATCAAGATTTCGGTCCATTGGTTCTTCATTGTCTCCAGATTCCTCTGGAAAATTAACAGTAGGTTGGGTACCACTGAAACTTTGCAGCTCAGTAGATTCTTCCAAATCTACATGCCTGATAAGAGATTCAGACCTGACGTCATCCATGTTTGCTGATTCATCAGTGACATTGCCGAGTGCTAGGCTCTCCATTCCTGGTGGTGGCTCCCAGGTAGATTCTTGTGTTCTAACATTATAAAAGTAGATTTTCTGGTAAGAGTCATCCCAATATGCCCACCAATCTCCTAATACACCTCTGCAATAATTGACAGTCGTTGAGTAGTTTACAACTTCCGGGAATTGTGAATATGAATCAACACCAGGGTCCTGCATCAGCTCAATACCAACATCATTGCCTAAACTCTGACCCCCTGTGCAGCAATCTGCTGTCATTGAAGCTTCAAGATGGTTACAACCCAATGGCTCTCCATTCTGTTTGAGCCTCCCCACAACATCGCCATCTATAAAACAGCTTTCTGTGAGACTTTCTTCATCTGAAGGACCAGCCACTACTTCAATATCTTTAGGCAATAATTTTTTGCTAATTGCACCATCACATTCCAGGCTGTAACTCAACCCAATATCAGATAATTCACCACTGGGCACATGCATATTGACTACAGCAGAATTATTACAAGTAGTCAAACTTGTCGAATCTCCCCGTCCACTAGTAGTCAGGCTAAGTCTATCAACATCAGCTGCAATTTCACAGCATGACATATAACGTAAGCAGTCTTTCCTATTGCCATTTAAAAGGGCAGATGCAGTCTCGGTTTCACTCACAATGTCATTTAGCAACCTTTTCTCAATTTCTTTCTGACCTTCGTGGTTCTTCTTCATTGCATCTTTTCTCTTCCCTCCAGATGTTTCATTTCTCTTCTACAAAAGGAATTTCACATCATCAAAGTAGATAATAATCAATGTCAAAAAGAATCCGAAAGTTTTCTAGTTTTCAGTCTGCTTATATGAGTCAATGCTATTCCAAATTTCCCACGTCCACAAACTCTTAGGTGAATTTGGCCTGCCCAATCGTCTAACAATCTGATGAAAAGCAGAGGCCACTAAACAGCATTCACTCGATGTCTTACGCTCATATAATCTATAAACATAAATATATCCTCCAAAGCATTTTAACTTATAAGAGGTCGTTAAATCAAGAATCAAACAACTAAACTAAATTATTTGGGAGAAACATTAACAAGGGGCAGAAAAGAAAAAGGCAAAACCACCTCCTTGTTTGTATGAAATGACATTGGGAGCCCCAATTCACTCATCAGCTTGGTAAGTTCCGTATCTTCTGGCAAAGAGCAAAACTCTGCCAAATAAAAATTTTAACCAAAAAAAAAAAGAAGCCAAAATCACACTTCAGCACCAGTTTGGGAACCATCTTATGAAATTAGAATTCAAAAACATATATTGATAATTCTAACAAAAAAATCAAACTTCATGGGGAAAAAAAAAAAAAACAAAAACAAAAACTAACCACTGAAAACTGAACCGCCATTATCATCCCCTAATGGCTTCTGCAAGAAAAGAAAAAAGACGAATAAATTCACATAAAGTGGCATTAGGAAAAGCTAAATTTATCCGCATAGCTGCCGAGCCAAGAAAAGGAGCTTACAGTAGAAGGTTGAGGAAAAAGCAAGCCTTTTCCCATATCTGCTGAGCCATCGTCACTGTCAAAGTAACCAACTATAATTTTCAGCACCTCAAACAAACAAACAAAAAAGAAAAAGCAAAAAGAGAGGAAAAAAAAAAAAAAAAAGAAGCAGCAGCATGAAAAAAAAAGAGCTAAAAAGAGAAGAGAGGGGGCTTACAATAAGCAGACTTGGGTAAGCTTGAAGAAAGGACCAAGAGCTTTAATGGCTGCTCCATTTTCTTCTTCGAGTTCTGATATTTTCATTCTTCTTTTTTTTTTTTTTGAACTTTTTTCTGCTTCAATAAGCTGCTCGCAGTCGGAAACGAAGATCCGAAGATGTGTGTTTGGGTTTCTTTCGGAGTGGAGGCGGGCCGGAGCAAAGTCTAATTCAACTCAACCAAATAATAAAATAATTTTTTAAATTTATGACCGTCATACACTTCAACATAAAAATAGGGTAAATGACTTATTCGATCTTTTATCTTTAATTTTTTTGATAATTGTAACAATTTAATCTCTTATCTTTGTAACTTGTAATATCGTTAGTCCCAAATTCAAAAAATCAAGAAATTAATAAAGTTAGAAGACTAATCTTGTCATAAATTGTAAAAATAAGGGACTGATAATTTCATAAATTATGAAGATAAAGAATTAATGTAGTCACAAATTATAAAATAAAATACTGAAACATGTCCTTTTTTTTATTTTTTTGAACTTAAGACTAAAGGCGTTACTAATTACAAAGATAAAAGACCATATTGTTATGTTTTAAAGATAAGGAATTTAATTGTCGAAAAACTAAAAAATAATGGACTAAATATGTCATTAACCCCATAAAAATATTTGTCATACACTTAAAAATATATCTTACTCCACTTAGCCAACAAAGTTGTACTCTCTTAATAATTATTTTTCTCAACATAATAATTTATTTTTGCAAAGCAAAATATTAAGAAGATATTTTTTTAAAGAAAAAATTTTACGGGACATTTGGACTGAGCCAAATTGGTGGAAAGGAAGGTAAAAAGATTGGACAATTCCTCTACTTGTTTGGATTAATCTAATTTAGCATGAGAACAAATTAATTAAGGAATTTGAGAATCTTCAATGATAGTTTTATTTTTGTTTCTTTCTTCTTTTTCGTTTTTGGTCGAAATATGTTTATGTATATAGATAGATAGATAACTTCACATTTACAATTATTTTTTCTTTCGTTACCTTCCCCATTCAAACAATAAATTACATGATTTTCTTTCAAGCATTCATATATGTCACTAGTTACTTTTTGCAACATAATAGAGTTAAAGTTATTTGTACAAGAGTTTTGATATTCAATACATGAATTTTCATTATATAACCGAAGGGTTTGTAGAGCATTACTCCTTTCATTTGCTTATGTGAGCATACAGTGGCGGATTCAGTGCGTTGGGGGGGGGGGGGGCGTTATTAGGGGCTATGGCACCCCCAGCCCAAAAAATATTTTTGTGATGCAGTGTATTTGTTTAGTGTATTTGTTTATTGTATTTGATGAGCCGCTCCCTAAAAGATAAATTTTATTTTTTTGATTTAAATTTTGGTATCTTAATTTTTTTTTTCATAATAATATTTTTAATATGGAATGACATTTAATAATTTAGTTGTTAATTCTTTATGATTTTTATGCTATGGTATGATGAGTGTAACTTAAGACGCCAAAGAGAAGGGTAGATACTACTTATGTAATATATAATTTTCGGAGGGGATTAATCAATACAAAATAATTATTTCTTATTTGTACTTAAATGTATTTTGGAAGTGAAGAAATATTTTCCATATTTTGATGAATATGCATATATTGTAGTCTAATGAGAATAGTTGATATATGTATATATATATATATATGTATGTATATATATCATACTATAATGAAATCTTAACCTCAATAGTTTATTTGTGTTATTTTTCAAATAGAGTGGCTTATTATAAAATTTATATTAATTAATTTTTTGAGTGAAAATTTTGTCGACCCCACTAAGTTGAATTTCTTGCCCCCTCACTGTGAGTATAATTGTATGAAATTTGTGGAAAACTTTCATTTGATGTTCAAATTAGCCCACTCTAGTTCTGTGAATATATGTATATATATCAGTGCAGATCGAGGCGGCAGATGCGCTGTGTTTAAAAAGTCTTTCCTCCCCCCCCCCCCCAGCAGATAAAAGAAGTTACAAGTAATGAAGGTAGCTTACATAGGCTGCAGATGTGCTCCGCTTAGTGTAGGAAATAAGTTAAAAAGTTGTGATAAGTAATGAAGGTAGCTTATATACAAGCATATACGTTTTTGTTTAAGTATACCAGTATATATAATTAATTTTTTTGGGAAATGGTTATATATCACCCACAATTTTGACAATCTCATGATCCTGAGTGTGTCTAAAATTGGCTTCCAGGAAACTACAGTGAAATGAAACAGGCGCTGCAGCTCATCACCCAATGTTTTATAGTATTGGCAGCGTGTGAATCCCTTTACAACGTTACAATATCTCAAGGCAATCCAGATGCAACAGGGTCTCATGTCATGTATGCGTCTTTACATAACCAAGAAAATGCAAGAGGGTAACAAGCCGTACATAAATAACAGGGTACTTTATGAGGATATCCAAATCTGAAAGTGCCTATGTATGTCTCTTTACATGTAAACAAAATGCCAGAGGGTAACAAGCCGCACTGGACTAGCAGAAAAATAACTCAAATGTCTCCTACACTCAGGTACGCTATATTCATACTGTGTCTCGCGATATGTGATCTCTCTCCTATCTGCAATGATAATATGGTTAGGGTCGAAGAAACTAAAAAGGAGTAACAATCTAATGGTGGTACTAGAACTCTTTTCATCTACTGGAGGAACACTTCTACCCTAATATGTACAGCCGTCTACTCCGCCTGTTAAGCCCACCACAACAGAAAGGCATCACCAAGGGCCAGTCTGTGTCCGCCTCAAGCATCGCCTTTTAGCTCCAGATTGCATGTTCATCATCTCTTGGACCTTTTTCATTCAACAAATGTGATAATTCAAAATAAACTCTGAAGAATGAAAAACCAGAAGTTTAAGTATTCCAAATACAAAATGAATTTCTTGACGAATAATCAGATTTGAACTCAAGAAACAACTTAAAGCAATGTATTTCAAGTGCTCAATTCCTTTGGGAAAGACATTTTAGCGCATTTAAGTGGTGTAACACAAAACATATAAGAATTAAACAAACAAGAGAAGGAAATCAAAGCACTTGGTTGACCTGATTCTTCTGCATTTCCATCATCTCTACCTGCACCAATTTAGTCCAATTCCCATTGGTTAATCCTAGTTAAAATTTTGATAATACTCAAAAGCAGAGATGCATAGAGACTAATGTGCGATTCAGACCATATTGAGATTTACCTGTTTCTTTCTTAATTCTTCGTTTTCTTCTTTGAGTTTTGCAACTTCTGTTTCCAACTCCATGGTATAGGCCTAGCAAAACCATGAGAGATTATTGACCAATACTAGAAGCATAAATTAGCATAAATCATTCTTAATCACATTCTTTGTTGAAGTACTAAAAAAGTACATTGCCCAAGTGCAGAAGCTTTTCCAACACCAATAACTCTCTACCTTTAAGAGAACAAAAGCTTCTCCACGAGTGTTCATCTCACAATCATTCCACTCTCACCACATTTGACAACTACCACATTACCATTCTGACACATCTGAAGACCAATCTCCCTCTAAGTCCAGGCCACGTAAGAAGTCCATGGACAGCAAAAGCAGAATGTTAATAGTCATTACAACTCAGGCAATTGGAAGAACAGGAACTAGTCAATCTCTAATTATTTGTATTTCAACTGTTAATTCAGTCTTTTTTCTTTTTCTTTTTTTTCTGTTCTGTTTTAATGAATTTAAAATTACAACATGAATGGTTTCTAATCAACTTGCTTGTCCATAAAGATTTGATACAGGAAAAGGGAATGAGGCTGAACACAGAAGGCTAAGTTCTCAACACTCTTATTAAAACTTGCTCTCTTTTTGGTGAACATAACCTACTTCAGTTTCAAACTTTTGAATTCTAATACCATGAGAACTGTTTCTCCATAACACAACCATAGTTAACAGGATCATCTCTGTTTAGTCATTTGATATATTGTGTTAGCTTTCAATACCACTTCCCTATTTGTGCTTGATAGAGGCAAAGAACTCTGATTCGACTGATCAAATAAACAAGCAAGCATTTGTATACATGTCAATTTAGCCATAGGAGCAAAAAATATGAAGCAAGCAATTATAGGTGACAAGACATCAACCTGTTTGCGAGCTCGTGATCTTGCAGCTGACTCCCGATTCTTTATCATTCTCCTCTGTCTTCTCTCAACGACCTTTTCCAAAGCGCTGGATTTCCTACCTCGTAAACCACCATTAAAGACATACGGAACTGGCGATACAGAAGACATTTCTCCATTACTCTTCCCAATCCCATCTGAGGAAACTGCTGGAGATCCAGTTGCAACTGTAACACCTCCACCTCCTAATCCAACCATCCCTATCCCTCCTCCTTGGAGCGCAGTATTCTGAACCAAATTATTGTTCATTGCTGGATCAGACATTCCAACAATTCCACCCCTGAGCCCAGGCGAAACTAATCCTCCACTACTTGGAATAGCCATGGAAGCTCCATAAGCTGCCAAAGTAGGCTGCTTAGGAAACAGCAATGGTGGCTGTTGCTGATGTTGTGGCTGCGCTTGTGCTGACCCGAGCTGTTGCTGGCCAGATCTAACCCCATTAACATTCAAAGGCAAATTTGCAGACTGCATAGCAATCTGATTACTGCTTGCAGGAATTTTGGCACCCATCAACCCTGCATTCCGACCCGCCTGCTGATATTCCAAACCCAATCCAGCTTGATTTCCAACACGAGATAGATTGCCAAAAAAACCAATATTATTATTGTTGTCAGACTTTCCAGTCGATTGATTATCCTCCCTCACAACGCCAGCTCTAACCAAGAATTCCTCAAGTGTGATTTCTCCTAGAGTCTGTTGCCTCTGAGGCATACTCGATCCCACAACGCCACTCCCATCTTTTCCAACCGCGAACTCCTTTGATATGTCCCTCCACACCTCATCCACAGTCTTCTGACTCAAGGTCCTCGGCAAGGTCAATGAACCCTGCCTTTGCAAACAGCCACCCGAAACACTCACCCCTTCTTGTCCTCCTCCACCACCACCGCCACTACTACCACTCCCCACCATGTTTTGTGTCTCCTCAGCACTCCATATGTTCTTTAACAACTCATCCATGTTCATTGATCCGAAATCCTTCCCTATGCCTCCCATACTATTCTGAAACTCCTCAAAAGTCAATGAATATACCGACGGCTGCCGTGCTAACGGATAATTCCCACCCGGTGGCCTCCCTCCACCGCCTCCGCCCTCCGTCCCCGCCCCAAGCTCACCAAAGTTCAAATTACTCCCCATCTCCCGCTGTCTATACCCCTCCAAAATCAACTATAAGCTCACTCTTTTCTCCAATCACACCAAAATTTCACTCAGATCAATTCAGTTTCCAACTTTTTCACCTCTCTTTCTCTATCAATAGTTTTTTCTTCCACACACATACACGTATATATAACTCGGTATAATAGACAAAAGATAAGGATATAAACTTAAACCGAAATTATAACTTAACCAACATCTCAACCTCGAAAACCTTAAAAAAGGTTCAAAAAAAAAAAAATCGAAAATTCTGCTACAATTTAAACTCTACTTAAAGCAAACATACTACATCAGCTTCACAAATTAATAAATAATTAAGCATATACATGCATGCATGTTCATAAGCATACACACAAAAACACACACACACATATTAGTAGCATCAAAATAGCAGTCGAAACTTTACCTTACTTGCATTTAAGTCTAGCAAAGCAAATTTTCAACTTTAAAAAAATGAAAAGCAGAGCTCGCAAATATCTTAAAAGTAAAAGGAGAATAAAGCAAGAAGCATGTGACTGAAAACAAAGTGGATAAAAAAGCCCAAAAATATTGGAGAACTAAACTTGATTATCCAAAATTAGAGACTTTACTAAATGAACCGTTGAAATTATTGTAACTACTCTTATCTAAATTTTCTTAAGAAGAAAAATAAATGAACATATATATATATATATATATATAATTACCTTACTTTTGCAATTTTTGCTTTTTTTAAAAAAAATTTTGCGTGGTAGAGGGTTCTGGTGAGCGACATGTGTCCTTTTTTTTTAAGAGTGAAGTATTTTAAATCTGTGGGAGTTTAATAATGGGGTGTGGGGCCCAAAATGAATTAAACGTGGGCCAATTAAAATGGGGTAGGAAAGTTTGGTGTGATTTGCTAACCAACGAGGATAGGATAAATGGGAGGATCTGAACCGTCCACGTAGTGAGACAGTAGAGGATGGAGGGCGGTGGTAGATTTTTTTGTCTTTTAGTGGTGGGGAAGTGATGCTGCCATTGTTGATTAGCGTACTCTACGCGCTCTCTGAATAATTTTGTAATTACTAAATTATATATTCTATAATTCTTTTAACAGTTTATTAAATTATATATTCTGTAATTTTTTGCATGTGTCATGGGGTAGCAAATTCATTTAGAACCAATTGACGGTGTAAGTGCCACTTTAGAGCCTCACTGGTGATAGTATTATCGTATAATGTTATGACTTTCAGACGAGAATGTATAATTTGTTGTTCCGGAAAATTAGAGGGTACAATTAACAATAAAATCATTGAATGAAGCTGCTGGGCAGTTGGGAGAAAGGGAAAAAACCGAAAAGGAGAAACGAAAATTGACAAGGCCCCCCCTCAATAGGCAAGCAAAAGGGAATGCTTAAAAGCTCTAAAAGCTCTAAAAGCTACGGCCACACGCGTCCACGACAACGGACGCAGTTTTTCTTCACCTACCATGAGCACTATCGATGAGGAAGAAAGCGTTAACTGCAAAAAGAAGCAAAGAACCAGTATTCTATGAGAACATCCTTATCCATTTTGTCTAAACTTCAATTTTTGAACCAATAATTTTCAACCTCTCCAGCCCTTTTTTTGCGTAGTCAAACGTCACTTTCTCTTAACATTAATCCTTGAATATTGTATTTGCGGGTGGGATAGCATCAACTGCTAAATCAGATTATTATTATTATTATTATTATTATTTGCAAAAAACTAGCGTTGAGATTGACGTGCGTGCCGCCTTGCAAAAGAGCTCAAAAAAGTCAAAATGCCGTGCCAACTCTTTGCCGACGAAAAACCACATCCCCATTAGCCCTCGTTTAATCAATGCATAACGTGACAATTAACACCTCCTACAAGAGACAAGCCTTGCTAATAATATAATTGCAAGTGAATTTTCCGAATAAATTTTTTATAGCAGATTTAAATCTCGATGATGAAGCTCAAAATTTTGCCAGCACGACTCCGTTCCGAAATAAACTATGATTGCTCAAGTTAGTAGGAAATTTTGGGATAGAAATTTCAAGGAAAAAATGTCTGGATTACCGCTTGCTGCAATGGCAAGTTTAGACATATTTATAGGATGGCTCCTGTGGCATGACTATTGATAATGGTGGCTTATTATTGACTAACTTATTCATGTCTCGTGATAAAAAGAGATAAATGGCTTCCTCTTATCAAGTAACAAGTCGGCTAGCGCCAAATTTTACGTATCAGGCCTAAAACTGGTGGATTGTGACTTTTTTTTTAAAAGGTCCGCAGATATTCCCTCATTTGTCTGACAAGGGCAAACATGCTATCCTATAAATCAGATACAAACCTCGTTGGCATCCATTTGAGCATTTCTCGCTGACATACTTGACATCGTGCGTCCTCCCATCCCACCGCAAGACCACTCAAGATCGTTGTCTTCAAATAAACAATTAAAACTTGAGTTCAAAATGTAACGCCTAAAGGATTATTTTTCGAACTCCTTAATTCAAGATGGTGCTGAAAATTGAAAAAGGAAAAGAAAAAAACAATAATTGCATGCGAAATGCAAAGATGAATAGTCATATCATGCTCACATGAAATCCGATTTCAAAAGCTTGTCCCCTTCATCACCAACCTATAGAGACCAAAGACAGATAAGTTTCACATCGTAATCTCACTCTCATGGATTTTTTTTTTTTTTTTTTTTGGGCAGAAAATTTGTCCATCGACACGTACCCAATAGACAAAGTCTTCTGCTTCAAATTTTCTTCATGTACGCCATTTTGAGTGGTGCTCGATCCCAAAATAGATGATAATCATTGGAACTGCGCAGCTCATGTGTTACGCAATTATATTTTTGCTTATTATTAATAATCAACATACGTGATAATTGATATAATTACCGCTTTTGTTTAGCTCATCACCCTCTATCGTTGGTTCCAAAATGGGAGGGTTGAGAAGCAACATAATTAATGGTCCACGTTGACATGACTAGGGCCAGTGTGTTTTTTTTTTTCTTTTCTTTTTATTGAGATAAAAGTAGTGCCAAATGCCCTCTCCCAAATCCGCCATATGCCATGCACCATCAAACTGGCCTGCCACTTTCGAAGTTCTTGATAGGATTGAAGTAGAATAATAGACCCCTCCATGACAAGGCCAAAACATATACCACATATTATAATTATTATAATATTATGTCATTATTATTAAAATTATCACCTCATTTAAAAATTTTAACTTATAAAGAGATTGTGTACTTATATTTTATATTAACACCTTCTCCACACAACTTTAAATGTTTAGATAAATTATAGTGAATTATTTTATTTCTAGGTTTTAGTATTATGTGAAAGCTATCACCTCGTCTAATAATTTAAATATTAAGAGATATTTGTGAAAGCCAACGTCATGTGAACGAGTAGAAAAAGGAAATGAGTCCGTCCATGTCAAATGATGATCCGGGCCATTTTTGCCTTCCCTTTTCTGTCAAGAAGCGACTCGCCATGTTGAACTTTCCTACTCTTTTTTGGCCATCTTAATTATTAAATTGATTTATCTTATTTATTATTATTATTATTATTATTATTATTATTTTACCACAGGACGTAGCTTATCACTTACCCCATGTTATGACCTAGCGCATTTAACACAGGGTGTGAAGTAAAATATGCTTTGTTTCATGACTTTTAGTGGGTATACTATTTGCACATGCATAAACGTGTCGCCTCCTGCTGATCACGCTCCAGCCCACATCAGCGGTGGTGGAGGACCACTCATTTATGCGTTAAAAGACGACATGCAGAGACATGTTCTTTAGTCACGAGCTATAGGGACAATTTGTTCGTACCAAACACTATTTCTAACTACAAAAGTCATGGTTGAAATCTAAATTATTGGTACTGATGAAGGCTATGGATATGGAGGGATGAAATAAAATATGATCATATCAATAAGATCTTATTGCTGAAAATATTAGTTCTGAAATTTATTTCATTTATTCATTAATGGTATAAAAAAGAGTAGATGTTACATCATAATTTTGAATTAAAAGGAGTTTAAAGAAATATCGCTCTTCTTTACCTTTATTATTGATCGAGCGACGAGAAATCATAATTTAGAACATATGTCACCAAGCCGTCCGGCCAATATAATTATATCATTTGCGAAACGTGGCAGAGAACACATTTATTCACTTGTTCATCAACTAAGAACATTTATGCATCTAGTAAAATTATAGTATAATTGATTTACGTAACTTGAAAAAAAGAAAAAGGAAAGAAAAACTTTTTCATAATTCCGGTCTTGATTTTGTCATCTCAAGGTAAGATCGAAAGGTGACATGCAGTCTTAAAGTTCATTACATTTCGTTTAATCGAGGATATAAGAATCTCACCAACTATATTTTTACGAAAGATAGAATAATTTTTAATCTCGAGGACGCATCAGATAACGCCACTGCTTAATGTGACAATCCTTCATGTCGCGATCTTCTGAGAGTTTATATAATATGTACTGGTGACTTCCTCGATTAAATTATTGGAAAACGAGAGGATCAAACACTCAATTATTGGGCTATTGTTTATGAGCTTTCTTGTCTTACCAAACTGAGAAACCTATATTATTAAAAGTTTTCGCGGTCCAAAACCATTGCTGGCTCAATTTACTGAAAGCAACCGAAAAGTGTTTTTTTCTCAAGAATGTTTTGCTCATCTCTTCGTTCTCAACAATTTGTGTCCTTTAGAGATGTCTTACTAGCAAATGCGTGAAAAAAAATATCACTTGGACAGAGATTCGAGTCATGTTAATTGGTACTAGGTTGAGTATACTGCTTTATCTAGTACAATCTTCTTGGAGAGGGATATCACACAGAGAATTTATTAATTGGTAATCAAATTCCATAAAATATCTTATGATCGCACTCTGTCATCTGAATTTATCTCGTACCAAAGCAGAAAAAAAAAAAAAGAAAATGTTGATGACAATGATCCTCAATAGGTCCACATATGGATAGAATCGCTTTAGCTCTCAACGGAATATCAAAAGAAATTTTAGTATATTCTTTTCTGACCCTTCTGCGTACTTTTGGTCAATTTATTCTAATGGCTCAATTTCGTTTATAATATATTCTTTTCGTTTTTACTTATTCTAATATAACCAAGGATCAAATATTACTTCTGAAAGGAAAATATATGTTTGATCTATATGCTTTTGGTTATAGTAAATTGTTATATGATTGTTTCTACATTACATATGTTACGAGTCAAAGTTGAGGGTATATTATCATAAAATTAGTTTACTTCTACATTTTTATTTAAGCTATCAATAATGGTATACCAAACAGTCTTATTTGATTATATATTATTTCTCTTTAGATGGCTAGCAAAATAAGATGCTTTTCATATTTCAAATTTCAAATAAAATTATTCCAAAAACAGCATAAGCTTGTGAAAAGCAAGACTTTTCCACTCAAACATTATATGATTCTTTATATAATAAAACAACGTGTGTTGAACGTCAATTTTCTCATAATCTTTTACATAAACTTCAGTTTATTTTCAATTTTCATTTTAAATTTCTTTATCATGTGGCTTGAATGTACATATTACCATACAAAATACGTCAATTACGTCTCTAAGACCTCTTCTTTTCTGTTTTTCCCTTATCCAAGACCCAAAAAAAAAAAAAGCGTGCGGACCATTTCGCTGCTCAATTTGCAAAAACTATTATCCCCCTTTTTGACCAAACTAACAAAGTATTTTGTCTCAGACATTGGTGTAATATTTTGTTGGTGGTGACTGGTGCTGCAGATTTTGGCAGTTAGGTTGTGATTATAGTAATTAGAATACTATTACAATATTTTATCGACATTTATAAGCACCTGATATTTTTTAATGGATATTAACTTGGTCATTCTTGGACTCTAATAAATAGTAAGAATGTATAGGAAGGAAGCTTCAAGGATTTTAATAGGAAAAAAAGAAGTGCCTTATCCATCATTTTCTAGATGTTGTTGTTCGTCATTAGTTTATATAATAAGTCGATAATGTTTTACGCAATTTAGTGATAGTAAGATTAACAATTCGAAGGAATCAAATATTATAATTAATTAGCTTTCAAATATATTCGAGTACCATAAACTCGTTTGTTTAATTTGGTTACATAGGAAAATAAGATTTCATCCCACCACAGGAGTGATGAAAACATTGCCATTCTCCTCAACCCAGACGTACGCTCGATTGCAGCAGAAATTTTCCAATCTAACATCGTTTTTTCCAAGAATAATGGCAGTGACAAGCGGATTTTCCTGCTCAATAATAGCCTTGGCTTGTTTTCCATTTTCCCCCACCAACTCGGGCCACGAAACCTTATAGCCTACATATGAACATCATTAGTTAAGTTCATAATCTCATGCCCAGTTTGTACGTTTATTAGTTAAGTGACAACATCAACTAAAAAAGAGAATGATAGAGGAAAAAAAAAACAAAATTGTTAACCTGCGCCACAACATTCAAGAGTTTTACAAAAATCACTCTGACATGGAGGGTACCGACGCAACGGAGACCTTATAGCCATTGCCTCTAATGCTAAAAGCATTTTCAACATCGTATATATAGATGAATTGTATCAAGTAGATTCCCCATATTGTGTGAATGTGCTTAATTAATCCAAATCAAGGTTTAAGTAATCTTCATATATTGCTGTATTCGCAATCTAATGACCTGAATAAGACTGTTGACTATTGTAATAGCAAGCCAAAGTATATATTCATGTAATTTTCATAGATTACTATGGTCTAATCATCCATATATATCTGGATACAATATTTTTTTTTTTGTTTGCAAAGTAAAAGCAGGCAATATATTGATTCAAAAATATATACAAAGATTACAATTCAGTTTCCAACTTGAAATACCAATAGATCTACTACAAAATATCTACATCTATGTCTCAAATTCCTGCGCAGTGTTCTATTCAGCATATTGTTCCTAAATTTCTTTGATTTACAAATTTCTTATTTAATATCAAATTATGCGTTTAAAAAGCAAACGTAAAATTTTTAAATTTTTTAAAATTTTGGTCTATTTGATTTTGCCCAACAATCGTCAAACAAAACCAAATAAATCAAAATATCTCAATAGTAAAACAAATGGTATAAATTTGTAGAGTTTTTAATACCAAAGCTTTGCTTAGTGATACAATTGAATTGGAACTATTGTGGCCGTAATATTTAACCATTTAGCGTCCAACTAGTTTCAGAGTAATATCAACTGGTAAAAGAACATAAGTCTTTTGGAGAGGAAAAAGAAAAAGAAAAGAGAAAAGAAAAACAACCTCCCGTTATAGAAAAACAATTTCAAAAAACTCAAGTTTGAAACTTTTTTATTTTTGATTTTTTTATTTTAACTTTTATCTAAACACACTTTCAAATTACAAATCTAATAAAATTTTAACTTCTACACTCACAAAGCCTTTTAAGTATTTAAAAGTTGGGCCAAACAGGCAGTAACGCTGCCAAGTTCCCCACTTCCTAGACCCTAATCTATTATAACGCTTGTACGTTGTGCGTCTGTTTGGGATATAACAATCGAATTATACAGTGAAGAAAACTTAAGCAAATTGGCACACTTCTTAACAATCAAATTACAGAATGTAGATGTCATCAAGGCCCTCAAAATTTTCAATTATTTCATACGGTCAACTTTATTCAATCATATGCACACAAATGCGAGTAATGTGTTAAAACATGACGCAAAACACCAACCTTATTCGACGAGTCGTTGCACAATAAGACACCGAGAAGAGAACTAATGGCACATGATCACCTTCAACTCTCTCCAACGGATAACACACAATCACTCACAGAAGATCACACACACATCTGCCTTTGCGAAGTAGTGGTAATTTCAAAATGGAGAGCAATTTGACTAAAGATGTCAATTCCGAATTAATGGATAACTCAAGTAATTGAGACTATTTCTCTCAAGGGTGATGGTCTGGGTTCAATTCTTGTGAGGAACAGGGAGTTGGGTTAGGGGTGGAGGGTTTTCTGGGAAAAAAGAAAAAGAAAAAAGAAAAATAAAAAAGAAAATGTGAACTCTGAGCCAAAGTAATTACAATGAATGGGCATGTTTACACGTTTGAGTGTGGAAAATTTAGAAGCACACGAAAAAACTAACATGACATCCACTGACAAAAGAACATAGGGAAGTAATAATAATGTTCCTCTTCCGCTCTTTTCTAGTTTCCTTCCAACAAGAGCTGAACATCAAACCATACAATTATTTACTGCAAGCTATTACATACATAAAAAAGCATGCTGATTTTAAAAAATTATACATGATTTTGCATCTGAGAAATAAAGAACCTACAAATTTGCATAACCTTAATAGAAAATCAATAATCCTCAATTATGACTAACATAACTATTCTTGGTCAGATTTTGAATGGCAGACAGAGCAAGAGCTAATATCAGCTCTTGGCATATAAATTCTGGCTGGCAACCAAACAAAAATCGTACCTTCAGTAACTACGCTTAGGCCTCCTAAAGTGCCTCAGAATGAAGCTGTCTGCGTAAAGCGGATAGTTTTTCCTGATTAAACCCTTTATACATTTCCAATATGAAAAGTCAACCAGCTCCCCGTCTTTGCGTACAATGAATAAACATCGCGAGCTCTCAAAATTAGGATGATAACCAATCTGTGAACCCAAAACAAGAAATTGCAGGATTGTTACCAATTAAGAACACAATGCATACAAAACCCAATCCTTTCCATAACTTCAGAGGATTTGGAGATGAAGATGATGATCTGGTGCTAATGTTGACCAACCAATGAGGGCTGATTACAAAGAAATTTCATGTGGTGCCATATATCATGAATTGCCTGCTTGGACCTCAATCCCCCACCCCATCCAAAAACCAAGCCACCAGAAAAAGGAAAGAAAGGAAAAATTAGAAAGAAGAAGACCAAAATAAGGGGGACTGAGCGAGAGAAGGAGAGCTTGAACGCTTCAATTATGCCATTTACTCCGTCAATGATTGTGAACATCAAGTTCTAGGAGAGTCCCCTATCCAATTCAAGCAATGATCAATTGAGGACTGAAAGTGAAAGATCTGACAGGAGTCCCTTCCCAAAGATTTATTCCATTGTAATTATTCTGGCTTAGCCTCCAAAGGAAGAGAGGTGGTTTTGCCAATTTTAACTCATATGCCACATTATTCATGGATATCAACATAAAAAGCTTCCAAGGTTTAAACTTTACAAAAGATCATCACACTGTCGACGAGATATAATTTTGAGCACAACAAATCACCTCAGGAAGAGCAACTACTATCCTAGGTAAGGACAAATTTAGCAAGAACCGGGGACTTCATACTCATAATTGGCTTTAACCCTATTAAACTTGAACATACACACACAAAGACAATGTGATGTGCATCCAGTTGGCAAGCGGTGGTTAAATCTGACAAGAAGAAAACTAAATGCGGGAATTATGTATCGATAGGGACTAGGGAGTAAAGCGAGCAGTCAAGCAAAACAGAAACTAAATTAGTATTTTCAATGTAGTGTAAGGGCAACGCCACAGAGAGGAATACCGTAATGTAATCAACTCCAGATCCAATTTTCTTTTCACATTCAGGATGATATGGTAGCAATCTCTCCAGAATTGTTCTCTCATGCTCAGGGCTTAATCTATCACCTTCTTTATATCTGCAAAAATAATACCTATTTGGTCAAAATCATGCAAAGACCAAGCAACCAACTCTGCCAATGGCACAGTTTCACAACTCTCCTGTTGCAAAAAAATATGCACACATATGCAATCAGGCATTTGGACATGACTTAGGGCCTCTTTCGATTGACTTTTTTTCAGGAAAAAACACTTCTGTTCCTGCAAAAAAATATATTCTTTTTGCAATAACTATTTGGCTTACTATTTAAAAAAGCTAAAATTCTGAAAAAAAAAAAAAGCTCAAATACACCTTTTTACAGAAGCTAGAATTTTTAGCCCTTCAAAAACAAAAAAAATATACTTCTTTCAAGAGTTATTAGGATAAACGCTTTCAAAAAAAGCCAATTCAAAATAGCCCTTAAGACATACTCTAGCAAACAATGAACTGCGTTAGATAGCAAATATACAACACTCTCATTAGTTAGAAACTATTTCCAAGTTATCGACAACAATTAAGCTCAGCAACTAAAGTGTTAGAATGCCTGCTTTGAACTAAAGGGGCAAATGTGACGCCAGTTGCTTAATGTTGGAAAATTGGACAACAAGACAAAGCCAATTGCGTCATGTTGGAAAACAGAACCATATAAGCAACCAACTCGAGTTAGGTAATAAACTCTTCTTTTGTCGGACAAATAATAGAATTAAAATACAAATTTGACACTTAATTAAAACAAAAGAAACTGAGATGAATTTTTTTTAAGAAAAAAATTGAAAAATGAAAAACCGAGACCTTACTTTCCAGAATGAAGAATCATTCTCACAAATCCAACAAGTGGAACCGTGTCCTCCAAAATCTGATCTTCCCAATCCACCCACCGCTCCGCCGCACCATCGCCATCCTCCTCTTCTTCCTCCTGCTCTTCCACCGGCGGCGACACCACCGGCTTCCTCAGCAAGTCCGCGCCGTACGACGAGTCCTGGCCGCCTATTGCCAAGCAGCCGCGGCGCAACAGCAGAGGGTAAAAAGAGAAAGAAAGTGAAGTAGGCGGTGATATAGAGGTAGGGTTTCTGCCAAGAAAATGTATTTGTAAGCAATTCGAAGAAGTTATGGAAGCCATTCGAATTGATGTAAAAATGGTTAAGATTATATTTAGTTTTTTTTTTTTTATAGATGAATTTGTCGTTTCATTTTTTTTTTCGGTTTTTTTAGGGGAATAAAATTAATTAGCTAATGAAATATAAAGGGAGCTGCAGCGAGTGTTACTTTGCTGTGCTGCTACTAAGGGAAGAAGATAAAAGATGACGTCAGGTCAGCAAAAAGCGGGGCGATTTTATGGTGAAAATCAAAACGGGTTGGTACGAGTTTCTCTTGTGTGAATTTGTTCGTATTTATTTTGGTTTATTTGGTTTATCTGTAATCCTACTTTTAGAGCTATTAATAACGCAAATGATCGGTTTTATAGAGTACTCACAAGCAAGCACCAAAAATTGTTTGGAATAATGATTGAATATAAATGAGACAAAATTTGGTTGTGAATCCATCTGTTTAAAATTAAAGTTTCGGAAATTCAGATAAAACTATTTATTATGTCTCAAGTATAATTACAACAATAATTTTTAGATTCTTTTATGTTATTTATAAAAATTTACCAACAATAAAAGGGGAAAAACTGAAAATTTGAATATATAATGTTAGTGGTTTTCATAATTACAGGAAACATCACCAATAAAAATTTTAGAATGAGTCTCTCTAAATGAATTAAATTTCCCTATTCTAGAAACCAAAAATAGAACAGAAACTTGGGGCTTGTTTGGAAGTGTTCTTTTTTTGTTTTGTAAAATATTTTTACAGAATAGTTTTAAAAAACAAAACAATAAAAAATTTGCTTAGATGGAAGATAATTTTTTTTTATCTTACATTAAAAAGACCATTACCCCCTTTTTTTTTTTTCTTTATATTTGATTTTTTTTCCTAATAAACATATATCTACATATGTATACACAAACACATATGTGTGTGTACGTATATTGCGTGTGTTCTAAAAGAGGCTAAAATAGGCATGGGTTGGGGTGAGGGCAAGGATGGGGGGTGGGGATAGGGGTAGATGGGGTGGGCGAGGGTCAAGGTAGGTGGGGTGTGGGGGTGGGCTAGGGTTGGGGTAGGTTGGGGGGAAGGAAAATAATTAAATAATAAAATTGTTCTTTTGAAAACAACACGTCAAAAACATATGAAAATAACAAAAATGTATTTCCTATTTTTTTGTTTTTAAAAACACTCTTTTTTAGAACAGTTTTCAAATACAATTTTAGAAAACACCTGCTTCCAAACAAGTTTTTATGTTTTTTTGTTTTTTTTGTTTTCAAAAACAAAAAAAAACTATTTTTGAAAACAATTCCAAATAGCCCCTTCTTGTCTCAGAATGTGTTCCTGATCATATTTAGTGGAGAACTATATTATTAGTTCAAGGCTCTGTTTGGTCTATCTGTGAAATTTCATTTGTTGAATTGTAAAATTTTTAGGAGTAGAGCTTGAGTAAATGTTTTGATAAATAAAAGTGATTGATTGTTAATCTTGTATTTTAAGAGTTGAGGTTTCAATTATTTTTAGAATAATATTAATCTTTAAAAAAAATAGAAGAATATTTTTTAGAACAAATGGAGAAAAAATTTATAACAATAATGTAAAAATCATTTTTCTACAGCCAAGTTGGAGAGCTTCTGGTTTTTTTAGTTTCTTTTTTTAATTTTGACTTTATAATCTTTGTTAAAAATGGGCCTCAAGTCACCCTTAACTTTTGAACTTATAGAAAGCATTTTTATATAAAAGCTGGACATAAACACTAGAATAAGGATCGATTCCTTGCTACATCCTTTTGAAAGTTAGCAAAAATATTAGTTCGACTTGATCATACGATTGTATGCTTTCCTCGAAGATCCAAAAAAGTTCAATTGTAGGTGGATGAAATTTAAATTTTCCAAGACATTATAACATTATATGGAAAAATCAAATATTGCATTATCAATTTAAATTTATGGAAGCATATTTATACGTACATTCTCTTTCATGTCAACAAAGGATACAATATCGATACCAATTCTTCCATCACAAGCAATGGTATGATTCTCAAGAAGTTTAGAGCTTAGCGGCTAGCCATATTAGGGTAAATACGATTCATGAAATGTACACTCTTTCACTATGAAAAAAATCTGAATTTCAAATTCATCATATGAAATTTAAAACTATTACGACTTATCACGTAACAAGTTTGCATGAGAAATCATGATTATAGGCCCACCCCTAACCCTCCAATACCTTACTTTAATTTTTCTTCCCGACAGTCAAAAAGTGCCAATTTTATACTCTCAAAAGCTTTAAGCCAATGAGCGGTGAGAGTGTCCTCGCAAAGGCCCTAAAATTTTATGAGGCAAAGAAATTGGATTTAAACTTTTTTCATAACATCAAGAAAAAAAAAAGTTGAAAATAATGTAGTGATGATAGAAGTATTTAAACCTTTTAAATTGTTCCACTGTAAAGATATTATTCTTTGATCATAAATTGATCATACCATTGAGAGAGCGTTTAAATCCTTCAGCAATGTCGTCCTTGTTTGTTTGTAGAAAAACATTTTCTCGAAAGTACAAAAAATTATTTTTCTCATCGTCTATAACAGTGAAAGTTTAACCAACCAAAATATACTTTCCAATAAATCAACAAAAGCTGTCGTGTGAAATGCTTTTCTGTTTTGTTTGGTGAAGTGTCAAATGCATCTCTAGTTGGAGCGCTCGTGAGTTGCGCAACACATCTTGCATAACTTTTTCTGTAAATTAAAATAGTAACCCAAAAGAGAAAAAAAGAATATAAGATAGTAGATTACACACTTATAAATGTGTACTTGTTTCTCCAGAAAACATACATTGCCACATTGGTAAGGCTTGAATTCTAATTTCTTAAAAAATTAACAACTAGTCTTTTTTGTTTTACAAAATTTTGAAGATTTCAATATATTCGTTCAGGTAGAACTAATATTTAGATTCAACTGTTGTTGGTGAAAAAGTTAACGTCTTTTTGCATGAAAAGAAATACCATATGATGAGTAGTTGATCATTTTTTTTTTAATGATGTTAATCTCCTTGCAGATTGAGAGTTAATGGTAATTCGCCTCCAAATAGTAACTGGAGTTGTTCTCTATTGTGATCAAATGTTGAAGATGGGATCTGTATTCCCTTGCTATAAATATTTTAGTCCTCTGTTGAATTCTCTTATTATAAATATTTCTAGTCGTCCTATATTGATTTTAACATTCACTTGTCATAAAAAAAGAATTGACTGATACAATGAATACATCATAATATGATATGACAATGCACTCAACCCCACTGGGCCAACATTAGTTGTGCGATTCAGCCGACAAAATGTAGTCCGTTGTTTCTTTATTTTTCTTTTCGGGTCAATCGAAATTTAATATCATCCTACATTATAACAGGGTGTTTGGCTAAGCTAACGAGCTCGTCAAACCAGTTTATAAATCAAAAAGGCCTTTTGACATATTTGGCTACCAAGCCTATAAACACTTTTTACTCGCTTATAAAATAGGAAAAAGAAAAAAAATTGCAAAGATCAGCTTTTTTGTTAGGAGTTTATAAGTACTTTAGTCAAACCTATAAAAAGATAATACTACCCTTAAATAGTTTTAAGTAATTTCTGCCACACTAATTAATGAGATGTCTTGTTTAGTTATTTAACTATTATTGTTACTTATAAATATTTATTTACCAAACGTGTCAGTAGTTTATAAGCATATGTTATCCAAGCACCTCTCTGTTTACTTATCACTAGCTCATAAGTAACTTTTTACTTATAAGCACTAAAAATAAGCTTAACCAAACGGGCTTTAAATCTATTTAAGTTTTACCATTTTGCTTCTCTCCAATTGTTCTACCAATTAATTGCCGCCATGTATTTCATATTGTCTCCAATAGTTCAACTGTCCATTAATTGTTACTAATCAATCGATGTCTACTAATTGATTTGCTCCCAATTACTTCTCTTCTACCTTATTATTAGTTTCTCATTTTCTCATTTCCCAAACCAATACTATTGAGCAAAAAAAACTAAAAATATTATTTTCAAAGAAACTTTCAAAATATTGTATACACTTTTTATAGTATATATTTAATATATGTACTATTGTCTATTTTCTAAATGTAATATAAAAAATGCAATGTTTATGTTATTTCTCTTTTATCATTCGGTGGGTTATATGAAATATAAGTTATTTAAAAAATTCATGTGACGTATACAATGTAATTTAAAATTTTTATTTTTTAAAAATAAATAGTTGAATATAAATTTTTACATCAATCCCGTGCAACCCATGTGAATACTAGTTAAGATATGAAAAATCTACACAAATACGCCCAACCAAGAAGGTCTAGAGTAATCCAGCAAGGGGAAAAAAAAAAGATACAAACCAAATCATTCACGAGAATAAAAGTCACTATATTATACTATTATATTATAATTTGATAATTATAAATTATTAATAATATATAATCATAACTATTAAATTTTATTTATAATATTATAATATTATGATCGCACCACATCAACAAAAACCATGCACGCCATGAAAAAGGTCAAAATATTTTCGAGTCTTCTTTTTGGATAAATAAATCCTTTTAAAGCTTCAATCACGACTAAGTAAAAAAAAATTATATTAAAATCTTGTCATATAAAATGTTTTCTCATTTATATCTATATAATATATATATAATAGTATAAAATTAAATCTCATCGTTGAGATTGTTTTAGGATATGTCACATGTCATGATTTAGAGTGTCTTAATAATATCAAATCAACAAGTTTTAATTTTTGTTTGTTCCATCTTGATTAAGTATTTTATAAAATAATTATTATCTAATACTAAAAAATTACAAAATTATGTCATAAATCTCCACTCTTTTTCTTCTTTTTCACTCATTTTTTTAAAATCAGTCCCATAGTTTCAAAAGATCAAAATCAATTCTTATATTTTTAAAAACCATCAATTTAATCTTCATTGTTAAATATTTATTGATAATTTAATAAAAAAATATAACTTGATTATCCTCTATAATTTCAAACATTTATTAAATACAATATAGGAGAATTCTCAAGTTATCATGAGTGTATGAATGTGAAAATATCAAACATATATAATGTTTAGTGAAAATGAAAAATACACAAAAAATACATTTCTAGAATTTTTTAAATAGAAAATATACAAAATCTATATATATATATATATATTTATAATAATAATAATAATAAAGTTATGCCACATTATCAAAATTTAATTTTTGTGAGATTTTTTATACTAATTACATTTCTATATTAACAAATGAGAAATTATCCTATAAGTCCCTATTGTTTCTTTTTTCCTTTTTTTAAGTTAATCATAATTATTAAAAAAAGATTCAAATTAGTTCCTAATATTTTCAAAAAATAATCAATTTAGTCCATATCAAGAAATATTTAATAAAAGAATTTGCATTTATATCAATATAGTTTATATAAAATTAAACTTTAAATGACACAGAAGCTAAGGCATTAGAATTTTATACTTTTATAAATAGTTCTTTACAAAAGTAATTTGAATTTTATTTTTTTGACTGATTTTATTTTATAATTTTATAATATAATATATTTATTTTAAATTTAGATCTATATAATCTATCTATCTATTGTTGGAAAATTATAAGGTGAATGACAAATTATCTCTAGAGATCTTCTAATTTTCCTAGTAACTCATCTAATTCATGGGAGTTATATATTCTTTGAATCATGATTTTCTACACAAATTTAGCAACTTTTGAGTTTTTACACTATCTTGAAATTAATTTAATTTAAAGGGGTTTGAGACCCTTTGAGTGTCTTTTATGAATATAGAAATGATGGTTTAGTTTCCTCCTAAACCTATCTATAGTGATTTTTTGAGGCATTGTATAATATAATAGAAATCACCCTATTAATAAATTCTAAAGCATAATTAGCATAAAGACCATAGATGTTTATCATGTTCACTACTTATTTGCATCAGTTTTGATCACATGTATAAAAAAGGATTCATCATTGAAAAGTTTGCAAACTTTTGTTCTTGGAGTGTTACCATTACAAAAGGTATAAATGTTATATTTGGATTGTGTCATATAACTGTTAGTATCGCAGCAGAGACGTAAAGTCCTTAAGGAGATTGAAGTTGTTTGAGTCTCTTTTATTGGGTTTTCTTTGATATATTATTCAATTTTCTTTAATTTATATTTTAATTTTTTTAGATTATGTATTTTTCATATTATTCACTTAATATCAGTTTATTATTTCTATATTATATTTTTGCAATCATTTTACCACGACTATGTATATAACTATATTATAATAATAATAATAACAACAACAACAACAACAACAACAACAACAACAACAACAACAATAATAATAGTAATAATATCATCATCATCCTCGTCATCTTAAAATTAAATGCACCTTAGAGAAGGTTTGGAAGCCTTAGAACAATTCACATGGTGTAGCCTCAAATGTGTTATTATTAATTTGCAATAAAAAAAAGTGTTTAAAAGTTCAAAAGATTTGATACCATGAGAGGTATCATGAGAAAATTTGGAACCAAGTATTATCATAATATTTTAATTTGATACCTTTTAAAGACTTTATCTCACGACAAAAATACAAAATGATATATATTATATGTAAAATTGTAGATTATTCTCCTTATAGGAGTTCACGTGACCTTGGAGTATACAATTATCAATATAAATAAAGAATGAGTTTAGAAAATCAAAAGATTTTGTGCCAAAAGATTGTTTAAAACTAAAGTATTTTCATTAATCTCTTAATTTAACATCTTTAAGGACTTTTATTTTATAGACACATACAAAGAAAAATATAGTATACTTAAATATAAATATATATATATATATGTCCATTATTGCATTTATCTATTTTAAGTTCTGGAGGCCTTTTAATTTACCATTATTAATGTGCAAATAAATAAGTAAATTTAAAAGTTCAAAAGATTTGGTGCTTAGAACCAAAAGTTACCATAATGTATTTTTATATATTTATTTCAATAGTAACTTGAATTCGAGACTTATAAAAGAATTTTAAAATTGAATTATTCAATTATGACTTTTTTTAATATTGAATTTAATTTTATAACTCTAACATTAGAATTTAATTTGAATTTTAAAAATTATAAATTTCTTTAAGAAAAGATTACTTGATAAAAAATTTGAAAATAACTAGTATTGACATAAGACATTGCCTCTACCAATGGCACGCTGGTGTTGCATCGTTTAGCAAAGCGTAGGCGCCGCTCTCACTCCATCCCCACCACTACGCTGAACTTAATATAACCCATACCCTTCTGCACTCTACCCAACACATCACACCCTTTCCACCCATGTACTTGTCGGATTTAGATCTATGCAAAAAATCATATATCTTTTAATTGTTCAAATCATTTTATCATTTAAATATTTGTCTTATAATATTATAATTTTATCCCGATCTCGTAAGCAAATAATTCAACCTCGTATCTGTATTTCCGAATGGGACAACATCGTCCTCTCTGTTTCTTTACTTGTATTGTGCGTGACAGAGTATCACCAGAGCCTGCATTTGGAAAGAAATTTGAAGACTCTCAAGAAGAATATACCCGCAAAAGCCAGTACAGGACTACAACTTATAAGTACTTCATACCAATAATTACATTTGCCTCCAACTTCTCAAAACACCTTTTAAAACTGTCAAGATTCACTTTCACAAGCAGCGGCTTTAAATAGAACCTTCCAATTATTGTCAACATTATTAGTTTCTAGCTGTCTGTTACCATTCTATTCTATATTCGTATATTTTGCATATATATATATATATATATATATATATATATATATAAAACACTAAGTCACACCCTGCATAGTACTTAGAAAGCCATAATTATTGGATCTGGGAAAAGAAAGAAGAAAGAGGCATGGAGGGTGGTGAGCATGGCACTGTGAGAATAGCATCTGCTGCCAAAATGAACCCTGATCAGGCCTTTAACTTAGACCCAGACATATCAGTTTCTTCAGCAGTAACAAGGCAGAAAGATGCAGCCGCCAAGCAGTTTATAGAAAACCATTACAAGAATTATATACAAGGCCTGCAAGATCGTCAAGAGAGGTAACATTCATATCAATGTTTATTGTTCTTTATATATACGTATTTATAGTATTGCGCTGATCCTTATTCTAGGTTGATCTCTTTTTAGGAGGAGAGCGTTGCAGAGGAGGGCGCAAGAAGCGCAGATACCAAGTGAGGAGCATGAGAAGATGCTGAGGAACTTGGAGAGGAGGGAGACAGGGTACATGAGAATGCAGAGGCACAAAGTTGGGGTCGATGACTTTGAGCAGTTGACCATCATTGGTAAAGGTGCATTTGGTGAGGTAAGTATGTATACATACAATTATGTGTATATTCTTTGGCATTTATTAAGTCTCAGTAGATGCAATTGTGTACCTCATGACATTGGTTTGATCAAACTAAATGATGCAGGTTAGGCTTTGTCGTGCTAGAAGTACAGGAGAAGTGTTTGCCATGAAGAAATTGAAGAAATCAGATATGCTCAGCCGTGGACAGGTGAGATTTGAATAACAATTCATCTCAAATTTTTTTTTTTTAGTTCCTCTGAATTTGTGTTCTTTCTAACGTGATTTGTATTAATGGACAATTGGACATGGGTTCCTCACAGGTTGAGCATGTTCGCTCAGAAAGGAATTTGCTTGTGGAAGTTGATAGTCGTTGCATTGTTAGGCTCTATTATTCTTTCCAGGATTCGGATTACTTGTACCTAATCATGGAGTATTTACCTGGTGGTGATATTATGACCCTGTTGATGAGAAAGGATGTACTTTCCGAAGATGTTGCGCGGTTCTACATTGCAGAAAGCATTCTAGCTATTCAATCAATTCATCAGCTCAACTATGTACACCGGTATCACATTGATGCGCTTGCTTTTGATCTTCCACAAATTTCCTATTATCATCTTCTGATGTAGAAGTATGCGCCAACTCATAACCAGATAAGTATGCGCTTGCTTATAAGGATGTTCTGTGCGTTTTCTGCTGATAGGGACATTAAACCAGATAACCTGATACTAGATAAAAATGGCCATTTGAAGCTTTCTGATTTTGGCTTATGCAAACCCTTGGACTATATATACTCGTCATTTTGGAAGATCAAGATTTTACAGCTCAGGAGTCTAAAAATGGGAGTGAAGGGAATGCCGCAACTGATAAAGCTCCCTGGTTAATGCCAAAGGAACAATTACAGCAGTGGAAACGCAACCGTCGTGCACTGGTACTATTCTTTTTAGTCCTCCACCTAATGCTCGGTTGCAGTGAGCAATCATCTTTTAGGTGATTTTTTTTCTTTCTCTTTCTGTAATGCAGGCCTATTCTACAGTTGGAACTCTTGATTACATGGCACCTGAGGTTTTGTTGAAAAAGGGATATGGAATGGAGTGTGACTGGTGGTCACTAGGCACAATTATGTATGAGATGCTTGTAGGCTTCCCTCCCTTCTGTTCTGACGATCCAAGAACGACTTGTCGCAAGGTTACCCTGCTTTCCTTTTCTAGTTCTGTATGAAACAATGACGATTTCGTTTCGAAGTCAATATAGAATTATCTTTTATGTAAAAAATATTACTGAATTAATCCACGAAAAATGTGCTGAATAACAACTCTGCAGGATCCATTGATAAAATGGCAGAAAATGACTCTGTTTCACTGGATATATCGTGTTTCTTTTTTCTATCAGATAATCAATTGGAAAACATGCTTGAAATTTCCTGAAGAGCCTAAAGTGTCAGATGAGGCTAAGGATCTGATCTGCCGCTTGTTATGTGATGTTGAAACAAGACTGGGGACCAGAGGAGTCGAAGAAATAAAGGTAACTTACTCATGAAAGGATCGGTTTATTATGTGAAAAATGTCTTCTTGATTCTGATTTCACTCTTTTGGATCGATTCTTTTCCGGAACCATTGGAGATCAGTAAAAAAAAATGCCTAGTAGCATTCTGATGATTAAGTGTGCTCTATGCCTAGATTTATCAACATTGCTATGCAGTTTTTTGATGCATTTGCGGCCACATCAATGGCTTAAAGGGTTAAGTGGGACACGCTTTATGAAATGGAAGCTGCCTACAAACCTACAGCCAATGGAGAATTAGACACTCAGAATTTTGAGAAGTTTGATGAAGTGTGTACATCATACATGAGTAGTTATAAATTCATTAAGTTGGTTATCTAAGACTCATGCTTACTTATACTCCTTTTGTAGGTAGAAGGTCCACCATCCACAGCACCAAGAGTGGGACCTTGGCGAAAGGTACTGGCTTGTTCTTTACGCATGTACTTGGGCGATAAAGAATAGCTTCGGATCAACTTTTAAGAGTTTATTGTTCTTCTTTTTCAATATAGTTCTGTTTGTTCAAATTGAAATTGCCAAATGAATAGATATTACAGGATGGGGTGATGATCTGCTTTAAGTAAATACTAAATACCATATGAATGCATGGTAAAATTTGTGAACAATGTGTTAGACGTTTAAAGAAGAATGATCTCATCTGTATAACAATTCTCGCAGCTCTATTATTCTCAATTAAACTTATGATATTGATATCCAATTTCTGGGGATTTATTCTGCAGATGTTTGACATCCAAAGATGCCAATTTCATTGGATACACTTTCAAGAAATCTGATGTCCTAAAAGCAGCTGGAACTTCAGGTGTGCAGCTATAACTAATCTTTCAAGCACTGTATATATTTTCAGTCTTTCTTCTTTACATCTCATGATTCGCGTTATGCTATTAATTATTGAAGCCAGTATCTAATGACCAAAATGGCTTGTTTTTATAAATTTTATCGAAATAAATTGCAACTTTGTACTGAGACTTCTATAAGTTTACTTTCTACTTAAATACACCTCTGATTGAATAGGCCCACTGTTCCTACAGGTGTAGATGTTATATCAAATGGATCTTCAAAGGCTCGATCACCGGTATCATTGTTTGGTAAGTATTCTTTTCAGATGACTTATAAATGATTCAAATTTATTACACGAACAGTATTTTTTTTCTTAGTTAACAGTCTTGTGCTTTTATAAATGGGATCATTTTCAAGTCACCACTTTTCCCGTTCTGCCAAGCTTGTATTTTACTAGAGTAAAGATCACAAGTAAGCAAGCTATTTTCGCTCAGATTTTTGAATGGCCTTTTCAAGTTCCATATCAATGAACCTGGTTCGGCGTTATTATGATCTAAGCTCTTCTATCTTCAAGGTTTTATAGGAATAGTTCATCGTCTGCCCCGATCTGCAGCTACTGAGCTAATGATTTTATTTCATACTGCATTTTTCTTGTTGCAGGGCGTGTAGACCTGCAGGATGGTGTGGTAACAGAAGATAACAGAAAGCAAACTAGTTGATTTTCAGCCTCCTTCTAATGCACCAAAAAAGGGGGAAAAAAAGAGTTAAATTCTCAATTCAGTGTTTAAATAACTTTGGGCAGCATCGGTTCTTTTGCAATTATGCAATGTAGAAGTAACAATGTACAGCAAACAATGTCTTGTATCCAATGAAATCAATAAGAATCATGATTTTTTTCTTTTTTATCAACTAATAGATCTCTTCAATGATGTAACACATTAGAGTTGTCTCTGACTCCCTGGTTTCACGTTTTTCTATCTTTGGCAGAGTGCCAATATATGTGTGTCTGTGTGTGTTTCAAGGTTTTTTTTTCCTGGGATGAAATTTGACTATTTTAATTTCTTTCTTGTGGATGCTCCTCCTTGTATTCTTTGTACTCTAGTATTTGACTTATTTATCCTTGTGGACATGATGCAATTTCCCTGATATGCATGCCAGATAGAATTACTATGTATGACATTTGAAGCGAATTCTCAAACCCTGACATATTGGCCATCACATATTTATAGAGACGGTAGTAAACATGCAAACTGATTACGCAAATTTGGCTTATTCTTTCTTTAGAAATGCATATCTTCTAAGAATCGCCTCACGTCAACGAAAAGTTGATTAGAGAAAATATCAGAAGTGTCTCTTCCCCTAAGATAATACTCATCTAATTTTTGTGTTGTCTCCTTTAACAAAAAAAAGGTATTTTAGCTCTAATTTTTGTGAATCCTGCAGATAAAACTTTCCCTCACAAAAACAACCAACCAATACAAAAGGCCCATACTGCAAAAGTATTTAATCTAACTATCTACTTGTCATTATTTCCATTCCTGTTGCATATTGCCATGCTGTTCTGGAAAAGATACATTGCTTCTACAAATCAAAAGAATATACTACAGAAAAATATCTTAAACAGCATATGCCTGTTAGAATATTCTATAATTCACCACATAGTTTATATCACAAGTGATGTTTCTATGACAAAAAAGTTCTTAGATGCCATCTTTTTCAGATAAATTATCTCCCTTTATTCTTCCGAACTAATTAATTTTTTATTAATAGATTTTATAACGTTATGATAATACGAAAGGCATTCAATTTTATTAAGAAGGAATTGAAATTGCACAAACATGCTGACTCTTGTTGGAACACTAATGTGGACACGAAACAGAATTGGAAGAAGACAAATCGGCGCGGGAATTTAATAAAGTGTCACGAGCGAAATGGGTTGTTCAGTTAAGAGTAGATGGCGGTTAACGTACAGGATCAACTTTTAGTCAAAACAGATATTTTTCCATTTCGAAGCTCCTTGATATTTTGGGACACACAAAAATATCTGACCGCCTTCACTGTCTTTTCAGCTTTAAACTTGACTCCCCTGACGTGGCCCCCACGTGGGACCATGCCACGTGTAAAAGCGTTGATTAGCTGGCAGCATCCCTTTTAAACATCAAGCTCTTCATTTCATTCTCAAAGAAACAAATTGGTTCCAAAAACAACATATTCTTTCGTTTAGTTTGATAGTCTGAGCGAGAGTTTCATCTGATTATGAAAAGGGTTGATAATTCACAAGCATCACCAACACCACCACCACCACCACCACCACCACCACCACCGGATCAGGCTAAAACCGGGTCGATTGTGTTAGAGCCAAGCGGTGGCAATCAAGCCACCAATTGTGTTAAGCAAGACGGGACTTCAAGTTTAATGGTAAAATTGCTTTCTTTTTGCTGTATGGAAATGAATCTTAGTTTTTTTTTTTAACCAGCAAAAGAATCCTAGAAATGCAAAGATTTTCGTTTATCTTTCTTTATACCTATTTTTTCTTAGTTAAAAAAAATTATGATTGACTATGCTGAGAACATAGAGAATCAACATTTAGGCGGTCAAGAATTCTTTTTGTATTTATCCATAATTTTTTATTCTTTTTAATTTCTTTAAGTTTTTTTTTTTTGGTGTGTGTGTGTGTGTGTTTTTTTTTTTTGTTCTTCTTGTGCCTTTTTTTTGGTTGTTTTGGGGGTGGGGGGCAACAGGTATAAATGTCATAATTAGTAAGAAAAGAGAACATGTCTGAAATTGTAGAGGCCAAACAAAGATTAAGGAAAATGTTAGTGGTAGTCATGGACCCTTGAAGTGCTGGTTTAGATGATCTTTGGTGTGGCATCATCGCTTGCTGCTGATAATACAAGGCCTGAACGAAAGATCATGTGTTAGAAACCAGACACTCCTTTATTTTTCTCGTCGCAATCTTCCTATCCTTTGAAAGTTGATAAGATATGGAAGATCTTTGGTTGAAAGGTTTTAAGACGTGAAAAAAAAAAGGTATGTAAAATAACCACACCAATAATTAATTAAGCTCCGTGAACTATATTCAGTTATTTGAAAGATCAGCAAATATAATGGGTACTTTAATCATTTTTGTTCCCGTTCATCTTCGAGAAAGAGATGAATGGATAAGTTATGAGGGTGTTTGGCTTTACTTATTTGGTGCTTATAAGCAGCTAAATAGTAAAAACATGTGAATAGTACTTTTTTCTAAGTGCTTATAAGCACCCAAAATAAGCAAAGCCAAACACCCTCTATATGGACCATTGGGATAAGCTTTTTCGGAGGTCGTGGTATGCACAATGATCTCTCTTTCTTGTGACAAAGCTATGACTAATGTACATCTACCGCGGACCCTGTTATTTTAGTGATAACTAGCATGGTACGTTTGGTTTGCAGGCTATTTGAACATTATGATCTGACCCAAGGCCCTTTTCCAATATCAACTTCCTCTCATGTTTCTGCAGGTCTATGAGCTTGTATTTCTGCATTTGTGCTTCTTTGCTTTCACTTGGATGCAGATTATCTGTCCCTTCTCGCAATTAAAACGTTACTTGCTAGGAGCTCAGAAGCTCTTGAGAAAATATTTGTTCTTAGTCATGTTACGACAGGAAATATGATCAAGAAGTAAGACGGATGAAACTAGAAAAAAATCATATACACCTTGTGATCATTCTTGAATTGATTTTAGTTTCAGTTTATAATTCATAAGAGGGAATGAGAAAATTCATGAGCTGATAGTCTTGTGGTAATTCTTTCTCTAGATTTCCTGATTCTTATTTGTTATCCATCTCAGCAACCTCAGATGAAGGATATGAAGCCTGTGAAATGGACAAATGAGAAACATAGTTTGTACCTCAACTCTATGGAAGCATCGTTTGTGCATCAGTTACATAATGCATTAGATTTACATGGTCAGTACTCCCTGAAATGTGCCTCATCACGACCTAAGCCCATCAGCCGAAAGCATACTCGCAAGCACAATCCCTCCGGACAGGTCTGATATTTCAAGTCTTTACATTTCCTCATTCCCACCTTTAGTTTTTCTCCTATGCTTTTAAGCTTTATTCCTCAGACCTACTTCTACTTTAATATTCCTTCTCTCCTGTGCACCATGCAGTTCAAATTTTTCCAAGATGGCTGTTGGCATAAGATTGAATTTTGCCAAGGCCAACCGGAACTGAACAAAGCAGATGAATCTGGCCTTCTTTCATCAAATCCTTGGATCCAGCGTTACAGGTCAGGATGCAGGCAATATACGAGGGCATTTCCATCCTTCCAGGAAGAAATCTCGGCTAACGTAGAGGATGACTTTCCTGCATCTAAATTTCATTTGTGCCATGAAGATGAAGTTGGCAGCAAAACAGGCAGCTCTAGTTTATCTCTTGGTAGGCCCTCGTAATTGCTCCGCAAAGTGAATGGACAAAATATTGATTTCTTTTCCCTACTATTTCATGCTATAAAGAAGTCAGGAAAGGAAATCTCAACAATTTTCCTCCCCTATTTGTGCTTGATCACTTTATTTGTTTCTCTTCAATTATCCTGTATGTTTATTACCACAAGCATGGACCTTGACCTGGGAAACCATTCCGCACAGATGATTTCAGATTGATTGAGTGGTGGAAATGTTAGATATTATCTTCTACTTTCACATCTAGCAGAGGACACAGATGATTCCTTCAATTCAATTTTTCATGAAGTAATAAATTCATTCCTTTATTAATCTAATTTTCTTCATCAGAGGGGACAGATCAGAACTTTGCTGATGAAGATCCCAGTGAAGAGGGGAAAGGCAGAACTCAAAGCAAAAAGAGGATGAAGAAGACAGCAGTTAATCTTCCAGGCCAGGATCAAGTAATGGTGATGGATTGATTATTTGTAGCTCCGCATTACAATTGCTTATCAAATCCATCGATTGTTTGAAGACTAATGCCATTATATTCCCCCGGCATTGGTTGTGTACATTGTACCTTTAGGCATATTTTCAGAAGATGTTGCTCAGAACGACATATCTTCTGAAGCGTAGAATCTGATAACTTGTTTTAGCCCGGGAAGCTTTTCGTGACAGATATTATAACTCAGGATGCAGGAACCATCTATAGAGATAATACGGTCATCATACAGATTCTAACTTCTTATAGACAGGAAGTTCAATAAGAAGATTCAGAGACTTTCTGCCATCGTTACCTGTGAATCTCATACTGATGAGATAGCCGCCTGCATATTAGGAGAATTTTTGTTGTTTTACGTTGTTGCAGCAGGTCAGCTTGTTGCTGCATGGAGCTCTCATGTGTTCTTTCTTTTGTTTGCTTCAAAGGGCTACCATCTTTGAAGTTAGTCATAGTCCACACGTTATCTATTAAGATCTCTGTCTTAACAATGGCATCATTTGTTCATTTGCTTTTCATTTTTTCGGATCTTATATGCCCTAAATTATAATTATAATTATAGTATTTATAATTATAATTATAGTATTGTACTGTTATCACTAGATTTATTTTATAATTATAAACAATGTACAAATGGATATCGTACAAATGAATTCTATAACACAAGTGTAACGAAAAAAGTTTAAAATGTTTCATAGATGAAGGCTAATGCATATAAACAGCGGGCTTAGAGGTTAAGATGATAAATGGGTTTCAGTGAGGCCCACGTAAGTTCTGGTCCGGAGCCCATAAAGAAACGTCTTGGTTTTAACTTTTAAAAGATGTCCAATATTGAAAAATATGAAAATTGAAAAAGGGTGTCTTAAGATTCTGGAACTTTGCTTCTTTTCCTTGCACGAAAGTTTCAGTTTTTGATTATTTGACTTGAACACGTTCAAATTAAGAAAATGCGGCGGCCAGATACACGGGTTTAAAAGGGTCAACGGTGAGCAGTCAACCAGAATAACATTAATTCATTTAGTTGTCGTATCCTTATTCTAAAGTGTCAGAAACTTCACAGGAGAAAAAATTGTGGTTAGGAAAGTCAAGACTCCTAATTCAACGAGATATTATAATTCATTAACTTGCATAATTCCGGTTCGAATTTAAACAAAGACAAGAATTTTCAAATTTAATTAATATACATGCAAGTTTTCTTCATCGGAAATTAACATTTAAATAAATAAATAAATAAAAAGTTCTAACACGTATAAATCATAAAAATGAGATGAAGACATTCACAAAGACATTACTTTTGTTAGTAGTTTTCAAGGTTGAAAATGTCGCATTGTAAGTTTGCAATGTTCTAAAAGTAATTGATAGAAATTAAAGAATAATTTAAATAATTGAAATTGATATGGTATTGACCTTGACCAGGTGACTTAATCGGATCTCTACGATATCTCTATGATAGGTGTCTCCATATAAAGTTAGTCCTCAATTCTCTCCAACCATCTTTTCCGACATATCCCAAACGCGTGACCCTGGACATACTTGACTCGTGTATCTCACACGAGTTCTATAAATAGCTTACGCGTACAAAAATTAAGGTAGTCTTTTAATTTACAAAATAATTCTAAAAAGATAAAACATTCTTCTTTCTCTTTCTTCTCAAACATACATTTTTCACAAGTATCTTTGATTTGAGCACTTTTCACCGGCGCCATAGTAGTGTCAAACTTTAGTTATTTTGTAAGGCGCGTAAATCATCCGACCACGTAGCTTGGAAAATCCGCTCTCAACTGGATCTTTATCAAATAAGATATTATTCCTTCATAAGTGATGCTTAAAATAGAATTATATAGCGTGTCCCAAAAAGAAAAGTAGTTGACTTTTCTAGTTATTTTCTTAAAATATTAGTACAAACACAATAATAATGATTATAATTTTTCTTGCAATTACATAAATCGTTCGACAAGATTATTTATAAAATCACTAGGCTTATAAGCCTCCTTTCTTGAATAACAATATTAAACAATTTTGTTGTTTTCTTCTTACTTTTCTTCCTTTACGTAAGAAATGGCAAACTAATAAACAATAAATTTCAAACTAAATATACTACTAATCTTAGAACACCAAAAAAAAAAAAAAAAAGGAATAGAAGAAAAGGAAAAGTAGGACTAATTGTTTGACCCTTTATATTTTCAATCGTCCTAAAAAGGGGAAAAAAAAGAAGCAAAATTATTAATCAGATTTTCTTTTCGTCGGTAAATTATTAATCAATTATAACATCCTCTTATATCATAAGTTTTAAAAGAAAAGAAAAGAAAAAATAAAAAAAAAGAACACACATTTCGTGTCTTTCGTATGGGAATTTGCAACTCGTGACGTGATCATAAACGTTTATCATAATAATAAATTTTGGTTTGTGAGCTGTGCCAACCCGGTTTTATTTTGGTTTTAAGCATTTCCAATTCCAGCTAACGCATTTCTAGGGCGTGTTTGCAATTATTCTTCAACAAAAGGCAGCAAAAATTCCATCTTAATAACAATCACATTTATTTATTTTTTTTGTTAATTCAAAATTTTATTTTGTATTTATAACGATGCCTTGGTTTTCGTCGACGGCGAAGGCGGTGGCGGGTCGGTTGGCGACGCGGCGGAGCATTTCCAAACAATTGTTAGCATATTCGGAGAATCATTCCGGATTTTTGGGCAAAAATTGCACTCAGACACGGTGGTTGAGTAGCATTGATAAATCAATTGGTGTCACACAAAGGAGTAGAGCTAATCTTTTGCGATGCGAAGGCGGGTGTAGTAGTAGCGCGAGTTTAATTCAGAAGCGTCCGTTTTTAGGAGTCGGTGATGGAGATGAAGGGTGCGGCTTATCCAAAGTGTATGAAGAAAAGCGTGTTTTGGGGTAACATTTTCTTCTGTTTCATCTTTGTTCTGTTAAGTTTTGGGTTTGTTGAGCTGAAAGTATTTGCATTTGCTTCATTGGAATTTCTTTTAATTAGCTAAATCGGCATATAATATTTATTATAGGATTATGAGGGTTGCTTTTGTTGTTAATATTCTGCTTGATAATTTATCTATTGGCAACCTCATGAGTGAATTTAATTTGAATAATATGTTTTTGTTTTTCTTTTTTATTTGTAAATTAGTACTTGAATTATCAGATAAAATTGTTGTAATTAGCGCTTTAGAGGCCTTATTAGCATTGTTACCCTGTCTGCTTGAACCCTTGAAAATGGACGTCTAGAAATATTTGTGATTAGGTGAATGATACTTTCCCCAATGTTTAACCTGTTATAGTATTCGTCTTTTACTAACATTTGTGATCAGGTGAATGATAATTTCCCAATGGTTAACCTGTTGTAGTATTCATGTTCAAGAAATGTGTTTTATTCAACCCATGTTTGAATAATGTTGGTTTTCTATTTCTTGCATTGTGTTTGTGGATTTTTAGATCGAATGTGTTCTAAGTAGAGTTATTTAAGACTGAAGTGTAATGCAATTGCAGACTTTCTGTCTAGTTAGATGGAGACTTAATTTGCAAAACTAATAGTTAGAGAGTTTTGCAAGTGGCTGCCATATATCTATCTCTTTGCTACTTGGTTGTTGTTAGGCTTCATTATGCTCGGTACCTCAACACTTGCTTCTAAATTATTTCTTTCAAATTTTTTTTTCCCTATTCAATAATTTAAATATTGTTGTGTATTTGATTACATGATATGAATTATGCTTTAATTACATTAGATATTCACCGGAGCAGTTGTTTGCCGTGGTTGCTGGTGTTGACTTGTATGAAGATTTCCTTCCTTGGTGTCAGAGATCAGAGATAATTCGTCGGTACCCAGATGGATCTTTTGATGCAGAGTTGGAAGTCGGTTTCAAATTTCTTGTTGAAAGCTATGTATCCCATGTGGAGCTAAAGCGACCAAACTATGTAAAGGTAAGGAATTGTTCTAATATCTGCAGCTCATTTTTACAGTTTTTATCCTGATCAAATTTCTTTAATCGTCACAGGTCAACAGGTTGGCAATAGTCGACAATTAACTTAGTGTTACATTTATTTCTGAAAACAACGTTAGGATACCTGCATGTTGAGCACAAATATGGATAGTCAGCCGTCTAAAATCATGCACGGATCTCATAGTGTGGCACCTAAATATAAGCCAGACCATGCCCTCCACTTTGTGGTGCTCCATTATGTATTCTTGTAGTTACAGCAAATTTCACTTTTGAAAAAAGACTGAGATTGTAATATGTAGTCTCGTATGTCTGTCCTAATCTCAGGGCTCCATCGTAGTATTCCCTGTTGGTAGGGAAGTACTAAACCTGCATCCTTATATTTGGATTCCAATTGCATTGCCGATATTGATAAATGAAAGGAATTCATGCTGTTCATACCCTCCTATTTAGGCCTTCTTCATAAATGTTGTATTGTGTTACCATCAATGCTTTAATCTTGGAACCTTTTCAAAGATATTAATTAATTACTTATTGTTTCTTGCAGACTACGGCGTCTCAAAGTGGTCTTTTTGATCATTTGATAAATGTTTGGAAATTCAATCCAGGACCAAACCCGGGAACTTGCAGCCTTTATTTTCTTGTGGATTTTAAGTTTTGTTCACCTTTTTATCGCCAGGTGGGTTGCTTTAAAAATTACAATTATGTGAGTCAAAATTGAGGAATAGTATATCAACAGGAATGCTTCTAATCATGTTATCATTTGTCTGGTCTGATCTTTGAAAGTTGGAGGGGAGTATTCTATTTCAATTAAAGGAACTAAATCTCCTTATGTAATGTAATGCATTCTAACTATTATGAGATGATTATTCGGGTAAGGTGGAACTGGTGTAGGTCAACACATAAGGTGGAGCTGATAATGGTTAAACTAGTGCACTCAGTATTCTATGTAACCTGCCTTTTGACATTCAAACTACTGGGAGAAATAGAATCCATGCTTTTCTGGAAAGAAAGGGACGTCAGACAAAATTATTGTTGCCGATTGAACCGTTTGGGGTCTCATTGTTTTGAGCTCCACCTCTTGTAGGTGGATGAATTGGTGATGATTTTATAATACCTTCTTGTAGACGCTGCATAAGTCAAAACACTGCTAGCATGTTTTCCTCCTAATATCACAAGCATCAGTGTCTTGTTGCATTGTTACCCCATTAGGATCCTCTAGCATCATCAAAATGTGGATTTCTGTTTTGAAGCTTGGCCCACTGTCCTTACTTTTCCTTATGACCTGTCTAAAATATATTGATGCTGTCACCATTTTGGTTATGTTGCTATTTGCTTGATTCTGATATTGAAATTTGTTTTTTGACATGCTTTAAGTTGTGAGATTGGATCTTTTTTCCCCCTTTACCAAACAACAAGAAGAAGGAAATTGTGTGAGATGACAATAATCTCCATTGTTTTTTAGATCACTAGATGCATATGAAATAATAACTTGGAGATACTTGCATTTTGCTATGTCTGTCCACATGAAGTGAAATACATTTTAAGATGAAAGGGGAGATGAGAATTTATCAGGGATAATCATAAATCTCCTACTTACTAGGTGAATACTCTTAAAGAAGCATATACCTGTAGTTTTTTAAGATAGGCAGTTCGGTTTTAAGAAGGGATGGTGTTTTATTTGTTGTTGCTTGGATTTTGCTGAACTGGCTCATCAATATAAGGGGCTGACTGAAAAAAACAAAAAATAGAAACAACCATAGAAATAGAAACATCTTTTTGGGTTACGCTTCTGTATAGTGCCACATGGCAGTTTACATGGCATCTTGAATCATAACATGAGGACTGCTTAACAAGTTCCGGTCAGCCCCAAATAAAGAAACAATCATATAAATTGCAAACATCACTTGTTTTTACAGGGATCTCTGTCAGGTTATCTTGATGGAGCTTGAATGTTTTCAGTCAGTATTTTTGTTTAACGTCGTTTTAATGTATATGATTCAAGTTCTAGGCTTCCTGTTGCTCAGGTGGCAAACATGTTCTTCAAGGAGGTTGCATCTAAGCTTGTGGGGTCATTTAATGACCGTTGCCGTTTGATTTATGGACCAGGGATCCCAGTTATTGAGAAATCATATGAGCAGAGGGCATAAGACTTCGCTATCTACTTTCTTTTGTCCTGGAAAGCCTGGTTAGCATTCAGATTATATGGCATCGTCTGTCATTCATATCGGTTCATGAACGCCCTGTTCACTAGTGTTGGGTGAATTTCGACCATTGAAGAGGTACTAACTTTGGCGGACATACGCAAGGGTACATTTTTCAGTTAGATTATGCCATTTGTTATAGGAAAAGATGTAAAGGATAGCTTCTCTTACCAATTCTTGTAGAACTTTTGACATCTTAATATTACTCGACTTTCCAACAAATGTTCGTGTGAATTGAGATTGTTACTCGTTGATGGTATGTGGTTTTCCCCTGCTCTCTCCCAACCCGATTTCTGTTTCAACATTATATGTTTGACGCGACAATGGATAATGTTTCAAAGCGAAGGTAAAGGCGTGTGGTTGGCGGTCAATCTATATTCAAATATAAATAGTTCTTATAAACGATGGGCCTGTCAACCAAAGAATGTCGAGAAATTAATGGTAATGAAATAATAATAGTGTGACTATGACAGAACAACCTGGATCACTAATCCGAACAAAAGGGTTGAATTTTTCCGTTCAAGTACACCACATGCTCAATTGTCCATAGATATGGGCTGGGCACAAGTTCACCATGAACAACTGAGGCTTGGGCTCTTGGCTACTCGCAAGAAAAGTTGCGTACAATTGATCCCAAAATTATATACGAGAGTAGCATAAAGAAAAGTTGCATCCAATTGATCTCAAAATTATGAAAGAGAGTAGTACCATACGAGGTAGCCAACTCAAAGAAGTCAAAATCAGTAGCTAGTAGGACAATTTAGGGTCTGTTTTGGATTGATTTTTTTTTTAAGATTTTTTTTTTTGAAAAAGTTATATTAAATTTGCAATAACTATTTGATTTGGCTTTCGAAAAAGCTAAAACTCTGAAAAAAAAATTCAAAGAAAATTTTTTTTAGAAGCTAGAATTTTTAACTCCTAAAAAAATATGTTTTTCAAAAGTTCTTAAAAAAAGTACTTTCGAAAAAAACTAATCCAAACGAGCACCTAGACGCTGATGGAGGAGAGATTATATGATTGGGGTGGGTGTGTAACTCCACTTTCATCCCGGGGGGGGCGGCGGCCGAGTGAGTGGAGACTGTAAGATCTGTCAAGGTCCAAAAGGTTTTTTTTTTTTTTTTTTGGCAGTCCAAATTTTATGGTGGTAGATATATTATTGATTCCCATTATTAACCAAACACTATCCCAATAATTCAATTCACTTTGGGAGATCCCCCCTCCAGCTGGAAAAATTTGATGGGATTCTTGATATTAAGTAAATTTTCATCCACAACCACAAAAATTCTTATACTTTTTGTACACATGACCATCAATGGAGTTCCACCTTTTTCTTTTGAATCGATCAATCCATATCAATGCATGGCAATCAACAGTCCACTTCTGTCGTACATTATCATGTTAAAGCATCAAGAATGCCAAAGTCTTCCTTCACCTTTTCTTTTTTTTTTTTTGGTAAAATATCGATTTGTTATCGCTTATCTTTTGCCGACGGAATTCAAGACATCATCGAAAGATGAAAGGAATAATCTTTAGGGATAATGCTTAAACATGAATGGAAATATCAATTAAAATGCTTTCTTCTAATTAAGGGAAGTTTCATTACCAATTCTCAAGGTGAAAGTTGGTCTGCTTTGAATAGGAAATAATGCTCAAACATGAATGGAATATCAATTTCTCAATGCTATCTTCTAATTGCTTTGATTTGGGTTTTCAAAAGAAAAGAAGAAGCCGGGGGGGGGGGGGGAAGGGAGGAAAGAAAAAGGAATGATTTTGATTCATGCTCTAGGGAGGTCTACTTCAAAGAAGAGTGCTCAACATTTATCGCAAAACGTGACTTCTAAGGTTAACTCCGTAGTTGGCTAACCAACATTATTTTTGGTTTGCACAATCTATATTAGTCGTTAAAATAAAATCGGAACTTTAAATATTCACTCCCCTAAATATAGGATAACTTGATAAATCAGTTTAAAAATATTGATGCAATTAATTTTCTATTAATTTTGTTAGATTTATTTTGGATAGTAACTCATAAACGCTTCTGTTTTTAATTAATTATAAGAAACCATAAATGGGATGTCAGAAACTATACCTATGCATGGGTATGAGATGCTTCATGTGTCCGTGAATGCAGATGCCATGCTTTTGGCAATGTGAATTGATATCAGATATTAATTATTATAACAAATTTAAAATCGATAAACAAAAATAAATTGGAACCCCTGCATCAACAAACATAAACGATATACACCTTGAATGGCATCCACATAAATGATATACACCTTGAGTGGCATCCTTTAAGATTCTCTTGTAGTAACATAAATGATTACTTCGATATGGATTGCCTTAGCAATAGAGCTTTTTCAAATATTTGTAATTCGGAGTCTAATTAGACAACATCTTCTTTGAACATAGAAGTTACTAACAGTAAAATTCAGGAAAAAAAAAACCCATTGTATGGGAAATACTTCAGGAAGTTCTATAGGGGCATCCTGTATTGCTGAATAGAGCACCCACTCTACATATATTAGGTATACAAGCATTCCAGCCCATTTAGTGGAGCGGCCTTGCTATTTGTTTTTATCCATTAGTTTGTAAAGGATTCAATGCAAATTTTGATGGAGATCAAATGGTTGTTCATGTACTTTTATCTTTGGAGGCTTAAGCGGAACACTTTGAACAGCATCCTTTAAGAAACACTATCTCAATACTACAACATTTACCAGTCACCCCCAATATAAGTTTTAAGTAGGGAGTGCTACTGTTGAACCCCTCTTATTTTGTCTCACTTATATCTTAATGGGAGAAAGATTCGACCCCTGAAAACATATGACAAGGACATCACTACTTTTGTTTCAAGTTAGCAATTCGAAGATTTTATGTACTTAGAAAGAAAAAGCCCTAGCTAGCAACTTATGCATGGTTATGTAATCCGCGGAACACATTATATTGTCGTTACGCTAGACAAACATCTCTCAATAATTGAAAATTTCCAACAATTAATATCGCTCTTATCCTGGAAATGTACCACTATGTATTATGGATGAACCCAGTAATTATTATGTTTAATATAAAGGAAGCTCGGGTGTGACACTGAACAACGAAGCCGCAATAAGCAAGTCTGGCACGCTGCTTTAAAGCTGAGAGCTATATACATGTATGATTCACGATCAAGAAGATAGAGCTGCCGACTGGAGATTATCAGATAAGCATTATCACACTTTGGATCACTTCAGTTGACTAGACAATAATTTTATCTCATACTTCTTTTCGTTTTCTAGCTGCTTTTTTCAGTGAGGATGAAAATGTGTACAAAAAGAAAAAAAATGAGGTGCTTCTTCATCAAAATATATAGGTAAATATAAATTAAGTCAAGTCTTATGGCATCCTGGCCATTAGATAGATCGGTTATGTATATATGTGTAGATCTATTAGCAACGACATTATTTCTGTCAAGAGTCATCTTGTCTATAACGTGGAGACTTGGAGACTTGGAGACGAGACAAAACAATAATAATTCGAGTTCTCTTTCGCGAAGTTTTGGGGATTTGCATTCATCGATCAAGCATGGCTGATGAACATTGAAATTACAGATCAACTGGCCCACGGGCCACGACACTGCCGAAGGTTGTGCATTTAGTGTTGTTGATCTCAAATGCTTGATTTTTTTTTTTTCTAAACAGACCTTTTATTTTCCCGTGAGAATATTTCTTGTCTTATACGTCGGGGTTAGAAAATATATTGGAATTTGAAGCAAAGTTGCGTTTGATATCGTATCCAGCATCACTCAAGTTGGACGTCAGCCTCACTGTTGCCATTTGACGAGACAAATTGGAGTAGCATGCAAGTGCGATGAACCATATCAGGAAACATCTGAATCATCAATACTTCAGGTGCACGTAATTAAGTGTTGGATTTTAGTGGTATATTGAAGACCCTTGATGTTATGTCTTCATGCAAAGATTGAATTTCCGACCTGCAGATTTGTTGAAGGAATAGATGGACGCATAGAAGTACAATTTTAGTGTGTGTGTCTATATATGTATGTATGTATGTTTGTATGTATGTATGTATAAAATAGAGATAGGGAGGATATTCCAAGCTTGTGACATCAAGTATTGAGGCTTTGTTCCCTTAGAATATAACTTTTAACTAGTTTAGGCTTGTTGCGAATAGAATTGAAAAAATTTCGTAGAGTTTATAATTACATAAAGGAGTCAAAGTAGTGGTCGCGGTGTGTTGAGGCACTTCTTGACGGTCCTTGTACGCCCAATCTGTCGATCCACTCTAAAGAATTCATAGGTCAACTTTATGAGTGACACAGAATGGGTGGCCACTATTAACCAATATACTTTCTCGCCTATAGACTTTGGTAGCTTGGTTTCAAGCCTTGCTTTATATGATAGTCCTGGCCATGGTCCGAATGAGCCTTAAGCACTTGTATAATGCTCAAATCAAGGCTCCTTCCCGCTTATTGCCAAGAAGTGTTGGTTCAAATCAAGCTCGTGACAATCCTGTTTATTGCGTTTAGACTCCCAAGAAAAGGAAAAGTGTCAAGATTTTGTATGCTATCGACGAATTTCTTATGTAACATTAGATTTTTATGAGGAATCTAAGATAGTAAAGATGCTAACCATCCCAAACATCTTGAGACATATATACATAAAAGACTAGTCAAGTGAAATCAGTAGGCTTTCCTAGCTGCTCTTTTCACTTATAGGAAATTTCGAAAAATAAATCTTTACTTTTAAACGTTTAAATGCTTTCAGTCGCAAGCAGAGCATCATTAAAGTTGGTAAAAGGTAATCAAACTCACTTGATCATTATTGACGCGCTTGATAGGTTCTCAAGTATCCAATGCACAGTTTCGTGCTCTAATATATATGTCTCGCATACGAGTTGAGCTTCTACTAACTTCTTCATGCTTACAGCCTGTTTGGCGCAGGTTGTTAATATGTGTCACTATGCCAGAAAGGTGGTGGTACTACCGAAATAAATTTCAGTTACTTAAATATCGCTAAGATTTTATAATTAATTAATTGTGATTGTTTGAATCGTTACATGTGGTCAAATCTAGAATTTTTAAAATTATATCTCAAATGAACTATGACATATATAAATTGGGAGACTATGGTTAATTACGGTTATTTTGTTAAATTGAATGTTATAAGTTTAAGACTTTTTGTTACATGTATCTGAGACTAACGATAAAATTCCTCTAAATAAATCGAATAATTGAAGAGAATACTTCTATAATATATATCATATAATAGAATCGAACAAAATCTTTGTGTACTTAATTTCATCTATACGCATGCATGGACCAAAGATATGTGCCTATTGCGACTAGCTAGGAACGAAATGTTGTAAGGTATGTATAGTTGGCCAGCTCATCGACAAATATCATAGAATCATCACATTTAGGATTTTTGCTTCACCAAAACCTAGAAGAGGACCCAATCAGATTTTCCACTTCTGTTAAGCTAGATTTAAACGTCATTCACGAGATCCCACTCAATATACAATACATGTGCACGAACATCTTCTCTTTTTCTTTTCTTTTTTTTTTTTTTTCCTTCTTCTTCTTCACTGCAACCATTCTGATCTTTCTCTTTTCTCTGCATGTTGCAGAACGAATTCACGCAGGGTTGTATAATAGTATACCATGGTACTAGGAAAACCTTTCCCACAAAGAGCTAGGGGGAAAAACTATTAGTCTCTCTACATGTTTAAATATATGGTCTCATCAACAAAAGGAAAAATTAAATACACTAATCGAGCATAAAACTAATTACTAAAATTAATACTTTAAGGGTTAACTTTGACTAATTTAAATCGAGACATAAAGAAAGCTTACCACCAAACTCTTTACTTATGTTGTGTTGATGGATTGGGTAATTTTTAGTTACCTGAATGTGATATAGGTATAGGAGAGAAAAATCAAGAAAATACGCATGCAACAACAAACAAAGTTTACATAGTTCGGCAATGCCTGCTTCCACGAAACAACAAAATATAATCATCAATGTGAAGGAGAAAGATATTACAAATTTTCTACAAAAGAAAATAAAATCTTTCAATATTCATATTAATTTTTTTCTAGACTAATGCAATAAGAATGCGATATCACGAAGTTATAAATTGACACACATGCACACCCACACCCAAATTTTACACATAAAGGTTTAGAATTTCTATTTGTGGCTAATGCTAATTCTACCAGATTTAAAAATCCTATTCGTAGCAGATAGGACTATATTAATCCTATCAGGTATAGGACTTTAACTATAATTAAACTTCCAATTGTCAATCTAAATTAACCTCAAAATACTATATATATATATATATATATATGCATGCAATCAGACACGTACACGTTCCAAATTCATCAAGTTATTCATGATACAATTTTTTTCTGTCAAACACGAATCAACTTTTCTATTGCCAAACTATTTATATATAATATATATATATATATATATATATATATATATATTATCAACATTTAAACAGAGTCTGAAAGGGGTAAATTACAAGCAAAAGTCTCTTTAGCAGCTCAAATTTGCAACTGCAATTTGCCATGCACGAAGTGAAAAGAAACCATGAATTGAAATGATGTTTGCACCATGGGAAGCTTCTTCATTATACAATTTTTGACTATACGCAAAACTCTGGCCAATTCAAGTACTTCATGTCCGTAGAACATCGCAGCTGTCGAGACTTGAGAAGTAGATTATGCATGCGTGTGTAAATATTCGACACCTGTCCCAGTCGATTGGTAAACCAAAAGAGTTGAAGTATCCAAAGCAGATCCTCTGAGTCTCAGCTGGGTGGTGATTGCGAGGTCAATTCAGAACATAAGTAGTAGTACCAAAAAGTAACTTACAGAAGATGCATGACACGTATAACAGATCAAGAACCCCAAAAATTGAACAAAGAAAAGGAAAGGTTGCTTAGTTGTTTCACTTTCTTCTCTCTTTCATGGCTCCATTTCCTTATTTCTTGCTAGTTTTAGCACGGGAGAAATTTCCCAAAATGGATCAAACAAGAACAATAATTTATTCTTTTGACAACTCAAGTGCTATTTTTGTTGACATTTTAGTTAAGCACGTGAAGACCATTTCTATGTTGGTTAGGAGACTATCATCATCATCCATCACATTATGTTGTTATCATCGGACATGTTAGTTATTTAGTCCATTCTTTCGTGCAAATGTATCAATTGTTCAAAGCATTGTGTCATTTTTATGTGCTTGTACTTGTTAGTCCTAATTGGTCATTCTCGTGAAAAGAACTTCTCAAGTGTTGATGAATTAAGGGGTTTGGAGTAATTAACTTTTTTTTTTTAATTTAATTTATTTTGGATGTTCCTCGCCTTTGTTAGGGAAAATTTCACAATTTTAGTGCAATACATCTTATATTAATGTTAATATATATATATATGTATATATATTTTGAATTTAGTCCCTCGTTGTATGGAAAGTATAGCCCCTCCACTATTCTTTGGGGTGATAAAAAAACAGAGCAAATGGCCCCTCTTGTTATATTGACATCCACTATATATTAAAAATTAAATGAGTCACTTTCCATGACATTGAGGACCGAACAAACAATTCGTGCAACAATATCAAACCTATTGCAATACCTTTTAATAATATCAGGGACGAAAATACGTAACCTGACATAACAAGGCAAAAGTCACAAAACATGTAAATAATAGATATAATATAATTTTTCTGAGTCCTGAAAAACAACCTTCTCAAATTCAGCTAGAAAACTTAACCACAAGAAAGAGAAAATGATAGGTAATCTTATGCATGTGATCATCTAGATAATATTTACGCTACTTGTATTATGTTACATATATACATAACATGTAGGTCAAAATGCACGAAATCCATCATATTTCCGTGCTATGATATTTTATATTTTCCTGAGTTTTTCTTGTTCTTGCTCTTATATTCGCATCTATTTTTATTTCTTTAAATCCAATTAGACAGATGCGGTTTTTTTCTTTTTTTTTTTTGGGGGGGGGGGGGGGCAGGGGGGGGCCACTTGTAAAATAGTAAAACTATGGGGGTCCTACTTTTTGGACCACAGATACATTCGTGGGTTTGTTGTCGTATTAGAAGCCTCTCGAGATGGACCACTTGCGTAATCATCCAGCTGGTTTCCATTGGTGACTACCACCTTATATCCACGCAAGTCGCAACTCCGATTCCTTTTTTCTTTTGTTTTCCTTTTTCTTTTTTTTTTTTCTTTTTCTGTTTGGCCGAGGAACCACGATTAATGACGTAATTAACGCGCGGGGGAATGTAGTGGGCCCGCCCAATGATATATACATAAGTCCATGTGTGTTTTAGCTGCCCGTACCCACCATGCAAGGAGGGACCACAAAAAATCAAGCAATCTGATTTGGAAGTTAGAGATCCTAAGATGTCCGACGTGGACAGCTGTATGGCACTGCCGCATTTTTTGTGGCCCCTACGACACCAAATTTCCTTATTCAGAATCCAGTTCGCTTATTTTCCTTGTTTCCCAATTTTATCATTTTATGTGCCCCAAAATAAAAAATAAAAAAAAAGCTCCCTCTCGCTTTTTGTAGAAGAGTGTAAGAAGATGTCAAGCCAAATGAGTTATACAAGCACATATATTTATAGAGAAAGTAGCGTGTCCATTTGTGAAATGTACGGATTTTAATATTTATATAATATGATATAAATTACTAATTATATAATAATTTTAAAATTAAAAAGTATTTTTGACAATTACTTCAATATTTATGTAATATGATAATATTCGTATGATACACGGAAGAGATGAATATTTTTATATTTTTCTTATTGTTAATGGTCAAATTTGACAATTAATGACAAAGATAAAATATAAATATATTTTGTCATATTAAATTTTTGACAATAAATATCACTTTTATATTTTTGTAAAATCAAATAATTTTAGGCAAAAATCATAAATAATATAGATTGATACATTTTTATCATTTACTGAGTATTTTTTTAAGGTAATAGATTTGTTTTTTTCTTTTTTTTTAAATAATGTTATTCTTTTTCTTTTTTTAAAAAATATGTAGAAAACATGACACGTGAGAAAAGAATAACAAAGCTGATATTAACGCAATACTTGGCAGTCATATAGTGTAGTAAACTGTTCTTTATTATATAATATAGATTAATAGAGAAGTCAACTGGTTAGTGAACTAGGGTTTAAAATTTCTAATTGGGTGCCATCGACTTGGAAGTCCACTGGATGGTATTCGGGAGATTTTGGAGAATGATATAAAAGGGGGTCACATTTTCTAAAATAATTTTTAATTAATTTTAAAGTTGTCGCCTTTATTCAAAAAAATAAAAGAAAAGGGGAAAAAAAAAGCACCACACCAGATTGGTGGAAGAGTTGAGTAGCAACTTGTTGAGGTTAAAATTTTTAAATTTATACCCATGACCTATTATCATAAATATTATCCATTTCTTTAGTAATAAAAATATGTGTTTAAAACCAACTGCTACATAATGAAGATTATAGTTTTAAAGGGAATTTAATATAATTTTATTTAAAATAATTTCTTTGCCTATCGAAAAAGAAAAGAGGAATTGAAATTAAAAATATTGTCATGCTTTAAGTTTAAAATCTTTAAGGTGTTGGACGAGATGGTATTATTGGCTCGATCAAAAAAAAAATAATTATTAAAAAGTGATAAAGTGATTACGTAAAAACCAATTGCAGATCTCACTATAAGTCAAAAGAACGACCATAATCTCAGTGGAATACAACAATGACTGTTTGGAGTGTATTATCTAATATTACAGTAAATCAATCAATAATCATGCTACACGAGGGGACATTTTGTTTGGATTGATTTTTTTTTTTAGAAAAAAGTAATTTTTTTTTAAAAAGTTACATTAAATTTATAATAAATATTTAATTTAGCTTCTAAAAAAATTAAAACTCTGAAAAAAAAACTCAAATAATTTGTTAGAAGTTAGAATTTTCAAACTTTTTTTAAAAAAATTATTTTTTAAAAATTGTTAAAAAAATACTTTAAAAAAAAGCCAATCCAAATGGGCCTTTTGTCCAATACCTCAGTCAGAAACAAAAACAAACAACCTAGCATTTAAATAGATTTATGACGAATACGCTTGGAATTATAGTGAAGGTGTTGATATTGAAACATGACACCTCTAGGAATATTAAATTTTGTCTTGTTAAAGTTTTGATATTTACTAACTTGAAACCATCTTTGACTTAAAAAAAAAAAAAGAAAATCAAAGCAGCGATGCCAATTCTTACGTGCGTCTATTAGTATAATACTTGTGTGTCAGAGAAATGCGATACCTTAATTTTCTTTGTATTCTTATTTTAATTGGTCACATCAAACCATGGGTTTAAACTTTTTAAAGACAATTTTAGTTTAATTATTTATCATGTCTTTAGCATCAGAATTTAATGGCGATTGGGGCTTAACTTAAGCTTAGTTCTTGCATCTGAGACTTGGCCTCAACGAATTTATATAAATTTTTTATTCAAATTAACTTATGTGTTGCGCGTAGGAGCTTATAAGCTTGCCAAGAGAAAAGCAAATTGTAAGAGTGAAATACTTTATTCACACTCTTTTTTACCCAGTAATTAATTTGTTTTACCTCATATACATCGGCGACGAATTTAAAATACTCAAAAATATAGTCCTAAAGAAAATTAAACTTAGTTAAGCTCCTTACTAGCAATGAATAATTTGACAATATCAATGCACATAATTCCATGCAAATATGTTGCACTAATTTCTAAAAACAAAAATGTTACACTAACTTCATTGGGAATATATGTGGGGAACTGATTATTTTAATTGAATATCAAATACTTTGCAAGTCCTTTTATGGAATTTTCCACAATTAGTTCTATTCCAATAACCTTGCATTGTAATTGACTGAAAAAGAAAAAAAATATCTTTGTGCATTTAACGATTAATTTTTTTTTTTTTTCCTTTTTTCCTCTTTTCACATATGGTAGTGTTGCATTGAGATGTCGACTTACAATTGGAAATTGGCCAATTGTAAAGCAAAAATAGCTTGCCTCCATAAGAAGCTAAGAGCGTTCTGCAACGTTTCCAGAAATGAAAATTTTGAGTTGTATTTATTTAAAAAAAAAAAAAGAGGGGAGAGAGAGAGATAGAAGATATATATATATAGCCACTGGAAATGAAATTTTGAGTTTTTTATTTTTTATTTTTATGGACAAGGTAATTGGATAATAGATCCAAATTGTGAGCATGTGTATGTTCAGTAAACCCTACACGTAAGCTAACATGGATCTCAAAAAGAAAAAAATTATTACAAACTTTTCTAAAAGACAAAGTACGAAAAAAAAAATATATATATATATATATATATATATATATATATAAATATGAGGGAAACATAAAAACATACATATTCATCTTTGATAGCTTGTTCTTTGTCCGCTATGCAAGCAGCAGCTCACCTGAAACCTATAACAAAACGTCAGATGGATCGGAGTTCAGCATTGGGGACAAATCCAATATATGTAGCGGTAAAGCTCCTTCAAATCAAGCAAGTGCGTCAATTAACTTGTAAATTTTGGCATGACTCTACCGTTAGGAACACATATTTTTTAAAATTCACCAAGTTATCAAAAAGCTCCTAAGAAAGGATGTTAGAGGTGTCTTCTCTCCTTGAATAATTATTTGATCTCTCTGATGCTGTCTACTTTGAGAAAAAAATAAAAAGCTCCTTCAAATTATCAACTGAGATAATTACATTAAAGTGATTTTAATTTATATATGGAGTATATGTGCAATAATTCTTCTAATAATGTAGTGACAATGCATGGTTGAGTTAGCAAGGGAGCATAGCACATTGAACAAATAAAAAGAAAATTGATCATTAAGATTGGAATTATTGATCAAATTATTAAACATTGTTATTAAATTGTTCGACAAAATGGAACTTGACATGGAACATAATCTCGAAAGCGAAAAAATTGCACGATCATTTGACATGAACAGTAGGAACATCATTTTTGAAATGGAGCTAGAGAAATTAAAAAAAAAAATGCTTTATGGTAACTATATATATTTATATATATATATATGTATAGTAAAACTCCAGAGAAATAATCTAAATATAGACTTTAGGAACAAATTATAGCATCACGAACTTCAAATCATTTTGAAATAGAGAGAGAAAATTAACTGCTTCAACCACACTGATTTATATGTAATTTATGATTGATTTGTTTAAACCAAAGTGATATGACAATTTGGTCAAAGTCAACAGAAAAAACTGGTTGCTTCTCGCTAGTGAGTAGAGGACGGTGCACCGCGGCAGACAAAATCTTAAGACTCGTATACTCCAAACCATTCAATTTCAAAATCCCACAGAAAGTCCAACTGATCATACGCTATATATCATTCTAGTAATATAAATTCCGACAGTCGTATCAAAACTGGTCAATATCAAATTAATATGTACATATAGCCTTTCCATGCATAAACTTCCCCAGGGCAATTTTGGATGTGGAAACTTCATTTTCTGGAACATCCAAGTCATTTTAGGGTTGATTACTTCTTGATTACCATTTGCCTATTCAAGTCTGCCAATCTTGAGAATATGTGAATAATCATGTGACAAGTAGCTTAATGAACAAGAAAAGGCCATGTAAGATCAAATTTTTTTGACCTGCGAAGAAGAAATTAATCACGTTTATTTAAAAAAAAAAACTGAACTGATTCATAAATTGACTTATCAATCATGATTCACTCAACCTATGAGTATACCATAGGCTTGAGTGTCTAATTTGTTGGTACTATTGCTTATGGAGAACGAGCGGGAGAAGAATAATTTGTATGCAACTATCGTTTAAACTTTTCAAATCAACCAACAGAAAAAAAGAAAAAAGAAAAAAGAAGAAATTAACCAAGAAGACAAAATTAAAGAATGAAAATGAAAGCAATGAGGAAGTTCCTTCTAGAGACTACAGAATCACACTTCAAGTTTTCAAATTAATTTTGAGAGATCTTAATTGGCGTTGTGTCACATTTCAATTCCAATGTATATAACCCATGATTTTGTAATACAATTTAGTGGCGTATCTCCCACTCCCAAATCTTTCGAGAATTTTCAGTTTGACCCCCTAAAATTTTATTAGCCCATTTCTGGCAAGTTCTCCAAATTTAGGCTTGTTTGGATTGTTTTTTTTTCTTTTAAGAAAAAAATACTTTTTTTTAAAAAAAGGTACATTAAATTTGTAATAACTATTTGATTTGGATTTTAAAAAAGCTGAAACTCTAAAAAAAAAGCTCAAATACAGCTTTTTTTAGAAGCCAAAATTTTCATCTTTTTAAAAAAATTATTTTTCAAAAATTATTAAAAAAAAAACCTTTTGAAAAAAGTCAATCCAAACGGCCCTTAGTTAGACTGCCACCTAAAAAGCTTGGTCAATGTACATGTAATCTAGCATTTTTTTTTTATGGTCAATGTCATGTAGCTTTTGAATAAAACAAAAAAATAGTGATGAAAATAAAGGAAGAAGAAAAGAATGGTCTCAATGTTAAGGGATGTTAAAAGAAGACGAATAAAGGAAAAATATGATATAATACGGGGCAGGCACTATAATGTTCACACATGTAGTATCATTCTAGATTGGTAATCAAATAAATATATAGCAAGAGTATATTGTAATACCTTATAGAAAGTGAAAATATGATATTATTTTGTAAATGGAAAACATTGCAATATGTATTATATTACAATGTCAACGCAAAATGAGCTTCATGAATTGATGTTTAATTACTTTCCTTTTACTTTTTTTTTTCTTTTTAGCTTAAGACTGAGTACAGATCAAATTGAGGCAATCCATCAAGTTGTAATACTTCCATTTTACCAGACTAATAATTAATGTAGGAGAGGAGAATTAAGTAGGCAGTTGTTTGTTTTTCTTGAACCTATTTATTGACGGAACGCATGAAATCATAACGTTATAATGTTATGGTCATAATTTAATGATCGCATATTCTTAATACAGTTACAAGAAATGATTAGGAGCCTGTTGTCTTTGCTTATTTTGGGGCTTATATGCCCTAATAGTAAAAAGTTACTTTCAGAAGGTTTTTATTATTGGAACTTAGAAGTCCCAAAATAAGAGGGTGCTTGGCTTTGCTTATTTAGTGCTTGTAAGCACTTAAATAGTAAAAAATATATGAGAGACTGTTTTTCTCTAGGTGGTTATAAGCACCTAAAATAACAAAGCCAAACACCCTGTAAATTGAGCCAAACAAATTGTAAGATAGTTTTCTACCTGTTGGATTACAATAAAAACTTTGTGATATTATGAGTAAATCTTTTTTTTTCCCCTTTTGCTGCATGGAAGGTTAAGTTGATTACTTAAAATCACTCTAAGAAAATGTGACACCTCTTCTATTATTCTTAAGTAAGACACTTAATTGACCTGAGACTTGCTCTATTGTAGAAATTCCAATAAGTTACTGTAGAGTATAATCACCAATTAGTTAGTATACTTATTTGATTCACGGTAGATATGTTTAAGCTTGATTTGTGAAGAAAACCCATACTTAGAGGATTTTCTAGATGCATATAGTTTTTGTAATTAATAAGTTGAACAGCGGATTTCAAATTAAAGATTATGCAAAGATTCGGATAGGTTCAGGTCAAACTCATTTGGTGTAAGAATTTTCGCCATATCTGATCTCTCTTCCACATGTTCATTTTTCTTTTTTTTTTTTTCTTTTTTATTTTTCTGTTGTGGTGGGCTTGGGGTACTTCTGTCAATATCCGAGCCCCTCCCCTCTATATATACCTCAGCAATCTCTTCTCAAAGACTCAAAAATAAATTAATCACGAGCTATTGCCGGGACTGAGAGCGAGCATTATTTGGTCGACCCCCCCAACACACACACACACAGAGTCACATAAGAGAGTGAGTGAGATGGAGAAAGGTAATATATTCTTGGTTTATTTTTTTAACATTCTCATCATCATTCTACTCTTAATACACATCATGTTTAGAGTTAGACACAAGAAAAAACACTCAAGAAACATTAAGCTCCCTCCTGGCTCAATGGGCTGGCCTTATATAGGAGAAACCATTCAGCTCTACTCTCAACATCCAAATCTCTTCTTCGCCACCAGAAACAGAAGGTTTGTTGATTCAGTCCTCTATATATTTATCACATAATGCATGAATATTATTAATTTACATGGTGGTGAAATGGATGATCATCAAAGTACAGGTACGGTGAAATATTCAGGACACGGATACTAGGTTACCCTTGCGTGATGTTGGCTAGCCCAGAGGCAGCTCGGTTCGTATTAGTCACCCAAGCACACCTCTTCAAGCCTACATATCCCAAGAGCAAGGAGAACTTGATAGGCCCCTCGGCGCTGTTTTTCCACCGCGGCGACTACCATCAGCGGCTGAGGAAGCTCGTGCAAGGCTCCCTCAACCCCGAATCGATTCGGAATCTGGTGCCGGACATCGAATCCATTGTTGCATCCGTCGTGGACTCGTGGGAAGGTGGTCATGTGGTTAACACTTACCAAGAGATGAAAAAGGTTTGCTTTCAGCGAACTGTCGCGCTTTTATGTAGCCTCGTGGCATTTTACAAGAGGCTGTTTCCATTAAAAGCAATAGTTCTGTTTATTCACGTTTTTCCAACTATGGTTAAGAGTCTCATTAGTATTATCATTATAATTACCTTTTTGACATTGGTATATGTTCGTTTTCTTTTCCTTTTTTCTTTTCCAGTTCTCTTTCGAAGTAGGAATACTCGCTATTTTTGGTCACTTGGACGTCCATCACAAAGAAGAACTAAACCAAAACTACAGCATTGTAAATAAAGGTTACAATGCATTTCCAACCAACTTACCCGGAACTTCTTACAGAAGTGCCCTGAAGGTATACATAAATACATACCAAGATCTTGAGATCATTTTTTTTTTTTATTGAGTTAGGGTATCTTCAAGTCACATTAGATTTGTGATTAATTCACATTGGATCATCGATGAAAGAAAACCTTCCCAACAAATGTGCTTTCCGAGATTTGGAATAAGAAAATTTGACCTTTCGTTTCCCTTTTTTTCGTAGGCAAGGAATAGGCTAAGCGAAATTTTGAGAGAGATTATAAGGGAGAGGCAAGAAAGAAGACTGATTGAGAAGAACTTATTGAGTTGTCTCTTGAATTACAAAGATGAAGCGGGTGAAACCCTCAATGAAGATCAAATTGCTGACAACATAATCGGAGTACTTTTCGCGGCGCAGGACACAACGGCCAGTGCCTTGACGTGGATTCTCAAGTACCTCCACGACAACCCGAAACTGCTAGAAGCTGTTAAGGTAATTAGATCCATGATACGATTATATGTTAACGTTTCTAATCATTTCAGGATCTGGAAGTTTCGGGTAGTCTTTGTACTTACGATTTCTTTGTCGTCTAGAAAAGCTGTCCTTTGACCGATATCTATAATTTAATCTGACTACGCAGGCTGAGCAGAAGGCAATCTACTTATCAAATTACAAAGAAGGGTGCCATTTGTCGTGGACGCAGACAAGAAATATGCCTATTACTTACAAGGTATTGCATTATAATAACGTGCATGTAACTATGCTATACATATATATACATATATATATATGCATATATATATATATATATAGAGAGAGAGAGAGAGAGAGAGGCTTGTCTTGCATTGAAATTACAAGTAGCGATTTTATTTTCAGGTTATGTTGGAGAGCTTGAGAATGGCAACCATTATATCTTTCACGTTTAGAGAGGCAGTGACTGATGTAGAGTACAAAGGTAAGCTTAATTATTTAGAGAAGAAATCAACTATTTCATGTAAAGAAAATCCTTTCTCCTATTTAATTTGTTACGCCAATGTAATTTTCGAGTATAATATAGAAATTAATAAATATATAGTGATGGGGAATGATTTGAGTTTTGTGTACTGCATCTTTTATATACAAGTACCAAGTGTATAATTATATTTGTCTCACTTCTTGAAAAATCCAAAAATACAACTAACACTTCCAAATTATATCAGGATACCTAATTCCGAAAGGTTGGAAGGTCTTGCCTTTGTTTAGGAATATTCATCACAGTCCAGAGTTCTTCACTGACCCTCAAAAGTTTGATCCTTCTAGGTTTGAGGTATATAATTTGGGTTAATTTCTTTGCTTCATGATTGATTTTACACCCACATGCATCTTAATACGTTTATAAACGTTAAGCATTTGCTCTTTGCTTCACAAATTAGTATCTTACCTTTTTTTTTTTTTCCTTTTTTCTAATTAATTCATACACAGGTCGCACCAAAAAGAAATACATTTATGCCATTTGGCAGTGGAGTACATTCATGCCCCGGAAACGAGCTTGCAAAGCTGGAAATGCTCGTTATGATCCACCACTTGATCACCAAATTCAGGTAATTTTTCTAGTTTCGAGATTAAAATCTAGGATTTGTACTTCACATTACGTCTATAAGAAAAGAATACAATGCATAGTCTACATGCTAGACGAATGTAGTTTTACGTTTTCATAATAATATCTAAAGCGGAAGAAATGAGAAGCCATTTAGATCTTGATGATACATTAGGGAAGTTTGTATGAGATTTAAATCCTCTGATCATCTTGTAAAGTTATAAAATTATGAAAAAAAATTTAACTTATTGGGCATGTCAATTACAACAGAATGATATGGACAATTCAGTATCATTACGTACTATATCTCCCTTATTACGTTTTATGTTACGAAAAGAACACATATATATCCCTCATATTGTGGTATATGATACTTGACAAGGGCTTTTTCTTCTGGGTTGATGATTGATTGTTGCAGGTGGGAAGTGGTAGGATCTGAGAGCGGGATTCAATATGGCCCATTTCCGGTCCCTTTACATGGACTACCAGCCAGATATTACAAAGAATCTCCCACCTGATCATGAGGGCAGCCATGGCTTTAGTTCTTCTTATGCCATGTCTCCTTCCTCCACCAAACTTTTAATTTATCTTCTTTTTTGTTTTGTGTTTTAATTTTCAAGCTCTCCATTATAAAGAGCTTCTTTCCCCTCCAAACCCTTTGGGGAAAAAAGTGAGCACTATTGTTCATTGTAGATTAAGATTATCTAAAATTGTTCGCTTCTTGTCTTTTCAATCTTAAAAATTATGTTACCTTTACAACTAACAATTTGTAACATTAATTGACACTGATGACACAAGAATTGACAAGGCCTTGTTTGGAATTGATCAAAAAGTTAAGGGATTTTTCTTTAGGGTCCCTGTAGGGCTTTGACAACATATGAACAATAATTGTTATATCTTGTTGATGTGCTGACGAAAATGTTAGTTTCTTTTTCTTTTTTTTTTCCTTTTTTCTTTTTGTGCTCTCTTTTTCTTTCATTTTGTGTGCTTACGTTGGTGCCGTGTGGCTACTGCATCCTTCACTCTTACCCCATCAAGATTTTCTCAATGGCCCCGGTGTGCCACATATATTATTTTAATTTGTGTGATTGCCCAAACTGATTGATGAAATGGTGTGATGCTCAAAGCTGGAGAGCACACTCCAAAAGGGACACACTTCTTCCACCGCTCAGATGTGGCTAATAGAGTCTTACGGTATCTGTTCCTCTCAGGATATTTCCCTCCACCCATTGGTTGTGATGAACATCAGACTGTGATGCCAAAACTTTCCCCTTCACCATACAAGTTTGAATCAAATCGTTTTCTCCATGGTATTCATTATTGCTTTCATGTTTGCTGGATGTAGATAGCGATACAGAAAACATGAATTAATATAAAAGAGTAGGAAAATAATATTAACGTTCTCCGAAAGTAAACCGCTCGGTTGATACTTCTTCAATCCTTCTTTGATATCATAAAAATTTTATATAATTAATAAATATTAAATCTCTCGTTTTATATGATAGCACCTCTTTACTAAATGGATAGAATAAAATATGAAAACATCTTGCGTATCTCTCGGTTGCAACGTATGAAGATCAACTTCAATGTTGGACTGAAGGAGGATATATCATATATCAAACCAAAGGGAAATGAAGGGCTAGATCATATATTCAATTAGTTGATTCTTTATTGCGAGTGTCTAAACAATTTGAAGTTATGGTGATCATCTCAAAACTAATGCTTTTTAGATTACATTGCCAAACATTTACATATCCCATTGTTCTTCAAAGTGCACTAAGCTTTAGGACTTCTTCTGTTTTTTTTTTTTTTTTTTTTTGGGTTTTGTGAAATACTAAACCAGTTACATGAAAATTTATTTTGGAAACATAACATTCCTTTTGTTATTCTCAAGCAAGAGATCCAAATGATCTAGTAATAAACATGCATATTTTGGAATCCTGGAAGAAGAAGAATAATTTCATAACTTGACTAAGCAATAGTTAGATTCAGAACTCCTTGTAACGTCATATTGGATGCTAATAAAAAATTAAATATACACGTCCAATGATTCTGCGTCTATCGAGAATTACCTGTCAATGGTCTTCAAGAATGTGCATTGGACGTGCATATTCTGGAATGTATGCAATTTCGTAAGAAAGCCAACACTCATAAACATGTAATAAACCACGTCTACATTATCCATTTCTCCTTCTAATTAATACTTTATTTTAACATGTAGTACTACAAATGATTAGTTTCTACGATATAAATGCTCTATTAATCCTATGTAAATTACTATAAATGATTATAATGTCATAGAATATTAATTTGAAAAAGAAAAAAAAATCTTGATGGGCAAACAAACCCAACTCTCCGATTTTTGCTTTTCCTTTTTTTTACCCCTGAAAATCCAAATATAGTAAAGCTTATGTCACCTCATCTACCATTAGAAGTCATTGGAATGTGCGCCGCCCCATGCCATGCCATGCCCTTGTATATATTAATTAATTGGTCAGTGATGTGCGCACCGTTATAATTTACGCCTAGCCAATCGGGGCATTTTAGCAAAGGGAAAGCAGCCATGGCCAGCGCTAATAATCAGCTAAAATCGGAGGCGATAATGGAGCAGATGAAGCTCCACCTCTGCACCGACGCCGGCAAACACCTCACCAAGAAGATTGGCCTCGTTTATCAAATCAACATTGCTCCTAAGGTTATACAAATCACACACTCTAGTGTACTTTATGTAATTTAAATTTAATCAGTTCTGTTTTTAATTTTTTTTTTGGTTTCTTTAATTACCAGAAAATTGGATTTAATGAAGAGAGTTACGTCGTTGATCTCAAGAAAGGCGAGGTCAAGAAAGGTTAGCTTTTCTTATTTCTTTAATCAATCTCACTCTCTCAATTATTTCTTATACGTACTCTGTAAGCTCGTGCCATCAAACTTTTTCTCTGACTTTGACATTTTTTGCGCAGAAGTTTTATTTATAAATTCCATTAATTTCTTCTAAAAGACAAATAGTGTCTCATTTTAAAGATGAAAGCCGTAGTATAATATAGTTGTCTATGACAATTAACTCGCATATATAATGAAGCGAATATATAGGTTATTTTGATTGATTAGTTAATTATGTCTTGAGATTGGCCTCTAGTGTAATTTACTAGAAGAACCTTCCTTTTTACTTATAGAACTTTATCAAAAAAAAAATGTTAGAGGAATCTCCTTTCCTCAAATGATCAACTTATTAATCTGGCTTTGCTTTCTTTTGAAAAAAAAAATGATAATAATAATAAATATTTATTTGTTTGGTGAAATTTAGGTGTATATGAGGATGGCAAGCCGGACGCAACCTTCTCATTCACGGATGACAATTTTGTTAAAGTTGCCACCGGAAAAATGAACCCTCAGTTTGCATTCGTGAGGTATGCAATATTTACTCAACTACTAGAATTAATTTTATTTTGTTATTTCATAGTTAGTTTTTCTGTTTTTTTGAATACATTATGGTGATTTTGTAATATATATATATATATATATGTATATATATATATTTAAAAAAAATGGATGTAGGGGAGCAATGAAAATAAAGGGCAGCATTAGCGCGGCGCAGAAATTCACTCCCGATATTTTCCCAAAGCCATCGAAGATGTGATCAATTTAAGGCCTTTTGGGATTACGTTTCTGTGAGATCTCAAGTTATTATTATTATTTTTTTTTTGTTATGTTGCTTTGAAGTCTGAGGATGTTTGTTAGAGGTTCACCTTTCATAATGAATCTCATGGACTAGTTTTCACATTTCACTTTTTGGTTTGTCTTTTTGGGGTTCATATGTATCCATCTGCGATGCTTAAGGCAAGGTCAAAACTGGTCTAGCCCAGAGAATAAACATTATTGGAAACTTCATAAAGCAATAGGCCCAAAACAATGAGCCCAGAGATAGGCACTGGCTCAGTACCACCGTAAACCGAAGAGCGTAATCCCAACGGCTACTAGGGTCGCCACCAAAGCCGAACCAACGAGATGGATGCACAGGCAGAGCGAAAGATGGCATCAAAGGGGTTTACGACTCATTTGAATTGACTTTTTTTTTTTTTCCGATGAAAAAGTTGACATTTGAGTTGTTTGGTCAAAATATTGGAGACAAGGCTTTTCGGCTCATTGTGATGCACTACTAATCAAATTATAGAAATATTTCATCGTACTCAATACGATGAACAGCGCATCAATCAGGGTTATAGTAGCTAATCCTAAATATTCACGTTTCAAACATTCTTTTGCTTCATTATTTGTCTAGATTAGACCACTTTGTCATAACTTTATCATATCGGATTTGAGCTGCAAAGTCTCTAACATGAAAGTAGCTAACTATGCACGTAAAAAGACGCACTAGTCGAGAAAAGGGCCGGGGTGAAGGAAGTCTTTGATCGACTGTTTATTTCCTCGTTGACCCAAAAAAGAAAGGGATTGACTCTAAACTAGGCCATCCAAGATGGAAAATTATGTACTCAAGTCCAATTATTAGAATATTGAGTCTAATCAATTAATAGAAGTAATTAAATCTGTGAAAACAATAATGATGAATTAAGTCATTGTAAATAGAACATAGAAGACTCCTCTTAAATGAGCATCCTTGTCATGCCAAAAAAAAAATAAAAATAAAAAATAAAATCACAGTTCACGGCTATTGAATGACATGAAACTGCTTAAAGACCTGCAATGGCCTAACATCCAATATCCAACTATGTTAGTGACGCGGAACCCTAGGGGTATAGATTGATCTCAAAACTCGAACATACATCTTGAATTTAAAATTAAGTCAGACGCATTCCTTCCCTACTGAATCTTAATCTATCAAAGACTAAAAACGCAGATAACTGGGATTAATAAAGCAAGAATTGAAATTCGCAGCAAAAGTAAAATTACTTTGAAAAAAAAACCAATTCTTGATATAACCAAAGAATGCAAACTTGTCTCAATTGCAAAATATGGAGAGATTGGCAAAGCCAATATAATCTGTTTGTAAATCTCGATAAAATGTATGTTTTCTAACAAAAGAATGAGTATTTATACTCTCATCAAGTTCTAATCCTAAAAGGAAAGCAACAAAAATAACCCTGTTTCTAATTAGGCTAGTCTAACTATAGGGGTGAACATGGGTTGGTTAAATTGATTTAACCAACCCAAACCAATTTTTTTTTGTTGGTTTGGTTATTTTACATTGTTGAAAACCAAAAGGCTAATTTAAACAAAAACTAATTGGTATGAAATAGATATTCAAATCAAATCGAACTATTTTTATCCCAAATTTTATGTACTTTAGGAGTTAAACCCTTAAACTTAAAACTATATTTTCAAACTTTAACCACCAAGCTATAGTTATAATTGTGTTTTGTTTTAATGATAAAATCTTATGACATTAAATTTGTAATATGAATAGTAAGTCGAGCTTTTTTTATAGTTTTATTATGAAAGTTGACTTTTTTTATTCTTTTTTAAAAACCCAAAAACCAAACCAATTGGTTACATACATGATAGAAAAACCAATTGATTTCTTTTAAATGTAAATTAACTGGTTTTGATTTGTTTTGAAATATGGTAAAAACCAAACCATGGACACCCCTAAGCTTAAGTTCAAGCCCAAGTAGCCTAAACTCGTATCTCAATTTCATGGGTTCACCTAGATTTTCATAACATAGTCATGAATTTCTCTGTCCATCAATTTCATAGATTCAAAGCAAATTCATGTCCATCAATTTTATGGGTTTAAAGCAAATTTCATGAGTTGCTAGAAACTGCATGACCTAGTTATGAAATTATCTGTCTCCACTTCATGGCTTGTTTCATTTTCATGGATTGATCCAAAATTTCATGACTTCTTGAAATGCACGTCAAATACCCATAAACTGACAAAGACGGCCCACGCATTTTGCACAGAAAAACAAGGCCACCTGCCTTTTCCGCTCCCATGGCTGTCATAGAATAATCTACGAACAATGCTCCACAAAAGCCTTCCTGTACCAAACACTCAACATAATGTTGCAACACCAATGTAGATTACTTTATCCCGCCACTTTATAATCGATCCAATAAAAAAACATAATATCCTTGTCTCTACATGATATGCCCCCAAACCCATTGTTATAGTAATCCTTGCTCACATCAGTTTGTTTTAATATCCAAATTCAAAATATTTTGTCTTTTATATAAATCCATGCAATGTACAGTTTCGATTTTTGAAACTAAAATATGTATATATGGGATCTAGTTTCTTGAATTTTATTCAATCCAACGACTAGTAATCAGTTGAGATCCAAACCGGGCCAACCTTTACGCCATACCACTTGAACGACGTCGTTATCGCTTTGGTGGAACCCTAACGTTTCAAATTTCAAAATAATTCATATTGGCGCTCTTCGATTCCTTCACATCCCAAAACCCACCGCTCCTCACCTGCACTTTCCTCTCTCCAGGAAAAAGAAAACCAACTCATCGAACGCCGTCGTTTTCAGCACTTCCAAATGGGCGCAAATCACAGCCGCGAAGATCTCGAGCTCTCAGACTCAGATTCTGAGCCCGAATCCGAAACCCAAACCCAAGACGACGATGACGATTTCCAAGACGCCAAAACGCCGTCGTCCTTCGACCCAAAGCATCCCAGAACCACCGAGACGCCGTCGTCTCTGGACGAAGTGGAAAACAGGTTGAAAGCTCTGAAACTAAAGTACAATCCGACCCAACAAAATATCCCGGCCCGAACCAACGCGGCCAAGCTCTACCTTTTCATCGGTGCCCGCACACCAAAACCCAAATGGATCGTGTCCGAAAAGCTCACGAGCTATTCCTTCATCAAATCATCAAATTTCGAAGCTTCGGATGAAGAAGACGAGGAAAATGAAGGAAATGGTCACTGGGTTTTGAAAATTGGGTCGAAAGTCCGCGCCAAAGTTGATGAAAACTTGCAATTAAAGGCTTTTAAGGAGCAAAAGCGGGTCGATTTTGTCGCTAAGGGAGTCTGGGCGTTGAGATTTTACAGTGAGGATGAGTATAAGGTGTTTGTGGAGAAGTATCAAGATTGTTTGTTTGAGAATACTTATGGGTACGAAGCCAATGATGACAATAAGGTGAAGATTTTCGGGAAGGATTTCATTGGGTGGGTGAAACCGGAGGCGGCTGATGATTCGATGTGGGAGGATGCAGAGGATAGTTTTGGTAAAAGCCCTAATAGTTTTGCAAAAACATCTGTAAGGGAGAATCATGATCTGAGGGAGGAGTTTGAGGCGGCGGCTGCAAATGGAGGGACTATTCAGAGTTTAGCATTAGGTGCATTGGATAATAGTTTCCTCGTGAGCAATTCCGGGATTCAGGTTGTGAAGAACTATAGTCATGGGATTCAAGGGAAAGGTGTGTATGTGAATTTTGATACGGAGATGTCTAATGGGAGGTTCGGGAATGGTAGTGTAAGTGCTGCACATACCACGCCTAGGAAGGCTTTGTTAATGAGAGCTGAGACGAATATGCTGCTAATGAGTCCAATGAGTACTGGGAAGCCACACGCGAGTGGGTTACATCAACTTGATATCGAGACAGGGAAGATAGTGAGTGAATGGAAGTTTGAGAAGGATGGTGCTGATATTACAATGCGGGATATCACAAATGATAGTAAAGGAGCTCAGATGGATCCATCCGGATCAACGTTTCTGGGATTGGATGATAACAGGTTGTGTAGGTGGGATATGCGTGATAGGAATGGAATAGTTCAGAATATCGTGAACAATGAGATTAGCACCCCTCTTTTGAATTGGACTCAAGGGCATCAGTTTTCGAGGGGGACTAATTTTCAGTGTTTTGCAACTACTGGTGATGGATCAATTGTGGTTGGGTCGCTTGATGGGAAGATTAGGTTGTATTCATCTAGTTCTATGAGGCAGGCAAAGACTGCTTTTCCAGGGCTTGGTTCGCCTATCACTCATGTTGATGTTACCTATGATGGCAAGTGGATTCTGGGGACAACTGATAGTTATTTGATTCTGATATGTACTGTGTTCACCGACAAGGATGGGAAGACAAAGACTGGTTTTGCTGGTCGTATGGGGAATAAGATCTCAGCCCCAAGATTGCTGAAGCTTATTCCCCAGGATTCGCATATGGCTGGAGCTAACAAGTTCCGCAATGCCCAATTCTCTTGGGTATGTAGTTGTTTCCCCTCCTTTCTTTCCTGTTTGATTAAGAAAACATTTGTTTTTGTTATTGCTTGTTAAGTATGCTTGTAGTAATGAACTGATAGTCATTGGTGTTGTATCTGGCTAGCTGTAGGTGAAATTTTATTCCACAGTTTTGCTCATCAAAGCCTTTTTATAATTTTAACCTTGTAGAACACGAGTGTCTTTCAGTAACTATTCTTTTCTTGGTTTCTGTAAAGTTGTGGTGTATTTGGGTGTTTTATGTATGTTCCAGGTTCTGATTTGAAGTGTAGGATCATAAAAAGTAGCGGTTTAATCTTTAAGATTTGAGCAAAAATATTTTCTGATATATTATCTGAAAAGTTATCATGTGAGATCCAAGTGAATTTGCTTATAAGGTTAAATTGCATTGATGTGCTAATATGAATGTGTGATAATATTGTCATTTAATTTAATTATCAAATGCAAATAAATTGCCCTTTAGTTCTTAGATGACCCAATTTAAGATAATCCCTGAGTGCAGACTGAATCTTCTTGATTGGCCTTTGGATAAAATCTCATTCGAGTTGAACATTTATTTGGTGGCTTCGACCAGTTTCTCCCCTCATTGTCTGATTCTGTTGCTAGTTTCTCGTGTACAGACCAGCAATGCCCTGATATACTTCTGGTGAGGTGCATAGCTATTTCCAGTTAATGGAAATTTATGGGATATTCTAAAGTTATGCAATATGCTCTGATTATGCAGCCCCAAAATTAGCCCTTTCTCTTGTTTTCTGCAGTATTGATTATTTGAATATGGAAAGTAATTTATTTCTTTTATTTTTTCTTAAAAGAGTCTGGCTTAGATTGTTGGGCACGTTTCCTCTGCTTCAATATACTTAAAAGCTTGAGATGGTTCGAGCCACATCTCCGGAATATGACTTTCAACGCATAACATTGTGTTTAACTGAATACATATGCTATTCATTTAAGATAGTATTTTTGTGGTTATATGCTTTTTTCTGGGACTGATTGTGTCAATGTATGAATTGCCTAGGTCACTGAGAATGGGAAGCAGGAGCGCCATTTGGTTGCCACAGTTGGAAAGTTCAGTGTTATATGGAATTTTCAACAGGTGAAGGATGGTGCTCATGAATGTTACCAAAACCAAGTAGGCCTGAAGAGCTGCTACTGCTATAAGATAGTTTTAAAAGATGACTCCATTGTTGATAGTCGTTTCATGCATGAGAAGTTTGCTGTTAGTGACTCGCCTGAAGCTCCACTTGTGGTTGCAACCCCTATGAAAGTTAGCTCCTTCAGTATATCTAGCAGGCGACTGCACATCTAAACAAAGCCCTTTTGTTTACTTGTGCGTGCTCCTAGAATCTTTAATTCCGTGTACCAGAAACTTTTGATGTATGTCAGACTGTGGTATAGTTACTATCTGTCTGGAAGCGACAGTATTGACTTCTAATTGTCAACTCTTCATTGTATGTTATATGGTCAGGTGCTCTATTAGAGCTCCCAGAACTTATTGTTGTTGTAATAATTTGACATTAGATTTTTCATATTTCAAGTAATCAAGACAAGGCATATTTGGGCTGAAGTAGCTAGGATGTATTCCTCACTGCCTTTCCCATGCGAACTTTGATGGAACTTCACACCATGTCAGCGCCCTGGAGCCAAGAAAGGAAATGCTAACCCACCACCGTGTCTGCTCCATAAGCCTCTATGAGGCACAAAAGGTCCTTTGAGCTTGTTTAGTCTTTCACCAGATACTGCCTCTCGGAGGCCGAGAAGTCAAAAAGGTCCTTTGAACTTGTTTAGTCTTCCACTAGATTTTGCCTTTATAGGCATTTTCCTGCATCAGGTTTAGCATAATGCATATCTATCTGTTACAATTAATGACTCTTGGTCTTTCTTTCTGCTGTGGAGCGAAAATTTATGCCTTTCTCCTAAACTTTGATCAATATACCTTTCGAGTCTGAAAGTGTGACAAGGCGTAGTGTTATGTGGCTGTAAATGTAATATTAGCACAAGGTCAGAAGAACCAAGTAAATGACTCGAATAAAACTAGGAAAGGGATAAGTGGGTCCCCGCTATCTCCTATCCATTGTAACTTAGTGGTCACTTGGACGTTGTGAGCTGTGGGTATATGCAGACACTTGGAGTAATGATGTGGAGATGATAAGGAAAAGATGGAAATTGCAGCTGGGAGAGGTCTGCAAATCCTGGCCTGTTCTAGCTCATCGTCATTCCTGCAGAAAAGTATATGCCGAACATCACTAGGCGTGAAGAACACTATTTGGCCTTGTATAGCTAGACATTCGTATAGATATGGAGTTGTAGTTCAAGCTCAGCAGCGCCCGACATGGCTGCCTGGACTGGATCCTCCGCCTCATCTTGATGGAACGTGAGTCCCTCGTCATGATTGGTTGAGACAGGAAAAGAACACTCAAAAAAGAGTAACCAAATAAGTGTTGTGTGCACTCTACTTTGAACTTGTTTTTGCCTTCACAAATGGAAATCAATGGCATTTCTAGTTTAGTTTAAGTCTGTTCTGATGGTGTCTGTGTAGACTTGCTGGTGATTTCGGATTTGATCCTCTCGGGCTTGGAGAGGACCCTGCAAGCTTGAGGTGGTATGTGCAGGCAGAATTAGTTCATGCTCGCTTTGCAATGGCTGGAGTTGCAGGAATTCTTTTTACTGATGTAAGTGGAGTAGAAAAATAAGTTGCAAATATTTCTTCTCTTTCTGATCTTTTCATGTTTTTGTTTGTTTCTTTTCTTCAACACCTTGTTAGCTCATCTAGAGTAAGAAATTGTTTCCGGAACCGAAATGGAAAACGATTTTCAACAAAATGGAGCTATAAAATGAAAAGAAGGCGAAATGGTATAGCGTAGTCATTGTACTTGTTTAATTTAAATTCACTCCTTCGCTTTACATCTTGAATGAGTTTCCAGTTTCTGTTTGCAGTTGCTTCGCGTGACGGGAATAAGCGATTTGCCTGCCTGGTATGAAGCAGGTGCCACAAAATTTGATTTTGCCAGCACCAGAACTCTACTAATTATCCAACTACTCTTAATGGGGTATGGATTTTTAACACGACGATTGATTTCATCAGTTTGTGGCAATCTGAACTAGTTGACTCGAAAATTTTATTCTCATGTTAATCTATCTGCAGTATTTGCTGACTATTATTATACATTATCCCCTTATATTTCTGTTCAGATTTGTCGAAACAAAAAGGTACATGGATTTTATAGCTCCTGGATCTCAAGCTAAAGAGGGATCTTTCTTTGGGCTAGAAGCTGCACTTGAAGGTTTAGAACCAGGGTAATTTTCTCTTAATCTCACAGACATCTTCACCTGTATGATCACTTCAATATATTTGTACTTAGTGCTGCTGCTGAGAAAGGAATATCCAGCTTATGGGAAGTGCTTTATTTATTTATTTCTGAATTCATTAGATACCCAGGTGGTCCATTGCTAAATCCACTTGGTATTGCCAAAGATATAAAGAATGCTCACGACTGGAAGCTGAAAGAGATTAAAAACGGTTTGGTTTCTCTTTGATACACTAATTTCAAGAAGGTGGTTTGGAATAAAAGAGATAAAGAAGAAATTCTATTGCAAGCGTTCTTAATTAGTTTGAATTTGTTGATAACTTTGACAGGAAGGCTAGCAATGGTGGCTATGCTAGGCATCTTTGTTCAAGCTCGTGTGACTCATGTTGGGCCTATCGACAATCTTGTGCAACACCTCTCAAATCCTTGGCATACAACCATAATTCAGGCCCTTACGGGTGGTTCCTAAGTTTTTGGTTCTTGCTAATTGTTGAAGTGAAATTGTACATTTTGGTATATTTGCCCAAAAAATGTACATATTTTGCAAAACATTATGGATAATATTCCTTGAACAGCTTGTCTAGCTTCTAGAATGTGGGGCTGGATTTGGGTGAGAATTTTCATTGTTTCACTATTTCTTTTTTCTTTTAGTACTTGTTATTATCATACTTTGGTAATATCTAATCTTGCTGTACACCCAATCATCTTTCTTAAGGCGGAAATCAAGATTGTTATGCTCTTTAGTCAGTCACTAATTGAGACTAATTAGGAACAAGTATCTCTTGACAGAGGACAAGCTTTGCTGGCATTGGAAGAAAGGGTAAATAAAATAAAATTAGTATTTTCTATCTCGTGTTTTGCACAAGTTAATTTCTTGTTAATAAAAAATATTATTGAGTTTATTTATTTTTAATTATAGATAATAAACCTAATTATGAGTATATGAAATTTACACATTGATATTATTTTAAGTACTAATTGGTTGACAATAAATTTTTAAATAAAAAATATATAACAATGTACATCAACAATAGAAATAAAATAGATGATAAATAATAAATTAAATCCATAAAAAAATAAGGAAAAGGAGTTGTTATGTAAGTAATAATGTGGCACTCTCATAATGTATTTTGGAGTTCATAAATAATATCACCAGTTTTTTAGAAGGTCTAAATAGTCTTCCAGATTAATCTATATATGTTCTTTCTTTAGTTGAAAAGCCTAAAAGTGAACAAATTAAATTAATAAAGAGAGGAGGAGAGAATATGAGTTAAAAAAAAATTATATATAAGAGGAGAGAGAAGCACAAATTTACCATAAAAGATATGACATGTGTGTTTGAGCTCTAAAAAGAGAAGTTTAAACTATTATATAGCATAAAAGGGGATTACCTTCTCTAAAAAGAGAGCGAAACGAAATAATGTCATTGGCCTTTCACTTAAAAGAAATTAAAAAAAAAAACAAAAAATTTAAAAAAAGGTTCTATAATCTTGATACATTGATTCTTTTCCAAATAGCTACAGCTAATCAATGTATGGACCCCTGAGCCAACATGCACAAATTATCTATATAACAAAAATAATCAAGTGATGAAGCGTCTAGGATCAGTAACATTGATCCTCCAATGCTCATCTGGAAACCCCATCTTCCTAGCCTTTCTCCTACCGCACTCCAACTCACTCCTCCTCTGCTTCGTCAACGCACAAAGCTTCCGCAAGCTCTCATCCATGGCGTCGTGAACCTTCCACCACCTGTGATGTGCTGCGTCGCTAGCATGAACACGTTGATAAACTATATCCCAGTTGCAATCATAGTCCCTGTAGCAAAGCCATGGCTTGGACCCTAAATAATGTATAGCATAAAGCTTTGGTGGATCAGCAGCAAACAACTGATTCTTCAAGCTAATCTCTCTTGATGTATTGGACCAAAAATTCTTCAAGAAATTCACCCTTCTGGGTAACCTATGCCACCAAACGAACATTTCATTAAGAAAACCCTGGTCACCTCCATTGTATGAAACTATCTCTTTTTTGCGTTGCATGAAAATGTTGAAGGTGCAATTTGATGGCTCGATCACCATTATCCCAGAATTGAAAATTGATCCATCGTTGCCTGTGGCTGAAATCTGAGGAAAATGGAAGAGAATGTCGAGGTTTCGAAGAACGATGATGTCTGAATCGATGAAGATGATTTTATCATAGTCTGTGAGCTGCCATAGCCTGAACTTGCTGTAGTTGTATTCGTTGTATGAGTTTTTTGCAGCTCTTGGGTTTCTTATTCTCTTGATGAGCCTGATTTTCCAGCCCGCTTTGGCCAGAGCCTCCCTTTTGGGTTGGGAGATGCTGTTGTCCAGGAGGAGGATTAGATCGCGTTTGGTTCCTGTTTGGAGAAGGCTTTGTGCTAGTGTTATTGCGCCACAAACGTAGGCTTCTGAGGAATGGAGCACTGTGGCATAGGCTTCTCGTTTCATGCTTCCCTTTATGTTGCCCTCGATCTTGGATTCATCGTAGACTTCATGGATTCCTGCAATAAATGTAATTTTTAATATCGCCAACATCAATTAAAGGGAGAGAACATTTATAGGAAAAATCTTACAAAAAATTGTTAATACAATAAATAAATAAGTAATGGCATATTATCCCTGTAGTAGTTTGGTATAAGTGCGTAAAACTTCCCTATAGTTTTAAAACTAACTAATCACCCTCTTATAATTTTTAAAAGCATGCACATAACTCTCTTACCGTTTGATTTCCATCTATTTTAACAGAGATTACAACGCACGCACCTTATTTGATGGTATAATGCGCAATTTATTTAGAAAAAAATATTTTGGACCAAATTAACATTGTTTCTATCTTTGACAAACATACACCACCTTCCTTGCAGCCACCACACACCACCCATTCCCAAACACCCATCACCGCCAACACAAAATTTTCACCGACCACCAACAAATTTTCGTCTTCCACGACAATAGTTCATTTTCTTCATTAAATAAAACAAGGGATGTTCTATACACTTATGACAAATTACACGGGAATAATATATTATTTACTCTAAATAATTACATTAATATCTTCTTTACAAGTTCAAATTTTTAAATAAGGAGATAATTTAATTTGGTATCAGAGCTTAAGTCTCATTGAAGTGGTAATTTAATATAATATCAAAATTTAGAAATTAAGGTTCTCATTGAAGTGGTAATTTAATAAAATATCAAAATTTAGAAACTAAACAATTGCAGGTATAAAATTCACTACCGCCAATTTAAAAAAAATATTAAAAAAGTGAAACTCACCATTTAAAAAAAATATTAAAACTCTTGAATTCATGCCACCCTTTTAAAAAAGGTACGACACATGTATGATACACGCCCACATAATCCATTTAGAAGAAGAGAAGCTTCATCTCTAAGTTTTACGACAAAACTTGCTTCCATTTTTGCATGACACAAGAATTAAGATATCAACAGAAACTTAACCCAAAAAGGGAGGGAAAAGGAAAAAACATCATACACACCAACTGCAGCCTAATAAATAATAATGTTTGCAAATTGCAAGTAAGGGAAAAGTTTCAAATAAGTGAAAATTTAGAAGACGAAACAAACCACCAATGCTACTACTTACAAGAAAGTTACCTACCAGTTGTTTTGGCACCAGTTCATCAAAATGACCTTTTGGTAACTGAACAGTTTCCAAAAAGTCTGCTAAAAGTAAAACAAATGATTGCACAGAAAGTTTTTCATAGATTAGAAGACTGTATTGTGATCTGTTTTAAGACGTATCATTAGCGCCTGTAGCTCAGTGGATAGAGCGTCTGTTTCCTAAGCAGAAGGTCGTAGGTTCGATCCCTACCTGGCGCGCTATTTTTTGCTTATGCGCCACTATATTGTTACATTTTGATTCCATTCTACTTATACGGACAAAACAGGATTACAAGGTTACAAGAAAAATACAACTATTTTGTTAACATATTGGTTAGATCCCACTCAGATAGATAAAATAGGATCATAACGTCTGGGAAGACTTGGGTTGGGTTTTGACCCTTTTGCTTTTGTTCTTTTTTTTTTGGGTTTTTTCTTTTTCTGTTTCTTCTTGCCCCTCAAACCCTTGCTTTTAGTTTCATGTGTAGTGGGTTTGGGGGTTTGAACTGGCCTTGTAACCTTTACGTTGCACAAAATTTTACTGAATTTGCAAAAAAAGAAAAAGAAAAAAAAAATGATGATAATGTCATGAGAGAAATTAGAGTACCTTTTCCCCATAGAGGCAAAGCCAAAGTGCATGATCCAACAGGCAACGAAACTTTCTGCTCCAACCTCACCATGTCTGGCTTATAATACCACCAATCGCCATCACGCCGGACCAAATCATCGCACCGGAACAGCTCCATCATCGGCATACATTTGCTCAGAAACACCACCTTCGTCCTCCTATCCCAATCCCCTCTCCCTCTATTCACCAACAAATTCGCCACTACTAAATGCACTTGAAGCATAAACACATCCCTCATCCCCAACCCTTGCTGCTCACATGGCAACTTGGCTATCACCATGTCCATGGAACCATACTCTTCCAGCTTCGGCATTGGTATTTCTGGGCATGACGGACCAGTCTCAGTGTCTTCTTCTTCGTCTATCCATTCTGGAAATAAATCTTTCCATTCTAAGTTCTCGGAGACGCGATCGAAATGAATTGGTATAGTCTTGCCGTGCATGTTAATCCATTCTGTTAAATTTTCATTCTCCATGTTCACCATTCCTATCTTCAACCCCCTTCCTATTTTATTCAAGAAACTTGGTTTCTCTCTCCTGGCCATGATCACCCTCTGAGATTTTGATCGATAGGCTTGCGGCCCCTCCAACACCGACACCATCTTAATGCCATTATCCACCTGCTACCAACCAAGTAAGAATAGTTTATCATATTGGTGTTAACACAATATATAAATACACTAATTTCCTCTTTATAAACTTAACTTTTTGAATGTATTTGTAACTCTAACATGAAATCAAAGCATAAAAATTAAACATTATCATGTTTGAAACTTACTGCTACCCATTTAAAGAAACATTAATAAAACTATAAAAAAAAACCACCAATATGTAGGGGGTCATACGAACACAATATATACATGTACCGATCTCTCTACAAGTTTAAACTTTTAGATGAAAGTGGTAACTCTTAACATATCTATAACGTCTAGCCTCGAAAGTGCCAAAATTGAGTTTTCTATTATTACAGTTAACTTGTTACCTTATGATGGCATTCTCGCAATGTGCACCTAAAAATAGTAGCAGCATTGTCATGGTAGGCTGAAGATGAAGGCCAGAGAAGAAGGGATGCATAAAACACCAATGAGAAAGCCAAGATAAGCAGGTTTATTCTAATTATAATCGCTTTTGAAGGAGCTGCCTTACTCATTCTTCTAGGCAAGCTTATTATGTCTTTTTGCTAAACTGATATGTGTGTCTCAACTTTCTTGAGCTATTCTGCACTGAATAAATAACATTGACTTATATTTAGACTAGTCATAAAAAAATTCAAAAAAAAAAAAAAAATAAGTGAATCCATTTGGGTGAATGAGCTACAAGTGTCACTTCCTTATTTGGGATATTTCTTGCCTTGGGGACAAAAGGTTTGGAACAAACAAGAGAGTTTTCTTGTTTGATATATACACATATTGGTATAAATGTGTAATATTTCCAGAACCCTACCTGTTTTTGGCTTCCAATATTACCTCGCCCTTAGCCTTCAAGATTTCCGTGGAAGAATAATTAATATAAAAAAGTGTTAGTTGCTGAGTGGTTAAGCAATGCATTTCGTGGAGATATTAATCAAATTTGGGTAATTAGGGCTAAAATGGAGGGGCATAATAGTGACTTAATTTATCATTAATGGCCTAAATTGAAACCTCGCCAACCACTATTATGGTTGCCCTGTCTATTTCTTACATGCATAAGACTATCGCATTTTTAATACGTTGGGATGGTGAAATCTCCACCAATATTTTGGTTTTCAAGGGTACATCTTTGTTTCATTTATAAATTATGTTTACCAAGTTTATTAAAACAGTATTAGGTTAGGTTCGGTGTATGTCGTGCCAATTCAGGATGTGAAATCGACTTTTCAAAGTACAAAAATATTCTCAAAAGTATACCTCGCACTCCTTGAATCCTTCAAACATACTCCCTTTGAAGATTAATTGACTTTTCAAACTAAAAATATTCCTTAATCCTTCAAAGATAAATTAATTGACTTTTCAAACTAAAAATATTCTCAAAGATATACCTCTAGCTCCTTAATCCTTTAAACATACTCTTTTTGAAATGGATATATATAACGACCCAAGTCCAACTACTGACCTACAATCACATTGAACTTAGCCAATTGGCCTAAAATGCTTAAGCATGTGATAATAGTAGTAGTAAACTCAAATCATGAATCGACGTAGGAGGACTTAGATTTTGTGTGTGTGTATATTATAGATTTCTTTCTTATGAAGCCAGTAATTTGTCATTCTTATAAGATCATTATTCATTAACCTAATCCACTTGCTTATTACCGAACATATCCTTGGTTTCTAGTTATACTGCTTCAATTTGGGACTGTCGAATTAAATGATAATAATTTGGAAAAATTCTCCACGTTTTCGATTTTCGAGCATGGGTTTTTTTTGGCTTAGTGAGCCCCTGTGTTTAGGCTTAATGATATCGCTAGATCCTGAATTCACGAAATAGCAATAAAAACTCTTGTCTTTTGTCAAAATTTGCATATTTGGTACTTCTGTTATGAACTCCGTCCATTTTAATTACAATTGTGCAATACGCGTGAAGAATGAGGTTGGTCTTTGGTTTTTTGTCCTTATTTGCACACATAACCTCTGTGTGTGTGTTTTTTAATTCATCGTATGTCCTAAAAAGACTAAAAAACCATCCCTACTCCTCATCGCCACCCACCCAGCCTCCACCACCACCACCATTAAAAAAACAAATCTAAGAAGAAGAAGGATATTGCTGCTGAAACTGTCAAGAAGAGGCACCGTACCACTAAGAAGCCATATTCAAGGGCAATCGTTAGAGCTACCTAGGAAGTTATCCAGAAAAGAAGAAGTGAGCACGTCAATGTGAAATAGTATACCTGCTTTGTTGACCTGTTATGTCTTCTACAAATCTTTGGTTGCCTTTTCACTTGTCACGAATCACAAAAAAAATAATAATAAGAATATAAAATTCAGAAGAATCATAGAGAATAAAGAATAAAAGAAGGTAAGTGATGAAGTGACTTGAAGTCGTCCTCGTCGGTGATGGTGAGAGTGGTGGTGATTAAAAGTTGTGGATGTGGTAGTTTGTGGTGATTGTGGTGGCTGTGGTGGTAATTAAAAGCTTGGTTGTGATGGTGATGATGGTGGCTGCGGTGGTTGGGGGACGTGGTGGCGGGGCAAGGCGTGGGTGAGAGAATTTTTTTCTTTTTCCTTTTTAAATTTAATTTTCTTTTTTTATTTTAAATATGATAAAGGCCAAAATGACAATTTTTTAAAATTCGTTAATGAATTAACGAAAAATTTGACGAAAGGCCAAGCGTGCAAATTTAAAAAAGAATACAGAAGCTCTTTATTAATATTTCGTGAATTTAGAGTTTAGTAGTGTCATTGAATCTAAATAGATATATATGGTTTATAAGCAAAAAACCCCTTTTAAATGCTATACTTCTTGTTCCTAGTTTAAAAAGATATGCTTAAACTCGTTTAATAATCGACATCAAGATGGAACTAGGTCCTGTAATTATTAGGTTTTACTTTGCTAATTATGAGAGCCCACACCCAAACCACCAACCCCCCCCCCCGCCCCCCGCCCCCCGCCCCCAACCCCCAACAAAAACTTATCCGTTAGATCATTAAAAAAGCACATTTTTTTTACCAAGTTTGACAAGTCGACGTTAATAGTATTACCCTTGTTAAATCAGAATTTTTAACTTATAAGCTCCAAAACTTGTATACAAGGACCTATCCTGAGCCAAGATACGCATCATTACCTTGTTCACAGACCAATAAAACATCACCCAAAAAATTACATCTACAGTGTCTCTGGGACGAACTATACAAACAGCGATGCTTCTAAAACATGCATATGCATAATTATATTTTGGAACACTTTACAAGGTTCAATCTATTCGAAGTTATACTCATGTGGAGTGGACTCATAATCTCCTTCAGCCATTTACATGTTACAACCTATTGACAACAATCAGCCAGCTCGTAAAAAAGGTTGAGCAGAAAATTGGCGAAAAATTGATACACCTTTGGCTTCACTGAAGAAACCGAAGCGCCTGTTGTCTTGTACCACTCTTGCAAAACTTTTCCAGCAAATGCAGCTGAAAATAAGTTCTTATATCTTTCGTGCAAAACTTATGTTACCACCTCCTTCATGGATAGAATCAAACGGAAATTATATCGATGATGACCAGCTATGCTTCTCCTTTTATCTATGCTTTTCATCAAAGATATGAAACTAAAGTCTCAGCAATAGATAATTGCTGCACTACCTCATCGATGGGTAGCAAAACATAGCCTGTTTTAACCAAGGCACAGTAAAAAAGCATAGTTCAGCGAAGATGGGATTACCCTTTCTGCAGAAAACTTATCCATATAGGAGATACACTGTAAAAGTTGCCATTTTGACCTTCAAAAGAGGAGCAAAATGAAGTTTGAATAAGAGCTACCTGAATATCAACCAGCAATCAAGATGATGCCGTTGCCCCTGATCCCAGAAGACTTCGAAGATCTACTGACATAATCTTTACATGTTGATAGCAGGAGGAGGAAGCTTCCAGAAATTCCATGTATTGAAATCTTCCTGAAATAATAGAGAAAGAAGTTGAGCCCCAGTGCATCCAGTCCATACACCAACAAGCGGGGTAATGCAAGGACAAATCACTTCCCAAAGTAGGCAGAGCATTACAGTGGTACGGCTGGAAGAAAACTAAGGATATACAATAGCACTACTTATGCGAATCTGCTGGTCTCGACGGGGAAAAGTATAATTGGTCAATCTCCAAGAAGTATATAAATACTGGCTCACTTATCAAATATGATATCATACAACCAACATATAAATTAGAGCATTCAGCAACAGTTCAGTGTCTCAATCCACTCAAAGGAAGCACTAAGGTTGCAAAAACTACAACATACTATCTGGTTTACCTAGCACAATAAATAAACAAGACTAAAAGCAATGCAAGTTGCACAGAAGAATTATAAAGCCAAACCTGCTCAGACACCGGCATGGGTGGAAACATGCGATTTACGAGAGCGTGGAGTGAAGTATATGATTTAGTATCAACGTGGCGGTTCACAACAATCTCACCCTGAAAACTTAAAAGTATCAACATCGAAACCATATCACAGACACAAAAACTGCATACACAGTTGTTAAGCTCAGTGACCAGCTAGCACCACCTTTGGATTAATGATGAAGATTTTCCCTTTTGGGATTCCAACTTTGACGTAGCTAAGCTCATCGGTGTCTCTGTTCCCGAAACCAGCATAGAATGGGTTCCTATCAGAGGGAAATAATGCCTTGATCTCCTGAATATTGTAACTAAAGAATTAGGTGACTTTCATCCAATTATTAAGCGAGTTAATCTTATTTTGAGAGATATGGATAGACACATAGAGAGAGAGAGGGAGAGAGGGAGAGCGAGAGAACTTTAAAAAGTTTTTTCCCATGTGTAATAAAGTAATATCAGGATCAGAATACACAAAGAATTATTTGGAGAAAATTTCTGAACTAAGGGCATCATAGAATTATAATTTTCCCCCCTTTTTCTCTTAGCTAAATTCTGCCATTTTGGCATTACTGCTAATCATAGGATGTCAAAACAAAGAGACTGAGCCTCTTCTCTTCCTTGACTCAAAATTTACTCCTATAAAATCAAGCCCTGGTTGAATATCTTTAACTTGACATACGCATGGGAAGAATCTACTAACATGGCATGACCTTGGATATCAAGCGCATGCAGAAGAACTACTACTTTACCCAATATCTGAATCTCCCCATAATTATTTATCCTATATTGTTTATGTACATCTAACAAATTGCATCCTTTTGTAGAATGTAAGGCATACTTGAAAGTGTTGTTCATGATGCACCTTAAATTAAAAACCATCCCATGGAAGCTAATTATGTCAACCAAAAACACTTGATTCATTTGTTCAATGCGCTTGATTGTACATATCATGATTGCCAAATAAAAGACAAATCAGGTATAATACTATGAAGCATTCTTAATTTTTAACTGTAGAAAATATACATTCTGACTTGTGCTCATCAGAAAAGAAGAAAGGTGAGAAGAAAGAATTGGTTACATAAACAATATAATACCTTCAATCTTTCACACACATTCATATTTGCTCTTTTGTCATTTTACCCTATAAGTACCAGATCATAGAGTCTACTAGTATAAAAAATATCTTTCAGTCATGTTATTCAAAGAACCCTAACCAAGAAAAAGGTGAGAAATGATTTAACTAACCTCCAGACAAGCAATTTTAAACTCATGAGGAGCTCGTCTAACAACTGCAAAAATGGAATGGTAGCAAATTTATCAGTTATGAAGCCTACAAATAACAGCAGAGATACATAAGTAGTCTATGATATCGCGGGCTTTCTCCAATGACACCAGATAATTGTTTATGTTTCTATATGAAACCTAAACTGATCTCTGAAAGAAATTAGATAAAGCATGAGAACGAGAATAGCTGTGACAAAAAGTAAACTTATCATGAGTTCAAGACATTCCTCAAAGAATATTAATACAAGGCTTGGCAGTCTGGAATCACCCATGATGCTTTCCTAAAACTCTATATACATGACCTTCGTTTTCCATTGTTCCCTTTCAAGTATGAGGGTCAAGCTGCCTCATCTGATTTCTCCAATTCATCAGATCGACATTATATATTCTTTAAAGAACATCCCTCAACCAAAACGAACCTTAGAATTCAGCCAAAAGTAATACTTTTTGTGCTTTAATATGAAAGCCCAGAGTTGTTCTCACTTTCCAGCACTAATCTATGCATCATATATTCATAAAGGCAAGGGAATGACCAATACAAGATACGAATTAGCTGCCTGAACTTCTTGAGACTATCAATTATTTATCAACAAAATGATATGCATGTATTTGGAGGTAGCTGGAAGATGAAGGCAATGAAGCAGCAACAAATTTATATCAGTTTCTATTTCATAAAGATACCAGCTGAAGTCCCATTTGATAATATATTGTCAACAGAATAAGAGAACACAGTGAACTGCTCTTACAAACACCCAACCCAAAAAGAATATTGACAGAAGGAAATCATGCATCAAGGAGAACTGAAGGCGATGCGAAATAACAATATATGATTAAGCGAAAAATTCAAAGGGTTCCCAATTTTATCAAACATCTGGTGAAAATGTTCAAGTGGTTCATAAGATTAAAAACTGCACAAGAAAGGGGTTTTTTCGCTAGTATATCTTGAGCATACTTAGTCCAATGATTTTCAGAAGAATTTCTCTGCAAATTATAGAAGTTGACAAGAAAAACTCTTCAATGCATACAAGGATCAAATATCCAAGTATTCTATTCAAAACAAAAAGAAAGAAAATGAAAAATTCTTAGTAACCTTCTCTAAATAAAGAAGGAAAGAGTCCATCAGGGGAAATAACAACCGGTCCATCAGGTAAAGTCTTCCCATCCTGCACGAGCGAATGAAGTTTACGAATTACAAATAAAATGGCAAGAGAACAGTAATAAGAAAAATATTCTGCTTCATAACAATCTGCTAATTCACCTGCTTAAGATTAAAAAGGAATTGTCTGGTATGATATGCCTGAGAAATGGCACGTGCACTCAGAAAAAGTAATTGATACCCATTCTCCTGCAGCATGTACAAACAAAAGAGTTCACGAAGGATGTCATGCTTTTGCTATACTATGAGTGATAAAAGCATGCATTGTAAATAAGCTTTCCATGTTTTTCATTCCTCAATCTCATAGCAGGGATAAATAACATAGCAGAGAGGAAAGCCAAGTGCTCTATAACCTCCATAGATGAGTCATATCCCCCAAAAGATTTTCTCATGCAGAAAGTTTTAAGCATGATCAGCTAACAACTTGCAAATGCTGAAATGAGATTTTCTGTTGGTTTTCAACAGATAAACTTTTCTATAATAACATGTAAATGGTGAAAGACAATGACATACAAACCTTGATAGCTGAAAAGAGATGTGCAACACCAGTCTGTGACCAATCAACTCCGACCAAAGGCATAAACTGTCCTAGGACATCAGATCTGTGTTCATGGAACATTAAACAGGCATTAGAGACACCACGGGGGAATTTAATAGTCAGAAATGGTCATGTTAACTCTGGTAAGACCAGTGACTAGAGAAAGAAAGCAAAGATAACAGGAACTTCTCACGACTAACTATAGGAGCAAGTATTATCTATTAGAGCAAGACTATCTTGTCCAGTCAAAGAATCAATGGCAAAATAAAGTGAATTTCAGAAACAAGTTTTTATTCGATTAAAGTACGTTTTGGACATTAAGCAACTTCTCTTGGCAGCGAAGAGTACATTTTGGAAATTAATTCGCATAGGTCACAGATAAAGTAATGTAGATGACATGACTAGCGAAACACATATAAGTACCCATACACATATAAACAAAGTACACACTATTTATCAAAATTTCATGGTAAGATGTTTGTTGTCAGTCATGGCAAGAAGGAACATATCCCGCAGGATTATCCCTCATCCTTGACAGTAAATTCATTTACAAATTGTCAACATGGAAAGAAATACTTTTATCCGTCAATCAAGTGTATTTTAAGGCAAAGAATATTATACGAGATCTTATCTTATATTCTTCCTGCTGTTACTTAACTAAATCTTCCTTGTTGCATGAGTTTTTTGTATTCAATATGATATTTTGGGAAACTTCATACATTTACTTCTATTCACGATGTGACCAAGTTATATCTTTATTTCCAGTATATTTGCACGTTAAGCATCTAATTTGCTCCACATGAGATTATTCATGGTGTCCTAGTGGTTTACACCCATTCCAGCAGCTACATGCTCAACATTGTTTCTGCAGTTAGGGAAGTCGACTCTACCTTCTTGTTTCTTTTAGTTATGAGAAGCCTCATTTTAGTGTCAACAGAGCCTGTGGCCCTCCAATATACCCAAGAGAAAGAGACAGTGATATGTCAATAAACTTTTTGTAAAAAAATCTCAACGATACACTTATAAAGCCACTAAAATTTTTAAACCAATTGGGTTTGTGAAGCATGGGCAGACGATACAGAATCACAGCAAAGCATTGAGATTGCCTCCATATCTCAGCTTGTAAACAACTGTTTAGTCATTGCATTGTTAAGATCTAAGGTAATTTGCACACAAGTTCCATATTGCAGGGTTCATACACAACAAGTTGATGCACAGGAAATTATATAAATCTACCACCAAAGATCAAAATATTTTGCAAATCAGAGTAATAATTTGCAGGAAGAATCGCCATAAAAGCCTTACCTCGTAATTGTTCCATCAACATCTGAAATCACGATACGAGTATCCCATCGCCACAAATAAATTCGGGCATCAACCTACAAAGTATATGCTTAACATAAGGGCACAACTATATGTAGACACACATGTACAGAGACAAAAAAGGAGAGGCCTTCAAAAAGGCATAGATCAACAGATTTACATACATGCATTAATTGGTTGATGATAACAAACACATACAAAGAGAGAGCTACATAAGCAGGGAAAAGGGAGGTGAGAGGGGAAAGAGCCGGAAAATGAAAATTGAGTTAAAGTGATGCTAGAACAGATAACCTGCTGCTGGCCCAGCATTGCAGTTGAGAATGTAAATGTTACTGAATTCCTTCCTTCCTTCAAGTTCAAAGTTGCTAGTTGTTCAGATGTTGGAGTTAACGTTATTATTTTCCTTTTGACAATGTTAATTTTAGGCACATCTATTAGCTCATCTTTGCTGCTTGGACTCTTACTAATGTTTTCAGCATCAGATCTCCCATTGGAATTCAAAGCTAGCCTGGAAACATCTGTACTTCCTGATCTCTTTGAAGGGAAAGGCCAGATTTTCCAACCTCCACCAGAGGGATCGATGGATTTAGATGGATCATCTGCAAGAGTTTAGTGGACTGATAAATAACTACCTCTGTATTTATTCCATATAACTTTAACATGGAATAAACTGCGGATTAGACTTTCACAAATAGTACTGAACAGAGCCCCTGTAGGAGCCTCACTAAGCAAAATTTTCTCAGTGACATCCCAAGAATTATCATATTTCTCATGGATATCCATAAGAAGTTCTCCTAAAAATGTGGCTTCATATCTATTAAATGACCACCTAAAACTAATTGGTACTCAGAGGAGTAACCCAAGATCTTATATGGTAGACTAGGAATTTAAGGTTGCGTTTGGTTTGCCTGTTTTCTATTTTCATTTTCTAGTTTTCATTTTCCATTTTAGTTTTCTAAAAACAATTTTCATTTTTTGTTTTCTAAAATTTAGTGAATGTGTTTGGTTACTAAAAGTGTTTTGTTTTTTTATGTTTATTTACCAAATTTCCACCTTGTTTTCTAAATTTTTTAGAAATATTTACAAAATTGCCACCTTATTTTCTAAATTTTTTGGAGATATTTACAAAGCTGCCACCTTGTTTTCTAAATCTTTTAAAGATGTTTACAAAATTGCCACCTTATTTTCTAAATTTTTAGAATTATTTCCAAAATTGTCACCTTGTTTTCTAAATCTTTTAGAGTTATTTACAAAATTGCCATCTTGTTTTCAGAGAAAATACTTTTTTGATGTTTTCTATTTTCCTAGAAAACTGTTTTCTGTTTTTTGAAAATGAAAACAAAATTGGTTAACCAAATGAGTTTTCTATCTTAATTTTTATTTTCAATGAAAATGAAAACAGAAAACAGGCAAACCAAACGCACCCTAAGATTCTTCACGTCCGGACAAGTATATATAGTAACAATATCAAGACTAGAGTATCATGGCCTATTCATGCTCAGACAAGCCACTTCAGCTCAGTGCAACTCTGAGCTAGTTGCAGAAATTGAGGTTACTCATAGACAACATAAAACATGCTATACTACAGAATACAAGGTACGACACGTCTTGCTCCATGTCAATGCAATTTACTTTGATGCTGTGGCTTCAAGGCACAAGCACAGATTGGAAAGAGTCAAAATAAGAGAAAGCTTGAACTTCTCCGCAAAAGATTTTGGACATCATATAGATAAAGTGAAATACACCGGAAACGCAGTAATATTAAAGATTCAATTGCGCATGATGAGTAGGGTATGCACTTACCACCAGGAAAGTTGGTTTGTCGGTCTTCCAGTTTGCCTATGACCTTAGAATCTTGAGTTGCTTGTTGTGCAAGAGTTGACTGGCCAACATCATCTGAACAAGTTATGGTACCTGTTGGAAGCAACTTCTTTGACCTTTCGGCAACTGAATCTAAAGAATGGTCCAGAGAATGACCATGATCATTTGCAATCCTATCATCTAAAGACCACATGTTGGGTAAAGATCTCACCATGCATGGGATTTCCTTAGGCTGAACTTTATTACCAATGGACATATCAACATCACTTTTTGTAGTTTTCAACTTTCTTGTCCCGTCATTAGGATAACTGTGCGTATCTTCAACATGAGAATTATCCGGAGATGAACTCGTCTCATACTTTGGGGAGGACTCAATTGCACCTTCATTTTCCTGAGGTGAAAGCCAGAGATCAGCTTCTTCCTCCTTCTGAGAGGCAAATTCAAGATTTTTCACTTCATTGAGTGTGAACTCATCAAGGTCGCCAAAAAGGAGTTGCTCTTCCTCTGAAATTTCTGACGCCAGAAAACTCAGCAAGCCTGACCCACCATCAGGTTTTTGAGTATCACCAACTTCTTTCCTAACAGGAGTACCCTCTTGAACTTCACTAATTAAATTGCAAGCACTAGATATGGTAGAAACACGGCAGGACTCGACTCTCTCGTGGAATCCGTTTGGCGACTGAATTGTAACTACCTGAGAAGAGGATTGAGTGACGGAATTATCTGTAACCGAGTTTGGAGAAGTTATTTCACTTTCCAGACATTTATTGCCCTCAACAAAAATATGGCTACTTTCTATGAAAAACTCTTGCACATTGAGACTTCCATTTGATGTGTCGTTTTCTCGCTGTGACATCTCTTCAGGCACAGAATCAGTCTTAATATGTAGCATTTCAGATTGGACGCAAACCTCTCTATACAAATTAGTTTGTCTACAGGAATCATCCCATGCTATTGTTTGGCTATGTGAAGTTTCACGGCAAATTGTTGATTGGCTTCCACCCACTCCATCTTCACATAATGAGCGAGAAATTTCCGCACCAATTCCTTCAACAGAGTTCTCTACTTTCTGGAAACTAGAAGGAGAATTAGGATTCTTTCCAGAGCCAGCAGTATCAGCTTCCACGTGTGTCATGAAACCATCCAAATTATCTGCAAGGTTCTGATTCGTACCTGAATCCTCATTGCTTTGGCCATCATTTTTCTTTAAATCTTTATTTGTGTCATCCTTTGACGCATCTTGAGTGGATGACTGCCAGGACTTATCCTTTTTAGAGCTACTGGATGCAAAACTAGTTGACCACTTCACCTCCAAGAGATCAGCTGCAATCTCAGCACGCTCCAAGGATTCTGCCCGAACAACACCAGTACCATTCTCTTCCCCTGAAAACTTATTCCCATTAACAGACTTCCTTCCAAATACAAAACCAAAGATCCGTGATCGCCTGGAATTGGTCCTACTGACACTTTTCCTGTTGCTCACTTCAATTTTTGCAACTGAATCAGGGAAATTAGAATCACAGTTCCAACTTTTTGATTTGATATGCCCCCTGTTCCCCTGCTGCCCGTCTGTGTCTTCTCCTGAAGACGAAGGAGAAAACAAAGAATCCCCTTCAGCCTCCTCCTCCCTGAGGAAGTAAGCTTCCCCTTTATGATCCAAATACATGTTAAAATCTGCATCAACCCCATTCACATTTATGCTAACAACTTTCTCTTTCGATTTCAAAACCCCTTGGAATTTCCCAAACCTAACATACCAGGGAGATGATTTAAAGCTCCCATCTTCCTGTTCCACCACAATTATATCTACAGCTCCACCAAATGGATGGAAAGGCCCTGATACTGTATTCACACTTCTACTGATATAACTTCCTAGCTTTCCTACAGCATTCATCTTCTCAAAAATCTCAACTTTTCCAACCCCCACAAGTTAATACAACAAAACAAATGCCATATCAATCAAAGTTCAAAAATTTTATCAGCAACCCAAGCTATAATCAATCAATCTCATATGCTACAATAAATTTATCACGTAAAATCAACCTTCAAATTGTCTTAATAAATAAAGCAATATAAGAATCAAGGTCCAATCTTTTCACCAAGAATCAAAAAATCCAAGATCATACGATTCAGTGAAGATCGAAAATTTTCCTAACAAATGTCAAAAAAAAAAGTATGCAAGAATGAGATAAAGAAGCTATCTTGCCTGGAGATGATTCATCAAATTGGTGCCATCATACAACAGGAACAAAGATTTTGCTGAAGGCCCAATAATTGAATTGAATAGCCAAACAGCAAATATCACAGACAGCTCGAAAGGGCGTTGGCAATATTTTCCTTTCAATTTTTTTGGACAAAAAAAATGAGAAAAATAAGGGGGAAAAAAAAAACTCATTTAAGCAACAAACAAACCGCCAATACCCGTTGATTAATTAGATGGCGTGGAAAAGCATATTCGGTAATGGAATAGTGGAATGTGCCACATGTATAATCATTGGCACACGCCAATAATATTTGCAGCCGCCGTCGTATATACATGTATATATAGATAATAATTTATTTAAAGTTTAATCCCAAATATAAAATGTGTTTCTACAATTTTTTTTTTTTTTGTAATTGAATTATTAATTTTCAAGTTATTTTTTCGGGAGACAAGTGGGTTCTTGGGGCGTCTGGTTTCTGAAGGAAAAGTGGAAAGAAAAATGAGAAAAGGTTTGGGTGACGACAGTGACACGTCAGTTTCGTTTGACTTCAACTTTCCTAAATGGAATTTTTTTGGATGTTTTCTGGTTTGTTGGAGCATTTATTACTAGGTTACCAGATTAGTTGCTTACTTTTAAATGACCTGTTTGGCTCATGCGTTTTTTTGTAGCCAACCACAATTAGGGCCGTTTAGATTGGCTTTTTCAAACGTATTTTTTAATAATTTTTGAAAAATATTTTTTTTGAGCAATTAAAAATTTTAGTTTCTAAAAAAAATTTTATTTGAACTTTTTTCAGAATTTTAATTTTTTTAAGCCAAATTAAATAATTATTACAAATTTAATATAACTTCTTCAGAAAAAAAAAAGTCAATCTAAACAGGCCCTTAGACTATTAGGATGCCTCTCGACTGAGTGAGATACAAAAATAAACTCTTATATAATTTTGGTGGTTATGTATTACTCTTTCATATAGTTGAGAATACAAAATTGTTTCAATAGTATATAACGCAAGTACATTTGATTTAAAATGACACGCAAATTCATCTAAGAGTATAATGTTCAATAGATAAAGATACAATCATAATATTATAAACGTTGCGAGAAAATATGTAATTGCAATATACTTAAATTATTTCATCAAAAACTATTTAAAAGTTATGTTATGTGAATTTAACTCGTAAACGTTACTTACCCAAAGTTACATTCTTGAATGGAAATTCTGTAAAATATTTTTGCTGGGAAAAATTCTGTAAAATATGCACCCATGAATTCTTGCATGAAATACATAATGGAAAATTTGTTTGTCTAGCGAAACTACTTGTAGGCTTCACCACACTAATCCAAAAGGACTATAGTAAGCCCAGCCCACGGGTTTGGGTTGTAGAAAATTTAGTAGTCACTTCTTTTTTTTTTTTCTTTTTCTTTGTGGAAGTTTAGTTGTCACTTACTACTAAACCAAGACTTGCCTAATGGCTATAGGTAGCTTAACTAGTTAGGATATTTGAAATTTTGTTATGGCATATCAGAATCGAGTTCTCACCCTTGGTCCATGGGTCTACTCCTTTTTACTTTTATTCGTTCATCAAAATCAATATACATCTCAGAGTCGAAACCACATTACAAAACAAGTGGTTAAATTGTGTGTCTCTCACTTTTAGTATGAGTGGTACAAAGATCAATATTTGCTAGTTATATGTAACTAGTCTTTGGCCTTTCTTAAAATAAAAACCACATTGCAAAACATTAAACAAGCCTACCAGGGGGCGAGCGACCCAATCTATTGTCTTAGTTAATCAATCTGTCACTTCGTTGGCACACTCCTATATGTGAACGACCCTACGTCCCCTATTACAAGTCCATGGATCTACAGAAGTTACCCGCTTCAGTCAATTAGCTAAGTATTTGTCGAATACGAGAATACTTATATTCGATCTCCTTGTATTTTTGAATGAATTCTATTTATGGTTATAATCTCATAGGATTCCTATTCAAGATCACTCAGACTTGTATAAGTTGGCCCGAGTAGTCCAATTAATAAGCTCACACAACCAGGCAGGAAGGCGCATGCACGAAAATACTTCATTGCAAGCATATTTAGTTTCGATCTCAAAAGTAAAAAAGTTAGCTGATCTCCTCTGGCAAGTCTAAAAGATGGGGTTTGTGTGCTCCGTTTAAGGTGTAGATTTGATATGGTTTCGGTGGTGGAAAAAATACACTGTTGCGAGCCTCGAGCTGTTAAATGCACGAAAATATTTAACTTTCCAGAATATGATCGTCATAGCTTATGTGACGATTTTTCGAACAATATTGTAATTTTCACAAAGAATAATCGAGATTTAATTAATTGCACAATGTTTCTAGTTTGGTACATGAGGGGAAGGATTATTGGTGAAGCAATGAGAAATACCACTTCATATCTCGTGAAATCACAGTTGATGATTATATTCATTTTTATATTGATTAATTAATGCAACCACTTCATATCTGGTGAAATCATAATTGGGGATTATATTCATTTTTCGTATTAATTAATGCTAAGTACCTCATGATAATCTTATGCATATGCCAGAGTGGCACTATTACATCGCAGTTTAACAATTCTTTGTACTTCAATTTATCAAGCAAGATCCTCACCGACAAAACATCATAAACCTCACCCAGTTTTGGATAGATTAATAATGCTTCATCTTTCAAAAGGTCCTACATCTTTATGTCCAATCAATTAGTTACCAATTATATATGTCTTTTACAAGTAGTGGTCAGATTTCTTGCATGCTTAAGGTATCAAAGTGACTATATAATATGATATTGTAGTTTAGGTTATGTGTTAAAGTATTGTCGTTCCTCATTCAAAAATAATAAAAATTTCACATACAAATTTTAAATAGATATGGTGTTGGCATACTTTAATTTATATATTAAGTGTCGCATTTTAGACAATAAAAAATGTAATAAACTCCTCTTTAATAACTAATTTCAATTTTAAACAAGATAGTCACACGATATTCATCATATTGATAACTTCAAATAAACTATATCACATAATTAGACATCCTCGTGAAGGAGAGAGACATCATCGTCTCATTTGTGTTATCGTGGAATTTTCCACTAAAAAAAAGCTATGATCTTCTTTTATAAGAAAAATTCAACTAGCGGAATTCGATCACCGGAGCAATTGATAGAGCTTACCACCAATTGATAATCTTTGGATGTGCAGCATATCTCCTATATGGAGCACTAAGTAAATCAGGGGCATTCACCAAAGGAAAGGGATTGAAATCAAACTCAAGTCATAAACACATTCGACCTCAACTCTTATGAATAAGGCATCCCTCATGCCACAACCTATTAATTCTCTTTGGTCCTTTTCTTTTTGTCTCAAAGAAAAAATGTCCCAAAATTTAGATCGACAAGTAAGATTAGTACTTATAAATTTAACCAAAAACGTATTCGAAATGATTAACTAAGTCAAATTTAGTGAACTCGCAACACTTGCTTATAAATCGATATTGCATGAGTTTGCATCTCGCACGTAACTCACCGTGCATAGGACAAGGTATACCGGAAACTCGCATGAAGAGCATATATAAAGACGATGATTTGTATTGGTTGTATGAGTTGTGAATGAACCTTTGAGTACAACTGCTTCCTACTGCATGACTTTCTCATATGTAATCTGTTCGACGACTACAACATTAGATGCCTTATCGATCATATATATGGTCCCCTAGCCATGTCGAGGTTCACGAGTGCGGTCTCATATGTAACTCAGAATGTTATAAATGATGATAATAATAATAATAATGAGTAGAAAAAGGCAAGCGACAAATTGGACCAATAACAGGTTGTGTTTTGTCTATTCCATCAACACATGTCCACTATTCAAACCAATTCCAGCGATAGCTCAACAATCAAAAATTAAAATGAGAAAGTAGTTCAAGTGGTTGAGACTACTTCCCCAAGAGTGAGGTAATTGGTTCAAATTTTATGGCGGAATGGGGGATCGAGTGGGGGTTGGGGTGGTAAAGAAAAACAAAGAACAATAAGAAATTATATTGTCACGCCCTGCACTAAAAATTTTTAAGTCTACAAGCAGGTGTAATGTCAAATTCGTTCTCTTCTTTTCCAAACTGTTCCATAGGGAGTTTATGCCACGATTGCAAATGCATTAAGAGCTGGATTATGGAACAAAATGCTAACTTGATATATATGAAACTTGTACATCAACCTATGCAACAATGGGATTCAATCCATTATACCATTCCCTCTTGATTTTGTTAATTTCAATGTGCACTAACCACTTGTATTCTAGATTTGACAGTATATAACATTTAAAAGTTTCAATATATCCTGTAGAGTTTCTCCTTTTCAGATCTATAGAACTTTGGATTGAACTGAGTTTACTTGAAAATAAATTCCAAATGAGAACAAGCCCAACTTTTTCTTATATATATGGGCATTATTAATGCATTGTATTGTATAGATAATGGAACTCAAAATAGAGAAATATAAGAAAGAGGAATGATATAACCAGGTAGACATGAATTGTCAATATTTTCAGTCTCCTCATGCAGTTCCACATATGCTCCATTGATAATATACAAAGAAAAATCTATATGTGTAATTTGTAGAACACCACTGATTAAAAGGGTATATTGAAAATATTTTCTTACACCTTAATCATGGTGTTGTTGTTTCTTGTCCTCCACTGCGATGGAGTTCTTGCAATGAGCAATGGCAGCTTGAATGGCAGCTTGAAGCTCTTCCATGGTGCTATCACTTGTGGAAGTAGGAAGTGTCCCAGTTGCTACAAGGTGACCACTGTTTGTTGGAGATGTCCATATAGATGCTGGTGCTGAATACTCACCTCTCCTTCCTCTGAGCTCCTTATTCTTACATCTAAAGCTTAAATTCCCCGAATACGAATGAGATTGCCTCTGAAAATCCATGTTTGCTCTGCTCTTTCTCAAAGACAAAAGTGGTTGTCTAACCATTCTGAAGTACCTTTTCAGGAGATGGCTTATATCAATCTTCAGCTTCCTCTTCTGCCTAATTTCACCTTCTTTTTCTTGAACGTCACACCCTTTTTTCCATTTTGGTAGTCCAAACAAAGAGAAGGACTTGGGCTTGCCTCTTCCTTTTGCCTGATGATTATCATGATCGTTGTGATAATCATCGTTATTGTTTTCACTGTTGAGATTGTTGCACATCGTTTCTTTGTTTTGGCTTCGGTGTTGATCTTCCGGCAATTCTTTGATGGGGAGGGTGAAACTGTCCATTGAATTAGTCGAAGAGCGAGGCGAAACAGGGAGGTGAGAGAGGAGGTGGAGAGGGAGCAAATGGCCATGGAAGAATATCTCATCAGCCGTTGTGGTGGTGGCTGGTGGGTGGACAGAGATGGTGAAGGAGAATTCATGAGAAGGAGATGAAGAAGCTGATGGTGCTGATGGTGAAGAAGCTGCAGCTTCTTTGCCTTCTGTCTTTAACTTGTCATCATCTTTGTCTCTAATCTTTTGATATCTCATATCCATAATGCTATTAAAAGCTGCCTTTTGAACTTTTTTACACTGAGACTCTTCACAATCTGTGGTTTGTGAGGTTTAATCTGTGTGTCTTTGGCTTAGCCCACTGTCTGTTCCAGTTATATTAATGGACACATTTGTAAAGAATGCATGTGGTGGCAATGAGATGAAATGAATTTGTGCTCGCAATGGTGGGACCTTCTTATATAAAGCTGCTAGAAGGTACTTTCAACATGCACAACAATGCCAAAATCTTATTAAGTTTTTTTTAGGCTTAATGTGTGGATGACATGGCCAAACAAATACTAAATTCTGTGCATCATTTTTCGTGTTAAAAACTGATTCCTTATCTGGGGATATGTCGAAAAAGTGATCATGCTCAGACAATATATTGGTATGCTCAAAACATATTGCACGTAATTCAAGAAAAATCTTTGATTATAGAAGTAAGATATTTAAGATTACATATTTTCAGTGTGTTCAAGCGACTATATTGGGAGAGGTGTTTTTTTGCGCTTGTAGACAAGGTAACAATCTTTGAAAGTGCCACTAGCTAGCTTCACCAATTGATGACCAAAGATACTATAAACTATTACTTTATGATTTAATATGTGCATAAAAGGGTAACTGCAACGCTCATTTTGAAGAGATTTGGTTCATTTACTTTATTCTCCCATTTTGCTACCGCTCCTTTTTTAATTCTCTATTGTAGTCTAATCAACCAAAAAACTAACTTGTTGATTTTATGCCTGTCTAATTTGCATCTTACCTCTTTTCAATGAGATTATTTCTTTTCTCTTCGATTTACAGAATGTTTGTCTAAAAAGCTCAAACGTTCAGACCCTTGACAAGTTGAAGGTATAAGATTGACTATTCATGCGTTCTTCTTTCAGCCATTTCTTGACATTTAAAGAAAATGACATTTATGGCCAGCCAACTATAGTTAATCCATACATTTACATTAATCTGCATGCCTGAAAATGACACCCACTTGTGTGCTTGCTCGTGCGTGACTGCTGCATTTCATGTGTCATTTTAAGCCCAAGAATTTGCAGAGTTTGCCAGCACATGTCCACTTGGTAAACAAGTTTTACCTCCGCAAATCTTGCATTAAAATGTTCCAAAAACAAGGTTGCCTGGGAAGGTAATATCAGCACCCGTGACATGATTCATGCTCGTGATAAACGAGTTGGTGACATGAATTGATTCCCTATATACACTGTGAGATACGGATGGATACTTTGTTCTTCTAAGTTCGATATAAATGCAAATCATATAATGGTCTAGGATGAGCGGATTGTGCCCACACAAGCATGATTTGATCAAAAAGGACAACAAAGGGACGACAACACGACCCTAGCAGGGTCAAGCCTCGAAAATTAATGATACGTGACAGCAACGATATCGTTCAAACAAGATTTTCGCCCCTGAAGTTGAATGAGTTTTCTTTCTTGACCCTCGAGTTAAAAGTGCACAAGTGGTTCGCAGAAAGCTCTGCAATCTTGGTATGAACAGACCCATGAAACATTATAGTTTGGTGGGGGTGGTAGGGCCAGTCACACGTGTATGATGGGGCCCAGTAGACCATGTTAGCATAGAGAGGAGTTTGTTCGCTCAGTTAAGGTCAACATCTCAATCATGGAGGCATTATTGGGTGGACAGACTCATCGCTCCACTTGACCACTCAAAATTATTATACACAAAAATTAATAGATAAGAGATGGAAAAAGGAAGGGGTGAGGAAGATTGTGAAGTTTTTGTCTCATATCACGTTGCTTGTTGGCTTGTCCTCCTAAGACTCTTCTGTCTTTGAAGAAGGCGTGAGAATTTCTGATTGGCTAGTGGCTAAAAAAGCAGAAAGAGATAAAGGGTTTTTTCCAGCAAAGATCTTTGCGGATGATTATGAAGTCTTTGTTTTATGCCATGTTTGCTTCTCTCTCTCCCTTTGAAGTCCACATTACGTGCACAAGGACTTAAATATTGGTACATTTTTCCAGACTGAAGATAGTTTTTTTCTTAATTTCTAATATTAGTTTCACCTATGGGGCTCGGAATCATAGATTTGAAATGCCACAAAAATCATATATTATCCTGTCCTTGGATGCGCAGTTACCATGGTAAAGGACTAAGGTAACTCAAGAAGTCCCCATCTCAGGGCAAGTCCATGGCCAAACACATCTAGGGAAAATGTAGTAAACAAGAAAGCAAGTTTTTCAATTCATAACAGAAATGGACAGAATCTGTACAAAAATCACTTAGAATGTAACAAATGGAGAATGAAATGTGCCATTGTGGTTACAGAGATTACTTTTTCACTGCTTATCTTTCTTACTTCAGAAGGAAGGAAAAAAATTAATGTTACATCAACGAACCTTAACATCAGGACGGTCATGAAAGTTACCAAATAGGGAAAACGGATCCTGAGAAATCTAATCAATTTTTTCCTACGAAACAATGTTACTATGGGGGATAAGTTTAACTCCTTGTTAGCTCTACGGGAGGAAAGAAACCAGTGTACAATGAAATCTGTTGAGAGGGCAACGGATCTCTGGAATGTTGCGTTATACTCAAGCCTTGACATCTTCAACTGACTTTAGGCACACTCCAGATACCAATCAATTAATTTTAGATGGGGTTATACATACACTGCAAGACTATCCATCTTCTGAAGAATGAGCAAAGGTGCAAGATAAAGAACCTCGCGTGTCTCGCGCATGGCACAGGATCCCAATGCACAAAAGCATTAATGAAGATTAGAAGGAATTTCATCTTGCAGATCCATTAGGCTCCATAACTGTGCTCGGACAGTGCTCATGTAAATCATTAAAATTTGATATGGTTTGGCTAGTCACTTCCACTGCTGTACCTCCCATCTACAAAGAATCACATATGAAATCAATGATTAGAGTTTCATAACAAAAGGACTATGCAAATTACGGATGTGAGAAATGTCACACCTCCAGAAGGTCTTTTCCCTTCCATGGCTTCCTTCTTCTCTTGGCAGCTTGAACAGAGGAAAGGGCCATCCCAAGGTCGCAACTTTCTCGAATTTGATGATCCAACATGAATTGAAATACCTTCTCCAGGTTTTATCTCTACTTGACAAACCGCACACATGAAAAGCTTGAACATGTTGCAGACTGGGTACTTCGAGTCTAACCTGCACAGGGCAGAAGGTTTCAACTCAAAGGGTTTCAAACTAAGTATACATCCAACAGACAAACAACGGCATAGACCTCAAAATAAAAGACATCAACAAATAAGAATGCAAGAGAAGCATTTTGGCAGTAATAACCTTTCTGAAAGGGAAGCAGATCCTTCTTCAAAGAGCTCCTCCACATAATCTGGTTCAGAATACTCCTGACCAGAATTAGAACTTGACTCAGAAGGTTTTTTACGAAACATTGACTTAAAAACTCTTTTTCCTTGCTTCTTAGTTGGTGGTGGTGGAAGATCTGGCTTTGCCAGCGGTTGTACATCAACTACAATGCAGGTGGTATCATCTCGAAGCCCTTTTACCTGTACAGCTTCCTGCAAATGAGCAGAAAGAGGTAAGGAAAATTTTCCAAAAAAAAGAAACATATTTTAGTCTATAATTATGAAATCAGAAAAACTGCAAGCCATAAGAATACTTTGACAATTTCTGAAGCTGCAGCTTCAGGTGGCATCCCACGACCACACTCTACAGCCGTTTCTGCAGATAAAGCATCCCAAACTCCATCGCTAGCAATGACGAGCCTTCCACCAGCTGATGACAACTGAAAAATAAAGAGTTTTAAGATATTCATCATGATAAGATGTTGGTGAGCTAAATTTACATACAACCTAGAGACCATGAAATCAGGTCCATGAACTAAAATTAGAAGCAACAATTTGATGGTAAAATAATAGCATCAGTTATCTGAACCCAAGCAAATCAAGAAAAGAAAAAGGAACTGCAACCTACCTCGCAGCTACAAGTTAGTCTTCCCTCTATAGCTATTCAAAAGTAATAATGGAATGATTTTTCTCCTAAACAAAATACTAATATGGCTGGTATATCAATTCCAGCTCATCTGACCAAGACATCATGCAAAAGGAATGAATTACACTGACCACAAAAGTCCACAAGAATCACCAAAATCTAAAGAACCTTGCCAACTGTGCAGTGATTAATTATCTACTACTCATAATAGGATTTTTTAAGTTTAAAATATCAATTTTAATTGCTCATCTCCAAAAATAAACATTATTTGCATGAATAGGATAGTAAACATCTCTGCTATATCTAATAGACAAGATGAACAGATAGGAATAATACAAACCTTTACTTGCTTAACATAAGGCACAGGAACTATAAACTCGCCAACATCCATATCGCCAATAGATCGCGATAGACACAGGCCTCCAGGCCAACATCGCAAAGGACCAATCTACAATTAAAGTACTGCACTCATGAGATTCTAACATGGAACAGAAAAGAGCCAATGAAAAGAAGGACAAAGGAAAGTAGAAAGAGCAGTATACTGTTAGGTTAGCCAATGGAATAGCTCAAATCAAACTAAAAATGGAAGAAGAAAATCTTATGATCACCATGAGCAAAATATGATATGCAGACAGAAAACAAACAAGACAAAAATGACAAACTCATAAACCACCCAGATAGCACTTGCAAAACACAACTCATTTATGTAGAAAACAACAACCAGACAAGAAGTAACTTGTGTATCCAAACGTGCATGATATAAGAATCCCAACAAAATCCATAACAACAGGAGAAGTCAGTCTTTCATCCTGGAAAGTTCAAATCCAAATATGTCACAGGATTAGCATTTTGGCACTATGTGTGTACTTAGTGAAGAAACTTTTGAATTTATCTGTATTAGTATCACTGCACAATCTTCTCCAGTTGTAAAGAAGATTAAAATAGTAAAGGTAAGTAGCCCACTGCGCATGTCTAAAGCAAAATCGCAGAGTAAATTATACTTAAAACACGTGGATCAAAAGTCACCTGTGTCCCACCACCGGTATTGAGCCGGCCCACCTCACCGCCACTTGCTGTTATACGTTCTCTCCTAATTCGTTAAAATCAACAAATTTAGACCTTGATTCAAGAGGCAAAACAGTAATAAATAAATTATTGCACAAAGACATATGTCTTACTCTTCATCATTGCATTCAAGCCTATGATCTGCAGACAGATAAAATATTCCCCCTTCAGCAGATTCAAGTATGCATCGAGAGTCACCAACTGATGCAACAGTTACAACCCATCCTTCAATAATTACAAATGTGACAGTAGTTCCCGAAGTTTGTGCTGATATATCATTATAGAGAAAATGTTAGAATCAGGCATGAGGTCTGAAGTGCATAGGAAGGTTAACATGGAAAACAACAGAGTTCTAACAAAATTTATTATGTTATGGAAGTTAAAAACAGATTCAAGCTAGTGAAGACCAAAATGGATGAGCGCGACCAAAGAAACATGCACCAAAATGCCATATACAAGTTGACATAGCATAGTACAAAATATTCTCGTGTAACAAACATCCAAATCAACAGGAACCAGGTATTTACATGTTAATAACTTGAAATATAGTTTCCCAAAATCTACAATAAAGGACAATAATAGATACACATGGCCAAGCAACTCGAGCAGGTATGTGTACTTTCCATTTAAACAATGAAAACCTTAAACTGCATGAGAATAGCGGTATAACATTTACTTTGTTATGGTGTCAATTAAACAGCTGAAAAAGAAAAGGAAAATCAGAAAGAAAGCATCACTTGCATCTATAGCCTCCACAATATTACTATGTCACCTAAAGGGGAAGTGTCAGTCAATTTCACACTGGGAGCCTGCAAAAACATTGCATGTTACTGGATCGCTGAAACTAACCTCTACTTTCTAAAAGACTTAAGTCTACCAGACATGAAAATCCAATTGCTTCACTTTACATAAAGTAACAATAGTTTCAAGAAGTTCCCATAGCAGTTCCCAGTACCTTGTTCTTGGAATTCTTTATCTGTTTTCACAAATCCAGCAACCAAAGCCCTAGGTAATGCTGCAATACATTCATCTCTACTGAGATCTGATGGAATAGCAGCCAAAACGTTTTTTAAGAGATTTTCCCTGGCATATATAGCAGCTGCTGTCCCATTATGCCCATCAAATAACTGTGGAACAAGTTCAAAACAACAAGACTTTTCTCAGAAGTGAAAAGATCCGTAGAGCTAAAAGAAATCTATGCAAAACTAGTTATGGAACAATAGATATTCAACATTTGACTTTGCAGTAATTATCTGAAGACTAGGGAAAATTATACAAAGTGCATAGCCTATATGATTAGAACAGCTAAAGAAGTGCAAAAAGGCAAAATAATAAAGGAGTCCTATAAAAACATAAGTAGGCAAACCAGGAATAGGAAAAAGTAAGCTTGACCAATGTTGTACAAATTCCTTCTACAGGAACGAATCACTACAACAACCAAAAAACGTAAGTTTTGGAAGTTCTATAAAAGTGACCATCTCTTAAAATAACCAAAGTTGGGTGATACATTTGAACAGCCCACTTTAAGATCTTTATTCCTTAATTCAGCGACTCAAATCATGTCAATGCTAATTTCTTTAATAGAAACTTTTAATCAAGGCGAAAAGTGCCAAATGCCAACTGGAAACAAGTGATCATCTCATAAAATAACCAAAGTTGGACAACACATTTGAACAGCCCAGTTTAAGATTTTTATTCCTGAATTCAGCAACTCAAATCGTGTCAATGCCAATTTCTGAAAGAGAAACTTTTAATCAAGGCAAAAAGTACCAAATGCCAACTGGAAAAACAGATACAACATAGATCAACAACATTTTCTATTTTCCTTTCTTTTTTAATCTTTTTGACTATGCCTACATTTTCCTATACTTCTTCCACCTAACAATCCACTCCGAAAGACCAATTCCGATAACGCGCTGAACCACCTCAAAATACTAAAGTCTAACAAATTATAAAGACATTGCTCAAGAAAGAATAACCAGCACTAATGTGACAGAACGTAAGAATTAACAATAATAGCAGAAGACATGAAAAGGCTACCGCAAAAACATTATAAGTGGCAACTCCAAGAATTAACAATAATAGCAGAAGACACGAAAAGGCTACCGCGAAAACATTATAAGTGGCAACTCCATCCACCAAATTCCGTTCACATTCGGTCTTAAGCAGTGTAAAATCCTCGCCTTTCTTGCTCTGGCTGGCCTCGCCATACAATATCATGGGCCTTTCAATCTTCTCATTTGCCAATTCACGCTTTAGCAACACCGATAACGGGACAGTTTGATGTTCACCCTTGGACAACATTCTTCCAGTCCCCTTCAAACCCAATTACGATTCGCAACTAAAAATATATCTTCTGAAAACAAAATTCAACCCTTAAAATTTAATTCTCCTTTACGTGCTTCTCGATCCAATCAACACAAAATCCAATCAAACCCTATAAACAAAACCAAAACCAAGATATGTATTAACACACTAGAAAAATGCTAACCCTTATCATTTAATTACAAGTAAACGCATAATCAAAGATCATATGCATTAGCACCTTAACATATGCAAATTATTAGCAGCTTAAGATATGCAAAAGGTTAACCCCTCTTAAGATATGCAAAAGGTTAACCCCTCCTAAGATATGCAAAATACTAGCACCAAATTACCGTAAAACTATTACATTGAGACAAAAGTGTTTAATTAAGATAATATTTACAAACATTTCAATCAACACGATCACGATCTTCAATCCGAAACCACAAAAAGGTTAGATTTTTACAACAGATATGATCAAAATTTAGACATTGGGCTAATGGATATTTTAGCAAAAATAAATAAATAAATGTTTACAGAAAATGTGTTCAAGTTTAAATTGCGCTAATGGGTACTTCACGATTGACACATGAGGATCCATTTTGAGCAAAAACCACTATCGCAATAACAGATGTAACTGAAAAACAGAGACTAAATGAATATCTAAACACAGAAAACATATAGATACATATATATATATACACATTTATATACATATATTATGTTTATAAATAAAGAAGGAAAAATAACCTACAATAGGTTGAAGAAGAGGAAAAAACGAGAATGATGAAAAGGGTGCGAAGAAATGGCGGCTGAAATCATCAAGAAACGCGGATCCCGGCGTTTCAACGCTGAAAAACTTCCAATCTTCCTTTTTTGTGTAATGCGCGTCTCGTTATATGTTTTTTTGTTGTTGTTGTAATGCGCAGAGAGAGAGAGAGAGAGAGAGAGAGAGAGTGCGTTGATTTTGATGTGCAAGAAGAGAAAAGAGAATAAAAGAGTGTGTGTGGGTGTGTGTGTTATGTTGTGTGAGAGAATGGGGCGTAAATGAAGCTGTTAATTATGCTAATTTTAGTTTAATCAAGTCTTTTGTATGGGCTGTAATTTATCTGGATTATCAAGTCAAGCTGTTTTTTTTTTCTTTTTTCAAAAAGAAAATAAATGTTATTTGAAATTTGGAATATTTAATATTTGATGCGACAGTGATAAATAGTGAAACATAACTAAAAATGAGTGAAATTACTGGTTAAAAAGTGATGACGATCAATTAATCGATAATTAAATTTTTTTAGAAATACTAAAAATAACAAACGTTGTGAGATGATCTAAATTTAGGCGGTAATTCACAGAGAAGCGGCAATTGGTTTTTTTTAATTTCTTTTTTTTTTTTTGGTTGGTAGCAAATGATGTTTTCTTTCTTGTTCATGTGGGTGACATGTCCTAACCTAAAACCCAACCATTTTTCATGTGTAGTTTTAACGGATGAGCTGTGAAAACCCTAATTAAGTGTGCATCATTTATTTGCTAAGTTGCGCTTGTGGCGCCTTTTCATTTCTAATTTTCTTTTTCTTTTTGGTTCATTTCTAGTTTATGTCAAAATAAGAAGAAAATAATCATAGGCTACTTCTTTAACCTTGAGAATTGGACTAGAGAGACGTAATATTTGATTATTTCAGGGCGAAATTACTTTAATTTGATGCCTATTAATATATTGAGATAGAAAAAAAAAAACAATCGAGAGAACAATAACAAAATTACGAGATTAGGGAGCTTGTTATTTTCTTTTGTGGCTAATTAACGAAAAAAATGGAGATTAGTGATAAGAAATTAAAAACGAAGTTATTATTCTCTAGGAAAAAATTATGTGCTTAATTAGATCGAGTGACCTGTCCTTTTATGAGAAAGTATATACAATGTGCTAATCTTTTTCTTTCACCAGATGTTTTCAGTGTGCCAAAATGGAAATTATCCGCAGAAGCTAAGGGGCAAAATCAAAATAATGGAATTATTGTCACCTTTATTCTCCTATTCGTCTTTATATGCCAAAATTAGTTGTAAATTGGCAATGTCTTTCCACAGATTCTGCTCCTGTTTTCTTCTTTACTGATCCAACTCTATTATATTGTCAAAGTCTAAAGATAAGTCCCCTTAAAAGTATCAGTCATAATGGAATTTAATTTTGAAAGATACCTAAAATTAATGCAAAAATACAAGAGCAGGAATAAACCATTTTCTCCATGGTTGCATTATAATTTAACTCCACACGTGTTCCATGTTTTATTTTGACATTGTCGGTCTCAAGTTCGAGTAAAAAGAGGAGGGTAGCGTTAAATAATTACTTTAAAAATCAACGAAAACGTATTAAATTTATAAGAATTCGAGACTGACATCAAATTAGTGCTAGGATCATCGGATCCTCTACGACAAGAAATTGATGAAGTCTAGATTCATTTAGGATATAACTTACTTTGATTTGGTATGGATATAGAAGAACTCGACCTTTGTTTTTTTGACAGCAAAATTGGACAGTCTATTAAGAGAATTGAAAGAGACATCGTAGAGGCGCCAGCTTTATCCAAATATAAAAAACTAAAAACGATCCAATGAGTGAACTGGATTCTCCAACTTTTAGTCATCCCCCAAAAGGATGTTTTTTTATGCGATTCTGCAGTTTAACGCGGACGGCAGCTCACGCAGAGCAAAACAAATGCGACGAAGTCAAGGAAATTATTTCTTGATGGAACCGAGATTTCTCGATGTATTTAATGTGAAGATGACCAACAAGTTTTCTTTTTTTTATGTCCTTATTGGGTAATAGGTAGATTGATTAGTTACAAAAACGTACAATGTATCTTAAAATTCTAAGTTCAACTATTGCATTTTTTTTTTGTTCTTTATGTTTACGGAATTGGTTTTATGGATAATGAGAAGTGAAATGGTACAAATCACAATCACATATAAAATTTATACAATGGAAAAGTTTAAAAAATTAATATGACTAAAACGGAAAATTGAGTAATAGAAACACGGTAGTAGAGCATTTCCACCTTTCTCTTGCTCGCGTCTTTCTTTGTTTAACTTCTATTTATTTAGTTATAATGTAAGGATAAATCACTGAAACCTTCTTGTAGTTCATAAAAAATATACAGAACTCTTGTAATTTTTCTATGATCCATGAGAAGTGCACCACATCCCCTATTGTTAAAATTCGTTATTTTTAACCACAATTGCATTGTACAAGTCTAGATTGCACATTGTAGAAACTTGTTTTATCCAGATTAATTTTTGTTGGTTCACGACTACCCTTTCCTTTCCAACAAAAATTTCCATAACGTATAATTTTGAACCAACAAAAATTAATATTGAGCAAAAAATTATCATGTGCAATTTGGGATCATAAAATGCAATTATGGTTAAAGATAACAAATTTTCTTAATGTTGGGGGATTCAATGCACTTTTAATGTACCATAAAAAAGGATTACAAAGAACTTCTTAGACTACAAAGGTTTCGATGCACTTTTGATGGATCATAAGGGATTTTTAATAATTTATATATATACTATATATAAAAGTTATGTATTTTTTTACTATGAGAGTGCCATGTCAGCACCATTGTACGAGTGTTGTGTTAGCGCTTATATGACATTGTTATTTTTTATTTATCATTTTATTTTCTATTATTTCTCATCTTTATGAATATATATTATTAGCTTTAATTGAGATGTTAAATGGTCAATCAATTAATGCTTAAGATAAAATTCATTTGCAAACTTCAATAGGTTTATTTCATATCTATTATGCATATATATTATTAGTATTAGGCATTTAATTTTCAATCAATTAATTCTTAAAATAATATTCATTTGTGAGCTTTTAAAAGATTAAATCTGAGTAAATTTGACATTACTATATCAAAATGCTTTTTAAATTTAACATTACTATATCAAAACATTTTTTTGAGTATTATGAGAGTGTTATATTAGTGATTATATGGAAATAGTTATTTTATTATTAACTTATGCAATAAAATTTTATTTGTTTTATATTTATAATTTTTATCTTTATGGATACAATTAAATCTATATCTATATTGTATATAAAAGTTCTATGTGTTTTGAGCATTTAAGAGTGCCATGCTAGTGCCATTGTGAGAGTTTTATGTTAGCGCTTACATGGAATAGCTATTTTTTATTTATCATTATTTCTTATTTTTATGAATATATAGAGAATGAGTTAAATATCCAATTTTAAAAAAAAAACCAAAAATGCTATATTTTTTAAACTAATAAGTAATGCCACAAAATGCACTCGAAGATTGGAACTTTTTCCTTTTGCAAAGTAGATTTTCGAGTTTTGAAAACTCGAAGATGTATAAAATTAGAAGAGATCCTCGAGTTTTGAGAATTCAAACATTAACAATCTGGAGTTTTAGTTCGAAAATTAGTTTTGTGACATTTTACTCATTAGTTTAAAAACATGACATTTTGGTTTTTTTTTTTTAAAAAAAAGGGGCATTTAACTCATTCTCTCTATGTATATACATTATTAGCTTTAATTGAGATAGATATTAAATGGTCAATCAATTAATGTTGAAGATAAAATTCATTTATGAACTTCAATAGGTTTATTTCATATCTATTATGTATAAACATTATTAGTATTAGATATTTAATTTCTAATCAATTAATTGTTAAAATAATATTTATTTGTGAGTTTTAAAAGATTAAATTCGAGTAAATTTAATGACTATTAAAAAATACTTTCTCGAGCATATGAAAGTGTCATGTCAATGATTATATGCATTAGTTATTTTATTATTAACTTATACAATAAATTTTTATTTGTTTTATGTTTATTATTTTTATTTTTATGGATACACTTAAATTATTAGTTTTAAAATTGACAAATTAAATAATCAAACAATTAATGCTTAAAATTTAATTCATTTGTGAATCCCAAAAGATTCTCTTATTATCTATTATGGATATATATATATATATATATATTCTTAGTTTTAATTTAGAATTTTAATTAAAAATTAATTTCTAAAAATAATATTAATTTGTAAATTTCAAAGTGTTCATTTCTTATTTGTTATGGATATATGTTACTAGCTTCAATTTAGAAATTTAATTACTAATAAATTAATGCTTAAAAACCTTAAACTTATTTTTCATTTGTGAATTCCAAAGATTAAATCTAAATAAATTTAATATTTATTATTTAAACAAAACTCATGTAGAACATAGAACATTCATAACTAAATTTGTCATCTACTATTAAAAATAAATAAATTTAATTTAATTTAACATTTACTATTAAAAAATAAATTTGTGCAAAACATGGATAAAAGTGCAACAGTTTACCCTAACAATAATAACAACGTATTATAATATTTATTTTAAATTAATAAAAGTAACGTAATATTTGATCATAACAAATAACTGCAGTCAAAAGAACAATAAATTTGATTTTCTATATAAGAATTACTTTTCATTGTAATACCATATGAATATAAGTTATTCACAATATTTTATCGTAAAAATTTTATAACGATTTAAGGCATGTTTGGATTAGTTTTTTTGAAGAGCGCTTTTTAAACCATTTTTTAAAATAGTTTTTTTATAAGCTGAAAATACTGACTTTTAAAAAAAATTGTATTTAAACTTTTTAAAAATTTTAATTTTTTTAAAAGTCAAATTAAATAATTATTATAAACTTAATATAATTTTTTTAAGAAAAAATTTTTCTCCTGAAAAAACCCAATCGAAACTGGCTATTAGATGGACGTGGAAAGTGGTACAAATCAGAAACATTTACGTGGAATGGACCCGCAGCAAACCGGAGCACTGTCAAACCTAATGCTTTGACCTCTTCTACTTCCCCGAAATCCTCGGCGCCAATCAGATGCTGTGATCGTATGCTCCCGGCCCCACTGGGACGCCCAAACTTATATAGACGCTATCATAATTCAATTCCATCCCGGAAATCATTAGATGCATTTTTCTTTTTTAATTTCATGCTGAAATAACAGTTCGGTAGATATGCAATTGTGAATGATTTCGAGCTCAAGATCAATTGCAAAATCTAGATTAACAACCTTCAAAGATTTATCAGCATTGTTAGAGATCTAAAACGAGAGATATAATTTAATCAAACAATTTTTGTCCGTTCTTATATGCTTACCATGAATATAATTATTTGTAAAATAGACTCAGAAAGCATTTTGATTTGTGACCGTTTCAAGACTCTGTTTATATGATAATCATGCAGTTTTTACACGTCTAAATTTAAATCCTCTCGTGTACTAGTGTAGCTTAATTATTAGGAGGCTTATTTTTTGTGGATAAATTTATATGGTTATGATTAGCATTAAGATAGAATATTCAAGTCAAAGAGTGAGCAGAAAGACATGTGATGTTTATGGGACCCTACATGTGGAGAGGAAGCGCGTTTGGGCGAAAATTGCAGTGCTAGTTTTTTCAGACAAGCTCCGCGTGAAATAAATTTGCATCTAATGATTTGGAAAATCCATGAAAATTGAAAGGCCGCGATGATGACAGATCTTGTGAGTGCCCAGTCCCAATCAGACGATTGCTACGGAGTTTCAACGACGATCTCCTGCAGCTAACATTCTAGTATTAAAATATTTAAAATACGAGAAAAAAAAATTTATTCAAGTTTCAAGTTTAAATTAATTAAAATATTAATCAATTCTTTTGCTAAGTACGTAAGTAACTTCATTAAAGGTCAACTAATTATGTGCATAATTCTTGGAAAATTCCATACGGAATATCAACAAACTTTTAGCTCCCACTTATTGCCGATTTCAAGAATGTCAATTAGATTTTTGAGAATCAATTTCAATAAATTTTGTGTTTGACTATTTTGGGATATGACCAGGTCTTAGTATCTAGCACTCCTAAAATGAACTTTAATACTTCTTTAAGAAAAATTAAAATTTCTATTCATAAAATAAAACTAGTGCCCAAGACGCAAGTAACTTTTCTCTTTAGTCGGCTTCTCAATCAAGATTAAAGTAGGATATTTAGCGATCAAGAAGTTTTACGGTACCGGTGGCAATTTGACGGAGATTTAATACTAATAACCTATTAGTATAATTTCAACAAGATTTATATAAATAATTATAACTATTAAATTTTATTCATAATATTATAATGTCACAAGAAAAATAATTCGTAAGTTTGAAATGTTTGAATGTGTTGCTGTGCGGCTGGAGTTTGACATGGTGCAGCTAGCAACATCTAGTGTTGCTATCAAACAGCCTGGCAAATAATTAACGCCCGGCAACACGAAATTGGGGAAACAAAGAAAAGCATTGGTCAATCTCTGCAACCAAAAACAAATGTAGCAAGTCAATCTGCTGCCCGCTGCTAACATAATCTTCTCCAGGGAACATGAATTCTGTTCTGGGTACAGCCACATCATAGCTGTTTCGACTTTGGTCTGTGCGCGATTTGTGGTTCTGCTACGTGAAAATTCAATCCAAATAGTAGCATAACGACATCTGAATAACGTAACCAGAAAAATCTTAAATTTTGTATTAGTACCTTATTCAAATTATTGTATAGTAATTATATTTCTAGTAATGAGCGACACCCTTGTTTTGTTGCTGAAATATGTGTTTAAGGAAAAAGTCTTCACAACCAAAATGAGTGAGGAGTCGAGTAAGAAAGTAGTCGATGCGTTTCAATTATTTAACCTTCATTGTTATATTCTAATGATGCAGCATTAATGAAGATTTTTTTTTTCTCCTTAAGGGAGGTTATATGCAATTAATAGAAATCTATCCTAGAATTATTCACGTTAAAAGTGAGATACATACGATTAGATCATTAGGTCATTGATAGTATTAATGAAGAAATTAGTATTACAAATGTGAAGCGAATGATTCCTCGTAATCCCCTTCGTATGTGATTTTATCATCGGATACTATGACAAGAAATCTAGCACGTCATTTTGAAACTAATTAGTATTTGACTAAAGCAATTAAAAATCATATATGTATTAACTTTAAACTTATCATATATATGTGGGTCCAAGTCTGCTTAGATAGGTGGCCCCATGTCAGTCGGTCAATTTTTGGATAAGTAATTGCTCAAAGCATGTTTTTCCAAAAATGATGATGAGGGAGCAACGAAAAAATTGATGTGTTTCATAAGTTATTATGCGTACAAAGATTAGCAAACATATCATAATACGGCAATAGTTCTTTACCTCTTGAATAAGTCTATTAAAAAACTCAAAAAGGAGATCTTCTTAGATAATTTCAATTATTTAGATAAAATTATTTGTCAGAGTATGAACGACATATAAATCTCACAACTCCCTTTATTATATCAATCTCTTGTTTTATATTTTTATATATATATATATATATAATTTTGGCAAATCTTATAAATTCTACTTTTAGGAGAAATAAATGGTAAGATTTCTTACATTTTGTAGTATTGAGGATGTGGTAATCTTGGAAAATTGATTTGGTAAGAAGAAAATGTATTGTCAATAGGAAAAGTTTTTGGGTGACCACCATGTGCACCATGCATGTGCGGCTCGTAAAAAGAAAACGTGGGTTTTACTAAGAGAGTATTTGGATTGAATTATCAAAAAGTTACTTAAAGTACTTTTGACTTTAAATAATTTTTTTTTATTATCGACTTTAAGTAGTTACGTATTTAAATAAAAATTATAGATATAAAAATAAGTATTTACCTGTTTGATTAAAGTGGATTGAAAAGTAAGTTCTATGGTTAAAATAATTATTAAGGACATTAAAATAGAATTTAAAAAGTAAGTATAAGATAAAAGAATAAAAATATTTTAATAATAAAAATAAAAAAGGTAAGAATAAGATAGTAAATGATTTAATCACATTTGTTTTTTTTTTTCAAGTGCTTAAAACTATAAAAAGCAAAAATTAAGGTTAGAAAATTTTTTATTTTTCACTTAAAGTCATTTAAAAAAAGTACTTTTTTAATTAAAATAAACATTTTCATTGGCTTAAACAGGTTTGATCAAAAAAAAAAAACCAAACCAAACACCCTCTAAGACTTTTCCTTGCCAATAAAAGATGAAAAATGTTCAAATCAACAATGCAAAATCCACTACACATTGGCATTTTCTTGCATCTTAAATGATACGTTTTTCTTTTTTGTATTAACAAGTCAACTTGTACATTTATTTATTTTTCTATAAATATAAATATGGTCATCCAACATTCTTGGTGTGTGATCGCGCCAAACCGTTATTGCAAGTACTAACAAGCACCCAAAAAATAACCTGCAATAGGTCCAGGTGTTATCTGCAGAATTGCGCCAATCAAAAAACCCAAAAAAAAAAAAAACTCTAGTGATGAGTTCTCCGAAACTAATAGATGGTGGTGAAGGAAAACATGTTACTTTAGCAACTCACGTAAATACTTTTTTTAAGTCCATGTACATGCTCATCATTTCAGTAGATAAGTATCAATTTACAACCAATAGCACTGAAAACAAAAGAAGGTATTAGCTAACTAATCCTTGTACAAATTCACTGCCTTGCAGTGACTAAACACAGTGGTGGCTTTAGGTTATTGCAACCTAATTATGCAAGAACAGAACCTCTTTGATGAAGGAGATAATAATTAACACCATTCAGGTAGAATCAATTTACATTACCATTAAACATTTTACTACAACCATCAGCATTCGTACCAACACGGAAGAACACCAGACAAATTACTCTGTTAGAATCACGCAAGTATGGCCGACAAGTAACAGAACCAGGCTCATGCCTGATGAAGCACTTGGCCTAGAACAAGAGTTGGCCTCTTTAGTGTATAAGATGTATAGGCCTAGTTGAATAGCCGTTATTGATTAAGCTCTTGTACAATTTTTTCAAGTGCTTCTTTTGTGAGAGGAATATGCAGGCAGTCCTGTCCATCAGAATGCCTTCTGGTCTTGACCAACTCATGATCTTTAAATTCTATCAAATGAGAATTTAACGTAACCTGGCTACTGACAAGGAAGCGCTCACGGCAGATTGAGTATAAATTATTGACTGGCATCCCTGAAAAAAAAATAGTGCAGGGTAAATAACTCCAAGTATGTACAATTGAAAATAGTAGTAAAAGGAAATATCTTAAGTCGATATAGCTCTTGCCTTCTTCATCAGGATGGGCCAGCTGATGCTCAGCAAGAACTCTGAAAACACTCTGAGCATTAGGTGTCAAACTCTGCAGGACAATTGAAGCTGTCTTCACAGTTTGCGCGCTGCCCCCATGAGCAAGAATTAGGGGATAAAACATTCCTTCAACCTTGTATGGTGCAAATGTGGGAACATGACACCACCACCAGTTGAACTGTGTGTGGACCATCTTTTTATCCCATACTAGCATGTTCAGAGAAACAATAATTAGATACTCAAAATGTTAAAAAGGAATTTCACATCCATAGATTATTTTAGCCAGTTGCCAAAACCAAGAGCTTGTTGTAGGCACAAAGGAGTCATTTTTTGAGATAAATGGCAAGGAATTTATTTATCCGTCCTTCACTAATGCACAAAAAGTTACTTATTTACCCAGATAATAGTTGTACTCGGCAAGGAGAGAGAAAAGGAGAAAAAGCATGAGCAAAGGGGATAACAAAATTAACTAGTAGCAAAATAGTTCTGAATATACTTAATCAGAGCACCCTGAACTACTATGATGTACCATAACCTTCATTTATCCACTTTGTGTCTTTGAATTCCCAGGAGGATAAGCATTCCTCATAGACTCACCCCACTGCTCCTAAATTTGCAGGAACACAACCGGGACTATTCAATTTGCCAGGTTTCTTCCATAATTTTGTTTGTTAAATTTAGCCGTGAAGAGGAAGCTCTGATTGTTAAATCTCTAGGGGACTACCCAACATGCAGGAGTAAAATAACAAAGGAGAACAATGATATATATCCATAGTTACTGTAACACAGAAAGGAAGAAATGGAATCTTACACCTATTGAGAAATGCCCACTGCTGACCTACGCTCCACTAAATTTATTACATCAACCAAATAATACTTACAGAGAGGTGCATTGACATGGTCAATTGAAGCAACCATACAAATATGTGAGCAAGCTGCAAGTCTTGCGAGATATTGTTGAGTTTCAGAGTCACGCAGCCCAGGTCCATCAATATTATGAATAACAACGCAAACAAGAGATTCACTGTCCTCCACAGGTGGTTCATCGAGAAATGCAAGAAGATCATCCAAGGATCGTGTATTAAATGGTTGCTGGCTTTTTGCCAAATTCCCTGAGGTATTCTTCTTATGGGCTTTCAGTTGATCCCACAGGAGTTCTGCTAGTGTTATCATAACCTATAAATTCAAGATCCATGAGATGCGACCAAGTTGAGAAATAAAGCCACTACCTTCAGAAAAGTAATTCACTCTCTGTTTATGCAAATACGAATAAAGCGGCACACCTGAGCAGGACTAGCTATATATTTAAAACTAACCATATGAATGTGCAATGTTGATTTATGCTCAGCCAAAGGTCTGCAAACTTCCAAGTGAATGTTGCCATTTCAACAAATAGAACTTCTAGACATGAATACTGCTCAACCGGATTTAATGATATATAGCTTTAAGAATACAGCATTTACACACTGCAGAATTACTGAGCCACCGGATAAGGCATATTTTGATACACTAATTGTTCATATAAATTAAAATCTTCTTCAACTCAAATGCCATATGAGTTACCGATAACAACAGTTGTAACCTACAATAATTTTTTCTAAAACTATTTATCGAGTTAGAAAAAATCAGCACACATAAATAAACACTCAGTGTCATTATCTAACTCATCAAGAACGCGCATCCTTAACAATAAATCAGACACAGAGCACCAAAACAAGAACTGCCTACCTGCTTAAGATTGATGGACTGAAGATAACCATTGATCACAACAACAGAATACTCAGTCAATGCCGCCGAAGCAAAATCTTCAATCAATGCCTTTTTTGACCCAAACCCATACATCAACAGCCCAAAACCACACTTTAACATAAAAGACCATTCTACATATGAAGTCTTGTAACTGTTTATCAAATCTTTGACTTCTTTTTCATGTTTTGGCTCTATATTAGCTGCTGCTTCTCGCAGCTCCTGCACATTGTTATTAAACAAAAAAAGGAAAAAACAATCAATATTCTATGGATATGTAGCAAAATACACATTAATAAATAAAATTGAGATATACAAACATGTAAAAATGCAAAAAAGGATTCACCTGTTCATCCACAAGATCGATATCAGAAAGTTTACGGGCTGATTTTTTGGCAGACGAGCCCAATTCTTTGGCCAGAAAGTAATTCCTCGAGAACTCAAACTCTTCTTCGTCTTCTTCTCCTTCTACAACGTCGTTTCTATCCATTTGTTTTTGCTGATAGAATGAAAACGCTCTGCATTGGGTGCCCAAATAAGAAAAAACGAAGCATTTTGACTATCAGGCATGCTCATCAAATACTATATTGACAAAATCATTAACAAACCAACTAATAAATCAATACCATTTCGGCACTATCATCTGCAAGAGGTGAATCAGCAGTTAAGCAAAACATTCCGTCGAATAAAATGATTGTAATTAACTTTATTTTCTGATTAAGCTGTAAATTACTCATTGTTGAGCTGAAATTAGAGAATTTATTAGGGAATTTCATGTACATAAACACAATTCAAAAACAATTGCAGCGCAAAATACAACGTTGTGCAGTATCAAAACTTTTTTGCGGCAAAGAAGAAGAGAACTGAAGGAGAAAGCAGACCTGCAGTGGCAGTGTGCTACCGCAGGTGCTTCGTGCTGCAGCGATTGTTCAATTTACAGGCAAAATGGCAATGTGTGTGTGTTTGTGTGCTGTGTGCCCTAGTGATTTTCCCGCGGTTTTTCATTTGTGTTTATTGGGTTTGGGTTGGTCCCGTTGGATTTGGGCTTTACTCGTGGTTGGATTCCGACATGGAGAGGAACTAAAACATGCATTTCGGCTTCCACCTTTTAATTCGATTAGTGTTGACCCTCTTTAAACATATCTATTTTGGGTATATTTGAATTAGTTTTTTATTTAAAAAATTAAAACATATAAAATGTATATTTCTGCAATAAATATTTAAATTAATTTTTTAAAAAGTTGAAACTAAAAAAAAAAAATCAAATTAAACTTTTTATAATATCATTAATTTCAAATCTCAAAAATGATGTTAAAAAAACATAAGAAAAGACAATTTAAATGAGCGCTTATACTTGGCTTAAAATGCTAGACAACAATTTAGAGTATCAATTTTAGCCTTCTTAGGCAGTAAATGTTTTTGTCTCTGTTAACATGTGTTGTATCAATACAAGCACTTGGTTTTCTAACCCAAATATATATATATATATATATATATATATATATATATATTCGTTGTTTCATAAAAATGATATATTAAATTTTTGTGAACCTTTTCCTAAAATTTGAGGCTTGCCACTTCCACTTACTTGTCACATTCTTGACTCAAATTTTACTCACACGTGGAAAGGTATATTAAATGAATTAAGTACGCATATTTAAACTATTTAAATTTTTAGATCTCGTAATTCTTTAAAAGGGGAAAAAATGCAATGTTAACTACAATGATTTGTGTAATGTCATGATTGAGTCGACAATTAGGATTTTTCACCAGCAAAGTTGTCATTTACTTGTCCACCTAGCATCATTAATTGAACGGTGAAAGTAATGTCTTTTTCATAATGATAAATATAGCACATTAGCACATCGCTTTCTTGTATAAAAATAGTGCACAACTTGCTAACATGGAGTTTATCAATATTCAGAATTCTATTCTTACGTCACTTTTCATTCAAGATCTTCGTTGCTTTTCAATAACTCAAAATGCACAAATGAATTGTTTGAGTAATTTTTTCCCCAAAGGAAAACCACTCAAGCAAGATCAAGGAAGACGTGATGAACCTATTTGGCTCTGTTTATTTTTGTAGTTTATAATATTTGTTAAAAAAAAATACTCTCATTTATTTTTTTATCATTCACAGCTTATAGCCTCAAATAAATTTAGCCAAACACGATGATTAGCCGTAGAACTAGAAAAAGAGAATGAGAAATTAATCAATTCAGAAGATAATGTTGCAAGAATGATTAACTTTCCGTGATGGATGAAATTTAATAATTTAAATACCTATATTATAATTAGGAGAAATCACACGCATAGTCTCTAAAATTGACATGATTTTCTAAGTTAGTCCTACTTGTTTAAGTTGATGCAAATTAGTCCCCAATGTTTTTAAAAACCAATCAAATTAGTCCCTAAGTTCAAGTTGTCATTCTTTTTTCTTTTCTTTTCTTTTTATTCTTAGTTGATTATAATATAACTTTTGTACTGTGAATTTCATTATGGAATAATCTTTAGACAATAAAAGTTCATAATTTTCATTAAAAAATTTCAATCAGATATCTAATGTGTCTTATAAAAGTTCACAATAATCCAAATATGCAAATAATGCAATAACTATCATCCAAAATGTTAAATTCTTACTGCTTTTTTTCTTTTTGGCTAGGAATTCTTACTTAAAAAAATAGATAATCGGATTTCATTTTATAGCGCAAAGGGTAAGATTGTCAATTGCTTTTATGTTTGAGGCCATTTGGGACATTTTCGTCAAAACTAATGTTCATTCTAATTGTAGGGACTAATCTGACTATAATAATTAAACATTAGAGACTTGTATGAATTATTTAAAATAATAGGAATTAAAATTAAAAAATATGTAAATATTAGGGACTAATCTAAATTTAACTCTTATAATTATATAAATAAATTATAATGATTAATAATTCTGGCCTTGTCCAGTTGTCCCCATTCCCACCGCGTGACAACACAGTCGGCTTACCGAACCCTCCCGCGCAGGTTAGCAAAGATCGGATGAATATGGGTATTGTAAGCACCAACTATTATTGTTCACAAAGAAAATGTACTAACTACTATTAACTCATTTTCTTTTTTTTTTTTGGCTTAAAACCACAAAAAAAAAAAGAAATTTAATTCTTGTTGCATGACACAAAAAGGCTTACTTATAGATTACTCCATTTTAATTTTTGTTGTGCAATAAAAAAGATTTTATTTACAAAATACTTAATTGTATTTGAGTCATGATGATAGTCTTTGCATACTAAAAATTAACTAAATTTATCGACAATAATATAGAATGCAAAATAAATTTAATAATTTTGCTTATAATATCTTATATATAAATAAAATGACAATATCATAAATAATTTAAAACAATTAAATTATACAATCCATTGAGTTTTCACTTCATAGATTCACTTGTTTATGGGGTAAGAAACTAAAAAAAATCCAAAGATTTATTAGTTCATGATAAAGCGCCCTTTTAATTTATTTTTTTCCTTAAAATTTACAGGGTACACTTTTCTCTTTCCAAAAATACTCACAAATATCCTAAAACACGATCTAAAAATTGTGAGACGCAGCAGTTTGATTAAGGTGCAACTAACAAAACAAATCCAACACTCGACACAAACAACACACAATAATTATACTTTGCTCCGCAACACTGTTCATGTTTGACCCACCCAGAATCACAGAGCATCGCCTCTCACGATCCAAATTCATCCCCCATTCAAAGTACACTGAATTTACAGCACAAGATTCAAAAATTCTTCAACCCAAAAACACAAGCACATAGATACATATAAATATACATAGAAACAGAACATATATAAATTTTTATACATAGAAAGAGGATATATATATATATATATATATTATATATTATTATATATAGATAGAGAGATGATGGAATGGAGATGAGGAAAGAGCAAAGAGGAGGGAGATGGCTAGTGGGAGAAGTAGTACATGGTGGACGTACAAGAGGACCACGATTCTTGTTTGTTGCATCAACATTTTTGTAGCGCTTTATGTGCTTCACTCTCTCTACACTTCTGTTTATCTCTACTCTTATAACGATTCACCAACCAGTAAGCCCTTTTAATCTTTTCTTTTAAGATGTTTTTGTGCTTGCCTATGTGTTAATTTTGGTTTTTTGGGTACACCCATTTGTGAATGCTGTTGAGATTTATTTGCACTTTTTTGTTTAATTGTTCTGTAGAGAAAGATTGCATTTTTTGTGAATTTTTGGGATGTAATTGTGCTGGTTTTTAAATATTGTATAATTTTTTTAGCCCTTTTGGTGGCAAGTATGTGTCAATCTTTGTTTTTGCGGATACCCATTTGTGAATTATGTTGATTTTTATTAGTTACTTATTTTTATTTGAAGATAATGTAGAGAAAGATTACTTTTTTTTTTTAATGTTTGCCATGTGATAATGCTGGTTTCTAAATGTTATATAATTTTTTGAGCTCTTTTTGTGGTGGATGATATGTTAATTTTGGTCTTCATGGACGCACATTTGTGAAAATCTGTTGGATTTTTCAATTGTTCAGGGATTATGCGGACAAAGATTGCTTTTTTTTTTTTCCCTCCTGATGTTTGGAACGTGATCATGATGGTATTTGAGTATTGTTTAATTTTTGAGTTTTTTTTCTGGGGGACCATATGTTAGTTTTGGTTTTTGTGGATGCTAATGCGATAATTCTGTTAGTCTTTTAATTTATAATCATGTAGAAAAAGATTGCTATTACTTGATTTTCTGCAATGTGATTGTACTGTTCTACAGATAATATTTTTAATTTTATTTGCTGGTTGTTAAGATGGCCTACTTGTTAATTTTTGTATTTATGGAGACCTATTTGTGATTTTGGTGTTTTGCCTGAATTGTTAAGTTAAAAAGATTACCCTTTCTGTGTTCTGGGGATGCAACAGTCCTGATGTGTATATACTATCTGGTTTTTCAGCTGTTCAATCATGGCCTTTTGCTAATTTTGGTTTTTGTCAAACCCATTTGTGAAATTCTGTTGTGTTGTGGGTTACAGAAAAGAGATCGCTTTTCATTTTTGTTTCCTTTTTTGGTTTCAAAGGAGTATAATATTGTTTGTCATGTAATGGGTAATTTGCGTTGACAGCTTTTAGATATACAGCTGATCAAATAAGGAAAATGGAAGAATCAATTCAAATACGTAATGCATCAGAACCAGCTGAGCTTATTAGATTGGTAAGGCTTTTTGTTCTTTTCCTTCTATCCTTTTCAAACCCTCCCCCCCCCCCCCCCGGGGCAGTGGTGGCCTCGAATTCATGGAATGCTTTTATCTTTCCTGATTAGTAATGCTATTGTTTGGTTGGAATATCTTTTTGTGGTTTAAAGGTGAATGAATTGAAGAATGAATTCTTAAGAGAAGGAACCGCTATTGAGTTGCCTCCACAAGTGAAACAGATGATAGTAGATGAAATATCAATGAGATTAAGAGGCTTGAATGCCAGTGCTAATTCAACAATGCTGCATGGTGCGTTGACTTTGGTTTTTGTACTTCCTTGATTAATTTTGTGTTTTTCATTTATCTTTACCTGGATTACAGATTGAAAGCATTTACAACACTGCTACATTGTAATGTCATCTGATATATGCTCTTTGCTTGGTATTCTATCTGACATTCAGTGAAGCTAGTCTTTGGCTTTCAATGTTATGTGATTGAGGTTTGTATCTTTGGTCAGTTGAAAGAGATATCCTCTGGTTTCTTAACTGTTTAATATATAGTTTAGTTTAGATAAGGATTTCTAGTAGATTATGATAGAGTATGGTGATGGCAGAAGTAAGCATTTTCTTATTTAGCTTTATCCAATAAATCTTTTGTCCGCTTGGCAAGAAGATGGAAACACCAACGTTTAGTGGAGAGGTTTGGGTTTAATGAACAATCCCTTCTTAATTTGTTTATGTTAGGAAATTAGGACGCGTTAACATACTCACACAGCGAAATTAAGCACGAGTAACGAGAAAAGAATACGCACAAGTAAACGTGGTTTGGCCCTCTGCCTACGACCACGAAAACCTCCACTAGATAGAAAAGAATACAAACTCACTAGGACTTTTTGCACGGATAGAAAAGTTAAACCCTCCCTCACAGTGTTTTCATATTGGCTCTCTCTCTACCTAGACCTATTGTAAGACATACACCTTACAACTAACATAAGAGTCCTTTTTGTAGAGGAGACTTCCTTGTACTCCAAGACAAGGGTTTCTTAATCTATCAATCTTACCATAAATAAGACTCTTACCATAATTGGAATTTTGATTCTCTTTATGACTTTCCTAATTTTAATATGGGCTTGGGCTTAGCAATTGAGCCACGGCCCAACAGTTTCATTTATGAATAATACATTAGTTATTGTATTGCATCTAATATATGCTGAGCATGCACATTCTGCTGGCATGGCAAGTTAGATTTTCTCTGGGTGTTAGAGTTTTCTAAAAGGTAATTGTGGTTGGAGGGACAAAAACAAGAACTGAAAGTCTGAAACCTCTTTCTCCTTTGGCTGTGAAGTTGCGAATCATGTTGATCATTATTGGTTATCATAATTCGCAAGATCACATTGCCAAGATGGCTTTCCATTTAGGTGTGAGCTTCAAGAGATATCCTTGAAGCTTTCGAGAAATAGATTCTGATGATGATAATGTTTGGCACACGCATATGTACATGTTTTATCTCTCTTTGCTTAAAGGGGAAGTCAACCAATTTCCACTAAACCCTTGGAAGTTTCAAATCAACCATTGATCATATTTTCATTTCAAATCGCCTGTGAACACATCTTTTGTTCCATTAAACCCATGGGTAACTTAGATGGAGCTCTGCCCATATTCATTGCTTGCATGATTTATGATGGCAGAAATTATATTTTCAACCCCATTCATCTTCCAGTGCACCTTACCCTATTCAACTTTCATTTTTGATCTCTCAGCACTCTGCACATCTCTACAGAACTGCTTTGTAAAGACTCTAAAATGTCACTTTTCGAGCTGGCACAGACCACATTGTCTGGCATCTTTCATTGTCTTCCTGATCATTGTGTTATAATATTTTTTTTTTATGACGAACATAACTGTTAGTAGTTATTGTCTATTGTTGTATCACTTATTTTCATTTCCTTTGTTGTTTCAGTTTATTCCATAATTGTTTCAAAACTTTTGGGCTTGCTAGTATCCATTTTAAAGGCAACAAGAGGTGGCAATCTTAAAGTACACCATATTTTCCACAATTTGGCACAAGTATTTGGTGTACTTTCATTAAATGCCCTAAAAATAGTTGCGGTACTATTAGCAGGGTGGTGACTATAAATGCTTTCCGATTATTCTTAAATACATGTGGGAGTATGCTCTGTGTCAGGGCTATGTCTCCCTTTCTTTCTGATCACTGTGCATTGTGTATTGATTACGATATTGAGTTTGTCATGGTGATTGTTTTTCCAGTTTGGGGAGGGAGGGTTGGTTGTGGCTATGAGGATCTGACAAGTGTAGCTTGACCTTGTTGGATCTTCAATCGATTATAGATATTTAACCTTGTCCCCGGAGGATTCATGTGCAAGTCTTGCCATATTTAACTTAGATCTAACCTAAGCAATACTGTTATAGGTCAAGGGACTCGATCTGGAACTGATACTTGAGTTATATTAGAAAATTGAGTGTTATCATGTAGATGTAATATATGATCATCCACGTCACTATTTGGTAGGTTTAGCATCATGTTCTCTCCTTTATCTATCTATACCTATATATGATTGTAGTTAAATGTGAAAAATGTACGTTCTCTCCTCTGTTATGACCTTATCCTGCCAATTCTCTAATTAGTGGGGTTTCCATGAGCAGAGACAGTTGAAAGCTGGCGTAAAAAGAAACTGAAAGAAGCCAAAAAAGTAATCCGTGGGAAGACTGTAAATTCAAATATTTCAAGTGAGGTGGCTGGTATGCTACTCTTTTGCCACATATGGTCTTTTCGACTGGATATTTGACATTCACCTTTCACGTGCATGTTTGTCCTCTTCTGTTAAGTTGAGATTACCTGTGAGACTTAATACTAAATGAATTTGTTTGCAGCTGTGCTTCTGAAAGCCTTAAGTTCTAATTGGCCTATATTGTCAGAAGAGATTGGCCTTTTTATACCAGTTGAAATCGTTCACACAGAACATGATGATAAACCTGAGGGGGAAGAGGACGGTAATGATCTAATATCTCCGTGTTTTTTGATTCAGTATCTTCTTTATATCTTCTCCTATCTGTTTATACTATTCGCCCTCAAATCTAGAAAAGGAAAAAGGAGAAGTAAAACCAAAATCCAGATGGAATGTATATGCCTATTTTAGAGTGATTGAACATAAAACTCTATCCCTCTTGGCCAGTTTGCTTGATTTGAAAATGGCAAATGTTTCAGAGCTTCATCTGTTGTTCTCTGATGGCTGACTAGATTTACTAATATGTGCTTTTGATTTCCAGAAGAAGAGATTTTACCAGGTAGGAAGCTGCCTCCTGAATGTCATGCCGAACTTCATACAGATTATGGTGGTGCTGCTGTCAGATGGGGCCTCACACACCCCAAAGAATCTGCATATGAGTGTTGCATGGCTTGTTTGGACCAGGCTAAAAATGCTAAACTAGGCGAAATGAAATGTAATATATGGGTATATTGCCCATCTGAGGAAGGGTGTCATTCTCCAGATATTTACCAGCACAAGAATCAGGAATGCTGGCTAAAATATGTAAGTTTTAGATTTCTGCAAAGAGTTGCAATCTATTTCCTTATTTCTTCGCTGACTTTATTGACAAATCTTAAAGTATCCCTCAAGCCAAGTGTTTTCTCATTTTGGTTGCTGAATGCAGTCGGAGAAACCCAGAGTGACTTTCAAGGATCGGTATTCTGAATCATATAGGAATTCGCACCCAAATGCACCATTGCTTGTTCCATGGGTGTCTGGCGTGGTCAGCATCTAAGTCACATTAACCAATTGCTCAAATGTCAGAATAGTTCCAAGAGTGCTGCATTACTTTTGCTGCAACACACGGAAGATCTTGTGGAATTCACTTGTAACCATCTATGCATGCTTAATCCTACGGGCACACGATACTCAAGAGACGGATTTTCTGACGTTCGCGTTTCACTTTCTTTTTGTTCTTTGGGAGACCTGTAGCAGTCTCGTGTTGAAATGGTACTATGATTGTTTTGTAGAACACTCTGGTTGACTTGGTGCTGATGGCTTCAAACTGGGAGTTCAGCACCAGGCAGAATGAGTGAAGAGTAAAAGCTTTTGCTCTGAGTGTAACTTACAAACTGCTTAATCATAATTGTCATTTGATCTTTGACAACTATTTTATCATTTTTGAGCTTTTTTTTTTTTTTTTTGTGTGTTTGGTGGTGCAAACGAAGAAGTGTATTCGTGACTATTAAGGATAAAGTAATATATGAAATATCAAATTGATGCACATATTTTTTCTGTGTATTAACTACTTTCGTATGTTGCGTTTGTTACGTGTTTATTTGAAACTTTAAATCTGAAGTGTATATAAAATGATATGTATTTCAAATTAAAGATTTTAGATAAACATATGATAAACATAACATTAGTTGGATCCATCTAATGCTATAAAGATAGACACACAGAGAACTTTTTAATATTTCAAGAAATGAAGACTAAAGAGCGTGCTTAATGAATTGAGATGGGTGGATAGAGGATTTGATGTAAAAAGCTTCACTATTCATTGTTTGTGGCTTATTTTTAACTAGTAAAATATTTATTTTCTCTAATAACTATGGTTATGATTCACTATTCATCGCTTGTGGCTTATTTGTTAACTAGTAAAATATTTATTTCTCTAATAACTATGGTAATGAGTCTTGTAGTTATAGTCGTCGTCGTCGTCGTCGTCGTCATCCTCATTATCTACGAAGTACTAACACTCTGAGGTTATGTATCGATGCTTGTCACATCGGACACCAAGATGCTCTTGGCACAGACACGTGTTAGATACGTTTTAATTTTTTAATAAATTCTTTTGACATGCAAGGTATGCTCGGACATGCTAAGACGAAATTTTTTTTAACCCTATTTTTTAATTACTTCTAAAATTAACCCAGTTTTTTAGAGGATGGCAAAAATAGACTTTTTGAGGTACTGTAGTTTGAACACGAATTCTGAAGTTCGAATTCAAACTTCGGGCATTCAGAAAAACATCTCGTTCTAACTTCTACATTAATTAAAACTACATATTAATAAACGTCTTTTCAAAATTCGAATTTTAATTTCCAAAGTTCGAAAAGCTCTCCATTTCAAGTTCTGCAACTGCGTATTAATAAACATCTTTTCAAAATTCGAATTTGAATTTTCAAAGTTCAATTTCAAACTTGTGAAGTTTGAGCTCAAACTTCAGAAATTCGAACTCGAACTTCTAAAGTTCGAAATCGGCCTTTTATATGGCCGATTCCTTCTCCCCATTTTCTTTCTCCCATTAGAACTTCTTCTCTCAATCCTATCTAATCTCCCTAAAAAATCCTTGGTACCCAAACCAAAAAACTCTAAAAAAAAGCTCATATCCTAAAATTTGCCTATATCTTGTAAGTTTATTTAGTTTTTTTTTAATTACGTATTATGTTCATATCTTGTGATATTTTTGTTTTTTATAATTATTTATTATATTGTAGTTTAATTTATATGTTGCTAAGTATCAAGGTTTTAGTGGTTTTTTATGATTAATTCTTTAATTATTAATCATAAAAATTTTATGATCGTAGGATCTATGGCTGATTGACCGACCCCTCATGATAGTTTAGTGTTATACTATTATTATGACCACCGAGTGAATTATTTATCGTCACCTCGGCAGTTAGAGCAGCATAAAGTCTATAGGAATGACAGAGAGTTATTCCTTCAGACGGAGCATTCCGTTGTGCAGTGAGCTTTGGTCACAGCTAGATTTTATAGATGTTATGCAGCGCGCTTCCATCAGGTTGATACCCTATCTTAGGGATCTGTACATGGAGACAGGTACTCTGATGAATCCCACTAAGCACTAAGCTTGTCAGCAGGCACGTTTATAGATTTTTTTTATTGATGGGTACCCATCTTTTTATTGATATGACCGGGAATAAATTATCATTACATTGGTTGGACCTTTTGATTGACTTTAATCATATTAGTGGGTATAATTGGAGGGCAGCATGCTTAGTGCATTTGTATAAATGGCTTTGTAAGGATTGTTGTCGTGATTGTAAGAGCATGTGTGGCGCTGTGACGCTTATTCAGGTATTAAACTTAGCCATCCCTTTGTTGGTAATAATTTTTGAAAATTTATACATTTTTATAATAACGTTGTCTTGTGCGATTTTTGCATAGGCCAGGTTCATGGCATTTAAGCCCATACTATACGAGCAGACAAAGAGGCATCATTCGAGAGATAGACAAGCAATTGATTCCCAGTATCCGTTGCCTGGCCCGCCACAAGGTTACATGTTTTTTGCGAGGAAGGATATAGGGTGGGCTACAGCGAAAATAGGTTGGAACGGGCCCAGGACACAATTGATCATTTGTTACCCAGTGAGGTTTGGTAAATTTAATTATTTTTAATTTACGTTACTTATTTTATAAATTACTCCTAATTGATTTTTGTGTTCATAGTTTATATGGCGGCCATTCGTGCACACGATGGGGGATTTGCCATAGCATTGTCTAGAGAACATAGAGGCATGGAGGGCATATATATCCCTTATTATTGGTAAGCGAGTAGAGTGGTATCGTCCTAACCGTGTACTTCGGCAATTCAGCATGTGGCAGACTATCCCTGAGAATCCATCTGCATAGCAGAAGCATAAGGATGGGACAGAAAAGATAACAGCCGCATAATTTAATATGGTGGTCGACATGTGGGCTGATTGGCAATGGACTATTGTTGAGACAGAGTTAGAGGACTAGCCTAATCCTGATGCACTTAGGATGTACATGAGATGATACCACAAGATCACTATACTGCAGGCCAACCACCCTGGGACTAGCCATACAGATGATAGTTGTATTGCATCAACTCATGATGAGAACAGTCTAGTGAGCGAGATAATCAAATGTTTCAATTCATTTGAATTCATTTCACAATAATGGAATAAAATTTTACACTTACTGTAACTTTCTCATTAGGCAGTATACGCCCAGCATGTAGTCAACCATGCTGGTCACTTACTACAAGAGTACGAGACAGGTGATCAGGGAGTAGATGTACCATATGTTGAGGCAATAATGAGGCATTTACAGGTACTACATGTTAGAGGCTAGGGCGCACTTCAACAGACCCAGCATGAGTATCTCTTAGAGGACACAATCGCCATGTATGAGGTAGCACATCCGTAGTCACCTCAACAGACTTATCATCGATAGGGAGACTGCAACCGTTATCACCGGTCGACATCCCAACAGTATAATGTTTCACCAGTGTATGAGAAGGCGCAGAGGGGTTTAGCTAGTACAAGCATGGCAGCACGTCACATTACGATCCCAGCACTCTGTACACCCCATCGCATCATCAGCATCATCTTAGGCCTTCCACGTAGATGAAATAATTTATGCAGCCCCCACCACAGTCAGGTAATGATGGAACATCATATATAGGTAGCAGCAGTCGTCGCATGCATGCATTTGATTCGGCCCGGTGCCCCTATCCACCAGTGATTATTTGGTAGATGAGCAGCTTGCTGAGGAGCAGCTATGCTGTAATTGGAGACGCACGCAATCACCTCCTCAGATGCCACGCATTTTACCTGATCGAACCACCAAGGGTCGAAGGCCCGATCATTACACACCATCTCAGTATTGATGTATTATTATTAGATCTAGTTAAATTTATGTTTTACATTTCATATATATGTACTTATTATTAGATCTACTCGAACTTACATTTTCCATTTCATATATGTACTTATTATTAGATCTAGTAGAACTTATGTTGGTGTTGACAATATTTTGAGATGGAAAGATTCGACAATATTTTGAGAAGAAAAGATTCTACAACATTCACAAATCTATTACATTACATAACAATTTCATGATAAATATTATATAAATCCAAATCCATTACATTACATAACAACTTCACGATAACTATTACACGCTATGCATTTTGTCTAAGGGCAATTTGGAGCGGTATGTCTTGGGTTATGGCAATAACCAGACATTCATCTACCAACTTCGTCAGAGTTTCTATCTTGTTCGGTATACGTCGACCTCTTTCCCCTCCACGAGTTTTTTGTACACCTGAAATAAGTTCGGAAGTAAAGTCCATTTAGGCCCCGAAAGCCAGTAAAATTCATGTCCTAGGGGTTGAAATGTCACCCAATATGTAGCCTTCAATGCCTCTGCTGTATAATGTCGAGCTACTATGGTTGAAGGGTTTCCACCTTTAAAACAGGCAACATAGTGTGCATGAGAGCATGACATTTGGTAGGCTGTTCACTTGTCGCACGTACATGTTTGTCCCATCCAATTTACTTCTTGTTCATTTGGAACATTGTCCCATCACTTTGGTAATCGCCCGACCTAGTACAATTCATCTAGTCTGAATGCATGCAAATGTATCCGGTGTGAAGATACCTCTCACTTTTCATACTTTTCTCTTGCTTTATCTATAAGAGTACAACCATCTCTCTGCATATGTATCGCGTTTGCCAACCTATTAGGAAATATCCATTTAGCTCCATAAAGGTGTTAGTTACTAGTGCTGTAATAGGTAATTTCCTTGCTCCAACTAGAATACCATTGAAACACTCAACATAATTTTTCGTCAGCAACTTCCCATCTGTAACCCTTATCATGGCTCAAGGTCCATTTATTTGCACCGAGATCGGATAACATCTTGTACACTCGAGTGTTAACACCAATAAGTCGTGGATTGACATTAAGAATAATGTCCATGGCGGCGATGTGCTTGCGTTTCTGGCTGTCTTTTCCAACTATCTAACACGTCTTTTGCAATTTGGTTATGCCATCTTTCCATCACATTGCTTTTTAGATGTCTCAAGCAAATGCGATGTTTCACTTGAAGTCAGCCATCAAATGTTATTGTACTAATAGCAACTGCAATTCCTGTGTGCTCGTTAGACATAATGCACACTATTGACAGGTTGTTTAAAAAATATTCATGCACCTTCTCTAAGAACCACGTCTAACTATTTGTACTCTTGGCATGGACTACTGCGAATGTCAACTGCAATATATGATTGTTGGCATCTGTCACTAAGACGACGAACAGGTGGCCCTTGTACGTTTTAGGCAGATGTGTTCCGTCCAACGAAAGCATAGGTCGGTAGTGCTTCCATGCCGAGATGCACGGATCGAAAGCTCAAAAACCATAGCGGAAAACTTTTTTTGTTTGGGTTGAACTTTGAGTGAACTTGAAGTAAACAACAGTCCCTAGATTCTTCACAATCATGGCGCCAAGAAAGCACGGTAGCATATGGTATGACATGTCCCAATCGCCATAAACTAGTTAGATTGCCTTATTCCTATCACGCCAAGCCTTCTTGTATGTTATACCAACATTTAACTTCTTCTTTATGTGGGCTTGGACAAGACATACCTCAAAATTAGCCTTTTTTGCAACAAAATGCCTCATCATGTAACCAACCAAATCAGAGGTTAGATTTCTACGGTTTGACCCTGTATTTATCTCCCATATTTATGCATGCCTTGATACCTGGTGATCTCGAGCATTTTATGCGTGGATTTTTTAACTGCATAGAGTTTCCACTTGCATGGTGTCTTTGGATTGCTTGATTGGTAGCAGCGTATGTCCCACAAGGACTTCTTCAACTTTACCACCCTGTATTCTCGTTGACGTTAGATCACATTCATTTAGACAGTCCTTATAAGGTCAATCTTTGTCGGGAACACCATGTATTTAGCCAACTCCATCCGTCTCTCATCCCACATTGGTCTTTTAGGTGGCTTATCCTTAGGAATAATGTAGTATTATGTCCTAGTAGTGTGGAAAGCCACTGGTTCTTCCTCTTCTAGCTCCGGCTTTGGCTCTTCGCCAGCATTTGGCCTAACCTCAACCTATAATTCGTTCTGGTAGTTTAAACTGGCCACTGACACAACATCTTCCTCATCATTCAACTGGACGTCCTCCTCTTCTTTTTCTGGTTCAGACAAAATTGAATCTATTCCCATCTCGAACCTTTCTGAAATATCGCCAACATAAGAGGGTTCTCCAACTTCAAATGTGGAGCATGGCAATGGAGAAAGGGAAAATATGACAAACTCCACCGTTGTGGTGAGCTCCGCATTAGCATAGTAAGCTGGTTCTACGTTCAAGTCCAGCAAATCAGTAACAGCTTGTTGTAATAGTTGTTCTTCATCTGTTGGTTGTAGGTTGTACATGTCATCGCTTTGTCCATCTACAACGACATGTGCACATCGCCTATTCATTTCCATGCAAGCTGTCTTGTACATGTCCTGTACATCTTTATCATCCTTCACGGTACTTGGGAAATAATATATTTGATGTAAGTTTGTGTCTCATTGAGGATCATGATAACACAAATGAACTCTATCGATAGAAGGCTACAATTTGAGATTCCTAAATATACGAGATACAAATTGATTGTTTGTCATTCTGGGACGAATTTTTATTTTACGTGATAAATTTTAACCCAGGTAGTCGAGCCCATAATTTGTTTCAATTTTGTGGCCGCCATAATATAAATACACAATTACCTCATTTACATTTGTATTCATATTTTTGAGTGAAAGTGCTACAAAACGTGATTGAATGTATAAAAGTTTTGAGGTAAGTGATTTTGGAATGAGTCGGTGAAGGGAGGGAAATGAGATTATATAGCAACAAATTCGAATTTCGGAAATTCAATTTTGAACTTCGAAAGTTCAGTTCTACCAGATTCCCTGCCGTTTTGCCACGTCCTCACAAGGAATCTTTGACTGAACCCTAACTCGAATTTTCAAAATTTGAGTACAAACTTCCAAAGTTCAAATTCGAATTTCGATAGTTCGATTATACTAGATTCCCTGTTGCTCTGTCATGTTGTCGCAGGGAATCTTTGACGGGGGCAAAAAATCCTAAATCCAACTTTCAAAGTTCGATTTGTCAACACCGCCATGAAATTTGTCACGGCCAATTTTCAAGTTTCCGAAGTTCAAAGCTCGAAAGTCTATTTTTGCCAACCTCCAGAAAATTGGGTTAATTTTGGAAGTAATTAAAAAATTAGGATAAAAAAAATTCCATGCTAAGACATGTGCATTTTTTTTAAAATTTTCAAAAAATTTTGGGCAAATAAAAATTTCAAAAATATTGGGCAAATAAAATTTTCAAAAATATTGGATAAAAAGAGGTCAAATATCAGAATTAGAAAGTCTAAATGTTGATATTTACAAACACACATAGAGGGACTAATAGGATAAATTATATTGGTGTATTAATATATAAGATTTTTGAATTTCTTAGGAGTGAACTGATAAATTTTAAAACATTAAGGGGTAAAATGAAATTTTTCGAAAGGATAACCTTCCTTACGGAGTCACAGTTTCAAGTTGGACAGGGAAGAAAGGGGAAATATTTCCGAAGAAATTTTGTGATTCATTTGGTCAACCCAGAGATCAACTTCCAAGAGGTTATTTATTTTTACACAATCATCTTTTTTCTTATATGACATAATGCAATATTCATGTAGTAAATTGTCTGCTTTATGTTTCTTGAACTTTCATGCTATCCTCTATCCTTTAATGTATGTAATAGAATTCCAACAGCTTCATATCAGTATTTCTGTATATGTTGGGTCCCTAACTGCAGTAAGATTCTTCAGTTGACCTTTAAATTTCCAAGAAAAAATTTTTACTGGTCAATCTTTATAGTATGCGCAATCTTGCTCTTCTGATTGCAAAACTAAGAAGCTCATGTAAAATCTGAGGTCTTCTATCAAGGAAATGTGTAAAAGAATACTAGTAAAGGGTTCTTGATATGGGTATGGTGACATATAGATAGTGCATGTATTTAGGGGTGAGCGATAATTGAACCAAACTGAAAACCGAACCAAACTGAGTTTAATTTTTGTTTGGAAGTGATGGTTTCGTGAAAGAGATTGCACAGAGAAAACAGTTTTTTGTCAAAATGGAAGAAAGCCATTAACTTCTTCAATATCTCAGTTAATTGCAGGAGTTTTGTTCACTAGGTGCTTCTTTTGACCGTGCTAGTTGGAAAGATTCATTTTAGTTGAATGGACTGTCATAGTAGTAGTTGACCCCATCTAGTAGATAAAAACTGCTTGGTTTGGTTTAATAAATGGACAGTTCTATTTGCTTTCATTTGACATCACTCTCTCAAAAGTAGTTGGCTTAGCATTTCTTGTGCCACACCATATGCTTGTCTGTTTTTCTACTTCCTCAGATATGACCTTGACTGCAATTTGAATTGATTTGCCTGCTATGTCTTTTAAAGTAGGAATTAACAAGATCTGTGACTTTAATTTCTTTCCAGGTTATGATTGAACTTCTCCGGAGGAAACATTTCACTCTCATTTGGGTCATTTGGTATCTCAGGTTTGGCCTGCTCATCTCTAAAGTGAAGATGCCAAGGAATAGGCTTATGTTCTGCACTGTATGTGATAGTGCATTGGTTTAGTTGATGACACTGGTCTAGTCATCTTGAAAGGTAGAGATGGATTCTGGAGAAGAAACGCTTCATTGGAGTGTTTTTGATGGTATGAAGTCTATTCCTGCGACACCACAGGCACTGATGGCTGAAATTAACACCGCGATTTCAGCATTAGAGTACTCCCGTGCTACTCGTCTCTTGCAATCTCCCTTTCCTTTGGGGTCAAGAGTTGCCTCAAATTGGAATTCAGCATCAGAGTATGATAGTGGGATGGCTGATGAACCTTATAAGGCAGGGTTGGCAGCCATGGCTGCTGGAAAGTTTGATGATGCTGTTGATTCTTTAAATGCTGCTCTCTCCAAGTGCCCACCTGAGAAGATTTCTGCTGTTGCAAAGCTTCAGTCTCTAATCTCTCTCACCCCTCAACAGCATCAGAAGTCATCCAACTGATTTTTTTGGTATCCTAGTGCTAACTTTTTGTTGGAATCATATGTCGTGTTTTGCCTAATTGGCCTGCAGATTCATCAAGAATAGGTAATGAAGAATAGAAGACACCTCTAAGATCATGTTGGATTCTTTTAGTGAGAATGGAGCTGTAATAGGAGGTGGACAAAGGAGAGGAGGAAATGAAACTGCCTCCCATTCTTCACTGAAGTTTTATAGAGACAGGAGGAAACGAAGATGCCAAGCTTTTATCCATCTGCAAGACTGTATGCTTAAACCATTCGTTGATGCTATTATCAAGACAAGACACTCAACAAGCAATGGAGGAAGTTTTCCTGGTCAATTTTGCAAATGTTAGCCGATTTAAGTGCATTCACTGCCGCCAGGCCTGGCGACTCGCTTAATGGAAAATTGGACAGTGAGTTTTGATGAAAGCGAGGCTACTCCCTTACAAGAGGCCAGCTCTTTGTGGTTCAGTGTAGGGGCTAACCAGGTTGCGGGCTAGGCTGCTAAGCACATTTGATTGGTTAAGCAATCCTCCTGCAGGGCTTTTTGGAACTTTTGATCAATGAATTTCCTGTAATCGGAATTGGTTAAGGTGGTTGTTATTTTTCGATTCATCAATAAATGATAGTTCCACAGACAAGGAAAATATTTGCCGTGTATTTTCCATTTGTTATTCAAAAGAGTTGTTGAAAAGCTTCCTGTGATTGGAAGCTATCTTATACTTTTGTGTAGTAAATGCTTGAATAAGATGATTCGTAACAATTGCTTGACTAGCTCTCTTAAGTTGGCATTAAGTGCATCTGCAGCCAAATCTTGAAGATTTATTAGCATGCCATAAGATGTAGATGAATATGAAACCCAGAGGGATCAAAATCATTGCACAAATAGAAAAACCAACCTTTGCTTTTTCTGCAGAACTGCCGTTTAGTCTGACCGGCATCATTTTCGACTTTTCGGGATGATGATGCCCAATAACTCGCCAATCATTATCAGTTAACCAATCTTAACAAACGCATTATCAAATTTTGGCAAGAATCGCGAAATACTCTCTCACATTGGGTAACATGTCCATGTTCTTCGTATCTTTGAGTTGAAGTGATACCGAAAACTATTAATTTAGCAACAAAACCTATCAGAAGGCTATGACTTATGCAGAGAAATGGTAAAGTACTAAATAACCAGTGATTTTGCACCAGAGGGTGGTGAAATGTCTGAGTGGATGTGCGTTTGTTGAGCTTTCTCGTCAGCTTTTTTAAGGTTGTCTTCAATTTAAAGCTAAAAATCAGATTTTGGATGAGATGAGAGGCCACTATCACATACACATTAACATTCCAACAAGACCATCAAATTTGAAACGCTTTTTTTATAGTAATATAAACTCCTGCAGAACTTCAACATGTTTTCACCAGACTCACCAGCAAGCAAACCACCATTCAGTTCCACCAAATTCTTCCTCACCATGAGCCCTTTTTATCATAAAGAGCCACCAAATCCCTCCTCCAAGAGATGTAAGTTTCTTGTTTCAACGCTCAAGGTCAAGGATGCATTTTCCAATTGCCATACTCATCGTGGAAGGCCTGCTAATTCAATCCGCAAAGAAGAAGATCCAGCCAGTGACACTGATGTTGACGAGCAAGTACTTAAACAACATGCAACATTTTCTTTTCGTTAAACATATTCTTCTTCTGCTTCCTCTTCTCTTGTAATAGCATTCACAAGAAATTGTTTCCTACTTAACTGCAGGCATTTGTATCAGCAATTATGAGCAAGTACATGGAATCAAAATGCAAACGCAAGGCAAGCCATACAGTGGATAGCTTCTACTTGGATTTCCTTCCTTCAGCGGGAGCTTTATTCATTCATGAAAAGGCAGCATTTAAACAAAGGGACAATCAACATGAAGAGAAAGAAGACTTCTTCGATGTTGGCAGCAGTCTTTTCGGCTGCTCAAGTGCTGCAAGCGTGGAGACTTTTGTCTCAGTTAAGACAAGTTTTACTCTCAGTTCAAGCTTGAACAAGATTGATTTTCCAGATACTCGGAGGCTCTCAATAATCGAAGAGTTTCGCCACTGCGAAGGGTGGCCATTCGGCCTTTGCAGAAAAGCCTTGTTGCTTCCACCTCTTCCCAAATCTCCATCTGAGTCTTGGTCATGGCATAAGAGAATCAAGATGCGGTGAGGAGTTAAATGCATTACTCATTTGTGTAACCAAAACAAACTGATACCTAATTATGCTAATTATGACTATGTTTCAAGTTTCATGATAAATAGAAGAGCATAAGAAGGATTGCACTGTGACAAACATCCCCTGAGATGTCTAGGAGACAAGGATAAGACCTTTTCTTTTATGTGCTGCATATTTCTGTATTATGTGAACTGTGTTTCTTGACTGCTTCATAATTATGATGAAATCCATTTACAAGTTGAATGAAGCCAGGCAGCCAATGTAAACCACTTCAGTGTCTTAGATTTCCATTAAAGCGAATAAATCAAGGCATAGATTTTGCCATATAAGTGAAGAAGCCAGAATGAGATATATTTGACAGAATTTGGAGAAGCATATCACTCTTGGCTTCTCATCATCTTACATAGTTATGGACATTATTATATGAAAACATCGCTAATTCCACAACTTGCTAACAGCAACAGAACAAATAAAGTGACCGCATCAATGTAAATCTCAAAACAACAAACGTTACTGAAGATTGTTTCGGAAATGAAGAGAACATGATAACAGCCTCCCAGCTATCACCTTCAGGACTTATGCTCTTTGCTCAACATACGATCCAGCTAGCCCGGAAGTGCCAAGAACGGAAACCTGTAATTAGAAGCAGAACAGCTAGTATAAGAAAATAGACAAAAATTATTCCACTCATAGAATATCCGTCTGAGTAGACAATGATGCAAAAACTAATTTTCGCTGAAGTAATAGCAAAGAATACTTCAAGCAGAGGTAACTTGACTTTCATTTACTTATCAGACAAACACTAACAATGAATAAACTTCCATGCCTTGGATGGTAATCCTTCCAGCAGATAAAATTGTATCAAGGATCTTGTCCACAGATTAGATGCATTGTTTCCAAAATGCTAATTCTTTAAAAAGAACTTACCCAAGATAGAAGTAATAAATGCAAGCAAGATGTACAAAGTAAGGAAATTAGGAACCAAGTTCTACATTCAACTCATCTTTTTCCTATTTTTTCCAGAAATAATAGTGTCCTCCAAATAAGGCTTACCCAAAGGTAATGCCTTAGAGGGTCAAAATTTTGGCAAGGACAACTGCTTATGATGGCCGTGTTCACTAAGCTATGTCTAAAGAAACCAAGTTGTCCAATGAAATTTAAGAGCAAATAGAGGATACCTTTCCCCACTCAGAACCAAGGCCACTGCATCTCATCTTCAAGTATATCATCCTCATCCCCAACTCGTGCTCAACTTTCTTCTTCAAGTAACTTTCCTCTGGACCAAATGCCTCCAGATATGCATTATATCGTTGAAAGATGACACGCAGTGCATTGGCATATTCTTCAGGCAAGGGCTTTACATCCTGGAAAATCATATATGTTCAGACCGCCAGAACTTCGTGACCAACAAAAGCAAATTCTCTATTTCTCAAAGGTGATCTCACCTCGCCACTTAACCCAATGCTGTCATCAATTTCCATCTTCAGTGACATCAGAGTCCCAGTGAACTCCTCAACAGCCTCTGCCGCACGGAAAGCATTTAACAAAGCCTCCTGGGCAACCTTGTCATCAGTACTTTTAGATAATGCCTTCTTTGTATCATGAACGACAGCAGCAGGCAGTTCATCCCAGCTTGCTGCCATTATGTCCTTAAAAGCACGTTCGATCTCAGGGTCCTTTATCACAGGCAGGTGGGCTACATCTTCACTAAAAAACCGCTTATTACCAATCCCCGGGGCAAAAGAAGGCTGGCAATCTACAGTCCCCAACAGAAAATACGAATTAGATTTTAAGAAAATTTTAAAAAATGAACATTAGACTCATTTCTATGCGCTGATTAACCAAGATATGCCTCAAAGTGGCAGCAAGGTTTCACAGAGATCAGCACATTTTATCAAAAGAATCTAATGAGCTCATCAAGACACTTACAATGACACCAATGATGAAGAAACTACAGAACATGATTCTGAAGACAAAGAATGAATACTAGCCTTATCCTTTATGCTCAAATGTAACTTCTTCTTTTTTTTCTTTTTTTTTCTATTTTCAAATAGCTTTCTGTGTAACATTATATAATGCATCTGAGTCCCAAAACAGCTGACAAACATAGAAGCTGTTTGGCTTTGTTTATTTGTGACTTATAAGCACCAAATAGTAAAAAGTATGTGAGAGGGTGCTTTTTTTAGGTGCTTATAAGCCAAGCCAAACACCCTCGTAATCATTTGCTTTCTTACTGTCAACAAAGTAAACAATAGTATAAATCTTATTGACAAAACTGCCCAGAAACTGAACAGAACTAATGACATGAAACTGTAAATGTACAATAATCAATCGTCCAGATACAAAGCAAAAGGAAAGAGCATCATAAATAGGCAGACGATGTACTCGATGGTCCTGCATTGCATAGCCACATACAATTTGGAAAGCACAAAACAATATCATCAAGATAGTTAATTTTACATTTAGTTCATAGCCAAGTTATCCGATAATGCATTTGATTACGAAAATTAGAAAATTGGATAGTGTTCATTAGCAGCTAAACTGAGTTCTAGTAAACAACAACATTTTGATAAACTACAAAATCTCATGCGTTTTGACGAAATCACATGTTAGACACGGCGACACCACAATAATCTGATACACCTATTGTTTACTGCTGTTACCGGACAGAAGGGATAATGAAAGCTAGAAAACTAACTGATCCATTCCAAGAAATTCAACCCCCAAATGGTTCAATTTCTACATCTAAGAGTAAAATGCTAAAAAACCCATCAAAAGTTAACCTTATTCATCCCAAATTTGATGGTTTGTTCTTTATAATCAAAACCAATTTAAGCTAACACAAATACATAGACATATATAAACACATATATTGTATACAAATGTTTGTATGTAGGTATAGATGAGATATACTGGAAAAGTACCAGAAGGGAAGCATCTAGAAGAAGCTGGGGACGAAGGGATTAAGAAATGAAGTTGGCGGATGTGTTGGTGCTGGTGGTTAACTGCGGCGCCGGCGGCCGCGACTGAGAAACCAAGAGATCTACGGCAAATCGAGCGGTATAGCGATCTCATCAATACCATTTTCTCCATTTTTTTTCTCTCTCTCTCTCTTTTTTTTTTTTAAGTGATGCTGACGTCAAAATCCTATCGGCGACGACCAGATAGAGAGTTTTTATTATGGGAAGCTTTTTATGCAGTGTTTGGTTACGAGGTTTACAGAAAGCTACTGTTCGTTTAACGACGTTAGTGTTTTCCGTATTCTTTTTTCACTCGAAACTGGTGTTTTTTAGAAAAAATAAAAAGAAAATATGTATACATACAACCGAATCAATTTTTAAAAATTATATAAAAAGAAGGTCTTTTTTAGAAAAAAATCAATCCAACGAGCCCGTAGAATCGGATCTAAAATATTACGGCACATGATGGAGGTAAGTGTGCATTCATGTATCACTTTTGTGTATAGAAGGAAACAGTGGCAAAGCCCATTTACACATAAAATTATAACTGGACATTGCACCCGTTAAAATTATATTAATATTTTCTTATATAAAAATTTTATCATTTTCAATTATGTATCATTTTCAACCATGTCACATTAAATATATCATTTTTGATATTTGTTTCTTAAGAATTAGCGTTATATATAAAGTGAGAATAATTAAAAATATTAATTTCTCATATACACAACGTCATTTAATTAACCTTGATGGGAGTGTAACCTCGCACCCTTAGGAAAACCCAAAGTTTAAATCTAGTAATTCTCCCCCTATTTTTCATTCCATCCGGCCCCGTCTAAAGTCATTGTTTTACTTTATTTTCAATGGTTAATAACCATTAATTTTAATTCTTACTCCTTTTTTTTTAATGATTGATAATCATGTTGCCTATAATTATAAGTACTTTTGTCTATTTGCAAAGATCATAGTCATGTATTTATGTGTCTTTTATATGTTAAGATGTCATTGTTATGTTGTGTTTATATTTTATATTTACATCATTTTCTATAATTTATATAAAAAGTTTGCAGACTACACAAGATCTTGGAAACAAATGTGAGGAGGAGAATCTTCACAGAATTGCACAAGGATATACATCCAAAGCAACCTTAACCTCTCCTGCATTTTCTCTGTTGTCATGCAATGGCATCACAAAATGTTGAACTAGACTATGAGTTTCCTCCATTCTTGAGGGTGTACAAGAATGGCCACGTTGAGAGGCTACTACATACTGATTCCATCCCTGCAGGCACTGATCTTCAAACTGGTGTTTCATCCAAAGATGTAACCATCTTTCCTGATTCTGAAGTTTATGTTCGGCTTTACTTGCCTAAACTCAAGGACATCAACCAAAAGCTTCCGGTTCTTGTCTACTTCCATGGAGGGGGGTTTTGTCTGCCCACACCGTCCTCTCCCAACTACCATAACTACCTCAATGCGCTTGTAGCTGAAGCTCATGTCGTTGCTATCTCTGTACACTATAGAAGGCCTCCTGAACACCCTCTACCCATCGCGTACGAAGATTCCTGGGCTGCGCTGCAATGGGTTGTTTCCCACAGTAATGGTGATGGTCCTGAGATTTGGTTGAACGATCATGCAGATTTTCAACGCTTGTTCCTCTCTGGAGACAGTGCTGGTGCTAACATAGCTCATAATCTTGCTATGGCTGCTGGAGATGCTGATGATAACGGAGTGAAGATAGACATTCTTGGTGTTGCATTGATTCATCCTTTCTTCTGGGGATCGGATGCAATTGGCTCAGAGTCATTGTACCCGGAGAGAAGAGCTTCAGTGGATAAGTTTTGGCCATTTGTGTGCCCGTCCAACCCGGAAAATGATGATCCGCTGATTAACCCCGTGGCGGAAGGTGCGCCAAGCTTGGTGGGCCTGGGGTGTAGACGGGCACTGGTTTGCATTGCCGAGAAGGATATTTTGAAGGACAGAGGATGGATGTATTACCACACGCTGAGTAGGAGTGGATGGATAGGTGTGGCTGAAATACATGAGACTGAAGAAGAGGACCATGTCTTCCATTTGAATGACTTGAAGACAGACAAGGCCAAAGACTTGATCAGTAGGTCGGCTGCTTTCTTAAACAGGGACATGCCTCCTCGGCTGTGAGACTAATAAATCAAAATCTGTGTGCATTCTCGTGCATGTCTCGAGTTACTTAGCAAGAAAAATGTACCGTGCACTTCTCATGAACATTTACGGTTTCAAAATTACGCTATATCTGATGACAGTAAATTGCATGCGAAGTAAATTCCAGAAGAGGCAACTACGTAAATAAACAAATTCTTGTTCTGAATACAACATATCAAGAAGAATATAAAGCCAGTGATTATGTATCAGATGAGACGCTCTATCACAGAGCACCCCTAGTTAAGTTCATAACGTTACATTGTATCCGAGATTGAGCAGACAGTTGTCTCCGTATCTTCCCAAAAACAATATTACCTAGATTTTATCTTTGATCTAGAAGACAACAGTGTCTATCATTGTCCCCAAAGTCTGAATGATGTTTGAAGACATCAAGTTGGAGACATGCTCTTCAAGATGCTTCTTGGCATCTTGCCTCCCCACATTCGCGATTGCTAGCTTCTCAGGCGGTAATTCATCCTCCTCCTGAACTGCTTTGTTATATTTTATGGCCAGATTTAGCATCTCCTGCAAGATGAATTAAAACAATTTCTTCAATTAAGGTAGTAAAAGAGAACATTCTTATAGATCATAATTAGTATAAATCCTGTTTATACACTGATAGAAAAGCAACAAGGAAAGATCACAGGCCTGTCCTAGATCACAAACCTACAATGCTTACACTAATCATGTATGGCAATAATATACTCAATCCAAAAATCAGTATAAATAGCAGAAAAACTTTGCTCTATCAAAATGACAACCACTTAGTGTTTATTTGTCACACAGGAATAAAAAAATACAGAACACCTTATTCCATTAAAATCTAGAGGTAAACCAAAACCTCAAGGTACCTGCACTGTCTGCTCATTTGTTTTGGAATGGGTGTCAAATCGCTGAAGTGTCAGTCCATCTGTCCATTTCTTCTTGTGAAGATTTAGCAGCATCTTTTCCTCCAGTTCATTCTTTCTATAATTTATGGCTATAGAGTAATAATGCCTGTTCAAACCATGGATTAGTGCCTGCAAAAAGTATAGACACGTTAGGAATCCAGAAGTGATGAGTGGAAAATCTTATGATTGAACAATTATATCCAGTCCCCACTTGGATAGATGGCTTGTTAAGATGCCCAAGGTTGGATGTCGTCTGTCGTGGTTCTTGGCCTAGCATCATAGTTTGTGGGTTAATCAGACGAAAAGCATCAATCACCACCTTGCCTTTAACACTTTGAATAGGATCTACCACCACCGCCACAGCTCTCTGATTCAAAGCTTCAAAACTCTGTATAATACCACAAAATTTCAGGAATCAGATGTCTGAACATCAGCATGACTGCAATAAAAGTGCTTCAGACAAAGTGAACAAGCTTTCCACATTGTATTCTAAAAGTTGCGGAAACAAACTAAACAACCACCACCCTCATTACTAAATTACATGTTTATCCTCAAATATTGACCAAATGTAGGATCAGTGCTAGTAATAGTACAATTAAAGGATAACGAATACTATCAAATAGAAACAGTGAATAACCTGCTGAGTGTTGATGTCAACACCAGAGAGCCAACAGCCAAACCCAGGGTGTGAATGATACCAACCAACCACCATTTCAGGTCTGCAACACCGAGCATAAGAAAATTCTTGAGTACTAGTTATTCAAGTATAATAAATGAGAACTTAAGTGAAAGCAAAGTAAGGGATGTAAAAATTCCATAAGAAACATCTGATGTCTATCTTTCCCTGCTTAGACGTTGTTTGGCTTTGCTTATTTAGTGGCTTATAAGCACCTAGAGAAAAGCACCCTCTCACATGCTTTTTACTATTTGGTGCTTATAATCCAGAAATAAGCACTGCCAAACACCCTCTTAATCCTGTAAAAGACCTAGAGGACATATTTCCTTCCAGAGCAACTATGTAAGGGCTTTGGAAGGCCTGAATCAAGAAGCATATTGCACTATGACTACAACACAGTATTCATAAGCAAATAACCTTCAAACCGAGGTGCTAACACCACTCCTCACTGAAGACAACCAGCAAATGCCACTTCACCTGCACTAGAACAGAGACCAAGCAAAACTATTGCACAAATGCATCCTTCAAAGGAAAAATACATGTTCAAGTATTTTACACAAGTATTTTACCTAAAAAAAAAAAAAGAAACCTTTTAAAGGCTGCCAACACTCAACCTCAGACAAACTCCTCTAATCTTTGTTTTTTTAAGGGAATTGGAAATTCATAAGACTGAGATAGTCACAGTATGAATCAAATGAAAAGTGAGAATGAAAAGAATTACGGCCTTTAATCTTTATCAACACAAGAGTCTGAAATATTTCTTATGCTAGTTCTCAAACCTCTAAATCTTAAAATGTATAAATTGATTAACAACCTCATCTTTTTTCTCCATGGCCCCATCAAGGTATCAAGAAAAAAAGAACTAAATCAAGGACCAACTGGACATGACAAAGCTGGATCTTGAGCTCAATTTTACTGAAGAAGCAATTCCACAATGTAAGACTATCTTTTACAACAGAGAGATTAACCATAATTTACAATAAGAATCATTCTTCCATATATGACTATATGACCTGCAAGACTCTACGAACAAGTAACAACCAACAACACAATGACTAAGCCAAATATACCTTCCAGTTTGCTTGAGCATATCAAGCATGTTAGTCTGGAAAACATGATCCACAGCTTCAACACTAACCCCAGTACCACTTTGGGGCATTGCAAATACATCCACCACACGCACGGTGTACTCATCGACAAATTCCCCTAACATCAGCCCCATCACTTCCATCGGAACTCCTGCCCTACCTACACAACATTACATACCAAAAGACCCTAATTTAATACACTGGTATACACATATATACAGTTACACGTATAAACATATCCATATCAACTTATAAATACGAATATTTTCTATACACAACATTATACACTACAAAACTCCAACTGAAACACTAATAGGTAATACGTACATATACACAAAAATATACAAAAAAAAAATCAGCTTCTATACACAACATTATACACCTCAAAACCCTAGTGAAACACCAAATATGTACACATACGCTGACATATATATGTGTGTATTTTATATACGTGTGTGACTGTGTGCGCAAATCAGCTTATAAATACGATTTGAGATAATAATAATTCAAGCGAAGAACAAACTCCGGGTTACCGTGTTTGAGCATTTTGAGGAGCGCGAGGGAGGAGATGTAAACTTGCTCCGACGAATCGAGAGTAGGGGAATCAGGCGGAGGGTGACCCAACGCGCCGCCGGCACCAGCGAACATCCGCTGCAAACGCTCCATTCCGGACATGAGTTTGAGAATTTGATTTCTTTGAGAAGAAGACAGCACGAAATCCGAACTTGAGGAGAAATAGGGGTTTATATTAACAGGTTTAATCTTTTGCAGAAAGGTCCCTGTAGTTTGGTATATTTCTAATGTAGCATCGTAAAGATTAAAAGTTGGCAAAGTAAATAAATAAATCTATATATCTATATCTATATTATATACGAAAGTAAAAACCATCTGCGCCATATTATGCCACGCGTTTGGCTCCAATTTTTTAATTTTTTTTTATTAGTAGTAGTTTAATTAAAATTGCAGCAAATCAATGGCATTACTATAATTAATAGCATTCATCTTCTTTATTGGGGTACATTTTTATTCTTATCCAAGTTAGATTTCAGTTTGTACTTTACTATTATTTAAGTTGGTTTCAATTTTTTATATATCAATGGATTTACCACTTTACCTATACATATCATTATACTTTCAAGTTGTAGCCATTATCTACTTATTAATTCTTAGTCTATAATTTTTATCATATAATTTAAAAATAAATATTTTATTTAAAAAATTATGATAATCCTATACACTGCACGAGTGCTACGCTAGTTTAGAAAATAATCATAAAAGGAGATGTTCACAAACAAAAAATAATAATTTCAGTATCAAATGATTATAATATGCCATGCTGGGGTATTCTGTTTGCTATGATCTCAGTCTGCATAAATTGAAGAGGAATTTGCTGCGAATACAGCATTTTGGTTGATTCTTTCCGAATGGTACTTAGCTAAATGGCCAAAACAGCCAGAAAGCATTTATGAGAGGATAAGAAGGCTTTTTTATCCCTTAAAAAATTAATTATTATTAAATTCTCTCACTTTATTATATTTTTCTTTCTTTATCCTAAATTATCTCTCTTCACTATATTTTTTTCTCTCTTTTCAACGACAATCCCTTCCCTCTTCCCCCTTATGTTTCTATCTTTCCTTATTTCTCTCCTACTTAAACACTCAAAATCATCATTAAGCACATATGTCCTCTCTCTTCATTTGTCAATTGTATTTGCCATTTTGTTCTCTTTTTTCTTCAAAAATCATTTGCCTTGTTTTAAAAAAACTTTGACTCCACTCACAAAAAATTACTTATAAAATAAAAGTAACTTACACAATCATCTATAATGAATCATGTTACTCAAGATTTATGTTATAAATCTTTCCAATACAATATTAAAATTATAATTTTAATTTATAAAATATTAATATAATTTATAAAAAATAATTTAATAGATAATTGTTATAATATTTATGTTGTTTGAGAAAATTTTATATTTTAGTTTTTGGACCGTTCACTTATTTTAAATGGTTACTTAGGTAGAAAAATAGATAAAAACGTTGCATAACTATTTTTTATATATTAAAAGTGTGAGAGACAAGTGGAATAATCTTTTTCAATCATAAAAGACAAAGCTATACATGATAAAAAAAGTTGAGTAAATATATATATTTTTTCTTGTTAGTAGATAAACATAATATGAAAAAAAAATTTAAAAAATGACAATAATGTAGAAAGGAAAAAAAAACTAAGACATAAAAATAGAATAGAAAAAAAATAAAAGAATAGGATGAAAAAACTAAAATAAGAATTAAAACTAGAAGAGAGGAAAAATAAAATAAAACACTACACACTAGTTTGAAATGTTAAACTCCTTTGACAAAAACTAATTCAAATATTAAAAGCTAATATGAATTTTATTATATTTGTTGAATGTGGCCCGTATTCTTGGGCAACAAGAATAGCAGATTTCCTTATTAGCATATTACCTTATTCGCTTGTTACCTTTTGTAGCACATAATTAATTAGTTGCCTTTTCTGCTTAATAGGTTTAGGAAACCTTTGCACTATAAATATGTGGCAATACTCATTATGTTATGGGTGAGAGAGAAACCAAAGTGAGAGCCTTGTAGCATTCGTGATCAGTAATAGAATTATTCTCTGCTGCCTGTGGACGTAGGCTTCAAAGCTGAACCACGTAATTTCTTGTGTCCGTTATTTCTTCTCATATTCTTCGTGTTTGCATGTTTTTCCCCAAGAAACTGGTATCTAGAGCTTAGGTATATTCCGCTGCTTGAGGGAAAAAGGAAAATCAAAACTCAACCAAACTAAGCCTTAATTGAAGCCAAATAAAGCCTCAAGCCAAACAGTGCCTTAAACCATTGTTTCCTGCCAAAATTTGAACTCAGCTATTTCCTTGATGAAATTCGACAAAATTGGTACTGGCGCGCTCGTTGTTGAACAAGGAATCTGACAGTTGCTTTTGCGTCGTGTTTGGTGGCTGGAATCACGACTTATCGAAACTCGAAGGTCGCGGGTTTCGTAGATCGTCGACGACGGCGTTTCGCGCTTGCTATTGGAAATTGAAAGGTTCTGTTGAGTTCTACGCTCAACAAGGATCAATTTGGTACCGGCGGCGTAAAGTTTCGTGGCCCGAATTGAGAGTTGCCATTGAAGCTTCAAGCTTGGAGTTTAAAGCTTCTGTGCTTGATGGTGGAGGTCTTTTCTAGCAAGAAAATAGCGTTTTGAAGTCGTGGCGTGGTTCTCCAGTCGACAAGGACCTTGGCGGCGGCAACGGCAACGATTTTGGTGGGTTGGTGCGTAAGCTTGAATCGGGCGGGTCGAGTCTTTATTTGGGTTGGCTAGCCGGGTGAAGAAGACAAGCAATTTGGGTCGGGCTTTGTTTTGAGTTTTTTTTGTTTTTTTTATTTCGGGTAGTTGTTTTTGCTTTCCGGGTCGGGCTTTCGGTTTTGGGTTCGAGTTTTGCCTTTTGTCTTCGAGTAGGGAGTCTTGGGTTGGACCGGGGTTTTGGGTTAATTTTTTTTTTTTTTGGGCTGGGCTAGGTTCTAAAAAAAAAAACCCTTCTGGGCTTGGGTCGCGAATCGGGCCAGGATAGTGGCCTTGTTCATTTTTTTTGGTCTTGGGTTGTTTTGGGTCTGAAAGTTTTTTTTTGTTTGGTTTTGGGCTGGGCAAATTTTTAATTCTGGGTTGGGCCTAGTCCAAGAAGAAAAAAAAAAAAACTGATTTGACCTTTGACCAGAGTTGACCAGAGTTGACCAGCGTTGACTTTGACCGTTGACCATTGACTAAGGGCTGCCGAGTTTGACCAAAGCCTTACCCCACATTTTTCGACGTGCTGAGTCCGTTTTTGGGCTCTGTTTTTCAGATTCTGCTCCGAAGTACGTGTTTAGGGATGGTGTTAACTTTGACCAACAGGTTTGACTTTGACCGGTGTTGACCAAAGTTGACCAGGGGTGTTCCTAAGGTTTTTCGACGTGCTGAATCCGTTTTTTGCGATCCGTTGAGCCAAATTCCATCCCGAAGAGTGAGTTTTGAGTAAATGAAGATGTCTTCCACAGGTGGAAAGTTTGAAATCGAGAAGTTTGACGGGAGAATGAGTTTCAGTCTTTGGAGGATCAGATTCAAGGCATTTATGACAATGCAAGGACTTTGGAAAGTCATTGAAGGAGTGATCCCGGAAAAGATAGAACCGAATGAGAGAAGAACTCAAGCGAAAGCCTTGAGTGCAATACATATGTCCGTGACAAATAAAGTATTCTTTGGATATTCTTGAGAAGGCAATGATTGAGGCTTGGAATACTTTGGTGGAATTGTATGCATCTAAATCTCTCACTAATCGCCTCTACTTGAAGAAGCGATTGTATCATCTTAGAATGAAAGAATGTACCTCACTAAAACAACACCTTGATGAGTTTACCTCTTGTTTTATTGCTTTGAAGGATGTGGGTGTTAAAATTGATGACGAAGATCAAGCTATGATCGTATTATGCTCCTTACCGCCTTCATATATGAACTTTGTGGACACTATGTTGTATGCAGGAGGATAAAATTACTTTTGAATATGTGATTATTTCATTAAAATCGAAGGATCTTCAAACACATATTCGGGACATAGGGAAGAAGTTCATGGGGAAGGTTTAGTGAGTAGAGGAGATCGGAGAATAGAGGTGGATCTTGGATAGAAAGAAAAGCAAGTCAAGGTCAAAATCAAGAGCAAGGAAGCTACGCTGTTTGAGTGTGGCGAAAAGGGTCACATTAAGAAAGAATGTCCAAGGCGAGAAAAGGAAAGAAAAAGGTGGAGAATTCAGCTAATGTGGTGGAGAGTCTTGTGATGATGGAGATAACTCGAGTAGTAGGAAGTTTTGACTGTGAGTGGATCACAGTGGCAAAATCAATGGATTCTTGATACTGGTGCAACGTTCCATATGTGTCCTAGGCGCGACTGGTTTTCTTCTTATTCCAAAAGAGAAGGGAAAGTCTTTATAGGCAATGATCTTTCGTTAAAGGTGGAGGGAATGGGCATCGTAAATATCAAGATGTTTGATGGTATTACAAGATCTCTCGAGTCTTTGGCATGTACTGAGTCAAGAAAAACTTAATTTCTCTTGGGCGTTTGGATTCTCATGGATACAAATTCGAAGTGAGAATGGTGTCTTAAAGGTGACTAAAGGTGCAATTGTGCTCTTGAAAGGAACTTGGTGATGACCTATATGTCCTTCAAGGTAGTCTGATTCTGGTGTTGCAGCTGTTACATCCGAGGAGAGTGATAATGACACTACGCAGTTATGGCACAAAAGATTGGGCCATATGAGCGAGAGGGGACTGACCGAGCTAAGCAAGAGGGATTTGCTTTGTGGACAAAGAATTGGAAAGCTTGAATTCTGCGAGCATTGTGTCTTTGGAAAGCAAACCAGGGTGAAGTTCAGTAAGGGGCAGGAGAACACCAAAGGCATACTTGATTATATTCATTCTGATCTTTGGGGTCCTAATAAAGTTCCTTCTAAGAAAGGTGCCAGGTATTACATCACTTTTATTGATGCATACTCTCGGATGGTGTGGGTATACCTCTTAAAAACTAAAGATGAGGCGTTTCCAACATTTGTCGAGTGGAAGACGTTGATTGAGAAGCAGACTGGTAAACAAATTAAGCGTCTTAGGACTGACAATGGGTTGGAATATTGCAACAAAGAGTTTGATGAGTTCTGCAAGAAACATGGCATTATGAGACACCGCACATGTGTAGGGACACCACAACAGAATGGAGTTGTAGAACGCATGAATAGAACTCTGGTGGAAAGAGCTCGTTGTATGCTCTCCCAATCTGGTTTGAGTCAAGACTTTTGGGCTGAAGCCGTCAATACGGCATGCTACTTGGTGAATAGGTCCCCATCCAAAGCTATTGAATTGAAAACTCCTTTTGAGTTATGGTCTGGTAAGCCTGCTGACTACTCTCGATTGAGAGTGTTCGGTTGCCCTGCATACGCTCACGTGAAGGATGGCAAGTTGGAGCCGAGGGCAAAGAAATGCATATTTCTAGGCTATGCATCCGAGAGGAAAGGTTACAGGTTGTGATGCACAGATCCAAAGTCTCCAGGTTTCCTCATCAGCAGGGATGTCACGTTCAATGAGTCTGCTTTATTAGACCAAGAAAAGGAGAAAGCGGTAGCTGATTTAGACCACGGTGTCAAAGAACAGGTGTAGGTATTTTCTGATGTACCAAATGTTCCATCTAGCAATAGTATCAGTCAAATTCAGCCGAATCATCCATCTGAGGCATATGATAAATATATGCCTGAACAATGTATACAAAGATTGCCAGGGCGAAAGGAGACAGATTAGAGAGCCTCAAAGGTATGGATACGCTGATCTTGTTGCTTATGCTTTGACTGTTGCCAAAACAATTGAAGGACATGAGCCGAATTTATACAAAGAGGCCATATCTGGGAAAGATTCTGCTCAGTGGGTGAGTGCCATGAGTGAGGAGATTGAGTCTCTTCATAAGAATCAAACATGGGAGTTTGTTGAATTGCCTAAGGGACAGCAAGTTGTCGGTTGCAAATGGGTTTACAAGAAAAAGGAAGGTACTCCAGAGGTTGAAGGTCCTCGATACAAGGCACGGTTAGTGGCAAAAGGCTATACACAAAGGGAGGGTGTTGACTTCAACGAAGTGTTATCTCCGGTTGTGAAGCATACTTCCATCAGGGTTTTACTTGCCTTGGTTGCTCTTCATGACTTAGAGATTGAGCAGCTAGATGTGAAAACGGCGTTTTTGCATGGTGATCTTGAAGAGCAAATTTACATGAGTCAACCGGAGGGGTATGTAGTTCCTGGTAAGGAGAACCATGTTTGCAAACTAAAGAAGTCCTTGTATGGGTTGAAGCAGTCACCTCGGCAATGGTACAAGAGATTTGACACATTCATGGTAGGTCTTTGGATACACAAGGAGTGCCTACGGCGGTGTGTATATCTCAAGAAGCTTCGGATGGTTCGTTTGTATACTTGTTGTTGTATGTCGATGATATGCTTATTGCTGCTAAAAGCATGTCTGTAATCGACAAATTAAAGAAGCAGCTAGGTGATGAGTTTGAGATGAAGGATCTTGGAGCAGCGAAGAAGATTCTTGGCATGGAGATTCACAGATATAGAAACGTTGGGAAGCTATTTTTGTCTCAACAAAGTTATATTGAGAAGGTCTTTGGAGCGTTTGGGATGCTTAAAGCTAAGCACGTGAGTGTGCCGCATCGCTCACTTCAAATTGTCTGCAGATTTGTCACCTAAAAGCGAGGAGGAGGTGGAGCATATGTCTCATGTTCCATACTCGAGTCTTGTTGGTAGCTTGATGTATGCTATGGTGTGCACTCGTCACGATATGTCACATGCAATTAGTGTTGTGGCGGTATATGGCATCACAGGAAAGCACCGGGAAGCGGTGAAATGGATAATGAGATATTTGCGTGTCACTGCATATGTAGGTGTGCTATTTAGCAAGATGTCTGGAGATTATGCAAGGTTGGTGGGTTATTGTGATTCAGACTTTGCAGGTGACCTTGATAAGAGAAGATCTCTGATGGGTTACGTGTTTACTCTCTGGATGTGCTATCGGTTGAAAGCGACATTCTGATCTCGTGACATTGTCGACTCACGAAGTGTGAAGGAGGCCATGTGGTTACAAGGCACAGTTCGTGATCTTGATGCAGCAAGATACAAGTCTGATCTTTTATGATAGCCAGAGTGCAATCCATCTGACGAAAAATCAGATGTATCATGAGAGGACTAAACAAATTGATATCAGATATCATTTTATCAGAGATGTTGTATCACAAGGAATCATATCGGTGCAGAAGATATCTACCCATGAGAATCCAGCAGATATGATAACTAAGGTTGTTCCAGTCAGCAAGTTCAAGCATTGCTTGGACTTGGTTGCTTTTTACGGTGCGGAGCATTGAGCCCTTAAGGGCAGTTGGCTGCAAGGATGATGGTGTATTGATTGGAGCGAATACGTGCCAAGGTGGAAATTTGTTGAATGTGGCCCGTATTCTTGGGCAACAAGAATAGCAGATTTCCTTATTAGCATATTACCTTATTCGCTTGTTACCTTTTGTAGTACATAATTAATTAGTTGCATTTTCTGCTTAATAGGTTTAGGAAACCTTTGCACTATAAATATGTGGCAATACTCATTATGTTATGGGTGAGAGAGAAACCAAAGTGAGAGCCTTGTAGCATTCGTGATCAGTAATAGAATTATTCTCTGCTGCCCGTGGACGTAGGCTTCAAAGCCGAACCACGTAATTTCTTGTGTCCGTTATTTCTTCTCGTATTCTTAGTGTTTGCATGTTTTTCTCCAACAATATTATTCTTGAGAATCTTGTTCTTTCACAAATACATGTGTATTACAATTCAATATTTAATATGATTCCTTGAAATTATATATCATAAACACTAAAGGTTTTAATATGATTCACTAATTGGACCAAGATTATGATAATAATCTAACCCTTCATATTTTCTTGTACTTACGCCTACAATATTATTTTGGTTAAAAACTAAATTTTTAATAACTAACCACACATTATACCTATAACTAAATTGTTAATATCTTTTTTGACTTTATAAGAATGAAAATACTGGTTAATTAGATTATAAGTAATAAATTTAACGTGATTTTCTAATTAGACTAAAACCATGATAATAATCTAACGATTTGCAATTTCTTTTACTTACCCCTATTAATTCTCTTTCATATTTGCTCTCAAATAGTAACAATATTATTTGGATAAAAATATATTTTTAATTACTAACCATGTACATTGCATATAACCAAATAATCGAATCGAACTGAATTGAAATACAATACTTGGTTCAGTTATTTTTATATTAGGTTCGATTTCGGCTATCAAAAATAGAAAAGTTCAATTTTTTGGTTTGGTTTGGTTATTCCTGCAAAAATTTGGTTAATAACCAAATAAACAAATAACTAATTTTTTCTCAAATTTTTATTTAGTTATTACTTTTCAAGTTTGTATCTATATATATTTACAAGTTTATATCACTCATATATATATATATATATATATATATATATATAATGAATTTTGATGATGTATATTGGAATTCGGTTGTTATAATTACAAAGAATTTGGCTATTTTGGTTGAATTTTGAGCAATCTTTGTTTTTCTTAAAAAATTTGGTTATTTTGTTTATAACTAAAACTAAACACAAACAAATTTCAGTTAATAATTTCGATTATCAATATGGAAATTATTTTTTAAAATTTCAGAAATTTGGTTATTAAGATTAGGTTTTACTTTCGTTAAACTGAATGATCACCCCTACAAGGGGGCCAACCCCCTTGATCCCATGTAGCTCAGTCAATGTGGAAAGTATTAATATTCTAGAAAAATCTCATTGATATTAATTCCTTAATTATAATATTATATCAGATACGGACACCTTTTAATAAGAGCACAAAGTTGATTATATATCATGTATTATCATTTTCATCTAAAAGTTACAAATTTTTATGGGGTGAAATATGTCATAGTCTACTAATGTTGCCTTGTTTAAGAAGTCCTTAACATTTTAAATTGTTCAAACTAATAGACAATATTTTACAAAAAATCTATAATCTATCATATAAATTAATGTACAATCAATCATGTTAATAAAACTAGAGTATATTTTGTGTACTGCACGAAAAAAAAATGTGTGTTCTTAATATCTATGTTTATTATTGACAATCAACTTTTACATTTTATGTGAGAACGCAATACAAATATATTTTTTTAAAAAAAATTAGTTCGTAGTATATTTTCAATACTACTAATGTTTTGATAAGGAATTTTCTATAATTGAATAAAAAATAGAATTATTTTGAATATTACATGCTTTGTTTGATATAAAAGAAGGCTTAACATTATGACATGTGGCATTACCTAAAAGGTATATACCTTTTTTCATTTGTAGAATTTTACCTCAAAAACTCAAGAGGGTTTTTTTATGAAGCTGTACGAGATGACACATTGTATTAATTATCTTTTAATTTGAGGTCATGCTAATAGTAATTTTTAATTCTTGTTGGTTTCGTTTTCAATAATTACTTAACAACAAATAAAAAAAAGGCAAAACTATAAAAATTCATGTTTATAAGATGTCTAAAATGAAAAATTACACATAAAATTACATATTTAGATGTTTATAGAAAATAAAAAATATAAAAAAAAAACTTAACAATAATCATTTTTAAGAAGTTCTAGATAATATTTTGTCATCTTAAATATCTCTTAATTTGAGACGGAATCAATAATTCTTAATTTCTATTGACTCCTTTTTTTTTTGTAATAAAAACATAAAAACATAGACACGAAATTTACAAAAAAGTAAAATTACAAAATTCACGCACACACACGAATAGATTGCTACCAAAAGCATAATAACTAGGCCACTCCATTAGCTTGTTCAATTGTGCCAAAAAATATTATTTACACTTGCAATTTTAGAGATGTAAAAGTTTAATTCAAAAAAAAAAAGAGATTAAATTAAATATGTATTTATGTATATACATATGTATGTATATATATACTCACACACGTGTTGGTCAATCCACTAGAAATGATAATGCACTCATTGTAGTTGAACATTTAATAATGAAAAAGAAGCAAAAAACTCAATTCAAATTTAAATTTTTTTTAAGGGCAAGATAGACAATGAAAATGTCCAATTACAAATTTTTCCTCATTTTGACCATTTTTGGCCAAGTTTTTTTGGCTACAAATTTTTTTCCATCAAAATATTATTTTTCTCCTTAAAACAATGAAGATATGCAATTAAATGCATTTAGACTCTCTTGAATATCTAAAGGGTGTTTGATTTACAGGATGATTTTTCATTTTCAGTAATCACATTCCTAATAATCGTGATTCTGAAAATATTGTTAAATTTTTTTGGTATGCTAAAAATATTTATGTGAAAATTAATATGTATTTATCTATTCCAAAAATAACCCTAATTTGGAAAAGATAAAGATATCAGATTTATTTGTATAAAATATGTAACAATACATGCAGTGTGTGTAATGTATAATGTGCAATATATGTTCTGTGTGTAATATATATGCACAATATATAATATGTATGTGCAGTGTATAATGTGTGTGTAGCATGTGTAGTTTGTATAATTTACATGTGCAATGTATGTTATGTATAATGTGTGTAATGTGTTTATAGTTTGTGTAGTATATGCAATGCATGTAAATGTAATATGTATGTGTAGTGTGTGTAATGTGCATACACTACTAGATTTTAACAGTTTAGAGCCAAAAAAAATTATATCGCAAACATGTGAAATTCCGTCTCAAAACTTGTTTGAGATGGAATTTGAGACAGAAAATTTTCATCGCAAAAAGCCCCGTCTCAAATTTTGAGACGGAATTTTCCGTCTCTGTTTGAGACGAAAATCGTTTCCTGTCTCAAACAGAGACGGAAAATTCCATCTCAAATTTCTTCTCAAACACTTTGTTAAAATTCGTCACCGACAAAAAAATAGTGACAGAATATTTCGTCTCAAAAGTTTGTTTCTACTTTGCGACGAAAATTTTTGTCTCTAATTGCGTTATAGCTATTTTGTTATTGACGAAATATAGCGACTAAAATTTTTCATCTCGAATCTGAGACGGAAATTTCGGTCCCAAATTAGTCTTAAACTATACGAAAGATGTTGACAAAATGTTCCGCCTTTATTTCGTCGCTAAATACTTCCATCGCTATTCTGTTGCTAAATACTTCCGTCTCTATTCTGTCACAAACCTGGACACATTTTTTGAAAAATTCTATCTCAATTCTATCTCTAATTTGATTGAACTAAAATAATTTCCGTCTCAAATTCATTGCAAATACAATTAAACTAAATTTATTTCTATTTCAAATCCGTCGCTAATGCAATTTGACTCAAATATTTTTCGTCTCTAATATGTTTTTTGTTGAAAATATTTTACCTATTTATTTTGTTATCCATACATGTTAAACTATAATTATATACCAATCCATCCATTCATACCAGTCCATCCATTCAACCACTACAACTCATAAAAAGCATATGTCCTCAAGATAAAATATGTCATACTTGTAATATACATTCCGTCTCTACTCGGTCTCAAGATAAAATAAATAAAATTTAAAAGAATTTCATCTCTATTCCGTCTCTAATTCATATGTCTCAGAATAAGTAAAAAGATTTTAAAAATATCCATCTCTATTATGTTGCAAAATATTTTTTTCCTAAAAATTAAGAAGAATACTCAATCGAAATTCTATCCCTATTTCGTCTCAAATATTCTAAAAAAATTATAGAAAAAATCCGTCACTATTTCATCTCAAAAATATTAAAATATTTATATACATTCCGTCTCAAATCCGTTTCAAAACTGACAAAAGAGAAACACCATAAAAGTCTTCTCAAATCCATCTCAAAGATTTGCAACACACATTCCGTCACAAATTCCGTCACTAAATATTATCTTTCCCCTTTTGAGACGGATTTTGCATTGGAAAAAACTGTGTCACAAATTTCGTCGCAAGTTTCGTCTCAAATCCATTTACAAGTATGACAAAGTTTTTGTGCAAGAGTTTGTCCCAATTCCGTCTCAAATCCGTCTTAATTTGACAGGGAAAATTTATGCCTCAAATTTTACATCTCTAAACTATTAGTTTCTAGTGGTGATTGTATCCATACGTTTGACCATATTTGTATTAACTAAATTTGTGCATTTAAAAAATAAAATATGAAAATAATTATTTTTTTTTCTTGTTAAAATGGGTTGTCTAACAACATTCCTACAACTTGAGATTCTCGCTTCTAATATGGGAATGAAATTTGGAAAAACTATGAGAATATTGGATTAGTGGGAGTGTGATACTTCCATAAATATTAATCTATTTTTGCAAACCAAATATGAGAATGTGACATTGCCAACCTTGCACATCTGAAAATTTTATAAAATTCCTCTTATCAAAGACCCCCAACTAATAACGAGGCTCAATGTATGATATTTTTAAAATTAAAAGGTTATCACCGAATTTGAAATCACAATGAATTTTATGTTGACTTTCATAAAATACATGAAATAAAATGCACGTTCTCTAAAAGAAAACAATTTTATTATGGTAGTTATAATTGTGGTAACCAACTTTCTTTTTTTATCTTCATAATAAAGAACCATCTCTTCTTCTTTTTAGCAAGATTTATTAGCAGCAACTTTTAAAATGTTTTATTTGAAATCGACATACTTATTAAAAAAAATCTATTTTAAACATCCTTCAACATCCACCACGCATATTATTCTTGTATTTTTTCACTTACTATAAACTTTTGAACTCTTTCACCATAGTCATTTTTCATACACTTTGACTGGGGATGCCACCAACAGATATAAGCAACGAATCTGTGTGAGTGAGGCTTGCTAGAGAGAAGTAATAACAAATAGGGAAACGATCATTGGGAGAGGGCTTATGCTCCATGTTATAGCATGTATAGTAAAATTTGCTTTGGAAATTATGAGAAGCGAACATAGAAGCAACATTTTTTGCTGAAGGAAGAGAACTAAAGTTAATTTTTTGTCATTATGTTTGGTTAATAATAATAATAATAATAATCTTTTTTTTTTCTTTAGTTAATTTCACTAACAAGACCTATAAATGCATAAAGGAACGATCAGAAGGATAGATGATGATTCCTCTACAAAAAATAATAAGTCTCAAGAATAAATGCTCAATAAAAATCAAGTCAATTATTTGTTGAATAAATTAACTATTAAGTGATTTTTCATTGAACAAATTTCAAAAGATAAAATTTTATATAAAAATTAGAAAAAACAAATTAACTAACAAGTGAGTTGACAATGGACAAGTATTGAAGGATAAAGTTTTATATATGAATTATAATATCAAGATGTGAAGGATAAAATTTTATATAGGAATTACAAGGAAAAAAAGGATAGAATTAATCTAAATGCAGGGTGAAATGAAGCTTAGGTACATTAGCATTTAATAAAATATTAATTATTTATTACTCTTAAAGATATGGTTCAAAGTATTATAACATATACATTTAGAAATGCTCCATAACAAATATAAATAGAAAGTCATATATTCTATTTTTAAAAATAATTTTTGGAGAACTGGTAGTTTTAGGGTCTGAAATTTGCAAGATATAGAAGTAAAGGCTTGAACTTCAAAATCTTTAATACAAGGGCTTGAACTTATGCAACAGTAATGTTTTACACATCGTTAACCAACATTGTTAATTCTTTACTTTCATGACATTTTTTCCTTTTCAAATTTTAGGTAGAACTTTATTTTTCTCTAATAACTTACATGGATTTTTCTATATGGCATTCAAAATCTATATGGCATATACACACAAATTGATAAATTATAAGCTATCTCATATATGAACACACATATGAATTTTGGACTTTTTTTTTGGGTTATGGGAATATAAATTCATCTGCATATTTTTTGTGTTATACTAATAAAAAATTTTAAATATCTTTAAAATATATAAAAAATAAATTAACTGTGTAAATTAAGTATTAAAAAGAAAATAAATTTAAATAAATCACAATAAAGAAAACATTAAACCTAAAAATATATGTTAACTTTATAAATTAGAAATAATATGCTTATTTTCGAAACTATAAATAGTAATATATTATTTTACGGTTTATTTTGATTTATTTAAATTTTGTTAGTGTTTAATACTTAAAGTGCATAGTTAATTTATATATTTCAAATTTTAAGTATATATGAACTTTTTTATATTTAGTTACCAAAAAAATATGTAATTAATTTATATTCACATAACTCACAAAAAATGTCCAAAATTTATATATGTGCACATATATATGATAGCTTATAATTTATAAGTTTATTTGTGTATGCCACATAGATTTAGAATGCCATGTAAGAAATCCAAATAAGCTACAAAAGACAAATAAAATATCACCTAATATTTGAAAAGGAAAAAAAAAACACCATATAAGCAAAGAATTAACACAGTTAGTTAACAGCGGGCCAAACATCACTTTTCCATAAGTTCAAGCCCTTGCATTAAAAGTTTTGAAGCTTTATTACTTCTGTTTCTTGCAAAGTTAAGGCCCTAAAACTATCATTTTTCCATAATTTTTTACAAAAAATATAAAATTTATCACTTTAGTTATTCATTAAAAAAATTAAAAGATGTCAATATTGAATTATAAATAGAGACAAAATTTTCTCAATAGCAAGTATAAATAAAAAAGTTTGAACAAAAATTATCTTTATTTGTTATTGATATATTTTATTAAATTTAATTTTAGCATGTTTTTTAGAAGTAAATAGAAAAATATGTAAGGAGAAGGAAATACATATATGGAACAAATTTGATTAGGAAGTTTTTTTCCGTACGAAGAAAGTGAGATGGACTAAAGTTTTTTGCTAGAAAGAAATTTTATAAAATGATCATCACGTGACATTAATTAAAAAAAATGCACCCTTTTTATATAATATATAGATTTGCTAAAATAAAGATAAAATGAGAAGAGGAGGGGGGCCGAGAGTCACAAATAACTAAAACAAGCGCTTTTTTTCTGCTTTTATTTCATATATGACATAATTACAATAATTCAAATTCCACGCCATATTTGGAAATGGATTGCAACAAAGGACTTAAAGAATCATTACAGACTTCATAATAGAAGGGAAAGAACAAACAACACCTAAAAGAATTTACTGCTTAAACATGCTTTAGAAAGCAACGAAGAGCATAAAGTTTTGATGATGCCTATCCTGGTTTGATACAGTTACCTAGGCCCTTAATAATTTTTTTCTTTTTTTCAATTTTTGCTTTTGTTGGTTAAAGGTGATTTTGATTCCCGAAGCCTTCTTTCTTCTGAAAGAATTTTGGCAAACCTGCATGACGTGTAGAGGACCCCAATAAGTAAATAAGCAAAAAAAAATGGAGAGGGATTAAAATTATAGAAGATAAAAATTTGAAGCTTATTTCTGTACTTCTTCAAGGCATCCTCATTAGTGCCACCATTTGCAAGTGGTTCAGAGAGGCCTGTCTGCAGATTGACCCTCGAAACTGGTTTCTTCAGTAAAGCTTTGCCTATTGCAGCTAGTTGGTCCATGTTCGCCACTGTTGCAGCGTCCATGGAAGCCGTTGTCCCAGTTAATTCATCCTCCTTAACAGCACACAGTTCAATAAAATTCAAATAAAGAAAAAAGTCAATTTGGAGTATTAAGTCGTTTTAGCTCAATGGTGTTGGAATATATCTCTCATGTGAAAAAATAAAATTATAAACTATAAGTCCACTATTTAAAGTCTTGAGTGACTCCTTATATTGAAAATTTTGCTTTTATAATTGAAGCTTAGGATTTCTTAACCTGATATAAGAGTTGGGTCTTGGATATAATTTCTCTCGTTATGCACATGTGACCCATCTCTGTTTCCTATTCTTGGTTTGGCTCTTGGTTTGGATTGATCCCTAGTTCAGCATTCTTGGCTTTTAGTTCGAGTCACACATGGGAGAATTGAAACATATATTCCACGTGAAAATCATAAAAAATACTGTAAGTCCACCATATAATTTTCTTAGTGATTTCTCATATTAACAAATTAATTTTTATGATAGGATTTTAAGTTTCTTAACGAATGGGAAAAAGTAATTTTGACAAGTTGCATGTGTTGGCTTACTTGAATGCGCAGGTAATTTTGTTCAGAATGAAGAGCTTGAAAGACCACAGAGTTGTGAAAATCAACGATATCAGCACTGGCTTGAGTAAATACATCGAAGATTGGATTAGAACCTGCTTTAGTTAACCACCCAAAAACACCCCATTTGGCAGTCATTCTTGCATTGTACTTCTGCTCTACCTTAGCCGAGCCAGACCCTATTGAGATCACTAGAAAGCGACCATAGTCTGCTGGCTGAATTGGGAAGAAATTTGGGTCTCCATGAAACACCTGCTTCGTCACCTGACTCATTGCAACTAATGCCTGCATTCAATTTGTAAATCTAAGTCATAAAAATGAATTCAATGATGTTTCCCGAACATTACGAGAAATATCCAATGGTAGTAGATTATCCATATACTTGTGATGATATGATACAGATAGTTCACTATCATTGAATCTCTCCCATAACATCATCCATGTCGGAAGCTGAGGGGAACAAGAATTTGATTATGACTATAAGCGCAAATAAAAGTTCTTATACTGGATTATTTGCTGCAACACCACCATCAACCAGATTGTAGTCACATATTCGATTCCCTTCTTCATCTTGATTTGCAAAGAAATATGAAGGAAAATATGTAGGTGCTGCCGAGGTGCTGATGCATATGTCAGATAAACGAGCATCTTTACTGGGATAGCTTTTGGCCTGAATAAAAGAAAAAAAATTGCCAAATCTTCAATATATTTATATGAACAAATCTTTCAGTATATTGAATCTTTTTAATCTTCTGCAAATTAACTGGACTTGGTTTATCCTAGCTGCGGGCTAGTTGTAAAGACTACACTAGTCATGATTTCAAGTCTTTGAGTTCATGATTGTAAATAAAAGATATATCAATCTTCATGTTAGAACTAGTCAGTATTATTAAGCAGAATTATAAGATTTTATAAAGTGATTTTAAAATTTTATGTTTTACTTTCATACATCTTATTGTATGTATATCTCAACACATTAATAAATGTAAAGAAACAAAATCAACGGAAAGAAAAACGAGCTGAAACAGACGAAGTTAGTGAGACAATAATCGATGAAATATGGACAAGATCGATCTTAACAAGTTAATAAATTGTATATTGACAGAGAAAAGATTGGAGTAACTCGATTTTTAGATATTAAGTGGAGAGAGGAGACCTCGTAAGTGGAGAAAACTGTAGGTTGCATCTTCTTGATATCGAAAGTTGGAATGACAACATTGGTTAGGGTTTGATTCAATCGAGTCTCTCCAAGGTTGTCTCTTATGATCTTATGAAGATACTTGCCATCATACTTAGGTCCTAGCACACTTCTCAAAGTGTTCCTGATTGGTCCAAGTATGCCACTGTCATTTGAAAGCAATGTATACTCTTAGCATTATTAACGATGGAATTAATCAAAACACCGAAGAAAAGTCAAGATATTAATGCACAAAGTCACAATCATTATGATAACATATTTTGTTAATAATTTCCAAATTGTCAACGTTAGATTAGCTACCTTTTTCTTGGGAAAATGTTAGGGCCGTGTTCGACATAGAAGGGCCGGATATCTTTAGCAGCATAGAGAGGACGATTCTTTTCATCTGGTGCAGTTAGCATGGCAGTCACTAGGCCACCAGTGCTTGTTCCCGCAATCACATCGAAGTAATCGGCGACTCTTGCATCCTCACCGTCAAGCTCCTGATAAAAAATTGTGTCCATTACGTTTCAATATTCTCGGTTATATTATTCTTTCACTTAATTTGGTCCGTGAACAAACGAACATAAAAGAATGAATTTCCAAATTAATTAATATTAAAGAGAAGAATCCGAGCTAAATTCCATCGTCTGTAGCTGTTTTTCTACCTTGTGCACGTACCTGGAGTTGAGACTCGAGGTATTCGAGGACGGTGGCAGAGATAATACCCCTAATGCCGCCTCCATCAATGCTGAGAATGGTGATCAAATTCCCATAAGTTGGGGGCTGGATCTTGAGAGGAGATGATGCTGCCTTATTCATTATTATATTGTGGTATTGTGTGATGCTAGCTAAGATTTGATGGAGGAAGAGCTTTCTTCAAGGAAGCCTGCACGTTTATTATGTTTGATTCTCTACCAGGGTGGTCACATAAAGCACATCTATTTATAGCTAGTACATGAAGCTGAAGAAATTTCATGTACACGGTTTTCCTTTAAACCAAAAAGCTAAATGTCGTCCTATTTTAAATACGTATACATCTGAATTAAAAGTGATACAATACACCAATCGTATTAAAAATAAGACAACAGACAAATGTCCAGCGTAGCGGCAGATAAAGTGTCGTTATTACTGTATGATAGCATAATGGTCCTTCACGGTTTACTGATCTATTGGAATACCAATCAGAGGCCAGAGATATACATATATCATCATCTAGACCGACGATTTAATTCAACCTATGATCAGCAGCCTAACTTGTCGGTAAAGTTTATCTTTCTTTTCCAATTATAAATTAAAATATTCAGTGATGTTAAGCATGATTGTTCGTAATACTCCAAAAACAAATTGACTCGTAGGATAGGCATACAATTAATAATATAAAGGATCGGATGCTCTGGAATAAAGTGAGAAATTTTGATTTTGATTAATTCAACTCATAAGACTTTGAAATAATTAGAAAATTTATTAACCTTTTCAGCTTGAACAACAAAGGCGATTAATCAAGTATGACATCGGGGTTTTCAACAAGTCTTGTAAGGAGCTTGAAGAATTTTTTATAGTTGTTTGAACAACTATTTACTTTCGTGCACCATAATTAGTATTAATATTGGCATGTTAGGGGCGATGAGATTAAAAAAAATAACTGATTAGTGTTTCTACTGTAGACATTATTTTTTTCTTTAAAAAAAATAAAAACAAGAAACGGTCATGGTAAGTGCAGTCTACTTTTTCTATAATAAATTTTGAATAGGAAGATCAGTTTCACTTTGACACGCTTTAAATTTTAATTTTCCATTTAATCAAAATATATATATATATATATATATATATATACTTTCTTGTGTGTCCAATAAAAGTCATCGTTTAATTTAATTGAGTCGATAAGATTCGGGAAAGCGGATAATTGTCAGCCTAATTAAAGATCGCATACCACATGACTAATCTCATTCAATTCAATGTTCAATGTAGGTATTCATTTATCTATTATATTAACATATACGCTGAAGTAATTGGCGTGCATGCATCACCTTGCAAATGCATAGTCAGCTCAGCTTAAAATAGTGTTCCAGATATTAAATTAAAAAAGTTTCCAATAGTTCTGCAAACTATATATGGTTAGGGATGGAAATATCCGTTTTGAATCCACCGGGAAGAAAAATTAGAAAAATTTCAGATTCGGATATCCAAATTTGATATTGGATAATAGTGCAAATAATTTTTTTCTATTCAAATCCGATCCGAATATAAAAAAGATTAAAAAATCATGCACATGCCTTCTCATAACCAATATAATCATTCACCATAACGTTCTAATGCACATATATAAACCCACATGTTACATAATACATTTATATTAAAAAGATATAAATAAAAAGGAAAACAAAAGCTTTTTACAAAAGTAATGAGAAATTACTTAACTTAATTAAGCTATTTATTTTGAAGTTAGAGAATAAGTTAGATAACTAAAGTTAGTAATATAACTATAATTGACAAAGTGTAATATTTTTGTTTAGCATAAATAATTGCTATGCTTAAGTTAGATAAATGTGAAAATATATTTGTAGATAGTTAAAATCTATTTTTTTCCCTTTTTGTTTAGTTGATAGTTATAATAGAAATGCCTTTGTATTTTAAAAAAAAAATTGATTCATCTATCACCATTCTGAACCATTTGATTTCTCTTATTGATAGTTAATTAAGATACTTTGAAATTGTAGTTTGCACATTGAAATTTAATGTTTTGATTTTATTTATTTTTATTTAATGTAATTTAGTGTTGTTGTAATGACCTTAAATTAATGTGTTGAATTGATCAATAATTAATAAGTAACTCAACATTTTCTAAATTAACAAAATATCTAAAAATTTGAACCCGAAAAACCCAAAATCCGAAATCCGATATCCGCCAAATACTAATTTCATTATCCGATTGGATTTTTTCCTCCCAACCTGAAACTTGAATATATAAATTTTGAATCCAAAAATCGAATCTGATTTCCACCCTAGATATACATTGTATAGGAAAAAAGAAACTGCATGCGCTGACTTTTTTGTAGTTTACCATCAAAATTAGTTAAAAGAATCAAATTGCGTGCCTAACTTGCTTTCTCTGTGGAAAACTCTGCTTATGGATTCTACCAACATTTTCATAGTTTAGGAAAAAGAAGTAGCTAGTTCATGTTTTACTTTCACACAAAATGATTTTAATAACCCAAAGAAGAGATGTTTGCTGCAAAAATTAATGGCGACGAAAGTGCTACTTATTTCTGGGAATGGTTTAGGGTTTGGCATAGTCATCCTTTGATGGAGGATATTGCTCGAGAGGTCACTTTCTTGCCTAATGACAGTTTCTGAAACCCAAGTGCACTGCAGAGCCAACACTTAAAGGTAATTTCTCAATTTTTGGAGTTTGGATTAATTTTATTCGAAAGAAGCGGGACGGACAAATGTACGTTGTATATGAGATAAGCTTATTATAAAGTGCTTATCTTAGAGACATCATACTAAAGGTTATGATTGGAGCCGCTGTTTATGTTATTTGGTAGGAAAGGGACAAGCGGATACATGGAGCAAAGTATGGAACTGAGGAGCATCTTGGTGAAAGAAGAGCCTGTTTGGCTCTGCTTATTTCTCATCTTATAAACTCTTAGAATTAAATAAACACTTTTTCATATGCTTTTTATTATTTGCAACTTATAAGTCCCAAATAAACTTAGCCAAATAGGCTGGAAATTTGGAGGCTTATTCAAAGTAGAATGGCGGGGACATAGAAGTAGAAATCGGGAGGCTTATTCAGCCCTTGTAGCTTAATTAGTCCTTTACTCACAGTTGGAGTCTTGTTGATGTGTAGGAGAAAAAATCGGTGGTTTTGGTGGTCCTGTGATTGTGAGGTTGGAGTTTTGCTAATCAATGAAATACGACTTACTTAAAAAAATTGTGAATAAATAATTAGACCTATTATAAATATTGCAAGTGTTTAGAAAGCTATTTATCTATGGGCTTGGTCCCTATGGACTAATCATTTTGTTTTTAAATTTCAAATTATGGGGAAAAAGTGAAATCAAAGATTTTTCTTATTGAAATAAATATTTGAGATGTAATGTTGGAAGAAAAAAAGAAATATATAGTATACATAAAGGCAAGGCAGGGAAGTCATATTGTCAATTCGGATAATATATCACAAAGCCATATATATTCGCGCACACACATATATATATATGTATATAATGTTATGAAATTGATGAATAACTCTTTAGTCTAAATTATATAAGAGAGGATATATTATGTGGAGAATTCCATCCCTCCATTTTGCTCCAATCTAGGAGAAGACAAATTTTTTTTTTCCTTCTTTGTCACTTCGTGAGAGGCCTAGGTCAGATGTGTAGCTACCTTTTTAATAAGAGTCTTTCCCCTTCTATCTTTCTCTAGAAGAACGAAGCGGACGAGGAACAACGGTGACGTCCCAACAATCAAGCAATTTATCAAGGCTCTAATTTGTCAACTAGTTAACACAATTATCAGTTTTTTTGTATAGATGTCTCAATATCAAATCCACCCTCCTATTAAGCATCTGTTTACAGTTTTCTAACAAAGGTCTATATAAACTAAAACGCGGAAGGAAACCATTCACCAAATTAAATGTGGCCAAGGAATCGGTCACGATGAGGAACAATTCTTTCCTTTTCAAACTTGTCTAACCCGGTCACTTTCTTTCTCCTCATTTTCCAACCAAATTAAAGAGCACTTAGAAGGAAGTTTCTTCCCGAATGACTCCTTTTTCACGCGGATGAGCAAGTGATATAAATATAATATAATATGAATTTTACGTACGTAAAAGTGGATTTACACGCGTGACTGGAGAAAAATGTGCGGGATAAAAAAAGCCAGCAAAGTTGCCGGCCATGCATGAACTAATTGCCCCATTCTTAAGTTATCAGGAAGCACTGAATAATAAAATAACATCCCAAAAATTGACAGATCTTGAAGAATTTAAGGCATCACTTTGACACACGTACGTGTATCGAACTGTGCATGCATTGATCGTACGTGTGCATGCATGCCTATGATGTATTATATGGCGGCTTTGTGCTTTTAAAATCAAGAGATAGTTATCCACTAATTAATAGAGACTATAGAACATGAAGACTTTTTCTCGTGGAAGAAATTAATTGAGAAAATATAACACACGTTTATTGGAAACGCATTCCTATGTGTTAGAATTATGTATACAGTTTAGCACTTATATGTGAGAACATTTTTCAATTGGAATTAAATTGATTTTAGCTTATAAGTACCTTTAAATTAAATAAAGATTTTCAGAAGGAAAAAAAAGAAACCAACTTATTTCTTAATGGATCCGCTTTTATTAATGTTGATCTATGAACGTTACAGAACCTATCAGTCTTTGCATACAAATCTGTCAAGCCTTAGATTGAAAGAACATATCATATATGCATTAATGCTTATCACAAAAATCACCGGATCAAACCTTAAATTTGATGACATTATTTATTCTTATTGAGAGGGTAGTGATAATTTGACAACATTACTGCACGCCTTGTCTCGTTGTAAGGTGAATTTGACCACAATAATTGAGTGCCTATTATATTAAGAAACAGGCACGGAGAGATATAATTAACCGTGTGAAAGTCCATGTTTGAAATCCAAAACCTATCCTGATTTAATTGATGGGAAGCGTTGAGTACTCTCGTACAAGTTTCAATATTTAATTTTCGTCTCCTAGCAATAAAATTCAAATTTAATTACAATTTGGGTAGAATATTAGCTCTCTAGCCGCCTGTCTCTTCAATAGCCTTTGACCAAATTCTTGTCCAACTTTTCTTTCGACATGTACGTCGATGCACAGAAGCAGAGAAGCATCCGTACCAGCCACTGTTTCACATTTTTCAATGCGTGATTAGTAAGGTTTTTGGTCGCATCTTATCATTTTCAATGCGTGATTAATTAATAAGGTTTTGGTCGTTTCCGTTGTTGTGTAGATGGTGTCATAGCCATTAGCTAGTTTTGGTCTCAATGGGATTTTAGTTTTTTTTTTTTTTTTATAATTAATCTGGGCCGGGTTCTTGTCTTTGTATTGGGCCTATTTAATTCGGCCTTTCTTTATGATTGGTTTAGGCCCTCTAGTTCAATTGTCATTTGCTCTTAGTTGGGAGTTTGTTTGTGTACACTGGGCCTCTTCTTTTTGTGTTTTGTTAATGGCTAATGAAAATTATCTTACATCTCGAGCTACTGAAGTACCCAATCCAAGCCCGATAGGCGATAGGCATCCATACCTGGAATATTCTGCACCTGCATGATATTCATACGGCTGACTATTCATTCATGCACTTATCTGTGGCAACCAAAATAAAATAGACTGCTGAAAGATTTAAAGCAATGATAGTTTCACATGGTGCCACCTAAAAATGAAGGTATATGTAATTTCAACTTTATTAGTTGGCTATGTATGGCTAACGGTGAATACGCTTCGCTTTTGGATTTATTTCAAACCAAATCAAATTAGTTGCATTTATTAGAAATTAACCAATTAATTTTTAGTCATGTAAAATAGCCAAACAAAACCAACGTCTCTAAATTTGGTTTTGTTTGGTTTGGTTTTGGGTTTTATAAAGAAATTTTAAAATTTATCAACAAAATTTAAAAAATCAAAGGAAATAAAATTTGCCTAATAATCTAAAGGAAAAAAATTAATCAACCTGTATTACAAGTTTTTAAATAATATACACATAAAATTAGAAGTAAACATAATTTATACAAGTTTAACTTACAAAAAGATAGGGATGAATATTGTTTCATTTAGTTTGTGGATTTATTTCAAACCAAACTACACCAAAATAATTGATTTTTAACCATATAAAATAACTAAACCAACTCAAATTCTTTAATTAATTTGATCGATTTAACCAATTCTTATCCACACTTAAGTATTTTTATTTTATATTTTTTTCAATAAAATCTAATTGGTGGAACTCAACCATCAACTGACAAATCTTTGATGTGCAACACTATACTATGCACCAGTTAAGTTAAAGGTATTTAACTTAGATTAGAAGGCTAAATTTGAACCCAAATCATAAATTGTGTTCATTTCGAGCTCTCATTATTGGGACATCTCTGAGGGCCACTCTTTAAATACGATGATATTGAGTTTGAATTTTGTTTCTCTAGCTATATGTTGTGTCTCTTGAATGATAATACGTGATATTACTAAATTATACGATAATATATAATCTTATTTGTGTTTTTTGGTCTAACTTATTAGATCGAGTGTCAACACCTTCCGGGTGACGCGTGGGGGACCAATTGGGAAAATCCCTTCTATTACAGTTCAGCTTGTACGATTCGCATCTTCCCGCATATATATACACTTTTCAGTTACCGTCTCTTAATTGCCCACTTTCACGCCATCCGCATATATCATCATTCCCGTCATACTCGCGTCGCTCTTTTGTTAATATTGGCAACACAAAAAGATCTCACTACAGAAAAGCCAAAATTTTTTTTAAAAAAATATAAAAATAAAGTAAAAAGAAAGTACAAAAAAGAACAGAAAGAAAAAAAAAGTATGCTTCGGCTGTGGAGTAGAACCACGCGCCGCTATGTGCGCTCATCTTTCCGCCGGACAATCTCGTCTTCTTCTTCTTCTACACGCAATCCCGAGAATTTCCAAATTGCCCCTACGGCACCGCCTCCGCCGCCTATTATCCACCGCTGCCATCAGCCGGCTCATCTCTCTTCTCCTTCTTATCCGATTTTCCGTCGCCGCTGTCTTGCGGCTCTCTCCGTAGCCCTAGTTTCGGCGGTTGTGGCTTCGTACGCTTTAATCTCCTTTCGGAACGACGACGAGAAGAAGGAGAGGTTGAAAACGAGTAATTTCTATCACAAGATAGAGCACGCGGTTGACAAGTCGAACGAGTCGTTTAATAAGATAGTAAATAGGATGAAGCAGACGGGAGCGGCGGCCTCAGTGTTGTGGAAGTCGTTAAGGTCGGTCATGTCCTCCGCGAACCACGAGGTTCGGGTCGGGTTCGAGCTGAGAGTTGCGGCACTTTTGGCTGACATTGCGGCTGCGAATGAGAGCCGGAGAGCGGCGATTGTCGGCGCGGGCAGTGGTGCGGTGGTGGATTGGCTTCTGGAGACCGTAGCAGCGCCTGGAGATAATATAGGTACGCAGGCCGAGTCGGCTCGGGCTTTGGCTTACCTAATTGCGGATCCTAATGTATGTGAAGCGGTTTTAGGAAGGCCTCACGCGGTTCCGCATTTGCTTCGTTTTATTTTCTCTGCTCAGCCTCGCCGATCAAAGAAAGTGAGCAACTCTTTAAGACCTTTTTTTTCCAAATTAGTGTAGATAATCTAACAGTTCCTTTTAATTTGCATATTCATCTCGTGTTTGCTGATGAGGCATCGATTCCGAAGGCCATTTAGGTGATATGAGCATTAGCTTGTTCTTGGTGTGCCTTTCTTATGTTCTGTAACTTAGTAGAATTATCTAATTGTTTCTGTCAAATTCACGTACATGTCTCATGGTTAATGATAAGGCATTAGTCCTCTGGTTGATTTGAAGGATCGACAGGACTTTGTTTAGTGTTTTTGTGAATAGTTATGCTATCAATTATCATTGTGTAATTAGTTCCCTTTATTAATGTTTCGTAACTTAGCATATCCTTTATATGACATTTGTAGCTTCTGATGGCCTGTTTATCTTTTTCAGACTGTTGTAGCTTTGTCATCCTAGAATTATGTCTCCTTCAGGAGTCTGGTCAATGATGAGGTGTTGCTTCTAGGGTTCATCTGGTTGATTGGAGCTATGTGAATGCTTTCAGTTTATCATATTGTTCTGATAGCTGCTTGTTCTTTATCTATATATTGTAGCATTGGTAGTTTTGGAGATTTTGCACATTGGGAGGGAGAAAAACATAAAAACTAGGCCTTATTCAGTTCTGAACTATTTTTGTCTTGATTTCTCCAGAATCACTGGTGGTAGTGGGAGTATATGTGATGATATTTTTGGACTAAGTTGGTTGTATAATGGAGATTCTCAAAGAGCTAAAGAAAAACTCCATATGAATATTCTCGATTTATATAGTCACTTTGTTTATTCTGACAAATCAACATTTATATGTTCTAAAAGAACAAAACTTTGGTACCATAGAGTGCCTAATGTTTCATTTTGTTTTTGTTTTAACTTGTGAGTATTATGTGTGTTTTTCTTTAAATAGTGAATCTCGGCTATTTAAATCAGTACCAACATCCTCCTTTAAGCTGTCTTATAATTTCTTTGTTAGTTGATATTGCTTAATCCATTATAGTTGAGGCTGAAATGCTTTTTAGAAAGAAATGAGAGAGTATGAACCGTTTTGTTGTGAGTAATTGGTAGTTAGCAGCTTTCTATGGGATTCTGGCATGACACTGTTGTAGGCATATGGAAGGGATTATTTTGATATTTACTTCATTACCTTCTCATTATTTCTGAAATGTGTTTTCATTTTCTTTGGCATTGATGAACTGGTTTTTGTGGGAGCAGCAAACAAGACGTAGTTCATTCGATCTTTCTGATTCTTTGAAAGGTAGGAGCATGCTTGTTGCAGCCATCATGGATGTCGTCACTTCCAACTGTGACAAAGCAGACAAGGAATTTTTAAAGCCCTTGTTACCAAAAGATGCTGAAATGAGAGATATTGCAGCAGCTATTGAAGTTATTGAGCAAGGTGGCATGCATTGGGACGGGCCACAAGGGGGTGAAGAGGACGACAGTGGTGGGAAAATGAAGGGTTTTGGAATCAAGATTCTTGAAGGTACAACAGTTTTAGGCATTGCAAGAAGCAATGGACTTACTGGCATGGAGGATTCTGATGCTAATAACTTCCAAGCAGCTAGATATGCGCATAAAAATCTCTTATTTAACAGAATAAATGAAAGTTCCCCAGCACAAGAAAAATTGTCTTCGGCTGTTGTGCCTGGACTCTGGGATGATTTGCATTCCGAACATGTTGCTGTACCATTTGCTGCATGGGCATTAGCTAACTGGGCAATGGCATCAGAAATTAATAGATCTCATATTCAAGAACTGGATGGAGATGGACATGCAGTCATGGCTGCCCTGTTGGCACCTGAGAGATCTGTGAAATGGCATGGAAGTTTAGTGGCTCGATTACTTTTAGAGGACCGCAAGTTGCCGCTAAGTAATATCGTATCTGAATGGAGTTCTAGTCTTGTTTCAACTGTTCACCAAGCAAGTAAAACCCAGGACATACCTTTGGCGCAGGTGGCTTTGTCTGCATTTTTGGTTTCTATAGAGAGAAGCCCCGAGGCTCAAGAGGTAATAATGGACAAGGGTCTCCATTTGATGAGAGAAGCTGCTAAACAGACTGTGAAACACAAACCTGTACAAGAAGCACTGGCAAGAGCTTTGGAATTACTTTGTAATGGCAACTTACATATGTCTCTTGAAGAAAGCCAAAAGTGGTCAGGTATTCTGCTTCCTTGGGTTTTTGGAAGACTTCCCTCCGATGCAATACGGTCTTCAGCAGTTAATATCCTTTCTCGCATTCTTGAAGATTATGGACCATCTTCTGTACCAATTTCTCAAGGATGGTTGACTATTATGCTAAATGATGTTCTGAGTACCAAGAAAGCAACTTTAAGCAAGGGAAATGCTCAACTCAAAAGTGACAAAGTGAAGGTTTGTGAGATTGATTTCCGTTCAATCAGATGAGTTTCTTAGTTACCTACTAGCAAATAGAAGCTGTCATGTTTTTGTTTCAGTGAGTTGTTCTTGATGCCTCTGTCTTTTTGCAGACTCAAATTGATCAGTCAAACATAGTTTCTGCAACACAGATTGCAAATCAGTTGGCAGTTGCAGTTGTCAATTTGGCTGGAACGCAGTTGGGAAACACCACTGAGACTGATGATGCATTTCCTCTATCCGATCTTCTGTCCCTTGAACCTTTTGCCGGACCATTTAAAAGTTTTAAGAAAGATAAGATGCCTAAGATCAATGCTGCAGATTCTGCTGTAGCCACTATGAGGGGAATTAAAGCACTGACAGAAATCTGTGCCGAAGATTTGGTTTGCCTAGACAAAATTGCCAATTTTGGGGTCCTGTGTCTGATTAGGCGCCTTTTGTTGGAAGATGACTATGAGCAACTAGCTGCAATCGAAGCGTACGATGCATCACGAGGCCTGGAGGCACAAGAGCGGGCCCCTGTTCCTGGTGAACTTTCTGTTGAAAATACCAGTGATCCATCCAGTCTACGAGTTCCACCCACAGCTCACATTCGTAGGCATGCAGCTAGGCTACTAACTGTTGTTTCAGTCCTTCCAAAAATCCAGAGAATGATTTTAGCAGATGATTCCTGGCGGAAGTGGCTTGAGGATTGTGCTAAGGGGAAGATACCAGGCTGCAATGACCTTAAGATTCAGAGTTATGCTAGGGCAACACTCTTGAATGTGCTGTGCAATGGGCAAGTAGGAGAGAATTCTGCAAACAAGAAGGTTTCCAGCAATGATTTTTTGAATAATAACAGTTCTTGCCCTCGTTATGCAGATATCCTTTTCTTGATAAATCCGGATTTACCACACTGGACATGTCTGGAAAAAGTGGTTTCAAATTCTACAGATGGATCTTCAACAAACAGTGATGATTCTGCTGAGAATGACCATGATCCTACAAGTGTAGATGCCAGTGATGTTAGTTTGTCTTCCTTGTGCAAGGCTGGGAGCTTCTCTTTGGAGGTTCCTCTATTTGATGTTGTTTTCGTCCATGGCCTGCGAGGGGGGCCCTTCAAGACGTGGCGTTTATCAGAGGACAAGTATTCCACTAAGTCTGGCCTTGTAGAGAAGATTGATGAGGACGCAGGAAAGCAAGGCACGTTCTGGCCAGCAGAATGGCTTTCTGCTGATTTTCCTCGTGCCCGTATGTTTAGTCTCAAATACAAGGTCTGTAAGATTTATCTTGTTTGTATTTAAGTGTTAATTTACCAATCTTGAGTCATTGATGGATCCTTGTGAAAGCACAACTTGCTATTGTATCTCTCTACTTAGAGAACTCCATTTTCTTCTTGAATCATACTGCCTCTGGGTCTCTAAGGTTTTATCATGGTTGTATTTGCTTGGCAGACAAATCTCACACAATGGTCTGGAGCAAGCTTACCTCTTCAGGTTTGTAATTCTCTCTGTTGCTTAGGCGAAGGAGTCTGATAACTGCTTCCTTTATGTATATACATGCATAAGTAAATTTACATCATCCTTTTTATGTCTCTACATAAATATATATACAGAGTCCAGTTCTCTTTTGTATTGCTTCTGGACTTCAACACATCTATGCTCATACAGATAAAGTGAGTCTGGTGTGTGTCTTAAAACAAGCAGATGAGTCCCTTTAATGTCTCTTTCAAATGGATGATGTTTTCCTTTTCTGGGATGAGGTTGTAGATTTGGAACTTTTGAGATTAGGGTACACTTTTTCCAGGAATGGAACTTTCATAAATTTCTGGGTTTTTGGCGGGTGGGGGAACTGGACACATTAAGAAAACAAAGGACCTTATATATGGGACTGTAAGAAGTTACCTACTTATTGTGAACACAAGGAAGTCATATTGTGTTTCAAATGAGTTGAAAAGAAACGCACTTAAGCTACTCATACCCTTAGGAGAACCATGCATCATGGAAGTATTTCATGCTTCTGTTAAGGTATTTTGTATAGCTGAAGTTGTTGCGGAATTTCTTCAAAGCTGGTATTCATCAATTTTCTCTGCATGGATCTCTGATTTCTTTGTGAAAAGTCTTTCCTGTTTCATGTTCCTACAGGTCTTGTTGTTCTTGGGTGTATTTGCACCCTTGATCTGCAGGCCTCTCATTCTGTACCTTTTGTTCTGCATTTTGCAGGAAGTGAGCTCAATGCTGTTAGATAAGCTTGTTGCTGCAGGCATTGGTGACCGGCCAGTTGTATTTGTGACCCATAGGTGCGTTTTATCTTTTCTAACTCTTTTGTAAATTTTCTTCCAGAAATACCAGTTTTTTAAGTCCTGATCCTCATTGTCTATTAAAAATGCCAACCTAAAATAATTACATTGTAGGTTGCTTCCTCTTGCATGCTTGTTTCCTTTTTGCAATTTCAACCAATTTACTTGTATACCACATTGGAGTTTGATATAATGTTCACATCTCGTTTTACAGCATGGGAGGCCTGGTAGTCAAGCAGATGTTGCATCAAGCAAAAGCAGAGAGCAAGGATAATTTTGTTAACAACACTGCAGGAATTGTATGTTTTATCCTTCTGAACATACCTATTTCAGTAGATACCATTAACATCTTCTGTTTTCTCACTGCATAACATGAGAATTCTCTGGGCGTCAGGTTTTCTATAGCTGTCCACATTTTGGCAGCAAACTAGCAGATATGCCTTGGCGCATGGGTCTTGTGTTTCGCCCTGCACCCACTGTCAGTATCTCTTCTCTTTATCTTAAATAATCTTCCCTCCATTTGTGCTTATATCCCAACATCACCCCCAATACCTCATAGATTGATAATAAACAGTAAAAGGCTGTGAGCCACTTCGGGTTCTGACATGGGTTTGTTCATCTTGTTGCTAGATAGGAGAGCTAAGAAGTGGATCTCCAAGGCTGGTGGAGCTTAACGATTTTATTCGTAATCTACACAAGAAGGGGAAGCTTGAGGTCCTCAGTTTCTGTGAGGTAGTACTTTGACATTTCAGTTGCTTTTCTGAACTGACTGGTCGAGTCTGTTTATGTTCCCACATGATTGCTTTTGTTGTACAAGAAATACAAGAGGAAACTTCGTAACTTAAAGTTGGCTAAACGGTTATTCTGCAGACGAAGGTAACCCCAATTGTTGAAGGTTATGGTGGTTGGGCTTTCCGGGTGGAAATAGTACCGTTGGAGTCAGCCTATCCTGGATTTGGTGAACTTGTTGTAAGTTGGTTATTGATGTTCATTTCTTTTCTTTTTTCTCCTTCTTCTTTCTGTTACTCTTTTTTAACCCCCCACCCCTAGTAGGATATGAACCCAGGTTATCACTCTTGGCGAAATGTTCTCAACCACCTAAGTTATTACTAATCCCTTATTGATGTTCACTTGCATATTAATAGTTTCATTTTCTCCAATGTGTCCTGAACTATGAAAAACTTTCAAGGATTCCAAATCTTGACTTTATGTTTGTAGTTCAGTATCATCCTTATGCTTGTCAACCTATCTTCTATTTATCCTTGTCATATGCATCTTGCACAAGAGGATATGTAGTAGTTGGCTAATCAGGAAAGAACACGACATTCAAAATTTAAATTGAGTCTGGAGCAGTGAACTCTTAATTCCTGGCTGCAGGGACTGATAATTTTTTCATGTCCACAATTTTTGGCTTCCAAATCACCAAATAGTCCAGACTTTGCAACATGTTCAGCATTGACTGCATTTCCTTATATTAGTTTACTTCCTTTTTCGCCTCCTGTTCCCGAGCCTATAGGTGACCCTGTGACAGGAGTTGCCTATAGACAGTGTGGGGTTTTAAATTTATTCTTGTCTATACCCTGCACATCCTCTTACAGTTTTTGTATACGGATGCAGGTACTCGAGTCAACAGATCATGTAAATTCTTGCAAGCCTCTTAGCCGCACAGATCCTTCGTATCAGGAAACGTTAGAATTTCTGCATAAGCTGAAAGCACATTACAAATGAAGAGTTGGTGTAAATAATACGATTTTAGGCAAGCTTTTAGGACCAAGGAAAATTGGTGCAATATACGAGAGCCGGAAAACTGGATTACACATTGGACTAGGTTCCATTCTTTTTTCAGTCCCAAGGTTTTGGTTTCATGCTTCCAATTGCAGTAATGTAAATAGCTCATTACAGGTTAGGATTCATCGAACTGGCAGTCGGTTCACTGTTATAACATTGTCAGCATTTGATTAGACCACTAACACCACCCAAGTCTTGGCTAGTCTGAAGTAGAGATAGTTGTACATATAATGATTGTTGTATTTTAACTTTATCCGAAAATATTCAAGAGAAGGGGGAAGCAATAAGTTCCTAAGTGTTGCTCTTTCAGATTTGCTTCTGGTTTCTTCTCGTTATGTGTCGTTCAGAATTGCAGTTCGCTCTTGCCTGGATAGTCATTTCAGCATAAATTTGCTTGCATTCGAATTGATTTTTGTTCATGTTATCAATCTTTCATTGTCCCGCCCTGAAAAGTCAACGAGTTAATTGGCGAGATATTTGGAAAAGGGGAAAAAAATGGCGTTAAAATATAGATTGATGGATTCTCATCAGCGCTGCAATTTTCTTTTAGAGTCATTTCGCGATAGACTAAAAAAGTCACTGATGCCCCCAGGGGCATAGGTGAGTTGGTAAGTGGCCAGGTGATTAGGGTGGAGACACCCTGACAACGCGGGATTGAGTCCGTGTGGCGGCAGTATTCCGCTGAAATATTGCGGGGGCTGTTGCTGGATTTTCACGCCCGTTGGTCCTCTCCCTGGTCGGGCTGCCACTCACGCACATCCCTCGATTTACCTCCCGCCTGGTTAAGGGGCCTCTGGCCAGGTGAGAAAGGGGTTCTCCTTTGGTTAACCCTTTTGAAAAAAAAAAAAAAAAAAAAAAAAAAAGTCACTGATTGAGCGCGAAAGCATGCATTGAAGAGCCTCTTTCCTTTGACCTGTATTTCTGGTACCCCATCCGGCTCTTCTTAATGCTGATATTGTACATACTGTTTGGGTCAATTGTTGTTGGTTGGTTGTATATATAAAATGCTAAATTATTATTGTTGATAAATATATACACACACATATATATATATATATATATATATATATATAAAATATGGATAAGGGATCAAAAGATTTAATCACCTACGGACAAAGATGGATTTTGGCTGGGAATTTCACTTACATAAATTAACAGCAAACGCTCAAAACAACTTAAATCATCAACAAAAATGTCAAGCTGGACATGCCCTTCAACACTATTCTCAACCCCTTCAACACCTCTGCTTTCATCCCCACAACACACGCAAACACTCCATTCATCCAAAAGACATCCTTCATTACCCATTTTTTCACCAACAATCTCAACGAGCCTAAGTCCAGTAATTGTTACTCATTGTTCAAACTCCACCACCTCAACAACACTCTCATGGTCCGAGACAGACCAAGAAGAATCTGAATATGAAGGATACACAGAACAAGATAATGAAAAAGAAGAAGAAGAAGAGGATGGTAGAAACAGCTCAGCCGCGGCGGCAGCGCGTATGGGTCACGCACCGCCTTTAAGGAGGAGGAGGACGAGGTACAGGAAGCAGTACCCTGGTGAGAGAAAGGGTATAACCGAAGAGATGAGGTTTGTTGCTATGAAGCTTAGAAACAGTGGTAAGCCCAAAAAGGCTAAAGCTAAAACCATGACTAATAATAAAAGTGAAGATAATGATGATGATGGTAAAGAATCATCAGCTGGTGATGGTGGTGAAGGTGAAGGTGACGTGGCAGTTTCACTGGGTGAAGAGAATGGTGGTGCTGAAGAGGAGCAAAATGGAGAGAGTTGGGAGCCTAGTATTGAAGGGTTCTTGAAGTATCTTGTTGATAGCAAGCTTGTTTTTACTACTGTTGAGCGCATTGTTGATGAGTCCAGCGATGTCTCTTGTAAGTTGTTCTTTTGCTATGTTTCTCTTCCCTCCAATGTGGAATACTACACTATTTTATGGACTTTTTTTTGTTACTGTTAGTATTATTATTATTATTATTATTATTGTTGTTGTTGTTGTTGTTGTTGTTGTTTTTTTGTGTGTTTTGTTTTTGTTTGTTGGGGGGGGGGGCGGGTGTTGATACTTTCCTTCTCAATTTTTGTGCTAGACTAGTGCAGTTTTCAGTCAAGACGTGATTTTTCTGTTCATTGCTTATTCTTGAATTTAGAAAGATGAGATTTTGGTTTGGTGATGAGTGTTTCTTGCCCTGTTTCAATTCTGAAAGTGAGAATGTGGGTTTATTTTCAACTAGGAATGCAGGGCTCCGTTGAGTTTATTTGAGTTAGATCAAATCGTTGGTCTACTAAAGCTTAGATTTTGACAGTTTGCTTTGCTAAGAATTGGAACTGGGAGAATGAGTATAATAGTTAATTTTCTTGGCTGAAGTGCAAATTTCATTTATTATGAGTTTTTTACTTGTTTGTTATTTTCAACAGCTGAAATATTCGATTTTTATTTGAATTTTGCCTACTGTGATTTAGTTCTTTGAAAGAACACTAAAGATGAGCCTCATGTTGAAGTCAAGGGCTTTCCCGAGCACAAGTCAGTTAGATGAATCCCAAATTTCAGAGCTTGAAGTTCCAAACTAAGAAGTTGATTATTGCTTTGCTTCAACATATGGACCTAGCAAGGCCGGAGGATGAGATCTATATGTTATTGTTTATTTAGTTATTTTACCTCGGTATCAAGTGAAACTAATAAGGTTTCCTGTTATTCTTGTATGCTTGGAAGGCTGTGCTTGGTAGAAGGATTAAGCTTTTTCGATATTCACTTGATGTTCGACCTTTGTGTGGTGCAGATGTCTACTTAAGGAAGACTGGATTGGAACGAGCGGAATGCCTGTCTAAAGATCTTGAATGGTTTAGCCAACAGGAGAATTCAATTCCAGAACCAAGCAATCCCGGGGTCACTTATGCTAAATATTTGGAGGAACTTGCAGAGAAGAGTCCTCCTTTATTTATGTCCCACTTCTATAACATATACTTTTCACATGTTGCTGGTGGTCAAGTGATTGCTAAGAAGGTGCGTTTATTGTCATCAATAATCTAGATGCGCAAATACTTAAAATTCAAGTAACAGAAAAACAGTGATTCTTGGTCCAGGTCTTGAATCAGAATACTATTTGATCTATCTTACCTCATAGTTACTTTTGATGATTGATAACATAATTTCTTCCCCTATATTGCAATATTATTTGATAGGCAAGTTCCTTATTCTGAGCAAAAATCATAAAAACTTCAATGTATTGAGTGAGCTCCCATGAATGCTTTGTCCTTACAATTTGATTCTTATGCTTTTTTCCAGGTCTCTCAGAAACTCTTGGAAGGAAGAGAATTGGAGTTCTTCAAGTGGGAAGGAAATGAAGAAGAATTGTTGAGAGGCGCAAGAGAGAAAATCAACATGCTTGGAGAGGTCGGTGCCTCTTTGCAAAGTCTAGCATCTTACATGTTCTTGATTATTAGCATAGCTAAGTATCACTGCCACTAGGTGATGTTTCTAGGCTCTGAATTTTTTTGCTTAACCTAATTGGTCATTTGTAAAGTACGCCGTCAACTAATATACAATCCTTTTTTCATTCATAAGCCTTCTCTAATTATATATCATGCACAGATATTAGACTTGGTTTAGTATTTTAACGGAGGCATTGCTTGATCGGTCTCTGTTGCTTGTTTGTTAATCCTTGCAGCACTGGACTCGGGATGAGAAAAACAAATGCTTAAAGGAAGCAGCAAAGGCATTCGGGTTTCTGGGACAGATTGTCCGGTTGATCATTTTGTGAAACAAGTCCATTGAGCAAAGGTTTTGGACACTCTTCACTGAATCTCTTGTCATATGTCTCCTACATCCTCATCATCAATATCATTCTTGTTAATTTTAATCATTTAAGCTACTGTTCATTATTTTCTTTATGCATAAAAGTTTCCTCTTTCTGTAGGATGTCCTCTGACCTATACATCTTATTTGCATATCCTGTATTCAGGTTTCAATTGTCAAATACAACTGTCGAAAATCTTGAACATATGGCTAAGTTAGATCGCTGTGGGCCTGCTGATTACGAGTTATCAAGGATATCACATAATTTCGAAGTAGGATAATGGTAGAAGATCAAATTCCTAGGATGGAAAAAGAAGGTATTAATTGAGCAGCATATTCGTTTAAAGCTTACGACTACTTTGCAACATGTAATCTGTATGCTTATGTACATAATGAATACTCGAAAAGCATACTTAGGTATGATTCTTTACATGCTCAATGAGTGGTGTTATTTCCCCTTTCTTTTCAGTTTCACTTGCTATTTGGTCGATGATACATCGGAATGATAGTCCACTCGCTGAAGCTTGTTATTAATGATAATTACATGATCGTGTTGTTCTGTTAGCTGGAAATGAGAAGTGGAAATTTGTACTAATTTCTGCATGTCATCAGAAAGAAATTGACTGGAAGTTTTGGTTTTCCGATTATTAGTTCACTTGCTTCATGATATCGAGAGTATGGGAAATATTCGCCATTATTGGATCTCTCTCGTTGATTGAAATCTAAGGGGTAAAACTTTGAGTAAATTCTTTGTTCTGCAAATTGCGGATAGAAAAGATTAAAAGAACACTGGTTTTAAGACTTTTCAGTTGGCATTTGTCTGCTACATCTCCTTGAAAAAGAGGGGATTCTTTTTTTTTCCCTTTTTTCTCCTTTTTGAATCATGGGGTCAATAGTTTTATTAATTCCAAAAATTATTTAAACCCATAAAATATTTTACAATATCTATTATATTTATTATGCAAGACTATTCTTCTCCCACTTGATTCTTGCCTCTCCATTTTTGAGATATTTATTCAGTTTAGATATTCACGAAAATATATTTATGGAGAATTAATCTAGAGACTGTGAAAGTGATTAATGCATATTTGAAATCAATCAAATTATCAATTAATTTTGTCAAATTTAAATGTTAAATTATCTGAAGAGGACATAAATTTTAATTTAAAATCTTTAAAACTATCACAGATTATTAAACAATTATTCAACCTACTCTTCAAGGGCCACGCAAACTAATTTTTGTCAAAAAGTTAATGATCTTTTAACATTAAATACTTCAAATAGTGGGGTGCACATTCTATAACATCTTTTATTATGTAATGTGTTTCTTTTGGTATGGTCATTTGGCCCTCCACCTCTCCCTAACAAATAGCTTTAAAAAAAAAGTGATGAAAAGTTCCATTATGAGAATATGGCAATAATTTTTTTAAAAAAAATATTTCCTTGTTCTTTTCCCAATTTTATCTTGCTTTCCCATTCATCTACCAACCAAACCTGATCATCACATGTTCACGATTTTCTTTTGGGTTAATGCTATAATTAATGGGACAAGATTTTCCAATCTCCATTAAAATATAACCCAATAAATGATATCTTCAATCATACCTTTCTTATTATAACTCATTCTTTTTCTTTTTCAAAACTCACTTTAACTAGGAACACATCAAATGAACTTTAAAATTATAGTCAACCAATTCAATTGAAAAGAATTTAATTCAAAGTTTTGAATCCACGACCCAATATTTTTACCCTTCACCTGCGCTATTTTATTTTTCTTATATCTTACTTTATCTAAATCTTTAATTACTATTAATTAAAGTTTGTTTGTTTTGTGACCAAAAAAAAAATTACTATTAATTTCTTCAAATTCTAGACTCCAGCAGAACACTGTTGTTTTTAGTAAAAAAGTAAGAATGTCATTAAGTTCAGTGAAATATTTACGACCAACGAATTATTCCAAAATTATGAGCCTATTTGGATTGACTTTTGCAACAAATATTTGATTTAATTTTTTAAAAAGTTGAATCTTTAAAAAAAATTCCAAAAATTAAAATTTTGAACTTTTTAAAGAATTCTTTTTATTAAAAATTATAAAAAATACTTTAAAAAAAAATTAATCTAAATGAATCTTATATTAGGCTATGGTAGAAGACTTGCTTCCATGTCCAAGGACAACTGTCACAACTGACGAATACCGTAAGTACACAGTGTCACGATCGAAAGCGGCAAATGATGAAAAGTGAAGAGAGAAGGGAAAAAGTCTTTGAAACTGGACAAAATCATACGTTACAATTTGTTAAACAAAGTTTGAAAATTCATCATTAAACAATTAAAACACCCAATAAAAAAAAAAAACAGGAACAAAGACTGGTAAGAAAGATACGTAGAGAACTTTGAAGGGAGTTTAAATGTAGTCGTTCTCCACGAGGAAGAAAAAGAAAAAAGCTCAAACAAGTTGATACAAGACCTGAAAACTCAACCCTGTAATTTAATGGCTTTTTTCTCATAATCCCTGAAGAGAAAGCAAGAAAAAGTAGTAGAAGAAGAAGAAGAAAACTGGAAGAGAAGCTGCCAGTGCTGTTTTCATCTCTTCCTCTTTTCTTCAAGAATGGAGGGTGTTTTTTGAAAGTAAGTTTAATATATTTCTTGTGTGTATGATTTTTATGCTTTTCTCCTGTTGAATGCTTATGTCTTTTTCGTCTTTCAAATTTGATTATCTTCATTTTTGTGTTTATATATATATTTTTTCATGTTCATTTCTGCATTTTCATCCAAGATGTGAATGTTAATGAACAAGCTGATACTATAACATGTTTGTGGAGTTTTTAACTACTTACATCGTTTTTCAAAGCTCACATGTGAAAAACAGAAGTGTTTTGATATTTTCCAAATGATTCAGTCCAGACCATTTCTTTCTCCTTAATTTTCTAACTGTATATCAACAGAATAAAACCCAAAAGTCTTTTTTCTTTTCTTGTTCCTTTTTTATTTTTTTTGTTTCCACTTTTTCTGGAAATTTTAGATGGAACCCACAGGTCAGGATCTCTCAACTCATATTGTCTATTTTCTGTAAATTCAACTGCAATTTAGCATTATTTTTTCATGGAGAAGACTCCAAAATTTAATATTTTGTTATGTATATAATAAATATGTTAATGATATGTAACATTTGTTTGATCTTTGTTGCATACAGGACATACTAGTCACAATGTTATTCAAGAGATCTCCACTGGTACTAAGAATAGTGGTCTTACTTTTTGTGATGGTTTGTGGACTATATGTCCTCTCCATTTGTATAAAGCAATCATCTAATCTCAGAGATTCTAATAGTCTACGAGTAAGAGTATTCAATCCGCCAAGAGTATTCAATCTGCCAAGAGTATTCGATCGGCCATGCATAATTCCCAGAGTTGAGGAAGAGGAACTTCCATTTCTGCATTTTCCAAAACCCAAAACCTTTAGCAGGTAAGACAAGAAATCATTGGTTTGGCACTGTCTAGATTGATTTCAAATGACTTAATTGAATATGTGTGTAGGAAAGAGTGTGCCTGCAATCCAGTGAGATATTTCGCCATCTTGTCGATGCAAAGGTCCGGGAGTGGATGGTTTGAGACATTCTTAAATAGCCATATAAATGTGAGCTCAAATGGAGAAATCTTTTCTGTGAGAGACAGGAGGACCAATGTTTCCGAAATTATTAGTTCAATGGATAAAGTTTATAATCTTGATTGGTTCAATAGTGCATCGAAGAATGAGTGCTCTGCTGCTGTTGGTTTTAAGTGGATGCTTAATCAGGTGAGTCACAAGATACAGAACTCCATTCCTTGCTGATTTTTAATATGAATAGATTGGAAATGGTACGTAAGAATTTATAGTACATATGGACTGTATAATTTAGTTCTGAAAGTACCAATCACAGATCAAGTGAATCAGTTATGCTTTGTGACGAATCTACAATGAAGAAGATCTCAGAACTGCATGCTCAAGAAGTATTAAACACAACTATTGCATTTACTCATACGGATGCATCTAGGTAACAAGAGTATTAACCTTGAGTTATGAGAACCTGCTAAATTTGAAGACTTTGATCGCATTTTCCCACAGTTTTGTAACCCCATATTAGAGAACATAGATTATTACAAGTCCTGTGCCAATGCATCCCGCAGGTTTTGAGTGCACATATGATCTTAATCATATAATGACTGATTTTTTGTAGTGCTTAAAACGGTTACTCTCATGAATGGAGATCCCAAATCTTAACACAAAAATCTTGACAAGAAGTTTTTCAAATCTATGTTGTGCTTACATGAACTATTTAAGACTAAGACTGTAAAGGCCTTGGTACAGATAATGAAGACTTCTACTCAATCTTTGTTGCGAATCATAGCTTGCAATTACTTCCAGGTTGTAGGTTATCCTACAAATATTTGAGAGAGAAGTAAAGGTATGCAGGATAAGTTTCATCTCATAGAACGTTTAGGATTCTGGAATCTCAAGTCATCCAAGGTCCAGGCCCATCAGTTCTACTGAAGAATCTTACTTGTGTAGAAGTAGATGAAATTGCAGGTAGACCAAGTATAATTCAATGTGATCAGGCTTAGTTGACTAATTTGCAGTTAGAGAAAACATTATCCAACAGTGAACAGGGGAAGTCCTGAATTACCTTCGATTTCCTCTTTCTGAATATGTTTCATGTATATGCCTGCATATTTGTAAGTTGAGAATTCATGCAGGCTCTTAAGGTCACTATGTGTGATCTGTTTGAAGGGATTGATGGAGAATCATGAAGAAATAGTTGACTACTTCAAAAATAGAGGTGTTCATGCAATATTTCTCTTCAGAAGAAATCTTCTCCGCAGAATGATATCAGTGCTTGCGAATTCCTACGACAAGGAAGCTAAACTGTTAAACGGGACTCACAAATCTCATGTGCATTCACCAAAGGAGGTTTGCCTCCCTTTCTCCTTCTTAACTCTTCCTCTATGGGTGGATGTGATATCGGTGAGATTAGTAGTTTATGTATTAATCCTTTCGCAAATTATTCTTCTGCTTCTTTCATCACCATAAGTCAGGCTCAAATACTTGCAAGATACAAGCCAACTATCAATGTCACATCACTGATCCCAACTCTGAAGGAAGATGAGCAGACAATAGCCAAAGCATTGGAATACTTCAAAAGCACTCGACACATAGTCCTTCATTATGAGGATATCGTGAGCAATCGCACTGTATGGGCTAAACATGTCTATAACTTTCTGACCTCACTCATCTCAAATTCTGTATCATAATTTTGCAACGTCGCCATTTCTGCAGAAACTTGTCGATGTTCAGAAGTTCCTCAAGTTGCCACTCAGAGAACTCACAAGCCGTCAGGTTAGAATACATCGTGGTCCCTTATCAAAGCAAATTGAGAATTGGAAGGATGTCAGAAAAGTCCTGAAGGGAACATCTTACAAGAGCTTTCTCAGAACTCACAGCAAAACCTAGTTTTACTGAAAATTTTGTTATGTAGATGACACTTATTCAGTTTTTGTGCAGATAAGTGAAATTACAAAAATTTTTTGCTTCATGACAGTGCAAATCCTTGCCTTTCTATCTTCCTTATATTCCTTTTTTACACTCAAAAGTAATCTTAAATATCACTTTATAAGCCTGCTAATGCCTAGTCTTACATGGGTTCAGGGCCAATCCGCAGATCTCCTGTTTTGGTTTAAGAAGCATTACCAGAAAAATAAAAGCAAAATTTAACCAGCAATTATAAATTAGAATGGCAAGACCTTTTCTTTTTCCTTTTTTTCTTTTTTGATTCAAGAGAGACTAAAGATCGATAATACAACACATGCACTTGCCAAGACAATTCCATCTACAATCGATGGTGTGGTGTCAAAAAGGTAAGTCTTTACAAGCAAGAGAACTATTTCTATTCCCTTTGATTTGCTATTGCTCATGATGCTACAATTTACAAAGAGTGCTATTTACAATTTTCCTTTAAATCTTCCTATTCTATTTATCTTCTTTTCTAAAGAATACACGCTGAAGTATTGCTAAACAAACTAGGTTAAAGAAACTGCTGCAAATCGAAACTAGGTCAATGAGTAACTGGCCCATTCGTGTGTTCCGAGTTAGGTATTCGTGTTTGCTCAATGACAAAGTGGTCAATAATCCGTACAGAGGCAGCAGGGTCCTGTTGAGGGGAGGCTGCACGCCATTTGCTAGGGAACCTCCGAAGGTGGCTCGCCTGCTGTGGTTGCCTTGGTTCTCCATCCCACTTGGGATCCAGCTTCCATACTTTAGGAACCTGCATATTCACATTAGTAAACAGATGTCAATTAGAGGGATACATGGTTTCATAATATGAAATAGGTACAAAATGTTTCTAGACCAATGGACCAGGAGACTATCCTCAATGTTTCTTGAAAGGCAAAAATCCCTAAATGTGGAGCAGATAAAATATGATATCCAACCAATTCATTTATATATTGTTGGGGAAGGAGGGGTGAAGAATAAAACACCAGCCCCTTTCTGAAGCATTTAAAATGGGATTGACATACATATAATACGATGCTCTGTACATGGAAGCTCTGGAAGGACATGAAATGTGTCCATAAATCTATACATTTTTGTGTGTGTGTGTGTGCACATAAATGTGTCTGAATCTCCACTTCAAGATGATGAATAGACCCTCGATTCTGTAAGGCTTGCACAACATCTGATTGCTTCTGATGGTAAAAACAACTTCACATTTCTTGATGAAGAGGTTTGAATAGGATACAAGTCTTGTGCAGGTTCTTGAAATCAATTTTTAGCTGGTTAAAGCTTATAGTATCTAGTCCTATCTTTCAAGGTTAACTGAGTACTTACCTTATCTACCGCAAGTGTGTAAACTTCAAGATCGCCTTTTCTGTTGATGCAAAATCTTGTGAATGACTTGTAATTAGCGATTCGGAGTGAAGAAAAAGCTTCATCAAAATGTAGATGGAGCCAATTAATGCAGACATAAAGATAGCTCCCAAAAACCAAAGAGACAACAGGGGTTGAAAAGACCCAGAAATACAGGAAGATGGATGAATAATAGATCACAGCTCCCCCTCTGGAGAGTGAATCCATTCCATTCTTGCAGATGTTGTTCCTTGTGACAGCCATGACCTGACTTGCATTAATAAAACGACTCAAAATGGAAAGGATAGGAAAAAATGAAACAAGAAACAAAGGACAAACCACAAGTTAAGCATTCTCACCTCAGGAACATCAAAAGCAGACATGAGATACTTTATACACGCTGGATAAAGGCCAAAAGTCCATTGCTCTATACGTGCCCGAAGGCCAGTTGGATCAGGAAAATGCTCACTCTCCACTGATCGATACCATTGGTATAAAGTATGATAGCCTAGAAAGAGAGAGAGAAGATACACAATTAAGTAATTGTATACATTCATCCTACTGAATTAAGTGCCAAACTTTAAAAGAATACACTTCAAGTGTCCTTGTTGGCAAAAGATCAAAAACACAAACTTGCAGTACCAAAATCTGACGGGCAAACTTGGGTTCGAGTCATAGAACCAGCCTCTTTCACATTGTAAGGTAAGGTTGCATAGAGTATACACAAATTGGTCTACTCTTACCCAGATCCCATGCAACAAGGCTTTGTGCACCAAGATGCTAAATATATAGCATTCATTGTCCCCATCTAGTAGGATAAGGCTGGGTTTGGTTTATATATTGATTTTCGATTTTTGCGTATGTTGGGTGCGTGGGTGTTGCGTTTTGTTCTGATTAGAGAATCATACTGAAGAACGAAAGGAAAAATATTCATGTATAGCCAATTGCTTAAAACAGTTGACAAGCTTTACAGTTAAGCCAAAAGCCTTGCAATGTGAAACATTTAAATGCTTGCTGGCAATAGGATTAGCGGCAGGGATACAAACAAGATGTAAAATTTTAAAAACTTCCTGCCAAAGAAGAGAAGAAAATAAAAAGAGGGGCTCCTCAGACAACTTTCATTAAGGCAGTCACATATATTGGAGTTTAAAAAACTATATCTAGGAGTAGAATGAAACACCAAATCACCTGAAGTTGCCAACAGTTTGTGCCTGATGCATGTCTCAATACCCAATTCTAACAGCAACATGAGGATTAATGCTGCAGCCAAGTGGGCAGAAACATGAAGAACCCCTATTATAACTCTCCTTTTTCGAGACACTTTGGAGGGTACAAAGGCTATTGCAAATATTAACAATACCATCGCACCGGCCAAAGATATATAAGAGCGTCCCAGCATGTACATGAAAGCATCCCCCACTGTGCCAAAGAAGCTCCTCAAATGACCGGAAAATGTATCATTCTGTAGTATGTGGTCTAGCTTACACTAGAAAAAGAGGGAAAGAGTTAGTTGCGTATCCAAGATAATAGCCACTACAATGATGTCAGTGGTATTATGTACTGTTCATTTGAAAAAGTAATTTAGATTTCCACTCGATACACAAGCCAGCCATGTAAGCTCGGGAGTAGATATTGCTTCACAAGGTATAGCTTGATGCATTCAGATGAATTTCATTTCGACAAAATAAATAAATAGAATTCTGTAAGACTTGATACTTTGCCCAATAAGGAACTCTATCAGAAGTTACCTGTGGAAACATAGAAAAGGCAAGGATGAAGTATATAATGCCACCGATGAAATCAAATTGCCAGTTCTTCTTACGGAACTTCAATATATTACCCAGAGCAATCTGCACAAGAGAAAATTGTACTGCAAGTCAACTAAAGTTACAAGAATTATGTCCAACCATTTAGCTACATTAAGAAGTTCAGGTTCCGCACCCTGCTTGAATCATCGAAAGAAGGGTAAGAAGCCTTGCTCTCATAAAATGTCCCACAATAATTGTTGAAATTACTGAAAACATGTGTAGGATGCAGAAAAGCCCCACCGCAACCATTGACAAGTAGATGCTGCACAAAGACGGGCTTATCTGATGGGACATACGAGTGTCGCATGTAATGATGCAAGTCCCCAGCTACTTGAAGTTTACACCTCTCCTTTAAGTGGTCACGGATTAGATGTGAAACATTCTTTCCAGTCACATTATTCCAGTACCAATCCAGAAGCCAACTAGGTTCATGTGTCATGATAATAACCGAGTCTGTTTCTGCAACCTGAGAAACCACTTGTCAGAAAATATTATATGAAAATGAATTGATTTTCTTCTGCTTTCTTTTGATTGTCTGAGGGACAGAGGTAAGAATTGAAAAGTAGTACTGAAGGACAGAAGTCAATATACTTGGATTATCTCAACTAACCACCGAAAGAAAAGAATGAGTAGCAATCCAATTAATCACTTTTAACAGAGTCACAAGAAGAAATTGGTGGAGCAATATCCCTAACTAATACCTCTTTCACTAGATAACAGTAAAGTTCAAGGATACGAAGCAAAAAATTCCATTTCAGTCATTCCTCTCTGACTAGGCAAAGGTCATGCACCAATAGCCCAGCATGTCAATAGAATAGAATCTAAGGTCATAACAGTACTCCTAGTGAATGACATGCAAGCAGTACACCATGAGTGAAACCAATAATCACTAACATAATGGTAGATAACAAAGCAGGATCAACTTAAGAATCAGTCCCAAGAATCCAGAACTAGAACTCAGAGCTCATTATTACCTCTATTCATATCCTTTTCTGCACTCCTCAGTTAAAAAGAAATTACTGAATGACGTCTCCCATGGTTGAGCAAACTAGCTAAATGTGATGAAAGAACTATTCTTATACTATGGTATGTATTTAAACACAATCACGTGGACGATACCTTTTCTTGTATTAATTCCGAGAAGAACTTGAATTGATATGCATCAATGTCACAGTGGAGGGCAAGATCAAGGCCAAATACCCACCATCCTTTTGGAAGCTGCAAGGCAAAGTAACTTTTCTTTTGAGGCATAAACCACCCGCCCAACCAACTCTTGTGGCAAATATACCTCATAAAAGTCTGAAGTCCATCAAACCAATCTGTCAAAGAGGAATAAATGACATGAAACACTTGGCAGCAACTAACCGGAGTAGATCCAGTTTATAGAAGTGAACCAAGAAACAACACAAACCATGATTTCCAGGGATAAGAAAACACTGAGGTCCATCATATTTTTTCAATTCAGCCACCCCGCAGGGTAATTCTGGCTTGTTTACAGCTATATGCTCTACTTTATACCACACGGGCGGCTGAAGAGCATACTCAAAGGGACGAAAGAGTCGCCTCTCATATGTAAATGCTGATGGATTAGGATACCTGTGAATCAGGAGAAAATAAGAAAACAAGTAAAAGGATGTTTTCACCATTCACCACCAGGCAAAATAACATTTCCCTTTTCATTTATACCATTTTCCCCTTCTTTATTATAAGCCCCATATGAACGTGCCTTATTCACTATGGGTTGCTAAAGACATGAGAGCAAACAGTGTGGTCCTGGAGTCTCAAATAATAACAACAGTGCATTTTGATCAGTTTGAAACTGCAGTTCATAAGCTCATATTTGAAAATTATCTGATATGACAACGGATTGGGATGGCATTTAATAATATATACTAAGTGCACTGGGGTTGAACTAGATTAAGAGATTTGGATGGATCCTGTAAACAAGTTTGTAAAAGTAATTTTCATTGAAAGCTTCACTAGAAAAAGCAAGGTTCTGTTGCAAGTTTGTGAATGCCAATAAAAGAAAAAGCTGCTCAAGCTAGACAAGTGCAAAAGAATCTCCTAAGACCAAAGCAAGATGAAATTGTATACCACATATGCCAAATCCCAAAGATGCTGAGACCAATAATACAAATAGTCAGACGAAACATTTGAATAATCAATGAGCAATGCTGTTTCTCAGAAAAAAGAACAATGTGCTTCACTCAATGGCCAATGTTACGATATTTATAGCCTAATAGAACTCCCTAAGGAATCCTGCTGGTCCAATTAAAATTTTTACTCATTGAAATAAGATATCCATCTTAAGCCACAGAGTCAAGTTTCATAAGAGTACAAATTATTTCTTTTGGATAGTTATTTATTTTCACTTTTAGACAAAAGCTCAAGAATATTAATCATTTTGCAGGAATCATTTGCTTTAAACTAGCAGCAGTTCACCATTCTTTGTAGTATTAGGAAAGATTTTCATCAAATTGGCCTCTGAAGGTAGCATTTTCCATCAAAGTCAAAGAAAAGAGAACTGTTTTCGAACATACGCAAGATCACCCCCTATAAGGAGTAGGTTAGCTCGAGGCAGTGTATGCACTTGACCATTAATTCGAACTCTAAGTGAAGGTTGAGCAAGAAGCCTTGCGACAGTATAGGTAGAATTTCCACCATCCCCAGTGTCAGCCATAAAGTCAAACCAGAGTTCATCTTTATCACTAAAATGGTCATACAAGAGACCATCCTTCTCTTTTCCATCTTCAACTCTGCTCATTGCCGCCTGAAAAACAGGGTAAAGGAACAACAAAAGAAGAAGGATCACTCCCTTGGACTGATCAATAAGAAGCATAACCATTTGCATAACAATATGTATCTGAGAATCATTATCTTTATTCTCTTTCCATATATTGGCTTTAAACCCAACAATGCAATTCCAGAATCATGAGCATAGTAATTGCATACCCAATAGGTATCACAAAATCAATGTCTTTATTCACTTTCATGCCATTGGCTCTAAACCCAAAAATTCAATTCCAGAATCATGACTATGGTATTTGCATAAGAAACATGTATCTCACAATCAATGTCTTAATTTTCTTTTCGATACATTGGCACCAAAATCAAACATGCAATCCCAGAATCATGAGCACATGTGACATTTTCAGCCATATACAAATCTTCCAATATAGTAAAGCAAACAGACCGTGAACATGTATATGTGTGTGTGTTTTATCACATCTTTACTTCAGATGAATTAATCCAGAAAACATAGTCTCAGCAATAATCCTATCTACTCATTTTCTCAACAATTTTTTGAAACAAAAATGGGTAGAAGAAATTGCATAACACTATACAAACAAATACCAGGACTAGCATTTTCTTTTGATATATTTGATTCTCAACCAAAATAACATAATTTCCAGAAAAAAAATCTGAGTAGAAGTAACACTGTTCAAACCATTAACAAAAATTTAATCCTCCATACTCAAGCTATTTGCAATTCTCAGGTACAGATATCCAAATATCTTACGAGTTCTTGGAACTATTACAAAGTTCTAAGAAAGACAGACCAATTTCTCCATAACTGAATCAGAGAGATAACTTTGTTAGCAAAATAATAATTCATTTACCTGCATCATACGCATATCAAAACGTCCAACGAATACAGTTACGGATACTAGTAGGTCAAAAACTGTCTTGAATAAATCAGCCGATGTCCTGTAAGAATGAGTCCACAGAAATGTTAGAAATAATTAGATTTTTACTCCCCTCAACTGGCCTGGGCTCCAGAAAGTAGGAAAGGAAGCAAAAGGGACATGGGTACACTTACCCAGAGTACCAAGGGACCATATCCAGAAAATCAGGCTTTGTTTGCTTTTTCTTCATTTTCTCAAATTCTTTTAGTGATAAAGGGTGTGAAAGAGCCCATCTGACAATTGTTATGTATTAGTGCCAGAAATTTGAAGAATTAAGAAATGAGTGCCTTGACAAAACCTAGGCCTCTGAGCAAAATAGCAACCACAGTTTGTCCAGGTTATCTGGAATGCATATTCTGATATTCATGGAGGGATACCAAATTTGACTGCAATAGAAGAAAAGCCCAATCAAACTAGTCCATACATTGTTTTCCTCAGTAGGGCAGGGAAGGGGGTGAAGGGAGAGGGAAGACATTGGAATTTGGACAGGAATCGGATGAAGCCTATTACAGAGAGTGGATCCAGCCAACATAAAAGACCCTCAATCCGTAAATATCAAAAAAGGGATAAGCCATGCCTGCGTATCATATAGTAAAGTAAATCTTGATAAATATTACAGAAAAATCTTTGAAATAACAAGGCACGGTTCGTCAAGCAAGATATACGACTGTCAAACTCAATGTCATATTTGAAAGGACAATACAATGTGAACATACAACAGAATAAGGAAATGCATTTTAGAAATGTACCAACTAACACTCACCCACTTGATCTTTCCACAACATAATTGGCGATGTAGAGGCCCATGAAAGTGGCCCACAGGGAATATATGGGAGAAATTTCATCTGGCGACTCCGCACACGAGCCACCGCAAGTCAACTGAAAAGGTAAAAATTCAAAGGAAAAGTAATAGATGCATAAAAATCCCCAAAGTGTCAAAAGGCACCTAATGATGAAGAGATGGAAGCCAAATACCTCTCCATAAATGACCCACTTGGACAAAAGCGGATAATCACTAGCAGACCCAACTGGAGCAAACCAAGATGAGCAAACTTGATCCTTCAACTCATTGACACGGAGGAACTTGGCAAGCCACGTGTTCCGCTCTTCCTTATTCCAGAGCGTAAACCAACCAGAAAGTCTCCGTTCAAATGGCTTTTCTCTCATTATAGCACGGTTGCCACAATGACTATAAAATACACAGCAAGCTATACTTATTACCTGCATAATTAACAGGTCAAAGAAGATAAGGGCCAAATCTTAATTGCTCAACTTGATGTGGATTTCCAGTACTTACAGCACAATTTTGGAGAATTGTCAAAATTGCAGGCCTCTTTCCAGCCACACGTGCAACAAGGCCAATATACCAAAGTCCAAGGAATATAACATGGAATATAAGGAGAAATAAAACGGATGAAACAAATATTGTCAGAAATAACGAGAGATTCATCCTCAGATCTACTCCCATTGATTGAAAACTCGGAAGATGATATAAAGCTGCGACTAAAATCCAAGCTATATACCTGCAAGTCAAGCATCAAAAAATACAAACTTCTTATCCAAGCAACGCTCTAGTTGACTAAGGTACACACTCAAACCAAGAATTTACATGTTCACAGAAGTAAAAGAAAAGAACATTTGATGTGCCATAAGGAAAGAAGGAATACTTACCAACGGCTGAAGTTTGAGTAACTGGGCTTAATCGTTTTTCCCAAAAAGGGTGACGAAAAGAAATAGAAGAAACCAAGCAAACAGGCGTACATAGACCACCATTTAATATTGGTATCTAATTTCTGAATAAGAGTATGCATATTGTCGGATGATATGAAAAACAGGCAACCCACAGCAACAGCAATAACAGCATGCCTTGAATGCTCATGAGGGTAAGGAGATGTATGAGTCAGAATGGTCCTAACTGTCTCCATTTTGAGAGTATCCAGTAAGCCAACAGACTGCTTATCAGATCCCATAAGCAGTCTAAACTTCACAACTAATCTCTTTATTCAAATCCTAAAATGAACTCCACTTTGCAAGAAGCAACTGCACAAACCACAACCAGAAATTAATAGCCTAACATAGAACCAAGTGAAAATATATATATAAATATGCATTTTAATCAAACAATTCCAGTTCATAAAATGCTCAAGTAAGAAGCAACACCCTAGTAGCGAGAAAAGGGAAAAACAAAAAAGAAGAAATTAACAGAAGTCCCCGAATCTATCGCATGCTGCTAACGCACGACAGAGCTATCATTATCCAATCCATGTACGGCAACCTTAACCCTCTCATTCTCCAAATGAAAAGATCAATTAAAAGGGTAACTCGTTGCATAGAGCTCTGATTGTGCTCGTAATTACATACTAAAAATTTCAAATGAAGCAGTTTTGCATAGACAAAAGGTGCATTCTACGTGAAACCAATACCTCAACTTCACTAGTCACCAAGAATACATACACCAATAATAAATGTGATGATTTACATAGATAAACAAATTGCTGGCTATGCCACTGATCACATAATTAATCAAGTCTAAAAGCAAAAAAGAACAACGATTATTATCCAGTTATTTGACATGGTAACGAACTACACGCAAGACAATGATAACTACCCAATCTATAATAAGTAACAAAGTTAACCGAAATTCATATTATGAAAAACACACAACCCCAGAATCAATTAGGCGCGATTAGGATTGAATTGTATCCAATTGCTTTAAAGCTACAAACTTTTTGCATCAAAGATTTAAAGTTTTGCAAGAAAAGCAAACAACTTACTATTAAACAGAAAAAGAAAAAGAAAAAGAAAAAGAAAAAAGTTCTCAACCATCGACAACAACCCTTTAATGATTGGAAGAAAATTACCATAAATACGTAAAAGAAATGTACCTGGATTAAGAAAGGAGAGAAGATAGTAAAAGAAATAAAGTAAATAAAGAAAGCATGTCACTTTTACGCGTGTCTATGTCTATATATCTAAAAATGCATACATATAGCAATAGCAACAAAATAATTAATAGATTGGTGGAAAAAAATTCTATGGAGCCAACTTAACAAGTGGGGCAAATATTGAGAATGTTCCGCAAGGAACCATTTTTCGACACAATGGCATATTCCCTTTTATGCAAGGTTGGAACTTGTAAGAGAGAGAGAGAGAGAGAGAGAGAGAGCGGAAGACAATGGGAAGTGTTTTAGAGAGAGAAACACGAGATTACCCAGTTACGATTTGTAGTACTATGTTGTTTGTCAAATTTGTCAGACGTTGTAATAATATAAGCATATATATACATATACAATATGGCTATATGTTATAATGTTACGATTCTGACCGTTAAGATTTTGCTTGTGATCATTTGATTTTGTTTTGCTTTTTTGCCTTTCGGGAATGGCGTGATGAGTTTCAGGCCGTTGATCTGTGGAGTTCTCGTGGTCGGTCGACAACGATGCCACTGGGAGAGGGACACGTGTCCACCGCTTTTTTTTTTTTTTTTCTTCCTTTGGGTTAGGTTGCGTACTGGTCTTGGTTTTCGTCTGGTTATTTATTCTGGTTTTTGTGTTCCATTTTTTGCTTAAGCATGTAATGTTTGACCAAAGTCAACTCGATCTGGGGGAACGACAGATAACATAGCTTGGACGGAGAGAGCGGCTGTTGGTGTTCGCCTGAAGTCGGAGAAAATGCCAAGTCATAAGTCATAACTAAAGCCAATTTTTCTTTCCTTCTTTTCTTCTTTTTCTTAAATGATGAGGAAATCAAACATAGAAATTTTTACGGAACTAAGTATTTGATAAATGGACCAATATGTCTTTAATATATACACTGATTTAATCAAGACTCTCAATGCACCTACTTTAAATATTATATATGTAAGAGAAAAGTAGATAATAAGATGTAATTTTCTTATGTCCTACACAATTTTGGAATCTCCTCCTAGAATATGTGGAAATATGGTTTAAATTATCCTTTTCTGAAAGACTATTTGGACAAAATTTAAAAACTTAACAACCATGGCTCTATTTTTAAAAGGGGATGATTTTTTTATAGCATTTTGAAAAACTTTGTCCGATTTGACTTTGTAGACACAAAATTAATAAAAACAAAATTGGCAATCAAGAAACAGTTCCGAAAACTCGTTTGCATTTTTCAATTTTGATTCGCTCAGAATCTTTTATATTGTAATCTAAACATTAGGGCTTCTTTTTTCAGCTCTCCCCTAATCAACTAATTAAGGATGGTAAAACTAAAAACAAAAAAATTAAAAAGAAAGCTAAGGATGGTGATAATAATATTTCCTTTAAATCAGTTAAAAACTGTTGCCATGCTTAATGCTTGACACCACTTGTGTGAGCCTAGAAAATTTGTTGGGAAAGCTTTCTTTTTCCGAAGAATAATATGTAACTTACAAAAAATGGGATTTCTTATATGCGAAATCATGACATAATGATAATCTTAATTCTCCCACTAATCGTGTTTGACCAAACTCTTAATTCTCCCACTAATCGTGTTTGACCAAACAAAAAAAAAAAAAAAACCAATGATTAATATGGTGTTCGAAAAGAAAGCAATGAGTCCGAGCTAGAACCCAAAAGTATTTGAATGCTCTACTCAAAAGTTGGGTCAGAAAAAATTTATAGCCCAACAAGTGAACCACTTACAGCCCACTAATACCTGAAAACATACGTAGGCCCAAATTCCCAAAACCATCCTTGTATCTATCCGACAACCAGCTTTTTTTTTTTTTTGGGTCAAATTTAAATTGCATTAACAACAAAAGCAGTGGTTACAACAGCCAGAATCAGCCAATTCCAGTAAGATCCATATCAGTGCAAAGAAAAGATGATAAAGAACAAGAAACATATGCAACCAATCAACAAAAAGGGTGCCAATCTTACAGGCTTAGGCTTTAGCTATTCAATCAACGAGTTTATTATCTGTTTTACGAACAAGTGAAAAGGAAATATGCCGGATAACTTAAAAGGTAGTTTCAATATCTCTAAAAATACCGGAGAGGGCTGAGGGCACAACATTGCCTATTGATGATGGCACAAAACCAACTAGTTAAAGGTGTCTTTCCTATTTTTTTTTACACCGCTAATGAATATTTCGTTTGGTTCAAACACACTCCAAAACACTCCCTAAATGAACTTATCTTTTTAGGTACTTAAGCAATTTACTTTGAGTACTTATGAATAATTCGAGACACTAATAAATTACTCACCCCCATTTCTTAGACAGAAGTTTATCAATTCAGATCTCCAAATTGTTGATCAACAATTAAACTTATTACCTATCTGTGTGAAAAGTTGTTATTTTAATTATTTTGATTTCACTTTAATTAACCCACTCGCTTAAACCCATGTACAGATTCCACATTTTTTCTTTAATTTCAAGTAAATATGGGCCTACCTTATTGTCGACCAGTTTCATCAATGATTTATCAATCATTTGAGTAATTCTTATTTAAATTTTACATGTCTTATTTTGTCTTTAAGACTTATACTTTTCATGTGATTGGAAGAAATATATCTTTTTTAATAAAATGCCGAATCAATAAAATACATTAATTAATAGTATTGACCTAGCAATTTAAGGCACCTAATCTCCCCAGATACTACAATAATAGCAAATAACCTATTTAGGGAATATCCCATCGGAAGTCTTGGCATATTATAAAGTATAAAGAGTTCTGATGCAAAGAAGTGCACCACACTTTGGTCTCTGTGTCTGTTTGGTTTTTTTTTTAAATAAAAAAGTATCTTTCTTTCCTAAAAAAGCACATTACTATTAGATTGACTTTTTTTTTTTTAAAAAAAAAGGCCAAGACTCTTAAAAAAGTTCTAATTCAAAGGCCAAAAATTTTTTCTTTTGAAAAGAAATATATATTTTTTTAAGTTAGAGAAAAAAGTACTTTTAAAAAAAGTCAATTCAAACCAACCCTAGATATTGGCAAAAGTGTTAATCAATCTTCAGTTATCCAACCTTTTCTTCTTCTGTTTTGGTATACATGTACTTTTCGTAGTAAATAACCGATCAGGTTTTTTATTTCTGTGAAAAAACTTGATTGATGAAGTTTGATTATCAAAAGATTAGCAAAATCAGACCACCAACTAGTAAGGACTTGTTTGGATTGGCTTCTTTTCAGGAAAAAAACACTTTTTTTGGGAAAAAAGTTACATTAAATTTGCAATAACTATTTGATTTGGTTTCAAAAAAAGCTGAAACTTTAAAAACAGATCAAATACAATTTTTTTTAAGTCAGAATTTTCAACTTCTCAAAAAAAATTATTTTGAAAAGCTGTTAAAAAAATCACTTTTAAAAAAAACTAATCCAAACTGGTCCTAAATTTCAAACGTACAAACCTAGCTCCAGAGATAGTTAGGAACGGAGCAATGATTTCTTCACATTATTCATCTGCAGTAATGGCGACTTTGTGCCTGAATTATGAGCTTTCAAGATTCCGAAGTGGGCGGCCGAGGACGACCAACATGGAAATTGGAAAGGAATAAAAAGAAGCATCTTACAATTCTTTGTGCTTTTTCTACTTCAACAATGTTCTTGATAGCTTTTTTCTATTTTGTCGCAAAAGTCATAATAGCTCAAGCTCCAAAAGTCATGAATATCGAAGAAAATAGCTGAATATGTATAGTGCCCACTTCTTTGATTTTGGCAGTTGATATAGATTAGACAACTTCCCCAACTTTAGGAGCCAACCAGACAATATGCTTCTGTTTACAACGAATCTTGTACTTGGCAACAGGCGATTTAATACTTTGGAATTTTTTTAAACTACCTACATTAGATAGGATTATATAAAATTCACTTCTAAAATTACAAATTTTGTAATATATGTGATGATATATTACTAATTGATCATTAAATAAATTTTATCACGTAAATATATATATCGAACTCGAAACTTTTGACCCCAATAATATATTTACCGCAAAATTTCAACTCTCATACACCTTTCTTATCAATTTCTTGATACGATAGAGTAGCTTTAGATCTTCCCATGTGAAAATTTTTCCAACTTGCAATGCGCACTTTTATTGGCTACAAGATTTACTTCACATTTGTTTTTGTTAAAAAAAAAAAGAACCACACAATCCAGCTTGGTAAAGGAAACTAGCAACTCTCTGATCTTCGCGCAACAAAAGTAAGTGTTCTAGACAATTGCAGCTTAATTACTAAAAAAAAAAAAATCTATAGTCGCTCTTGTGGCATCATTAATTTATGAATATTTAGCATATATGAAAAAGTTTTTTTCCTTCAAAAAGAAGGGTAAAAATTAAAGAAGCATCTATACACTAGCCTTGTAGGTCGCCATTCTTTCCTCAAGGAAAGTCCAAAGCAAGCACGTAGCCTCAACTAATTACTTTGACGATGTTAACCAACGTTTCCCCGATATTTCAAGTGAACACAATCTTCGTAACAAGAAGGCAAAAATTAAATATGTAATTTTAGTATATATGAAAATTTAATTAATCTTCACAATAAGAAAACAACAATTAAATATGAAATTTTATTATACGTAAAAAAATAATTATTCTTCACAAAAAGAAGATGAAGATCTTGTGTTTGGATTGGCTTATAAAAAAGCTACTTAAAGCACTTCTAGCTTTAAGTGATTTTTTTTTATTGTCAACTTTAAGTAGTTACGTGTTTGAATAAAAGTTATAGTTATAAAAATAAGTATTTACATGTTTGATTAAAGTGGGCTGAAAAGTAAGTTATATAGTTAAAATAATTATTAAGGACATTAAAATATAATTTAAAAAGGTAAGTATAAGATAAAAGAGAAAAGATAGTTTAGTAATAAAAATAAAAAGGTAAGAATAAGATGGTAAATGATTTGGTCAAACTTGCTTTTTTTCAACGTGCTTAAAACCATAAAAAGCAAAAGCTGAGGTTGGGGAGCTTTTTATTTTCTACTTAAAGCTACTTAAAAAAAGCACATTTTTAATTAAAACAAACACTTCTATTAACTTAAATTAGGCTTTAAGTAAGTTTGATCAGAAAAAAAACCAAACCAAACACCCTCTTAGTGTTATAATCTCACTAAGCAAGGGCCGGCCGAAAGTAGTGGAACACAATACTTGTGGCTGCCACCCCCCTCAGTTTTTTTTTTCTCGTAGTTAAATTTTTTTAATATAAATACATTTGTCACCTCTAAATGATAAGGATGTCCTCAACTCAATTGATGGTCGACTAATTTACCTTTAAACTCTTGCTGCACGTTGAGATCTTGAGTTTTATTCCCTTATATGCGATACTTTTTTAAAGTTGATGCTCTAAACACTTGCCTGTGTAAATACTCTTCGATAACCAGTCACTCTCATTTAAAATTTTGAATTTGTCACTGTGACTTAGATAAAATTTTAAATTCATCCTCTTAAAAACGACCATTTCATGACGCGAAAATGACAAGAACTAAAGAAAATAATCTGAAATGTTGCCTAATAGCTTAATCTAGGCTAGTTTGCAAACTTTTCAACATATATATTGTTTCTTCACCGAATTTATAATGTGCCAAATTGGGGCAGATGTGACATTTTAGAAGTGTTTAAGTTGAACTCTGTTCGTGAAAGCTCAATGTCCAACACATTACAGTACTTCAAAACAACAGCGTCAAAAGCGTCCATACTCTTTTGGTTCGACAGTTGTATTATCAGATTTGGTAACTCCTCAACTTTGGGAACTGACCAGAAAATAGAGTTTTCTTCAAGAATCCACTTGGAACGTTAAGGAAACTCCGTTTATTTATTTGACCTTTGGGGCTTGCAAGAGACTGCTTCAGGAGAGATCTTTGCTACAGTTTTCTTGATACGCTTGACTGGCTTCAGATCTTCTCAAGTGAAAAAATTTCAACTTGCCGTGAGCACTTTCGTTGGCCTAGCTCGTTTGGTACATTAATCAATGTGTTTAATCATATTTTCCTATGCCTTTAATTATAACTCAGTCGGGTTTGGATCCTCTCATATATAACAGAAATGCCTTGTAGTACATGTTGAAATTTTCTCTCATATAAAAATTCATAAATCAATCTAATTTAGTCACATGTGAGGGGAAACACTGTTAGAATAATTTTCTCCTACATAACAGAATTAATAAATCTAAAACCATTTAATAAGATTTTGGGTTACTATACCTAACACAATTTAGTTTTATGTTGGAACCCTAAAATTCTTAACTCTACATATATAAGGTGAGATCATAATTTATCTCATATTGAATGATTGAGATTGAAAGAGGGACAAAAAAGGAAGAGAGTAGAATTAGAAAAAGAAAAACCAAAAGTAAAAAAAAAATTAAAAAGACACAAATTGACTCATGCATAGATGGGATTCTAATCCAATAATATAATACTTTGTGATCAGAGCGTTATTTGGTATATCAAAACATTAACATTTTTATTTCTCTATTTTCTTTTAGCAAGTTAATTGAATATTCACTTAAAAAATGATAAAAATTATAGAAGCGATATGTAATATTTCTCTTATTATCATAATCATTGCCAGGAGTGCCGTTAGCCTCTTAATTCACAATATTAATTTAATCATAATTATGATTAACAAAGGGCTGCTCTTGCAGCCAATGATTGTGCTCGAAAATTTTTGTTAATTCTTTTGTTTGCCAATATAAGGAAGGAGCACTAAATAATATAAAGAAATGAAGTCTACTCTAATCATTAATATACCTTAATTATAGCCTACCTTGTAACTTTATATGGTATCAACAAGGATCTCACCAGCCATCAAAAAGCATGATGAAAATAATAAATAAATAAAGATAATATTCTCTAATAATAGTTAAAACTTTACAAAAGAAAAAGAAAAATATCTTACAGTATATGTTAGTGTGGAGTCACTAGGGCAACTTTGAACTACCGACATGCAGACGTAACGAGACTCCTTCGTTCTTGTAATGGATTCGGACCAGAAACGTCCCCATCAGCAGAGGTTTCGTTGCCTCACGCCACTGTTTGTGTGTTAGCGGAAAACAACTTGGCCAACTTGGCAGACAAACAGCAGAAACCATTGCGAGTAATGGTCATGTTGATTTGCATTAATGCAAAGTTGACATGCACAGGCATACTCTTACCTTGTGTTTGCATTCAAGGGAGAGAGTTTAATAAAGGAAAAGAATGGATGAAATTATAAAAGAAATGAGAAGAAAAGATTAATTCTTATTTGGATTGAAAAAAATTTGTGAAGGAAATGTTTATAAAGGATGGTAGTTTTTTCTTATTTGAATTGAAAAGAAATGAAAGGAAGGGATAAATTTTATATTTAAATAGACATTTATATCCTTTATTATTTTTATGTTTAAGCATAAAATAAAATAAAAACAAAAAATAAAATAAAGGGTAAAAAAGTCATTACAATAAAAAAAATCCTCCCCCTCCGTTTCCTCCCAATTTGGGAGGATCAATATTAAAGAAAATGAGGGGATTGGTCCAATCCCCTCTTAATCCCATCTTTCCAAATCCTTTCTACCTAAACAAGGAAAAGGATTCATAAATCCTTCCTAATTCATTCCCTTCGCCCCGTTCCCCTTAATTCAAACACAGTGTTAGAGTTACCACCTTATCTAAAAGTTTAAACTTGTAAAAAAGATATTGCTGTATTAATTTATTGTGTAAACAAGTTCCCTTATGTGTAACGTGATTTGTTTAGAACTTACACGTAAATAATTTAATATTCTTTTAAATGTGTGACTCACTCATCCATAGGGATATATATATATATATATATATATATATATATATATATATCTTTTATATTGCCAACAATGCTCATTAATGTTTTCTCGTAGATTACCGTCATATAGATACCCTTGACTAGCTTACAAGTGAGGAGATCGCAAATTATCCTTGATAGATTATTACCCTCCATTTCTGCTAGCTTCACACACTAGACTATATAAACAAATATAACAAGTGTGCAATACATAGATATATACTCACTCACATGCGATTAGATAGAAGACTCCCACGTGAATAAATTCTCACACATGTTTAACATAATACTCACACCTTGTTAATTAAATATAACACTCACACATGGTTATATAACTAGACAAATTGTAATGCTATGCTAAAAATTCTAAGGTTTCATTTAAAAGCAACCGGTACAAAGTGGAACAACTTAATATTTTTATAAGGTGGTCTTAATTGGAGTTCATAAACTTTTGATATAAAAAGAATAATATTCTAACGCGAACATTATTTCATAAAATCGTGACCAACTCAAATTAACAAATGGAACAATCATAAGAACATGTAATACTTATACGAATTAACAAGCTAGTGGGGTCTTAATAGTCAAGCGACCTTAGAAAGTGCTTGTCCATATCATTCATTGATAAAAGTTTGGTTGATACTGCAAGATACTACTTTTACATTCCTCTTTAGCTTTTTTTTTTTGGTGTATTTTCGAACAATTAAGTGATATAATCGCACTTCTTATCTTCCCTCTATAAATAGCCAAGATTCACATGACCAACCGGCACCAAAATACATTGCTATTTGCATTCATTCGCTAAGTAGTACTCTGATATTATATATACACACAATCTCCATTAATGGCTAATCCCAAAATCATATACACTGGTGCTATTCTTCTTGCATTATTACTTTTCTCATATGGGATTAAATCTAGTGAGGAAAGACCACTAAACCCCGCTGGGGCCACAAAATGTGCTGCTGGTGATGAGAAAAGCGTGCAAGAAATAAATTTAAACAGAAACAAGCTTATGGCTCACGCCATGCATGGCAAAGTTTCAGAACATGAAGTAGATGATCATAAGCAATTTGATGCATGTCGTGGTTCCAGTACCCGCTTTGATGATGATGATGAAGACGTTCTTCTAGAAGTCGATTCCCGACCCACCTCACCAGGCCACAGTCCCGGAGTTGGCCATGCTAATGGACCGGACAGCAGCGGTCCACACGCGTAGTTTCCTTCGTGTTGGAGTCTTTTTATTACTTATACATAATTATATTGCTGCATGAGTGTCTTTGCTTTATCTTTTTAGGTCTTTATTATCTCTAATAATTCGATCATTTATGCACAAGTATGTGCATTTTAGTTTCCAGTTTATCGTATGATGCAATCTGATTCTCTTGATGTAAATATGCATCTTGCTTATTCAGTCTATTTGTGTAATATTAATAAACCAGGATAAAGTATGATTTCTGGCATTTTCTGTCCTAAATATCTAATTATATATACGTATATACACACATGTATATATGTGTATGTGTGTATATATATATAGACGCATTATATTATATATGTTGTGAAGGTTATCTAAGTCCAATTTTGATTTGTGAAATGTATCTTCACTTTAAGACTAGTCAAGAAAGCAGGTTTATACGCATCTAAAATTAGTAATTGGAGAGAGATCAGGGACTAGAGAATTAGCTTGGAGAGGGGTTCAAGGAGTGTTATTGAAAAATGATGACTTAAGTATGAATTTATTAAGCACGAGAGTTAGGTTGGAAGTGGAAGGTTAAAAAAAAATTAGTAACTGGCCCGGAATGATAAATAGATCATGCAAGGTAATGGGGACGAGAAATAAAATCCCCATACATGATAGCAGGCAACCAGCTAGAACTTCAATTTTTCATTAGACTAATATTTGATGGTTGTGACACGATTATACAATTTGATGAAATAATTCGAACTATAGACTAAATAACTATATTAAGATTTCAGCGTCATTAGTACCCATAATAATTTCCCCATCTTTTGTCGGAGGCCAATTAATTAATGACCACCAGTTTCCCGAAATAGTTGCTGACAAGTTACCCTGATATTGAGTTGGTCATCAACTAGCTAGGCAAGTAATTAGTGTGATGCGTGCATCACTGTGTAGCCGATGGCATATTGACTTTTTATGGTGTATCAATCACACAACAATAGATTTGAAGCGAGAGTTACCGGTACAAAGAAAAAGGCAAACCGCATTGCCATCCAATGTGCTTTTAAGGACTTTTTTCCGAGATATGAGTGATTATCTATGAAGCACTGACATTATTTATTTTGGTAACGTGTTTGACAAATTTTTTTCTTGTACACGATTACGAATACGCTAAGACATGCTGGGGACACATTGAATGAGATACCCATGTTTTCTTTTTTTTTTTTAATTTTTGAAAATTGTTTTGGGACTTCAATGCAATTTAATTTTTTTATTTTTAACACCAAATTTTTGGACAACGAATCTGGTTTTTTTTTTTTTTTTAAAATTTATTTTGGGAATTCAATGCGATTTACAATTTTTTTTTTTGACAAAAATATCAAATGCCAAACTACCAAGCTAAACATTTTATCACAAAAAAGAGCTAAAAACATCTGCATCACTCACAACCTAACATTGAAAAAGCTTATATTCATATATTTACTACTCATAGTCGCTCTCATTTGGTATGATCACCTAATCACAAAATCTTGGTCATATGTATATGATGATTGTCAAATTCTAATACTAAACCTTCTTTTGTTTTTAGCACTAGAACTCACTTTAACAAGATCACATTAAGTGTATTTCAAAAATCACGAATTATTTAAAACAACATGCCTTAAGACATATATATATATATATATAATAGTATAAAAAGAGCATCAACTATAAATTATGATATGCTTTTATTATAACTTATTATTAATTGTGAATTCACAACTAACAAACCCTTTCCCAAGTCACGAAATCCAGAATATATCCAGATTTCCTTTTTCAGCAGCATTGGGCTTTTCCAGTTTATTGTTGTCACATTGAGTCAGATATTAGTACTACAAAAACCCAGGTATCTTTCAGTTTTAGTCACTTCAGTTAGTACTTACCAAAAGTACTAGGTGTCTCTCTATCCATCCGTTGCCTTGCTTTAATTCCATTTCCATACGCCGTTAGATTCCTCTGACCCCAGTCTCCTTAGATTTGCTCACATCATCACCAAGAAAAAAATTAAAAAGAAAAAAGCAAACCTGAAAAGGGGAAGACAATAACCAAAACCCTCAGGATATCTTGTCTCATTAGCACACCCTAAAGCTAGTTATATATAAGCCAGACCAATTATTATATAAGAGAATCCAACGGCGGAAAAAGGACAGCCACAGTCTAATTCAACGGCTGCTAAGGTGTACACGTCATCGCAGGGATTTCTACGTCTCTGTCATCTCCTTATAAGGCCTCACTGGCCTCCCTCCTCATTCTCTTCTTCTCTCTATAAACTCCATCACTTATCTCTCCATACCTATACATACAAAATATATAGAGATAGGTTTTATTTATATGTATCTGTAATAATAAGGGTTGATAAATTAAGCCATTTTTATTTCTGGGTTTTGATAGTTTAGCCGGGATGCAAGCCAATAACGCTTCTGAATCTAAGGAAAAAAAAAATAATAATAATAATAACAATGATAATAATAATGATGATAATGGCCAGAAACAGCAGACGCCGCAACAGCCGGCTCAGAAGCAGGAGGCTGTGACCGGTGGAGCGATGGCGGCCGGGCAGCAGCAGTGGGTGGCGATGCAGTACCCGGCGGCGGCGATGGTAATGCAGCACCCAATGATGCCGCCGCCTCCTCCTCCGCATTGCGCACCGCATTACATGCCGTACCACCACCCCCACCAGCCGCAGCAACAGCAGCAAGGAGGAGGAGGATCCAACGGTGAGAATCGGACGATCTGGGTCGGCGACCTCCACAGTTGGATGGACGAAGATTATCTCCGCAATTGCTTTGCTTCTGCCGGCGAGGTCTCTTTAATCTCACACCTGTTATCTAACTCAATATGTCTATTTTCAGCTAATTAATTTACATATATCTACACGCTAATACATTATTCATGTGTATGCAGATGTGTATGTGTACAAGCAAGAGAGATTGGTTTATTAAACTCACTTTATTAGCGGATCTCAATAGGATATACACAGACATACATATGTTTATATATATACGTATGTAAGTATGTATATGAATGTATGCTTTGTGTATAATGTGCATTTTATGTAGTGCATGAGTTTTAGCTGCCAACGGGTAGTTATGGTTATTTGGAAATCCATCAGAAAGATGTGCTAGGAATTTTTTTACATCCATCAGAAAGATGTATTAATGTATTATAATTTTGGTTAATTTGGTGATATATATTTGATGAGAATGGGCGTTGTTAAATACTATGATTACCAAAAATTAATGTTCAGAAATTGATGGCTTGGCACAGGTTAAAGTTGCTATCTTTTTCTTGAGGGGAGAAAAGGTACGCCTCTTACTCTATTCCCTAACAGGAATAGTGGGGCAAGAAGAAATAGTAGTTGGAATAGGATAGTTGCCCCCACGGAGCGGTAAGGTTTATTGGCTTGAGAAATTGTGATGTTGATTACTGGAGATTGACATTAGAGTCTGAGAGGATTATTTAGCTGGCTAACATTTTCTCATTAGTGAATTAACCTAATATTTGATACATAAGTATATCGTAGTAATGTAGATAAGTAAGTGGTAGTTAGATGTGTGTTTAAATATCTTTACTAGTGTCATGGTCTTCTTTCTCTCTTGTGAAAGCATCCTAATAACACCAGAAAAAAAAGAAGAAATACTGCTTGTATGTACTTATAAGTCCATGGTGTGAACAAAGATGTGAAAGTCATACGTGCTTATATTCATCCATCAATGTGTATTTGTTCAAAACCAATATCTGTGCAGAGCATAAGATTAAGATTGTTCAATATATTGCATGGCACATAGAAGTTCTGTAGAATAATTAATGAAAGTTGTGTCAATTAAAATTTATAATGTGGATAAGTATATGGGGGAAGACTCTGATAAGGAATAGAAGTGATGCGACCCAGTCTTATTTTCCACCTTGTCCATTCTTGCTTAAGTTGCATTCTTTATACGGTAGGGTCTTAAGCCCTATGTTTCCAGAGTTTCCCTTGGTAGCAAGAACAATATTAACCTAAATAAGCTTCTTGCTTGTCACCACATTGCCCAAGTAGAACATGGGGAGGAACCATATTCTGAGATTGAGAGGGAGCTTTATTAGTCTTCTTATCTTCTTCTGAATCTTATCCATTGTGCTTCTTTTACGAGCTTAAGGAGACACTAAAAGGTGGTTGGTAAAGTATTGATGGTAATGGATTATTAAAGTCGATGTTTAGTTCTTCACCCTAAGAAGAGAATCCTTACTCGTTTTTCCTTTACATTCAAAAGAGAATTCTTTCTCGAATAAGAGTCTGATATCACAAAGTAACAATCTGTGTCGACCAGGTTTTGTGTTTCCCCAACCAGAACCAGGGAATTAGTCTGTAAATGATGGCTCCAACTTAAAATATTATATTACTAATTTTTTCCATAATTCAAATCAATTTCTGATCCTGTGATATGATCCTTTATGCAGCTAGGACCTATTAAGGTTATTCGCAACAAACAAACTGGTTTCTCCGAGGGATATGGATTTGTTGAATTCTCATCACATGGAGTTGCTGAGAATGTTCTGCAGACATACACACGTGCAATTATGCCTCATACGGACCAACCCTTCCGTTTGAATTGGGCTACATTTAGCATGGGTGACAAGCGTTCAAATAATGGTTCTGATCTTTCTATCTTTGTAGGTGACTTGGCTGCAGATGTTACAGATACCTTGTTGCATGAAACTTTTGCAAGTAAATATCCTTCTGTTAAAGCTGCCAAAGTTGTCAAGGATGCCAATACTGGCCGTTCAAAAGGTTACGGCTTTGTAAGGTTTGGAGATGATAATGAGAGAACACAGGCTATGACTGAAATGAATGGCGTGTATTGTTCAAGCAGGCCTATGCGCATTGGTGCAGCAACACCTAGGAAAACATCTGGATACCAACAACAATATTCACTACAAGGTGAGTGATAATATTAAAGACATATTTTGGTGGTCAATCGTGGTTCAGTCATTCATTTCTTGATTCAAAGCAACACACACAGGCTATTGGTCTATCTCTTGCTGTCTAAAATTATCTGCATTTGTTTAAATTATGAAAGAGGGAGAAATAAGTAGAACTAATACTGAAATTAATAGTTCATTAAGTCACTTTGTGATAAGATGGGAACTGGATTTACCCAGGCCAACAAAATATTCTCCCCAGAAAATTACTGGGCTTATGTCTTTCTGCAATCTCCTTCATACTTGCTTATTGTGAAGGGTTGTGGTCGGGCAGTATTGTCTTGAAAACCAGAACCAAGAAAAGTCAAAGTGATCATAACATTTGAACATGATTAATCATGACTTGGAGGATTGGGAGTGGATGGAATTGCTTGATATTTTAAAGATAAGAAATCACCATTGTAGAGTTCCACGCAGTATTTATTTTTTTCTTATTTGTAATAACTCTGGTAGTTTTGTCATGTTCATGAAATGACTCTTTTTGTGGATCTAAAGATTTCAGGAAAATATAACCTTTTCATTTCTCTTGAAGAACCATGAACTCTGTTTTGTGCATTTCATTAGTCTCTGACCTAAATAAGGTATGGCTAGACAGTTACATAGCATTGTTTGCTTCTAAACTTTATGAAAGTCATTTAGTGTTACCAGTGTTGGATCTTAGTGTTATGAGGCAAAGTTCAGTTACAGGTAAAATTTGAGACTTATATGGTTTATGTTAACAATGTAACTGTGAATTTTCTCTGGTGCTATTGTTTGCTAATTTTCTAATTGTTGATCATCATTTTTCATTGTTAGGTTGACTACATGCTCTATTTCTTCAACTGGGGGGATGGTCTAGATTACATGCTTCTTACCTTTATATGGTGATGTTAGAATTTTCAATTGAAAATTTTAGGAAAATGAGAGAATCAAACTCATGCTATCTGGCAATGTGCTTAGACATCTCTCTGTTTGTCAAAACAAATTTTGACATTCTAGGCACTGACATGATGCTATTTGAACCATTGATTTAGCTTGTAAGTGGCTTAGTACTGGTGTGGTCTAACATGCCAATAAGAAGTGTTTACGGGTGGAATAAGTTTAGTCTGAGTTCTACAGTTTTTGTTGTTTGCGGTTTTTATTTAATTTGCTTTCTCTACACAGAGGCTGAGTTGTCAGGAACCCAGAATTTCCAAAACAACGTGGCAAGTTTAACCTTGGATCTCTTTTTTGTGCTGGAGCGACTCCAAATTCCACCACAAAAATGGATTTTATTTCAATTGGGCAACCTCCCTGTTATTGATAGAAAAACTTTTAAAACTTTAGTTGGCAATTTGTAACAATTCTTTATTTCTGAGTTTGTGTGATTTCATATTATGATGCAAGTATTCTAAGCGATCTAAATGGTTCTGGTAGGTGGTTATTCAAATGGTGCCTCAGCAGAAGATGGGGAATCTGTGAACACAACAGTTTGTGTCTGATCTTTTAACTTATTCTCGTTGCATTGTGTTTCTGCATCCTTTTTATTAATTTATACTAGTTGTAGATTTTCGTTGGAGGGTTAGATCCCAATGTAAGTGATGAAGATCTCAGGCAGCCTTTCTCACAGTATGGTGAAATTGTTTCTGTCAAGATACCAGTTGGAAAGGGATGTGGGTTTGTCCAATTTGCAAACAGGTCAATGATAGATTAATTTTTTAGATTTGTTATATAAATAAACTTACATTCATTTTGATACAACTGCTTATTCGTTACCTGTTACAGAAGTGACGCCGAGGAAGCATTGCAGAAGTTAAATGGCACTGTGATCGGAAAGCAACCTGTAAGGCTTTCCTGGGGACGAAATCCAGCAAATAAACAGGCAAATTAATCACTTATCCTCTTATGTGTTATGCTTTTCTAGCTTGAATAAGGCCTCTAGAAATTTATTTTTAAAGAATGTGTATATTCTTTTTCCCCAGCATTACTCTTGGTTTTTCCTGGTTTAATACCATCGTGATTTTGCAGTTAAGAGACTTTGGAAACCAGTGGACCGGTGCATACTATGGAGCGCATTTCTATGATGGCTATGGTTACGCTCTGCCACCACCTCATGATCCAAGCATGTATGCGGCAGCTGCTGCGGCCTATGGTGCTTATCCCATATATGGAACCCATCAACAGCAAGTAAGCTGAATAGCTGCCCAACAACCCATGTTATGAAGGGCGCATTATCCCTCTGTTGTGAGCTTGGGCATGTAGAAGCTAATTATCTCCTCCAGATGTGGGGTGGAACTGAATTTTGACTAACTTAGGCACTTCTTCTAGGGATTTATCGAACATTTGTTTAGAAGTCCAGACTCGGCATGAATCTTGTTGAGCAGAATAAGCAATCTTGAAATGGTTTGTGGCTGCGTGCTTAAGCTAGAACATTCTGATGGTTCCAAGTACTGGAAACTCTGAAGAAATAACAGTGGAAGACTTTAGCTGCCCTACTTTTGCAGACCCCTTTCATAATGTGCACTCTTTCTTTTTCTTTTCTTTTTTTTTTTTTTTTTTTTAAAAGGGTTAACCAAAGGAGAACCCCTTTCCCACCTGGCCAGAGGCCCCTTAACCAGGCGGGAGGTAAATCGAGGGATGTGCGTGAGTGGCAGCCCGACCAGGGAGAGGACCAACGGGCGTGGAAATCCAGCAATAGCCCCCGCAATATTTCAGCGGAGTACTGCCGCCACACGGACTCGATCCCGCGTTGTCAGGGTGTCACCACCCTAATCACCTGGCCACTTACCAACTCACCTATGCCCCTGGAGGCTTCTTTTTCTTTTCTGGGCATACGTAACGGTGCTCGTTGCTATGAATCTCCTACGTTGGATCAAGAGTAGTCGTCTCACTCGTTGATGCTAAAGTGTTTAGAGGATTTAACTTGTCAATATGGCAAAATTTGAAATTAAACAACTACTTGGCTCAGATTTGGGTTGCTTGACAATGGGCTTGGTTGGATTAGGTTTTTTTCTAGAAAAGAGTACTTTTTTTTTTTCTTGAAAAAGTTACATTAAATTTATAATTACTATTTGATTTAGTTTAAAAAAAAGCTGAAACTTAAAAAAAAAATTCAAATACAGTTTTTTTCAAAAAACAAAATTTTTAGCTTCTAAAAAAAATTATTTTTCAAAAATTATTAAAAAAAGTATTTTTTAAAAAAGTCAATTCAAATGGGCCCAATATCTCATGATGGCAAAATCTTCAAAAAAATTGTTTTTGTATCTTCAACAAACGACCAAAGAGGTTGTTAAAATATATAAATGTTTCCCAAAAAAAAAAATCTCTAGATTTAAGGTTCTGGGTCGTTTTTCATATTAATCAATAAAATCTCAGTGATTCTTAATATGGTATCAGAGCTGATTTTTTTAGTTCAGTCTTTGCATTGTGCATATATATGAATATGTCTACGTGTGACCCTATTTTTGGGTTGCATGGCTCATAACGATCCAAATGCAAAGTAGGCAATTGAGATTTTTGACATATCAAGAATTTAAGTCTATTGTTTTTAAATGGAATCTCAAGATACAACAAATGGAATAGCTAATTAGCACCTTGCTCTTAAAAGCTTTAGCTACTTTCAGGTAAAGGATTTTGACAAGGGGGATTTCTAAACCAAATACTTAAATTCACATGAATCTCAATATAAGGCTATGGATCATAATTACCCAAACTCGAGGTAAAAAAATCTTATCACACTAGTTAGGGTAATTACATAAATTTAACAAAATCACATATTTTTATCGAAAAATGTTGTTATACTACACGATTTCAGTATATCTTTTCATAAACTAAACTGATTAAATTATTGAGTTCCAATTATGTTAGTTTCTTTCCGCTAAAGTTAAAATTGTTGCGATTGATACAGATAATAATGGGTTTATTAATGGTTCATGTTTACATATTGTTTGATTTTCGTTAAATATCTGATTATAGGTTTTTCCTTTTTATCTTCGGTTTTGTTTGATCCAAGTCTCTACTGCTGGCCTGGTGCAGGTGCTATCCGAGCACGTGGACTACCTTAAAACAATCTTTTATTATAAAATAATCAATCTTACTCACAATTACGTGTCGGCTGCATAAAGAAAAAAGATATAAATATGCTTTGATGTTTCAGGTGAAGGAGGAGCCATTTATGTTGCACCATGGGGGGCACACAAAACTACGTTGCAAGTTGTGGTGCTATTGGGGCACAATGCAAACAAATTGACGCCATATATCCCTCAATCTCGACCGTTCAATCAGAGACACACCTCAGCTCGTCAACGTGATCGACGGTTTGAGATCAAGCAGTTATCTCTTTACTCCCGATCAACGAAGCGAACCACATCATTACACAAACCTCATTGGGCCACGTGGCATTCCAATGACTTCTACCAAATATCCCGATTAATTTAATTAACTCAAAGTTCGACTAGTTTAATAGCATGAATTAGTGTGCCTATATATAATATATATATCTATATATATATATATATATATATGCATAATTGGAGTGGTTGCAGCTGGAGCTTTTGAGTAGTCCACTGAGCGACCACGTTATCAATTTCCAAAAGCGGCCAAGCAGAAAGATGCTGCGGCTTTCTCTCTCTTCTCCCTCTGTCTCTCCTCCTCCTCCTCCGCCTGTAGCTGCTGCTGCTTCTTCTTCCTCGAAGCTTCTCCATGCGAGATTTTCGGTATGCTCGTCGAGGTCGCGAATTGACGCCGGCGCCGGCGCCGCCGCCGCGACGTCGTTTTCAGCTTCCTCAGCGTCGCCGCCCAAGGTTGTGGTCACCAGAGAGCGAGGCAAGAACGGCAAGCTCATCAACGCTTTGGTACGTTAAAGTGTACGCATTTTAAGCGGAATTTTTAGTTGTATTAATATTTTATGACATTTGGAGCAATATTATTGCTTATGGTGGTTATATTTGCTTATTTTTATTTGATATGTGCTTTGTAATTATTTTACTTAAACTAATTTTCCAGTTTTGAATATAATTTTAACGTTACGTGAGTTTACTTAAACTAATTTTCCAGTTTTGAGTATAATTTTAACATTACGTGAGTTATTTTCGTACTGCATTTCCTATATATTGAATATCAGGCACCCACATGCTTATTGTATTGGATTTTCGATCTTTTGCGAATGTTGAAGCAAATGCGGCATTGCGGACTAGTTTCTTGCTTAATAAAGATTAGAAGATATGTATAACTAAGATACACATATATAATGTATACATAAGATGTTTGATCATTTGTGGATGTTGAATCAAATGCTGCATTTGTTACTTGTTTCTGCTTAATAAATATTAGAAATTTCCCACTTTCCGTGAAGTATGATGTATTTGAATAAAAAGACAACTGAAAGAGGAATAAACTATATTGAATGTGATATAATTATTTACTTTTAGCTAGTGGATCAATGGAAAAAGAATTTTGCTCTCTTTTATGTCTTTAATAATGTTTTTTCTCAGTGGAATCCGAAGTTGTAACTCTGAGAATCTTGACTACTGTTTAAAATATAAATTCATATTACACAGAACTCTTGAATATACTTGGAAATCAAATTTGCAATTTTCATATTCCACACAGGCAAAACATGGAATTGATTGTCTGGAGCTTCCCCTCATCCAGCACATGCACTTGGCTGATCTGAATAGGCTTTCTTCTGTACTATGTGGTAAGTTCTTAGTGGTCTGTTTAAATTAGCTTCAAGTATAATCTGATGATGCCATGCCTGTCTACGCACTAAGTCACTAGGCTCAGCAACTCAGGACATTCTTTTCTGTAGATGTTTGTTCCTCCCAGCATCCAACTTTTGGAGTCATTTTTTCCTTAATTTTCTAACTTTGTCTCCTATGTTTCACATTCTAGATCGATCCAATTGCTTGAAGTTTGTTAGTATGACTTTTTGCCTACTAAAAAGTTACTCGGTGGTTACAACTCTTGTATGATTGAATTAGTGGACATAAAGTTGACAGGAAATTTCTTCCTCAAGTTTGTTGCCGCTGATGTAACTTGCCTGTTGTTTGTAGTATATAGTTTGGTTGGAAAGACTGTATCGTTCATGTGCATGATATCTTGGTTACGATTTATGGAGCAATTAGCTAATTTGAACTTGTTTGTAGTTAGCTTGAAGTTAAAACCTAGATATGAAATCTTTCTTTAGTTTTGTTTGATGAATGGAAGTTTGATGTAGTTAACCTTCATGGCCGCAGAAACTTCATTTGACTGGATTATTGTAACTTCACCTGAGGCGGGTCAGGTTTTTCTCGATGCTTGGAAGTAAGAGCTAGCTTGTTATATTGTGTGATTGGAATCTTTTGTTATACACTTGCTGAGATGATATTCGCAGTGGCACATAGTATTTGTGAGGTGTCTGCCAAAAGGTGCATTGGACATTTTGCTTGATAAAAATGAACCTTTCTTATAACCAAATTGTTGGAGTGATATGTAACACAAGTGCACATAGTAGCTCTAATGGAACCGGAGTTTCCATTTGGTTTTCTTTCAGATGGTTATATTGATATTCTATCTGTTGATGGTCTTACGTAGAGCTGCTGGAACTCCAAAGGTTAAGGTAGGAGTAGTGGGAGCTGGTACAGCAAGTGTATTTGAGGAAGTTCCTGACTATTCAAAGCAGTACATTGACGTTGCCTTTGCACCATCACAAGGTACGTATCGAAAAATATATATGTTGTTGTACACATTTTTCAGTTTTCTGGCCTTCCACTCCCTCTGAGGAAGGAAAATCAAACTTTACTGAAAAGCATGCTGAAGTAAAACTTATTCATTGTAATTTCAGCAACTGGAAAGGTTTTGGCTTCAGAGCTTCCAAAGCATGGGAATGAAAAATGCTCTGTCTTATATCCTGCTTCAGCAAAAGCTAGCAGTGACATAGGTTTGTCCTACAGGGTTTATCTTTTGTCTGGCGTGTTTTTTCGCATCCCTGCTTAGTAGGCATATAACTGCAGTAATGAATGCATCTCTACTCTCAACCTTAGAATGCTACCTCCTATCGGTATTAAGTCTCGTTTCTGTTCTTTTCACTGTTTGATATGTGGTTGATTGAAGAAAAGAGAAAAAGGATCTCACTACTGATGCTCTGATATGTTTGTCTCAGAAGAAGGCCTTTCTAGACGAGGTTTTGGGGTTACTAGACTCGACACATACACAACGGTACAATTATTGAGTTCTATAACATCAAAAATATATTTGTGTAGTTTCTTATTTGTTCCTTTTATGCCAATAGCATAGCGAATTTCTGTTTCGAAAGAGGTTTATCTACTGAGTTGTTTCTATGTTCTTGACTAGTCCTTTTGCTCGTATATGGATGTGAAAGCATTACTTGGAGATTCTATAATGTGATTATATGGTTTTCTTTGCTTGATATGAAGTAATAGTCTGTTGGCGTTCGACTGTACTCACAGGCTTACAGCCTATATATCTTTGTTTCCAGAAGTGGAGTTTTAGTGTTTAGCTAAGTAAATAATTTTCTTTATATCATTCTTTGTTATTGTTTAAAACAATCAGGAATTTTAGGAAATGGGATGTGAAGAAATTTTTTAGAAGATGGGATGTTACAATTTTTATCATGTTTCTAGTGGGTAATGTTTAGGTGGATGAGTTGCATGGTAAAGTTTAAGTGTTTTGAGCATGGCATCTTGCTTATTTCCTTCGAAAATGGCAGCATAGTGACTACTGCAGTATAGAAGCTTAGTTAGTTAGCTTTTTTCTTTAAGTTTTTTGACACAGGCAGAATTACTACGTTGTGTTTTGGAGGCCATTAGATACATGTTGTGCTTGGAATGAGCTTAAGATAAGGCACTTATTCTATTTGTGGTCTTATGTGAAAGGTCACATTTTTTATGAACTTATCAGAACTAAAAGTTTTCTTATTTATTGTTATAAGAAATAAGATGGATTTGTAGACTCATATTATATCAGATAAGATGCTTTTCAGTTTTAAGATAAGTCTAATCAAAATAGACCGACATTTGGTATATAGACATCCAATTCTCATGGAAAGGAAAAACTATATTTTGAAGGGGGACTTCTGCGTGTGATATATCATGGTACCTAGTTAGAGAATACTGAACGGAAGATGTTAATTGTTTACAAACTTCTGCTTATTTTTCCCTGCTAAATTAGGTGAAGTTGGTGAAGTAATTTCATTGGAAATCCATAAAACTTTATAACCGAAATTACATATTTGTAAACTGATTACATGGAAAAGTGGATATTTGAGAGCTTATTAGTGTTTCCGTTGCCTAAAACTCGTGTTTTTTCCCCTTTATCTGGCGGGCTGGGAACAATGCCAAATAACTACTCCTAGTGATTGGTGATACACATTGGATCTGAGATTGTTTCAAATTATTAGATGATATATGAGGTCCCATGAGATGTAGACTAGAATCATTTCCCCTTACAGTCCTTGGTACTTCTGCTAATGCTCTTAGAAATTCAGTTGTTTTAATGTGGTTTTGAATGACTGTCGGGACCTACAACTAGTGGGACAATAGACATAAAAATATCCTTTATTTATGGCCAATCAAGTTCATCTATTAGCTTTTAATATGTCTGGATTCTTTCCAGGCACCTGTTCAAAATGTGGACCAAATGATTCTGAAACAGGCACTTTCTGCTCCTGTTGTTGCAGTAGCTTCACCTTCAGCTATTAGGTAAATTAACTATATATATCATTTTTCCTTCACCCTGACTCTTTTGTTAATATTTATCCGGTGGCAGAGAATGTTATTGAAACAGTAAACTGCTTTACTCATAGAATCATGTTCCAGCAGCCCTCTAGTTTTGTTCTCCCCATCTATGTAGCAATTATGTACAGTTTGACTTTGATGGCAGTCATAGACTTTTTACCTTTTGATAGCATTAGCACAATCTGATGCTTGCCTCCGGGCCTCTCTCTCCTCCATCGAGTTTAAATATCTCTATATGGTGTTTGGTGACAGTGCATGGGTTAATCTTCTCCCAGAATCAGAGAGTTGGACGGGTTCTGTTGCTTGTATAGGTGAGACAACTGCTTTGGCTGCTAAACGACTTGGGTTGAAGAATGTATATCATCCAAAGAATCCTGGCCTTGAAGGGTAATAGTCTCTCTTAACTTATTTTCAGAATTAGTGCCAAGTATCCCCTTCTCACGTGTGCTGATATACTATGTGTCTCTAGAAGCAAATGCATTTCTCATGAACTCGAGCTTTCTGTACATTTCTCAGCACTACAGAAAAACCTCTCAGCAAAAAGGTTTAAATCACGCTATTTAAATGTCCAAGTTAAATATGTCGAAAGAATTTTACTTGCATCTGCAAAAAGGTTGTGCTTCACGTTATTGGAACAATATTACACCTAAAGGTTTTTTAGGAATTGCTAATATGTGCGAGTTACTAACCTAACCTGTCTAACATGGTCTTCAATGTTGTCTGGGTAACTTCATGTCTAGGCTAAGGCTAGTTATCTCAAGTACAAGAATGTGTTTAATTATCAGGTACCTTAACAGCATGGTGATATCAAAAGGCTGATTAGGAAATTACGCAGCGTTGTCATTAGATCATTAGACGTCCTTCTAATGGAGCTAAGAGCGATGTACAATCCCTTCTGCTCCCCCTTCCTGACTGTGATAGGCATATTAAATTTTGAATATATAGTGTTGATTCAGAAACTTTATATTCATGGGATTTCATACAGAACATAGCAGTGGGAGACAGAATAACAGATGAAAGCTACAAGTTGATTTATCTTATGTTTGTGCTTGGATATCCTCCAGTATTTCTGCCTATAATTATACAGGAAAAACCTGTTAGGGTAGGCATTTAATAGATTATCTTCTTATTACTCCAGGTGGGTTGACAGTATCCTGGAAGCCTTAAAAGTCCATGAACAGGTCAAGGTATAAGTGCTGCTGGTTGGAAGCGGTCTTCAGTTCCCAAGGTTAGTTCTTGCCGGTTTTCATCCTTTGCGACCAGCTTTTACTCGTTATGCCTTTTGATGCTGACTGGAAAGCTCCGATGAGCGGGCCAAAAAATTTACGAGGGGTTTGATATTCAGATACTGTAATACAAAAATTGTTTGACATGATTGAGCGTTAACAGCATAGAGCAAGTTTCACAACCTGTTACCTCCTGAAGAGTATTCTCGCAAATCTGGGGGAGTTTCCTATCAGGTAGCTGAGGCAGTATTCATTCGTGTTGCTCTAGGAAGACCTATAAATTCCATGTACATATTTCTTACTGTAGATATCCCATTCTTGTGTTAACCTTGATCAGATAGTCCTTAACACGTTGGATGGAGATAAATGCTTTTGGACCTTTCTATCGTGGGTAATTCTATAGTGATTAATGTTGATAATTGATTAACCCGTGTCATTACCTGCATCTCGGTTTGAGGTTTTCGATAAATAGTCTATTACTTGATAATTATGCAATGCACACAGCAAACCACTGAATCCCTTTAAGATCAATGTTGGTTTCCTTTGTCTTCTTCATGTCTTTTCTTTTCTCATTTTTTTCTTTTCCTTTTCATTTTCCCCCCTCTTTTTTAATAAGATAGAAGGGCACAAGCAGTGGTTAAGTGTAACGTGCCCAGGAAAGGTAATGGACCAGGCTCATGAAGGCCTAAGGCAATCGGCCTAGGATTACAAAAGGCAATGGGCCCAGGATTACAAAGTAAAATAGAATGCAAATAAAAGAACCCAAATAGTTTGCAAATTTTATCATGTACTTACAGGAGCATAGTAAATGGGGTACCAGATTATTTATTCAGTTTTTATAGCTATTTGTTTAGAAAAATTCACAAAAATATTTATACAAGAATATAGTTACAGATATTTGTTCAAAATGCAAAGACTATTTATTTAGTATTCATAAATTGTTTATTCAGTAAAATTTAGAGATCATCACAATATTTATTGACAAGTGTAAAACAGATAAATATTTATACATAAAAATAATTATAGATGTTAGTTTAGAATAAAAAGACTATTTGTTTAGTATTCATAAGTTGTTTGTCTAATAAAATTTACAAATCATCACAATATCTGTTGACAAGTGTAAAATTAACAAATATTTATACAAAAAAACAGTCACAAATGTTTGTTGAGAATAAAAAGATTATTTGTGTAGTGTTCATAAGCTGCTTGTTCAATAAAATTATAGATCATCTTTGTTCAGTATTGATAAGCAATTTGTTTAGTGCATTTACAGTTGTAGGTGTACAGTGCACCTGCAGGTTCACGACATAAGTTCTCCAAACAGATAGGTTAAAACAAAACACAAGTAAACGGGGCCTGAAGTCCAAGCATTTAGAAACCAAACATATTATCAGCAACCCCTATAAGAAATCTTCTCCTTGGTGTTGGCAGCAGATTGGAGCTCTAATGACCATTCACCTAAAGCCAGAAAGTGATCAACCAAGTTTTCGGTATTAATGTAACTGGTAATGTCGAAAGACGAGAATTAAGCTAGTTTTGCTCAAATCAAAGCATCGAAATAGTCCTCGATCGTCATAAAGGCTACCCCGGAAACACCACCTCAGACTAACAATGGCATACAGCAAGTGATAGAGATAAGCAAGCAAAAGGTGCATCACCAAGGAACAGAATCGAAAAACTAGGCAAATTTCCCAGTTATGCTTCAACCATTACAAACAGCTGAATGACTTGGAACAGAATCATTAAATGAGATGCATCACATTAAGGAATCTGATTCATTCCTCTGTCAATTTCTTTTTTCCCTTTTAAAGAGGATTAATAGTAGTACTATACTTCGAACTCAAAACGCTTAGATTTCAAGTGAGGAATCTGATTTATTCCTCTCTCAATTGCAGACATTGTTCTGCAAGTTTTTATTGAAACAATGGGGGACCATTCTATACTTGTAAAAAGATGACAAAAAGCCAAATCCATGATACTAAGAGACAAACACTAATTTACAAACACAAATACTGTATGAAGTTGTGTTAGATTTCGCTTGAAATCTTGTCTTATTACCTATTTTTTCTATTTACAAGGATTTGGATATTTCTTTAAAGTGATCACTTTGTAAAGAGGTGCTAGTACCTCAAAATCTTTTTACACGTAAATTTTGATACCATCTAAAATTATCGTAAATTTTCATAAGCAAACTTGTTGGGATGGGAGCAACCAAATCCCTAGTGGGGATACTTTAAGGACAGATATTGATACAACGTAATCGGTTTAAGTGAGAAATGCCATTTAATTAAATTGTGGTCCAGATCCCATTATATATTTAAGAACTTGCCAAAATATGTATATATATATATATATATATATATTATCTCTTTCTCCTCAACTATGTGTTAATTCTTGTCGATATTTCATAATCTATATTGCAATATGATAAACTCTTTAAAATCTGCCATCGAAGTTGAATGTATCATCTCGAGAATCCACCGACATATTCTATCTCACAATGTTGTGGCCAAAGCATTCTTGTACATCAAGATATATAATTTTTAGGTCTCAAGATGTCCTAGTAGTAAGTGTGGGAAGAATAGCACTCGTGTTCGAGTTTGAGTCGCGTTGGCTACTGTTAAGTTGAATTCTCTATCTACCTAATACAATGATTTTAGAAAGAATTATTACACTTAGAAATTTACCAATTAATAATAAAGTTTTGCCTAATGTCTTACTAATTAAATTTTGTCAATTAAATTTTCTCGTACAAAGAAAATACAAAATTTTTTAGATCAATGTACAAAATTTTGAATTGCTCCCCCTTAAATAATTTTCACAGACTGAGCAATTGAAACACAATTATGAGGATTGGATCTGAGCAAGATAAGACAGCTTAACAGTATTTATCGTAACAGATTACGGGGCCATTTCAGGAGGTTAAAAGTGGCTTTCGATTGTTATATACAACAGTGAGTAACAAAGCCCGAACCTTTTCCATGTGGCTGCCTTTGCCCTTTTTATCATGAGTCATGATCATGCATCACTGTAGCACAACACTGTTTTTAATTTTCTTAAAAAATAATAATTAGAAATAATAAGGCCTCATGCTCACCTAAAGTGAGACTCGCACAGACCCAAGAAGCAAGAGTCATACATCCCCAAAAATTGTAGGACCACAGACATGGGAGGTACCCATCTTTTGACTCCTCATTCAAGTACTTATTTGTTCATTTCTTTCACCGTTCTACTTAGAGAGTGTTTGGTTTTGCTTATTTAGATATTTATAAGTATTTAAAAAAAATATTTTTTCACATATTTTTTATTATTTAGCTACGTACACGCAACAAATAAGCAAATTCAAACACCCTCTTAATTTCTTCCTTATTTATATACATATGTACGATTGGGGGATGGGATGGTGATGGTCTTAATTTTATGTTCTTCATCTTCGGGATGCATCATGCGTTTTACATTCTGTAATTTAATTTCAAAAGCATTTGTGCTATTATGATTTAAATAACTTTAGTAAATTGTGCAGCCTAAACTTTCATGGAATATTATTGATTTTAAACTTTTATGGAACATTATTGATTTTCTCGTATTGATATGAGAGAAAAATTTTAACTATTCATGTGTATAGAATATAATTTTAACCATTTATGAAATTCAAATTTCAAAAATAGTTGGTAATGGGAAAAAGAATAGGTATTTAAAAAGATTTTACCTTTTTTCTCGAAATTTGAACGACTTAAAATGGTTAAGCTGATACAATGTTTATATGAATGATTAAAATTTTCCTCATATTAATATGAGAAAACTATTGATATGAGATAATCTTAATCGAAACTCTTATATTGCATACTTGGAGGAATCCCTTGTATTTGTTATTTCTAACTAAAGCGCTAACGAGCTAGAAAGAAACAACTATTTTATCAAATCTACTTTTAATCTTGATTAATGAGTAAACTTTAGATAATTTATTTTTGTTTTCCTAACCTATACATGAAGAAATGGATTGTAATTGTAAAGAGGAACAAATAATATCCTCCTGTTCATCCTTCCATTACAATCTTTTCCTTTGCTCGAACAATCGCATCGCTTTTTTTTTTATTTTTTAAAGGGTTAGTCCGAAGGCGAACCTCTTTCCCACCTGTGCCAGAGGCCCCATGACCAAGTGGGTTGTAAATCAGGGATGTGTATAAGTGGCAGCCCTGCCAAGGAGAGGACCAACGGGTTACGAACTCAGCAGCAGCTCCCACAATATTTCAGCAGGGAACTGCCACTAAACGGATTCGAACCCGCGTTGTCGGAGTGGAAAGAAACAACTATTTTATCAAATCTACTTTTAATCTTGATTAATGAGTAAACTTTAGATAATTTATTTTTCTTTTCCTAACCTATACATGAAGAAATGGATTGTAATTGTAACGAGGAACAAATAATATCCTCCTGTTCATCCTTCCATTACAGTCTTTTCCTTTGCACGAACAATCGCATCGCTTTGATGTTACGAAAGGTATGCAAAAAGATAAGGTGGTGGTGAAAAGCAAAAAAAAGGAACATATAGGACCCCTGGGTGAAATGGAAGCTTTATAAATAGAAGTGTGGTACAATGATTTGGGGAGGCAAGATAATAAATTTCACTACAGCTTCAAAAAATTTGTCGCCACGTTGGAGAAAGAACTTTAGTTACATCAAATTTTTTTTCCCCTCTTTGTTTTTCTTTTTTTTTTTAAATAAAGGGAAAGCAAAAAAAAAGTCCATAGTTATCTTTTCCCAGAGAACGAACATGGTGTAGGGTCGTCCTTGTGGAATGAAGATATATAATTATCTGCTTTATCCGTATGCTAATGATGTGCCTTCTATATCAAGACCAGACCAATTGAAATTGAAGCTACAAAATCTTAATTTTTTTTTTATCAAATCAGAGGTTTTTGTTGAAGGGTCTAATGGAAAGTTCCTTTGGTCTCTCATCAATAATTCATTTATGAATCTGTATATGGGATCTGTGCTGTCTTCTATTGACCCTGTATATATAGTGTATATTGTCATTTTGGTATATGAACCTCATATTTTTTTATTATGATGTGAGACGACTGAGAAGTTTTAATTCTAGTATCTATTTATATATATATATACACACACACTAGAATTTATATTTCAAAACACTTGATCATGTTTGAATATGTATGTAACGATTCAAACTTAATTATTGGTCTATCATCACATTGAACGTAACTAATTAGCCAAAAATACTTAAACCTATGATAAGAGTAGTAGTGAATCGAAACCACTATATAATGTGGACAAATCTCACGAAGAATTGATATAGGAAGGTGTTACAATTGCTTTATTTGTTATAGTCTTATTTTAATATGCTTATCTTATTGAAATGAGGGAAATCTTATCATGCATCATATAAAAATTTAAAATAAAATCATATTTTTTATCGTATAAGAAATAAGCAATCCATCCTATCTTATTTTTTACAACTATAAGATATATGGTTATTTTTTACAACTATAAAATACATGGTGTAGTCCATTCTATCTTATTTTTTTTATAACTATAGGATACATGGTTATTTTTTACAACTATAGAATATATGGTGCACGTGATAAGATATCTTAAATCTTATAATATATCTCCCAATTTCAATAGGATAAGTATCTTAAATTACCTTAAACAAAAAAAATTATCAAGACTAGCTTAAAAAATATTATGTTGATTAATCCAAATCTTATACGTGAATGATTCTTTTATATATTTATGGTAGATTAAATTTACTAGTAGAATAACTCTTTACATTTTAGCCAGAATAAATGGTGCCAACTTTTCCCAACTTTCAGTTTCATGAGTGAGTGAAGTTGCCAGCTAGTCAATGACCATTAAATAATTTCAAAGGAATAACATAATTAAAGATTTAAAAAAAAAGAATTGAAAATATAAAACTAACAAGCAGGCAAATTGTGATTCTTTGGAACATACCTTTTGGCAACACTGAAAATCACAAAAAGAAAGATCCAAGAGCGGGTCCTCAATATCTTGTTTCATTTAAGGCTTTTCGTCTCCAAGTCTCATCTGACACGTCTTGGAATAGTAATTAATATAGAGGAAAAAAGAGGGAAAGAACAAGAAAAAGAAAAAGAAAAAGAAAATAATTTGACATCAACCAAACATCTATGATTTGGCTGATTACTGTCTTTTCTATAACTAATCTATAAAGATCAATTTACATATCATCATTTCAATTTCCAACAGGCATTCAATATGATTGGCAATTGATCATTTCTTTCTTTCTTTTTTTTTTTTTTCATTTTTGGTCAATGTAGATCTTTAGATTCCCTACCACTAAATTGGATGTCTTCTGCTAATAAATTAACAAGAGTGGGAAGAATATTATTTACAACGCAATTAAAAGAGAGATTGTCACGAACTGAACGTTTAATAACCTAAAGAATAGATGTGTTTTTCATTCTCTGAAACTTCAACTAAGTTGAAATTACTTTTTTTGGTTTATACAGCCTATAAGCTGAACTACTGTGGCTGATCTATCATTGTCTCAAATATATAATTGATAAAAGTGATCTATCAAGTGGAAAGGCTATAGAATGTTAATTACATGAGGACCAAAGAAATTAGGGGCTTCTTGTTGAAGTTCTCCAATGGAAAGTCCTCTCCGTGAAGCACATCATTAGATGCCATCAATTAGTCATTCCCATCAAGTTTCTTTTTCTCTTGAAAAATTAATCTTACAGGATATTCCGAAGAAAATCTTTATGAAAGATGAAACATCGTTTAAGAAGGTCATATAAATGACCTTGTTGTCTATATATAAATATATCCTTTAATTATTGTATACCGATTATTTCACCCTTCAAACCAAAAATAAAATACAATCGCATTTTGACTTTTAACTTCACGTAAAACGATAATTAAATAAGACATTTACTGCATAAATCGTGTGAAATTAAGTGATGGAGAAAGCCGAAGTGAAATTTGCTGCGGACATCACGCAAGTTTTTGCCATTATATGTCTTGGAGGAATAAGTAGCAGATCATGCAAATACATCCATTTGCTCTGCCCCATTCCATTCATTCATCGTTACTCGCATTTTTGTACAATAACGAGCGCCAAGAACAGAGCCAAGCTATGCTGCTGTTGCTTCTCCAGAAATGTAACTTTTTATATCTAACTTTTTTTTTCCATAAATAGTAAATTATATATTATATTTTTAACTCCCACTAAATAAAAATTTTAGATCTGTCCCTAATAATAATATGTTCTCAAAACGTAAAATTTATTTATATTTTAGCCATTTCATCAAACCGATCTTCTTAACCTGTCTAGGATAGAATTATTATTATGGCTTATATACCATAGTACTCATGGGCGAAGTGCAACCTCCAGTACTGATCTAAAGGGAAAAATCATTAAAAAGTGAGTTTAAAAATGTGTTTATCTTTAATTAGACACTTTTAAGCTAAAAAAATCGATTTAAATGTTACAATTAAAAAAGTTTCATACATAAGTGCTAAATTATGTGATTTAAGGTTTATTATAATCCTATGCCCCACATTACAAGCAATACAACTTGTTGAATTCTAAAATAAAGGGTATGGTGTGGAGCTCTTACAAGCTTATCATACAAAAACAGATGCGTTCTTTGACTCCAAAAAAAAAAAAACAAATGCATTTCTAGTAATTGAATCCTCAGTTGTTGCGATGCAGTTTTTGAGCATTCGACGTAAACGACATAACCGTACCCATCAATAATCATCGTCAAACAACTTACTATATTCTTATCCTCTTTGGCTTATTAAGGAATCAAACATATATAAAAACTAGCTCCCTTAATTCCATGTAAATTAATAAACTTCACACTAAATAGCTTCTTTTTGATGGAGTTTTCATCTACCAAGTCCAAGAGAAGGATCCACTAGCATCACTACTGTCGGGAGAAATATTATTTACGTACATATATATATAGACAATCCCATAAATATTTTATATGTGTTAAAGTTTGACCAAAGTGGCACGCCATGCAAAGTGTTGTAAGCATAAGGAACATAGAAACAATGTCGCATGTGTGTGTGTGAATATATATATATACACGTATCCAGAGATTTTGATTCCTTCAGATTTTGTACTTGTTATCTAGTTTTATAAACTAGAATTTAATGATGTGTGGAACTACGAAATTCATAACTAAAGTTAATAATCAATATTTGAGCTAATAAGAATTTGTGAAACTCTAATTTTCTGAAATTTAAACAAAGATCTAGCTGGGTGATTAAATGTAAATAGAACCCAATGGGTTAAAGATTGATTAGCGAAAAATTCCAACTCATTACCTTTTAGCTCCAATGTTATGCTGAAAGTTCCAAGTTTTCAAGAACTTATGTCTTTTCTCTGTTATTTAATTTAGAGCATGCGTTAAAACACGTTTTTTCACTACCACATTTATAATCTTGGATGAATTTAATGAGTTTTTATATGTATATAAAGCGTGTTTTTTATCATCGAAATGACTAAAAAGAAGGGGGCAAAAAGTGATTGCCCCTAGCCTGGTAGTGACACCTCAGACCTCACGGGTTGAAGTCATTTTCCAGATAGGGAAATGCAACAATTCCCCTTTACAACGCCCAACTGTTTCTTCTTACCAAATTAATCACACCAAAATTTTGATCAACACACTGGGGGGGGGGGGGTGGAAAAACTACCAAGCAGATTAGACGAGCCAATATTTTCTCCACATATGAGCGTGGGGGTTAAAATATCGTTCCCAATCGAAAGTACAAAACTGCAGAAAGTCCAAGAAGAAAACTAGGCATGCCTGCAAGACACACGCGCGCACACACAAAAGTCATATACATCTTCTTCATGGTCCCCTCAAATAATAATCGCCATTGATTCATCATAAGTCCTTAAAAGAAAGCCAAAATATAATAATGTATAATCATCATAAGCATAAGTGCTTATTTCTTGTGAGACCTAAAATAATTAAGCTAGGTCGAAACCAACAAATTAAGCTGCATGTCTGTCGTTAGTCTAACGAATGAAGCACCTGTTTTTTGTCTGGAGGCTTATCAAGATGATCAATGATCTATCAATCTAATTCAACCACAAATGAATATATTTAATTTTGTACATGCTTTAATTAATTCTCAACGTTATTAATATATCTTTGTTTACTCTCTTCTTCACTATCTAGCTTATAAAACCTTACCGTGCACAAAGGTGGTGATGTCTGAACCAAAATGTAAACTATAAGACACAAATGTCACTTTCAATTCAGCTAATTCATCTAACAATATGCACCCCAGCTCATTGTTATTAAAATTTTATTATATAAAAAGATAATGCTTTGTTAATATCTAATTCTTATAATATTATATACAAACGCCCAGACGTCTCTTTATTAAAGAGTTTCGTGCAGTAAATTATTATTTATAATTGATGGAAGGAACTTTAATCCGTTTTGTCACCAGACGCAAAGTGAATTAATTGGTTTGATTATCCAAGTCCTTTAAGTAATCAGGTGGCTGATTAAGGGATCAAACTAAAGATTACAATTTACTAATTAATCCAGTAATTAATAAAATGTTGTGGTTAAGGGCTACACCCACGTGGCTGTGAGTGATATATCCATTTCACACTCCTTATTCTACAAAATATATTCATGACTTTGTCAGTGTGTCATGATCCATCATTATGGCTTCCCATGGCAAACCTTTCGATCCATATGTGGTCATCATTCCCCTTTTTGCTCACTACTTTTAAAAAGTTGAAAATTACATGTATAATAATCCATTATTAGTTGAATTTTGTTACTTCCTTTTCTAGTTATTAATTGATTTTTGTTACTTCATTTTCTAGTTAATAATTGATTTATTGACTCGCAAGATATGATCAATAATAACAAATCAAGATAATTCTTCCATTTGCTTAACTTAGATTCCAACAATTGGATGAAAATAAATAGAGTATTTACTAGTTTAGGAAAATTGGTATCTTGACAAAAAAATTTGAGGAAAAAAGTAAGAACCAATTAATGAGATTCTGTGAGGATCAGAAGCTAAAAATTAAGTAGTATGAGGTTTTTTTTTTTTTTTAATGTTTTGATATTTGCTTCTGCTTTATTTGAACCGATTTATATTTGGGTGGCTATATTCTAAAATCTTAATAAATTTCATCTAATAATATTGGGTTATACTGTAATTACATTGTCACTTCTCTTAATTTAGAAAAAAAAAAGGTGGGACTTCAAACTTGCCAAAAGATGCATGAAAAATAACTATTACTTTGATTTTACAATTTGAAGTAATTAATAATAGTCATGGAATTAAATTCTTGGTCCTTCTTATGGCCAATTCAGATTTGTAAAATGTAGTGTTTCGTTCAATCAATTGTTACAAATTGAAGTGTGACTACACACACACACATATATATATATGTGTATGTATATATATATGCCATGTGAAAACGAACATGACCAATTGGCTTAATCCAATAAAATAGAATCAATATCTAAAACCGAAAATAATCTGAGTATTAAAATCCCATAGCCCCGCATGTATTGGAATGCTTCAAGTGCAAATCACTTTTCCATGTGAGTAGTCAGCTTTTGCATTCATGCAACCCCCTCCCAATTCCCACATCTCCATTTCTTTAATTTACTCCATTTTCTTCTTTGTTTCCCTGTCAATTTTCCGTTATTGCCAACCCCATTTAATACGCTGCCTCCAAAATTAGCAAATTATTCCCAATCAAAATTTTCATTTCAACCATTTTAGTCAACAATAGAAGTAATTAATTCTACCAGCAGGGAAAAGGAATCATGCAGCATGGACAACCCATGTAAATATTCGGCTGGATTGGTGGATAGAACTTGGTATTGCAGAACTTAGGGATAATTCAACGGTAAGAGTTGAAGTCGAATATAATTAATGATTCGGGTGCAATCTCAATTCTCAGGCTCTAATTTTTCTTGTAGTCGGATTTTGTCAACTGAATTTTTCTTGTGATAAAAAAAAAATTGTTATCTCTCCATCAGAAAAGATTTCTAACTCAATATATTGTTAGATTCTTGATGGAAAAAAAAAAAAAAAGAAAACTTGCCCTCGCGTAGGATGGATATCTCGGTATTGAAAAGAAATCTAACAATTTACTATAATTTGAACAAAACCTAACTATTTGGCCAGCTTTTATTTCTGTTACACGCTAGCAAAATCTAGCCAAGAAATCTAACCAAGAATTTAATTCTTAGGTGGGATTCTTTTTTTTTGGGGGGGCTAAAAAATGCAAAGGCCAAACGTAAAGTAGTAAAAGCAGTGAAGCATCTGCTCAGATAAAAAAAAAAAAAGTGTCCTCATAGGTGAGTGTAAGTGGTACGCTGTAGGTAGAGACACTCGACAACGCGGATATAGTCAGCGCATGCGATGCAGATTACCGAAATATCATGCATTCTTTGGATTTCCACGCCCGTTGGTCCTCTCCCTGATCGGGCTGCCACTCACGCACATCCCTCGATTAACCTCCCGCCTGGTTAAGGGACCTCTGGCTAGGTGAAAAAAGGGTTCTCCTTTGTTAACCCTTTTAAAAAAAAAAAAAAAAAAGCAGCAGGTAAATGCACGTTAATTCATGATGACGCATTTAGAAGTACCCCGCTGTCTAGTTGCGTACGGCACCATGGTGGTGCGCTTAGATGCTGGATTCTTGCTTTCTCATAACGCCAACACATCTTCAACACCCCCCCCCCCCCAATTAAATACACAAATCTTTCTACTTCAAGTACAACCAGTTGTAAATGTGTAACATGCAACACATATAATACTCGTATTATTTATCATACTTGAGTTGAAAAAGAAGCTCACTAGTATATAAATCTAGCTATTCCATTATATAAAAGTTTGTGTTGTCTTGATAAGTCGTTTTAAGTTTCTGGGGATGATATAAGCGAGAGCTGACATGGGTTGGTGATGACATAGTCACATAGACATTAAACTTCACGCAGATCAAGAAAATGAAGAGAGTGGAGTAAGCAGTTTGAGCAGAGTTTTTGTTTTGCTTTTGGAGGCTTTTTATTCAACTTATCAAGATTTTCCCGCTCAATAGTACTATTGATATCATTAATTGCTTTTGGAGTATAATGAATTCATTCCTTTAAGAGGTCTGATTATCTCTTTTTTTAACTCTTTCTCTTTAATGCTACCATTAATTGCTATTTTCCCATTTTATCTTGTATTGCTATGTTTTTGTTTTTCGTGGTGTGGTGAATATTATGTTTAGGCTGAATATGCAGATTTCATGTGTATTTATGGTGTGGGCAGTCTTTGCAGGGTTCATTTATATTTCTGGGGGGTGGAGAGAGAACAGCGATGAATGGTAAAGTGCGGACTGCTTTGCAGAGCGTGAAAACTCCTATGAAGAATGGAAAAGTAAGCAAACTTCATTGATTTTTGTCAGTGACTAATGAAAATCTTATAAGGTTTCAATTGCCTGATATGGTTTTAGAATTTGGACTTTTTTGTAGGATTTTGTCACTTTTAGTGGTTATTGGAGTTGGAATTTCTGGAAAAGTTTGATACAGTATCTATCTTTGATAAGAATCCCAGATGAATTTTACTTTGACTGTGTGTTTTCCGAAAATTTTTACTATAAATTAGACAAAACTACTCTTTTTTTTTTCAATTATTGCTGCTCGAGATGTGAATTTTGGTATCTGAAACTGGAAAAAGTTGTTTGCTTTGCTTTTTTATCCACACTGGATTCGAATTTTTCTTTGCTTTTCTTTTCTACATGTTTCTGAACGTTGTCTATTTCTCTCTTATCTAATTCTTTTTCTTGTGGAAGCTGATTGTGGCATTCTCTTTTTGTTGTTCAAGGACAAAGTGGAAAAAGAAGAGAGCAGAATAATGAATTCGGCCAAAGCAACCACGGGTCGACAGGGCTCAATCAGAGAAAGAAAGATGGCATTGCTGCAAGATGTACATCACTTTAGTAAACTCTGCTCTTTAATTCAGTTTTGTCTTCAATGGCTAGAGATATGTGGTTGATTCCTTTATTGATGCAGCGTTATATTGATAGATACATTTTATAGGTTGATAAGCTGAAGAAGAAACTCAGGCAGGAGGAAAATGTTCACAGAGCTTTGGAGAGGGCATTCACCAGGCCTTTGGGAGCTCTTCCTCGTCTCCCACCTTACCTTCCAGCCTATGTCAGTACCCAACCCGAAATTTTTGCCGAAGCAGTTTGCTTTGTTTTATGCCTTTTCTTGAATGTTATAGGATGGAAAGAATAACTTGAGCTTTGATAGCTGAGAAATTTATGAAACAAGTATTGAGTATATGAGGGGAAGATTAAATGACGTTTCAGTTGGCAATTATGCAAATAGAAACAACATAATTATGTTACTGTTCATGTATATGCGATCACATTTCTAAAACTGATTGTCAGACTCTGGAGCTTCTTGCGGAAGTGGCTGTTCTGGAAGAGGAGGTTGTCCGGTTAGAAGAGCAAGTTGTGAATTGTAGACAAGGCTTGTATCAGGAAGCGGTGTACATTTCGTCCTCCAAGAGAAATATAGACAATTTATCTGATTCATATGACCTGTGTCAAACTAAAGATCCAAAACATAAGCAATCCAAGTTGTCTCTTCAAACAGATGCCAATTCAGCAGCATCAACTGCAAGGCGTTTGTCTTCTCCTTCTGGTAAAGCACATGAGACAGAAGTTGACTTGCTTCATTTTTTATAATCCTTGAAGAAATTCAGATATAAAAGCGTTATCTTATTTTTCTTAATTTGATTTTTCAGATGATAGGCAGGGAAAAGAAAATCAATCATGCTCTAGTAACAAAAAGAATGATCTGAAATCGCCAAATCTGAAGGCACAGACTATCGGAACTCCTATTAAAAGGCCTCCTACAGAGGGTAAAATAATGGAAAAACATTTTGATCCTCGGAGATTACAGGTGCGTGATTACCTGCTTTTCTCCTACTAAACAAAGTGTCTGTATGGTGTAATAAAATTGAATTCCTTGTTTTTCAGCTAGAGGGCAGAATAACAAACCATGAGAGTGCAGAAGGGAGGGCTTCTGTTATCCAAGGTGAAAAATCATCAACGGATGATTGTCCAAACAAAATTTCAGAGAATATTCTGCAGTGCTTGTTGAACATTTTCTTAAGAATGAGCTGTAGAAAGAGCAAGAGTGCAGCAGAAACTTCACCTCTGTTCTCCGGTTCGAGCTTTGGTAACGCAGAGTTTAAGGATCCCTATGATATTTGTTCAGAGTTCGGGAGAAGAGACATTGGTCCATACAAAAATCTTCTCTCAATCGAAGCCACCTCTATCAATCCCAACCGAACTACACTATCAGTATTCTTAGTTCACAGACTAAAGTAAGTCGGCAGTAAATTTAAGTAACAGTCTCCCAGTATAATTTCAGTTTCTTGTAGTTATACTCTGATATTTATAAATTATCTTCTCTGAATCCTCAGACTTCTATTTGAGAAACTTGCATCAGTTGACTTACAAGGCCGCACCCACCACGAGAAGCTTGCTTTCTGGATCAACATTTACAATTCATGCATGATGAATGTATGATTTAGTTTTTTCTCATTTGAAACTAATTCTCAAGAAATTCTTTTCTTGTTTCTAGATGCATCTCGATTTGTGTTTATTCACCAAATGCTCATTGAAAGTTATAAGCTGCTAAAGAAAGATTCTGCTGCATGATTTCAGGCATTTCTAGAACATGGAATACCAGGGAGCCCTGAAATGGTTGTTGCACTGATGCAAAAGGTATTGTGTATATATTCATGTACTATTAACAATTATTACAAACGAACTGTTCATATTCTATAGTCGGAACAAACTCTCACCGACAGCAGATCTTTTAGAAAGGTCCTTACAACTTTGTTTTCTTTCACCAAGTAATCATGAAGAAATCTACCACTTGCACCAATGTTGATAAGATTCCATCTTTTTCTCTCAGGCAACAATTAATGTTGGAGGGCACTTGCTTAATGCTTTGACAATTGAGCATTTCATTTTACGACTACCTTATCACTCAAAATATGTAAGAGAGAGCATTTTCAATTGAAAACCACATTCTTTTTCCTGTCCGGCATTTTCAATTGAAAGCCACATTCTTTTTCCTGTCCGTTTAAAATGTTGAAGCATAATGTAGCATTATGTGCTTTCACAGACTCTTGGAAAGGGTGCGAAAAACGATGAAATGACTGCACGCAGCATCTTCGGTTTGGAGTTATCTGAACCATTGGTAACTTTTGCCCTCTCTTGTGGAAGCTGGTCCTCCCCTGCTGTAAGTAATACTTATCCAGTCTTGAGTGGTATTTTTTTCATTCCTTGAGGAAAATCATTGGAATGGCTAAAAACTCATTAGTGGGATTGACCATTTACTTACCTACATTGTCTCCACTATTACATTTTGTCAGTAGTGGTGCACTGCATATATCTCCGACATGATACGTAAAATGAGCATCACCAGTATACAAGACAACCTTTAAGCTTGTCTCTAGTAGCACATTCGATGAATGTCAGCTTTGAATGCATTCCAATACATTATGCTCTGTTAATAACATTTGTGGCTTTGCAAAATGAATTTAGGTACGAGTATATACCGCATCACAAATTGAAAATGAGCTGGAAGCCGCGAAAAGAGAGTATCTGCAGGCAGCGATTGGCATTTCAATGCAAAAGAAAGTTGTCGCAATACCAAAACTGTTGGATTGGTATTTACTGGATTTTGCAAAGGACTTAGAGTCATTAGTCGATTGGATATGCCTTCAACTACCAAGTGAACTTGGGAAAGAAGCGATTAAGTGCCTCGAGAGAAAAAAAGATGAGCCTTTGACACAAGTCCTTGAGATTTTACCTTACGAGTTCAGTTTCAGGTACCTCATACAAGCATAAATATTTTAGTTTTTTTTTTTTTTGTCTATACAGTTCAAGGGTTTTGGAGTTAAGGTTCTCTTTAAAAGGCTACGAAAATGTGGTATAAGCAGATGTATAATCTTTCTCCTTGTAAGTAAATTTTGGCTCTGACAAGACTATTCTCATCCGAGGTTCAGCACGTTAACTGTTCAATTCAACTTCTTTTAGGATTGAGCGTAGATAAAACTACAGGTATAATAAGCAAAATTTTGCAGGTCCTTTTGTTTCTGCTTGTCTCCTGTATTTCTGTCAGGTATACACGTAAGATTGTCTTCCTGATTGAGATCTATATATTTATCATAATTTGGACTGTAATGTCAGATTGGTACTTCCGGACTTGGATCTCCTCACATCGTTATGCGTTTGGAGGATTTAATGGTGATAAATTGTATAAGCAGTTACAATGAAGTGGTTCGATTAATTCAAGGCACAAATTTTGATCATTACCAGAATCATAAAATTTGAACCATGAGTCTCGATTCATCAACTGATATCGAAAATAATTTCCAAGAGATACCCGAAACCTCCTTTCTTTTTCTCTTTTCTTTTCTTCCGCTACTTTTACTGAAGATGAATAAGAATTTAAGAATTGATCAAGAAATACTTAAGACTGATCCAGGTGCTGAGGTCCTTTCCATTTGAATTAACACTTTCACGTCCAAATTTATACGAATTTGATAACGATACTCATATAATAATGTTTCAAATTTATACGAGAGCAAATATATGCTCCTCTCCGCCCCCCCCCCCCCTCCCCCCCCAAAAAAAAAAAAGTAAATCAAGATGAATTTTGGCCTTCTTGTGGTAGATGAGAAATACAAAGGACAGAAGAGGCCACTGTGGCCTGTGGTGGTCACATAACTCATATGCAATTGAAGAAATTACTATTTAATTGCGTAACAAAGGGAGTAAAAATCAAATGCCACGCAAGAGTGGGGCCATATTGGTTCAACATGAGTGACAAAGAATCCAACGTTGTCCTTATGTACATGCTCAACAAATCTAGCCTAAATATTTTTACAAATGTACAAGGCTAAAGAGAGAGTGGCCTCAGAATCTAGCTTTTTGATGGATGTGGTACGAGTCTTCAACCACCAATCATCCATCACTCCATCTTCGAGTAAAGCAACAAAACCCCCTTTTTCTCATAGTGGGAGCTCATCTTGTCCCTCAGTGTTGAATAGTGAAACACAGCATGGCAACTGGCAAGTGCAAACTAATGACCCCCTTTGCCAATTTGTCCTCACATGCAAGACTTCAAGAATTGTTGCAATGCTAGCGTTGTGTTAAGCTATGCACAGCATTTGCTGACCCGGCCGGCCATGCATAATGCCCATGTAATGTCTTGTAAGATTTATATTGTTACGCCCATAAGCTCAAACCCTTAGTCTTGCGAAAGAGACTAGCATTGTATGTATAACAAATAATTATTTGGACCCTCAAATTAATCGATCTAAAATGATCAACCTAAGTTATAAGTTATACCCTAATACTCATATCACCCATTTATAAAGAAGTCATAAATCACCCCATGACCCAAAGTGGGACATTACATATATGGATTGCGAGTGAGTAATTTGTATGTAAGTTTCGAAAGTTTTAAAAAAACAATGAGTTAATTGTTTTAAATTAATAAATTTGAAGTTTAAGTAGTAATTTGTTAAATTTGGGGGACATTGCATCTTGAGAAAAGCTAACAAATGGTTCAACTAATGATATTTAGGGGTGTACACGTGTGATTTGGGCCATTTTATTAGTAATTTTTTAACCAAACCGATTACAGTAGTTTATAAATTTATAAAACCAATACCGAACAAAATAATAGAAAAGTTGACGATTTTAGTTAAAGCTGTTTTGGGCGGTTTCAAATTTTGGTTATTGCATACTTAAATATGTAACATAATCATATTCACCAATATATAATTCTTAAAATCCCAACAACAATTACAAACCCAATAGTTTCAATCCTCCATTTTTTTTAACTATTAAGAGCTCTTTATTTTTTTATTTATTATTTTGTTTGGTGCATTGATCTAAAGATCAACTTCAACATGAAGAGAAAACTATAAAAGGGAAGAGTAGAGGCTAAAAAAGTAACTATGTGAACATGCGTTAAAAGGGAGGAAAAAACAAAACTTTAAGTGTATGTCATTAAGCAGATATACTTTTTAAATTATAAAAAATTAAAATAGTATGTATATATGTGTGTGCGTGTGCGCAAATGTGTATATATATGCGGGTGGTCCAGTTTGCCATGGTTTTTTTAGTCCTAAAACCGAAAATCAAACCATTCGTTTTGATTTTTAAAAATTAAAATCATGACTGATTGAGCCACTTTAAAAACTCCTGATTTATGATCGATTCGGTTCAGCCTAAATGATTTTTCCCATTTTTGCGGTTTTTTGTTCAGCCCTAATGATACTCCAAGATTACTAGATTATGCCCCACGCACGTATGGACTTGTCTTCTGGCAACTAGTGGACACGGCTAGTTAATGTAATTTTTTATGTGTATACAACTAGTGGGCTCTCTTTTTTTGGGCCTCTTTGTGGGCTCGTGCAAGAAATCAGGAGGGTGGAACCCTACATATTGGGTTCGTCTAATAATAAAGTGTTTAAATTGTGGTTAAAAAATTTACTTATTTTTTTAATGACTCAACCTGTCATCACATTAATTTTAATCAATGTGCCGAAGATATTTAAACCCCTACTGTGTCCAAGATATTTAAACCCCTACTCGACTCAACCTATCATCACATTAATCTTAATCAATGTGCCCAAGATATTTAAACCCCTACTGTGCCCAAGATATTTAAACCCTTACTCTTCCCCTATAGGCGATACAGTCCAAGGCTAGCCTGTGATACTATCTATAATAATCCAAACAAGCCTAACTATTGACCTGCCACCATATTGAACTTAATTAATTAGCACAAAATACTTAAATACGTGATGACAATAATAATAAATTCAAGCCATTATAAAGTGGCACAAAATCCTCACAAAGAACCGATATGGGAGTGTGTTACATTTTTCAAATTTGAATTACATATCGTATTACTGTTATGAACAATCCTCTCCGGTCTTGTACTTAATTAAATTAAATCATACTTCTTTTAAATGGGTTTCTTCTTCACGTTTGATATTGTAAAGTAAGTATCAAATAAGGACTTTTAAAGAGAATTTCCTATCATGACGAAAGAGGAATAATCAGTTAAGTAATTTGCAAATCCTTGCTCAGTTTGTTTCTCTCTCTCTCTCTCTCTCTCTCTCTCTCTCTCTCTCTCTCTCTCTCTCTCTCTCTCTATCTAGTTACAAGCGTGGACAAATATAATTATATATTGATATATTTAGCAGGACAAGAGAACCTTTTATTCAAAATTAATGTCATTCTCTTCTAGAATTGAGATAAATCACTCAAATGTAGATTTGTAAAATCACTAGAGTTGACATTTGATGTCTAATCACACTAGTATTTGAAATTATTATATCAAACAAATTAAATTAACAGAAGCAAAAGTCATTGACAACGTAGGATACCTTATATGAGTCTCAATCAAATAAATTAAGCGAAAAGGATAATTTTAAGGGTTAAATTTTGGAAAATATGAGATTAAGTGCTTAAACTTTAAAACTTTTAATAAAATGACTTGAACTTATAAAAAAATAACATTTTACACACTATCAAGTAACGGTATTAATTTTTGCTTACATAACATTTCTTTTTTAGAGTTTAGATGAGCATATGTGTACAAGTCTTTTTGTTGGTTTATTATAATTTATTTACATTTTCTATTTCTGAGTGCTTAAAACACCTAACTAATTTATATTTATAAATTTTAAATATATATAATTTTTTTATATTAAGCAAAAGAAATATACATATATATTAATTTATATTCCTATAGCCCACAAAAATTTTCAAATTTTGTATAAGAGTATATATATGTGATAGCTTATAATTTATAATTAAGTTTGTATATATATACTACCTAGGAGTTAAATTGTCATGTAAGAAAATCTACCTATTTTATAAAAGAAAAGTAAAATGTCACATAAGGAGAAAAAGAAAAAAAAATTAACACGCTTTCTGGTGTGTAAAAGATTGCTTTTCCATAAGCTGAAGTACTTCTGTTAAAAATTTTGAAGTTCACACTCTTAATTTCATATTTTGCATAATTTAAACCCTAAAACTATCCTCTTACTTCTAGAAAATTTACATACTCTTTTATGATCATGACACCCACTGCAGGAAGATGCGGGCGCGCTTGCATGCAAATCTTAATTCTCTGGCTATTCTAACGTCTACATATATTGATGATGATCAATAAACTGCATGACATGTTTATCATCGATGTTAAGACGCTATAGTTGGCAACAATGGAAACAAAGGAGGAGTTGGTAAGAACTAAATTTCTTTATCTTCTTCATTGTGACCAACATATCCTACACACACACACAGACACACACACACATATATATATGTATATGTGTGTATATATATATATATGTATGTATGTATGCATATATGTATGTATACACACGTTGCGGTACCCATCAAGCGGCAGTACGTGCAGGTATTAGTTTCTAGATGGTCAGTATATAATATACATACATATATATAGATATATTGGTCAAGTTGCTGATCGATACACAAATTAAAAGATAATAAAATAGCAAGTTGATGTGTGCTGGACATCTCATCTTTCGATTCCCGAGTTAGTTTAAGATCGTATTCACACCTCCAAACCCTACAAACACTTACTACTTTATCTAAAAATTTAAATTTGTAAAATATATTAATTTATTGTATTAATACGTTTTCTCACGTGCAGCTTATTATTTTGTTTAGAAAATTAAATGTGAACAATTTTAATATTTTTAAATAAGTAGTTATGATTTTTATACCTAAGACTTTTTATTTTCTAAGCTCTTATACTCTATTAGAGTTACTATCTCATTTAAAAATTTAAACTCGTAGAGAGAATATTAGTTTATTTATTTCTCATATTAACATCAACTGTATAGGGCACAGACAGAAACGGATATAAGACATTTTTTCATGAACATAGACGAATTCAAGATTTGCTCTTCTTAAAAGGTGGGGCATGATAATATTTCTTTAGAGTAGCTACAGAAACAACCATTTGGCGAGGAAAAGCACAAAATCTGGACCAATGAATTGTAGTGATCATAATTCTATAACATGGTTAAGGTATGAACGGACATCAAAATGCTTATATTCTTTTGAAATTCGTCAAGTCCGCTGCTGCTTCTTTCTTGAAATAAAGTCAATATAGAGACATGGCTGCAACTTTTGCAATTTGAAGTTTGTTTGAAAATTGTTAATTAATTGCAGCAATGACAGTTGTGAGGACAATTGTATATAGTCACAAATTTTCTGATTAATCCACGTTGTCTAATTACTATAATATAAAACCAAACGCAAGTCATCAGTTGCTTAATCTACTACCAAAAAAACGCCTCCTTATAAATGTTGCCTATCTATCTAGAAGTTTAGAATTAGTCATGGCTTAGGTCTTGGATTCATTAATTAGCCAAACGTCACGGCCTAGAAAACGTATTAGAAACGACAAATTCAAACAACCTTTTTTGACCCCTACTTCTTTTAGTCAAATATAACGAAACAACTAGAAGTGGCAAACGGGTACCCGCAGGTCAATCTGACCCGTTTACGGAAGGTTCAGCAGGTTGGCGGGTCGGGTCGGCCCGTTTAATAAACGGGCCAGGGATATTAAACCCTGAACCAACCCTAATTGGTTGGTGGGTTAGGTGGGTTATTATAGCGGGTTGGACGGGTCGCTTTGGCGGGTTTGCGGGTCATTTTTTGACGGGTTTGCGGGTCACTTTGGCAAGTTAGCGCGGGTTAGGCGGGTTCATGGGTTATTTTTGCACGTTTCGCGGGTTGGCAGGTCATTTTAACGGGTTGGCGGGTTATGCGGGTCATTTTGGCGGATTCGCGGGTCACTCGCGAGTTGACCCAACCAACCCGCCAATTTGGCGAGTCGGGTCGGGTCGACCCGTTTATCTGACGGGTCAATAAATCATCAACCCTAACCCTATTTTTTAGTGAGTTAGACGGGCCGACCTGCGGGTCTCAACCCGTTTTGCCACCTCTAGAAACAACTAATTAGAGATGTTGAACTTTTTGAGCTTTTTTTACTAGTAAAATAATGGTTCGGTCGTCTTTGGCAACCGTATGAAGTAATCTAGACTCCTATAGAGTTACATTAATATGTAGCCATGTAGGCATAACTAATTAAAAACTATTTATATCCCAACAATTAAATAAACCAATTCGAGATGATCGACTCACATAAATTATAAACGTTACAATCTTCTTGAGCTACTCGCTCAACGTATTAGCTTAGGTGTCGCGACTCGTATTTAATTATTAGAATGCATAAGTTCATCTTGATAATAAAAGAGATCTCATTGTAACCTAAATGTATATTTTATTGTTCACATAATTAATATAGGACTATCTTAATTGTAACAACAGAGAATTAGGCCAAATATGAATTTGGACATATTTTTTTCCACAACTGATGTAAAATGAAATATTACAAAATCCTCCTCAATAAGAGCAATGTCACCTTTTTGCCTATTCTGACACCACTTATAACGCGACGACATTTTCGACTAAAAAACACTTATAACGCGACGACATTTTCGACTAAAAAACGAGAAGATGACTATACAAGTATGATGCTGCCAGTATGTCACTTTCTGATCAAGTGTTGATCTGCAACAAACAGTGGTATAAATAGTAATAGTATAATACTATTAGTATGTGTTTGAAATGATAACTTTTGCACTAATCATGATTGAAACACACACAAAAGCTATTCAATTATTAATATCTATCATCAAATCACAAGAATATTGCATGGCAATCAATCTTTCTAAGAAAGTGGTCTTGCAGCCTCCGATGTTTTAGGTCACATTTTTCATCTTGTCCTATCAAATATACTTCTTCTTCACGTCTCACACGGGGCACATTCTCAATCGACTACTCTTCTTTATGCATATATATAAGATTTGTTGTCAATAGTCTCAGATGTTGAAATTAATTGCGCATGCATGTATATAATAATCCTGGCTAATTTCTCTTCTCATGTCCATATCTAACTTTTGCTTCAAGGAAAATGCATTATCTTGTGGGTCCCAATCAAATGACTGTAGAATATTATATCAGATAGATTTTAACAGAATATGACAGAGATTCACAAAGTAATAAAAGGCGGCTCAGCTTTGTCCTACCACTTGAAGAGTCGCAAAATTTGGCTTGGCTGCTTGACATATCTCTGTATTTCTAACCACCTTCCTAGTAATCCCCTCTGCTTTTTTATAGCTAGAAAGGGTTACCAAATATTAGCTCGTTCGATTTATCAATTGGCGATCGAGCTCACGAAGTTTTCGTAAAGATGGAAGTGATGATACCTGTCCACAACATGGACTTCGACTTCAACAGTGCGCGCTCTTCGCCATATCCAAGTCCACCAGCTACACCAAAACGTTTCGGGGACTACTATTGCAGTGCGCCTAGTAGTCCCTCGCGCCTCACTGAGTTTTATCGCGAATTTGATGATTTCTCGATTGAATCTTCTTCAGGTGAGCATTTTGATTGGCAAGTAAAGCCTGGTGCGATGAAATCGCCCATGGGGTACACCAAAACCGAAGAGGACTTCGCATTTGATGTCGGTGATGAGGTGAACGATGATTCAGCTTCGGCTGAAGAACTTTTTGACGGTGGCATGATCAAGCCGATGATGAAGCCTCCGTCTCAGAGGAGGGTTTCTCTATCTTATTCAAGCTTAAGCTCACCAAGTTCTAAAAAGACTATCATGGGTGCTTTCTCACCAAAGCACAAGAAAGAAAATGTTAGCCCTTTTGCATCTGCAGCTCAGAAAGGCAAAAAAGTAGCTCCGGAGAGAGAGAGAGGAAGAGAAAGAGCTCCAGGTTTGTCTTCCTCCAGCCGAAGAGCAACACGATCGCTTTCCCCTCTAAGAGTTTCTCAGTATCCATGGGAAGAAGAAGAAGAAGAAGAACAAGAGCTTCTGCAGAGTCAAAAGCAAACTAATAATTCCATCGCAGCAAAACCACCGAGCAGTTCTTCTACTGCCTTGACAACTTCATCAGCAAAGGGGGGCCAAAGAAAATGGAGGCTCAAGGACTTTTTCTTGTTCCGAAGCGCATCAGAAGGGCGAGCAAGCGATAAGGATCCATTGAAGAAGTACACAGCTTTCTTCAGGAAAGTTGAAAGCCCTTCTGCAGCTGCAAGTGTTAGCTCCAGAAGAAGAAGAAGAAGAGGACCAGTCTCAGCTCATGAATTGCACTACGCAGCTAACCGAGCAGCTAAAGAAGACCTAAAGAAGAAAACTTTCCTGCCATACAAGCAGGGCATTTTGGGTCGGCTTTCATTCAATCCTGCAGTTCATGCGCTCGCTAATGGCTTCCCCTTCCATAAATGAGCTTCTTAATAAGCTGCTTTTTCGCTGGTTCAATTTGTTTATTCTTGTTGTATAGATGATGATGATCTGTTCCTTAAATTTTTCATCTTTATGAGATAATCCGAATTAGATATGATCTTAAAGAGTCTGTGAAGAGTTGCTGATGAGCATCCAATGTGTTCAGCGGGTGTATAGAATCGTAAGTGTATATTTACTGCAGATGTCAATATACATATATAATTAATGCAGCCTTGGCTTAATATATTTTTCATTTCTGAGTTAATATTTCTCCATTTTCTTTTCTCATTTCCTTTTTTTTTTTTTTGTTTCTTTTCTTGTAGTAAATGTCCAAGAGTTTTTGAAAAAAAATAACAGAAATTTGTCCTTCAGTCAGCTCTAATTAATTCATCTAATAAGATAAGGTTTAGTTTAAATTCGATTTTGTTCAATTGTCTTTCGTAAACCATGAACCACAAATCTTACAAATCAATTCTGTCCATGGCGCAAAAGTCTTAGAGAAAATTAATAATGCGACAGCAAAGTATCTGGCCAGTGAAGGAGCATTCCAGCATATGTTATGAGAAATTAGGGAAACATGGAGTGCATCACATCACTTGGGGTGTGTTTGGATTATGGATTGAAGAATTGAATTTAGAAATAAGATCTTTTAATTCTCGGATTTGAGGATTTATAAAAAATTTTATTTATGGGTGATTTTGTAATCAATAATTCCACAAGGTTTATATCACCTCACCAAATTTTTTAAAATTATATTATACCCTTATAATATTACTTTTCTATCGGTAGATAAGTATAAAGATGTCATATTATTTATAAGACTTATCTTGTTTTTTTTAATTTCTTTTTTGATTCCAAACAAAAAATACACAAGATCCTCTATTAACCTTTCCTTTATAATTTATCCCAATGGGAAAAAAAATGATCTGTTTCCCTTTCTTTTAAATCCTTTCCTTGTATTTATTATTTTCTTTTTCTTCTAAATCCAAACAAACCCTTATTTTACATTTCTTTCTTAATCCAAACAAAGAATACACATAAGCTTTTATGAACCTTTCTTTTTATAACTTTATCCTGTCAAAACAAAAATCTAATCACCCCTGTGCATTTCCTTTCTTGTAATAAAATCTTTATTTTATTTTCTACTGAATCCAAACAAGCCCTTTGAAAAATGGTGCAAGAGACACCTTAGCAAACGATATGAAAATAGCCATCGGAGAAAAGAAAAGGATAGGTGTTGAAAAAGGTGGCTGATGACTTTCAGATGATCTTAGCTATGATATATGCACTAAATCCACGGCAATACCGACACCACTAATACAATAAGTTGAAAATGAGATTGGAACGACCGAAAAGGGGATTTTTTTTTTTATTATATGTGAGGCATAAGAAAGGATTAGACATGGCGTCATGTTTTGTTGACCATCTAGATTCTCTAATTCCGAAAGTCAACATATTGACAGGAAAAAATTGTTACTTTTTAGCTGTAACATTGGCTACCCCCTTAAGTAACCCCTAAAAAGTCAAACTCTAACCTCTGCTCTTTGGACTTGTTGTTTGTACAGGATCTTGGATTCTCTATTACACTCCCTCAGTAGAGTTCTTCCAGTTTGGATTGATTTTTTTTTAAAAAAAAATATTTTTTTTTAAAAAAATTATATTAAATTTATAATAATTATTTAATTTGGCTTAAAAAAAATTAAAATTATGAAAAAAGTTCAAATGCAGCTTTTTTTAAAAGCCAGAATTTTCAGCTTCTCAAAAAAATTTATTTTTCAAAAATTATTAAAAAAAGCGCTTTAAAAAAAAATTAATCCAAACGAGCCCCTTTTCCTTGACTTTTTGAAGGTAGTTAAGTTGCCCGCAATCTGGATTTTGGGGTGAATTGTAAGGCTTTTGAGAATGTTAATCCATTAAATGGGAAACAAGGGAAAAACTAGGCCAATTGGACTTTGTGTCCAGAATATAAAAGACGGAAGTTGAAAACATCAAGTTCGCTTTTTCGCTCCATAAAATTTTAAGAGTAACGCTTTATACCATCACTTTATTCTTCATTATATAGCAATGCTCAAAATGCAGCTACATAAGTGAGATGGCAACAAATTCACATTGAACCTCTAGAAGAGCTGAGTTGTTATCTCTTTTCCTTCTTATATTCTCAATTAAAATTTATCTTTTCGAGCGGAAATGAGAGCTGGACATGCATTTGATCTCCAACATTACAACGCATGACAATTATTATACAAGAGCATATTATTAAACAGTGTCATTCAAACAGGAACTGCAGAGTTATTATTGTGTATAAAATTTACATGCATTTGATCTGCAACATTTGTCTACTCACTACTCTTCCTGACAACATTGCAGTCATATCTACCAAAATCCTCATGGGAACAAACAAGTCCACAGTGTAGCGAAATTCTCAGATGGTGCAAGCCTTTCTCAACCATCAAAACTCTTGGCATGCAATAGAATATCACAGGGAGGCATACATTGTCATCCCGGTGCCACACGACCCAATAGTCAACACCTCAATCAAAATTATCTATTTTGATCGGAGTAATTTCATCGGCCACCTTGAAGTTTCCCACCAAGCGTGCAAAGAACACCATTTGTTGTTCAAGTGTGAACTTGATGTTTTCAGCCTGTGAGTTGTAACATAAACCAGCCACTTAAACCTGCAGACTTGATTCTGTATCAAAATTTATACAATGGTGTAAATACCTTGCGAAAACCATGTTGTTCTCCTTCATACTCCACAAGGGCAACTGGGCTTCCTTTTGCCTTCAGTGCATGGTAGATTTTACGTGCTTGTTCAGGGGGTACAACCTACAAATAATGCTTGTTAGTCTAACGTCCAGAATCATGAAAAACAGAATATTCAGAGAATGTCTCAAGAAGTACAAACTGAGAAGGCGGTAAGCATCAGGAACTAAAGCCTTCTTGTCAGTTCAAATATTGAAGATCATTAAAAATCAGAATGACCATGAATAGTTTTAAACAAATATAAAGGGACTAATAAGCAGAGGGGAAAATACAGAATACAGCCCATAGCCCACGATGGAATATATCTAAGCATGATTAACTTCAATGACGCCATATTGGGCTGGTTTCCCCTAACACCCATAAAGGGCAAAGAAGAAGACATTACAAGACTGGTGATCTGTCGGTCAGCTTGCCAATCTGCTTATTTTCTTCTCTGGATAGATGAGCTTTAGGTCTCAGGTATAATCCAATTTGATTAGAATATTGCAGCATGAAAGATCCAAATTAAAATTATTATACTCCAAGGGAAGCAAAGCAAGGGAAAGGAAAGGATTAGGAAGTCTTGAGCTGGAAATTTCCATCCTGATGGCTAAGTATGAACTGGATGAAACTTGGCTCCAAAAATGGTGTCCATCTCACTCAATGGGGACAGAAATTTTTCCAAGAGACTAAAGGGGGAGGAAGAGAAGAAAAAGCGGCAACAGAATAGATTCAGCAGTTAATGCATTCTTCTAAATAAATTCCTGATTTTCCCAGCTCCCAAGAGATTATTTTAATTTTTGCTAAAAGCTGGAACCTAAGAAAGGAAGGAAAATCAATGCCAAGAAAAGGAACAGTAAACCAACTTTAAGCATGCCATATTTTCTACATACTGCAATAGATGATATTCTTCAAATTAGATTTCCAGTAATTATATCTCAAAAGATGATTCTAAAGTTTCCTAAGGAATGCATGATCCTCAGAGATGAAGGAAAATCAGGAAGAATATGAATATTAAATTAAACTTAAGCATACCTTATCTTCTAAGCCTTGGAACAGAATAATGGGGCAGGAAAACTTATCAACAAAATTGATGGGAGATCTTTCAAAGTATGCATTTTCATTTCCTGCAGCAACCCAAGTTACCCAACTATAAGATGCACTTGCAAAAGTATTAACAACACCTTAAATGCATTTTCTAAATAGATTACAATTTAATGAAATGTGTTTCCATCATTACCAACAAGATTGTCAATATAATGAGATTCAAATTTGTGAGTTTCTTCCCTCAAGGATTTCAGGTCAGCCACCTGTTTGCCAAGAAAACATAAAAAGAAACACCAAATTCTTAAGAGCATGCTTGAAAGTTCAGAAAATCTTCTAAGAATAAGTAAAAGCCAATAATACATAAAATGAAACTTAAAAAGGTATAAGATGTTAAATGGAGCTCATATATTAGATTTCATTCTTCATGAGCCGAAATATACTTTAGAGTAAATGGCATATTACCCCCCTGTAATCCGGCATAAGTACACAATACCCCCCTGAAGTCTCAAAACTATCTGATTACCCCCTCGAACTTTTTAAACGTGTGCTCACTACCCCCTCGCCATCTGTTTTTGGTTAGTTTTGAAGGAAATTGAATTATACGCACATGTGTGGCGTTTTTCATTGCATAATATATATAAAAACTAAATATTTTGAACCATTTAAACCCTTACACTTTTTATAAAAACGCTTGACTCATTCGCCCCCTGAAAACTCATGGGGGTAATTTTGAGACTTCAGGGGGGTATTGCGCACTTATGCAACACTACAGGGGGGGGGGGGTAATATGCTATTTACTCTGTATATTATGCAATGAAAAACGCAACACACAAGCAACACGAGCGTAGACCCCAACTCCCGTCAAAACTAACCAAAAACATATGGCGGGAGGTAACTTGCACACGTTTAAAAAGTTCGAGGGGGTAATTAGATAATTTTGAAACCTCAGGGGGTATTGCGCATTTATGCCAGACTACAGGGGGTAATATGCCATTTACTCTATACTTTATATTAGATAGTTAAGCAGGCTATATCTGTGCATCCTAACCAAGTGTTTGATCGCCAATTTGATCAAGCATAAGCAAAGCCCAAGAGTTGAGGAACCACTTACACCATACAGGGAGGCTCCAGCTTTAAAAGTATCTCTGAATGCAAGAGCAGCCAATGTAGTGTACCCGCCAGCAGAACCCCCTGCAATACAGAGGCGTTCACCGTCAACCCTTCCACTGTCGACCTGTATGGCCATACATACATTAAGAAAACTTAGAAGAAACAAATATGGTTAACAGCTTCATTCATCACTATAGAGAAAAGATAAAAATTTTTGTTACCAAAAACTTCGTACAACTGCAGCAGTCATCAACATCGACAATTCCCCAGCATCCCAATAACCGTTCTCGAAATTCTCTGCCGTAACCTTTATAGTAATCAAGTAAACTTGGCAAGACATATTAGAGATGTTATAACAACTTGACATAAATTACACAAAAAATCATATGGTCAAATCCTTGTTACACAAAAATGCAAATTTCTAGCAAAGCCTTGCATACATTGTCGGCATGATTTCAGCAAGCAGAGAACTGAGCAAAAACCACATGCAGAAATACAGAAACCTTCTTTCCACACTCATTTTCCTTTCTTCTTTTGGTTTTGTGGATAGAGGTGAAAAGAAAAGAGAGGGATAGATATGTACATACGTCCATCCATACATACATACAAACATACATACATACAATCATACATACATACATACATACATACATGCATGCATACATAAATACATAGATATTACATATGGGCGTACCAGTGCTTCCACCATAATTAACATCCACAAATGCCCAACCACGACTAGTCCAGTACTGAATACTGAGATTTAAGATTCCACGTGTCTCAGCAGTAGGTCCTCCTGCAATGTTGCCCAACTACAGTTCATAAGCTACCCAATGCACAATAAGAGTGATACCATTATTCAAAATATACCAAAAAAGATTTGGTGGCTGACTTGAGATACAAAGCAAACTTCATTTTTCAATAAAGAAGCATAAAATGTCAAAACACTTTATTAGACAACCCCCTGCAGGTCATGCCCCTTGTATACAAGATAACAAATCATAAATGATAGTGCAAGCTTTCATCACGTATCGATAAAAGGTTTCCTGCAGAGTACAACATAATTACTAGAAAAAGATATTCTCTAAAAAAATGTTGCCAACAATAACATTCTAACAGCCAAAGAAAATGCAATAGAAAGCATACGTCTGGTCATACTCACACATTTTAACAAAACTTCCTTCTGGTAGTATGTCAAATCAGCATCACAAAATATTTACAATTGCAGATACGAAACACCAAGAAGCCACATGTTATTTAAGGCTGTAATAGAGGAAATAAAGAGACAATAAAATAATGCCAAGTCCAAACACTGTTATGATAAAGATCAATAATCTAGCAGATCTCATAATAGCAAAGAAATCAAAACATACCATGGCTTCTCAAAAGCAGTGGAGGTTTTTCTTCTCGAGTAGCTTGATAAAGGGGGTTGGTAGGTGGATAGAAATATGCATATGCCTTTTGGCCAGGAACTTGTGTCGGGAACTCTAGCAATTCTGGCATGCTGAAGTAGGATCTGGACATCGAACTAATGGATGAAGAGGACCAGACTATCTTGAAATCAATTGCGTTTGCTTTCTGATCATCCAAGGTAACCTATTAATGAAGTGGAGAATGTTTAAGAGAATGACGAGCTGGTTTATTCAAGAGGAGGGATAAAAATATCAAAAGCTGACAACTACTAACAACCCAAGTCTCAAGAATTTAAATGAATAAGAGATATCATGTTTCGGAACAATAAGAAATGAAAGGCTGAGCCATGACCTTAGCTATTGATAAGGGATAAACGGCAGATGCTCCCTCAACATACAAGCCATTAAGGTTGGCACTCTACAAAATGGAATGTTCACATTTTTGAAGACCATCAAGATGCATTATTAGCAAAAACCAAGGAGAGAGAATTGAGGTGTTTACTATATTGTTAATGTCTGTAAAAGGAATCTGGATTAGTGATAATGAACTTTGAGCACCATCTACTATTCCAAGATGTGACCTCCCATTCTTCCTGCACGGTGTTATCAAAAAAATTGCAACTCTCTAGCCTTGCACTATAAAAAGGAAAGAAGGGAAGGTATCGAAATAAACAATCTCTATGCATTGGAGTAAAATGGCACTTAAATGCAAGAAAAAATTAAAACCAAAACGATCAGTAAGACAAAATTGAGCCAAAACCAGCAGTGCAATCAGAAGTGTCACCTGTAACTGCAAGCAATCAAGTTTTTTTTATCATGATCCCGAATGAATTCATACGAGTTCATACCAAAAACCCATAAAGGTCTCGAAAACTCAGCATCTAAGGAGTAAACAGGCAGCACCTCATTAGTAGATTCTACCTGTCAACAATGCAGATAAAAGTAAATAAATAATAATAATGAACAAGTTCGAGTAATCTTAATACCAGATGCTCTCACACACACACAGAGACACAGAGAGGAGATGAATATGATGAGATCATGCTAATGATGATCATGATGGGCCAAGCTATCCTGAAGCATCAATACAAGCAAAACTATTCTCCCTTCCATAGTTCAATTTTCATTCTTCTCTTGCACTAGAAGAGGGGCTATTTGTATGCCAATTCACCCATGGGGAACATGTTTTGCAAAACACAAATGCAGGACATTCATTTTGCATATTTATGCCAGAAACATTTCAAGGCATAATAACTTGTGATAAAATAAATTCAATATAATACTCAGCGTAAATGCATGGACAAAATTTTAGGCACAGATGGAGAGGAAGGAATTGTCAAAGTTCATATATTAAGATTAAAGCAAGTGATATACAAATTTGAGCAAGAAAGTGTAGTTACCAACTCTTGTTCTCTTACAAGGGTTTTTCATTTTAACTGCAACAATAATATGATATAGCTTCACAAATGCACACTTATTTGTACTAAGGACAAGAAATAAGAGTTTCAATAAAGCCCTAAAACCTCAGGAATTAAGTGATGAGGTAAAGCAACTATGTCTTTTCAATGTCAGGAAATAACATATTGGTATTCAGCCAAAGGAAAAAGGAGTTAGAATGAACACAGGGGAAAATGTTCTAGAGGGAGCATTCAAAAAGCAACAGGATAAACTTCAGATGGAAATCCAGATCAAATAACCATATCAAGACACTTGCTCCTTCACAAAGAATGCTCAAGTATTTTAGAACCAATATAAGATGCTAATCACAAACTTACAAGGTCGACAGCATATTACAAGTTGGAATTGAGCATAAACAAGAGTGCAGTACAATAAAAAATACAGCTAACTGAAATATTGTGTCTTATGCAAGAAGATGAAAAATGTTTACCCATTTATACAGGTTCCAAAATCCGCTTTTTCTATCAGTGATGAAAAACAGTTCCCCTGCAACAGCAAGGAGTGCAATATGCATGATTAACTTTACGGCTAATAAGAGTAAGTATTTCCATAGCAAAGACGTTCTGTCTCAGTTATGATCCATCTTACAAGAAGTATAATACAGAAATCACAACCACCATAATAAACAAATTTCGGCACAGTAGCCTAGCAAAAGGGGGAAAAAGAAAATCTCAACACAGTAAATTCCAGCTGAACTAACAATCAGTCTGATAGATCCTCAAAAATACATACGCAAGTGATTCATATCTGCCCTTATGGTAAAAGAAGAAAATTACACGGCTATGTCCTGACTCAGGACATTTGAGCTAATCAGAACAGGGGAACGAAGACTGATTCTTGCAACACTGAAATACGAACATCTGGACTCTCGATCTTATCACTAGTTTTAGAAAATACAGTTTTCCAACCGAGTAAAAACAGAAAAATAGTTGCATAAACAGTGAATCTTCAAATCCATTCTCCTAACATAAGCGTTAAACTTGGGTAACTTAAGAACATTTTTATATGGTATTTGACATCATATGGTTAAGAATACAAGCTACATCTTCAGCTTTCTGAAACATCCAACAAGCTAGGACTCGTGCACTCAAAGTATGGAAAAGATAGTAGGCTTCATCAAATTCTGCACTTAACTTGGGTGTTTCGTGTCCATTCATTTCCTTAAAAGATTAAACACTTGAGAAGCCATCTCAAGAAAAGATAAAACAACTTCCACGATGTTCACCAATAGGCTACTCCGTTTCATGGTTACCAAGCAGCACCCACCCACCCAGCAAGCAAGACAAAGTCACTCAGTATTCTAACCTTTTCCTTAATTGCCTCTTAATGTACACTGACCACTAAGTGATTGGCTTATAGCATAGCTTGAACTTTTGCAGGTCTTCATGGAAATCATGACACCCAATTAGTCTTGTCAAATTTAGGACAACACTATGCAATAAACTGGGGTCAAAATACATAAATCTGCAACAATCAACTAAATAGCCGTGATTAACTCAGTAAATTGAGCAGGTTAAATTCGGCTGAATTAGGTTAACTACTCATACTTGAGCATTAGGACTTATGATTTACGCATTTTTAATACACAATAATCCAGTGCACCGTCCACAGGACATAGTATCTGATCTACTCGTATATCCAATGACTCATGCTATATGTTTTACAAAAAAAAGCAAACTTTGGATGCAATTAATCTTGCCAAGGGATACGGAGGTGAATGTAGAAGATACGGCAGAAAATAATTTAATTACTCAACATTCCATCACAATGCAGCCAAAAACTTTCAAGGAAGTAGTATGCCAGTTTGCTGATATAGCAGCTTGGAAGATTATAACATCTTAAAATTCTTGATTGTTGAACAAACCCAAAGTTTAAGGATCATTTTAAAAGATTATATCAGACAACTACTGACAAATTGTTAGGAATACCTTGATCAGACCACTTAGGTTCAGTTGGAGACTCCACAATATTTGGATCACCACCAGCAACACAAGTACGTTTCTGAACATCTCTGAAAAGTAAATTTGTCATCAGTGATGATTTTGTAGTCTACCCTTAAGTAATTACAACATTCACGAGTTGAACATGAAAAGAAGATTGTGTGTTCCAACAGGCAAACTTGCTTTTTTCTCATTCTCTCCAGGAGCACAAGAATTCTGAACTAAAATGGAGAAAGTAACCAAAAGAAGCAGAAGGAAACTTTCATAGTAAAGAAGTTGAATGAAGTCAAAACCCACCCTAGGGCACATGAGCCCATTATTCTAATCTTGTCCTTCTTTTTTTTTTTTTTTGGTCACTATCTGGTTGGTGCTCTGATCTCAAGCAATCATTTCAAGCACAAAAAACTAAAATAACGTAAAAAGTAGCAAGTCAATTATGGGTTTCTGTTGGACTACTTTTATCATTACAACTATGAGAAAATGACTACTCGAGAAATACACCTAAAAGAGACATTCTGCTACATACCCATTATCAGATATATAGCCAACCCAAAGTTCTGATCTATCCCACGGCATGTTAGGGTGACCCCATTCAATCCATGCAAGTCGTTTTCCGCTGGGGTCCAAATGGGGGAAAGCATAGAAGTCGTTTCCACTGACTAACACTTGGGATTCTGCATTGCAAATGTTGCACGTCAGATGATGTGAAAAGTCATCCCAGAGAAAAGATAAAGAGGACTCAGAAATAAGTGCAAAATATAGTCACTCCATAAACAACAAATTCCCAAAAATGCATAAGCAAGCATAATTCCATTTTTCTAAAAAGATAATCTGGGAAACATACAATTAATACAAAAACCAGTAAGTGAAAGATTATTAACCAATAAATTCTTACCCTGTATACTGTTATCATGGAGATCAATTGATACAATGGTAGTGGTCGCATTTATGCTACCTTCACGGCGATCTGTCAAAATGAAAGAAACCAAATAGGTAGATTAGATAAAAAGGAAACTGCATGTAGATTGTCCACGTAGAACTGAATATCATTGTCCCCAAAGACTGAAAGTAAAGTTGAGCATCCACATTTTTACCTTCCCTGACTGTCACATAACGATTAAAGCGTGAGTCAAAAATTCCATCGGCATAAGACACAACTGGTCCACCATAATCCAGAGTAATAGGCACCGGGATGGTATCTGCTGGAGCATAAACTAATTGAGCTAATTAAAATAGTCCAAGCAATAGTGAGCAAACTAATTTGAATTAAAATGCAATGACAATACAAATCTCGTGTGGAAAATCTGTACAAGCCTAAATCCTGTATTTATTATGGGTATTCTTTCTCATATGATTATGGAACCTCTAAATGAACAAACTATAACCAACTAGACAACTGGAATAAATGAAATGTAGAAGGTACTATTTGCTACAGTTTGCAATAAAATTCAAGTTACTTCCTTTAGCAAATTCTGATCAGGAAACGCAACAGAAAAGCTGAAGATTTTACCTTTAGATGATATCAGTTGCTTGTAAAGCCGTTGATCCTTGTAATTCGAAAAAATTACAGTATCACCAAAAATGCAAAACGCTCCACCTCCATATTCCTGAGCCGTTGATCTCACAGCAAAATCTTTTGGTGTAATATCTATCACGTCCTCTCCTGCATTCTCTGGACCCTTTACCAACACTGATCGTCTAAAGACACAAAGCGTGAAAGAACAAGAAGAATTTTAACTCAAAAGTCAAAACCCAATAGAAAGACTTGATCCTTTTGTATTCACACAATAAATAAAAATTTAACCTTTAAGATTCATAGTCTATATAGAATATAAAAGCACGCCAACAAAATTAATAATATTTATTTGAAAACCAAAATCCAGCAAAGGATCAATCATTAGTTTTTATATAATGTATAATTCAACCCCTTCGGTTTTTGCAGGGTTTTATGCAGTAAGTATTGAGCATTCAATACATAACCTTCTTAACATAAAACGAGCAGTTCTCACCATTCGTCATATAATAAGGCCTAAACACAACATGCAATTACTTCTATTCTGCAATTATATGACCAAAGGAAAAAACGAAGAAATTGACGTATTAGAGCTTTGCAAGCATAAAGCCCAATCTTTTACTGGAATCATATTTTACAAGTGGACAAATAATATATGTATGTGTACCTACTGTCACATGTGCAATAACTCTATTATACATTGATAAAACTTAAAAACAAAACGAATTAATAATTTATTTAAGTTTCACACCGTTTAGGGGTTTACAGGGTTTATGAATAACATGTAGAAGTGCCTATAAAATTTCATACTATATATATACATACATAAAGCTCTAATATTTACATGTATGATTTATAAGCTAAGTCAGCTTCAGTTTCCAAAACAATTATCCCTAAGCATACGAGCAGCTTAAATAAGTCTACCCTGATTCAGTGGGGCGGGATTCGAGCCAGAAAAGACGGCCAAGCGAATCGACGGCAGAGCCGCCGAGACGCTTGTCGGAGCCGGAGACGAGGTCGGCGGTGATGGGAGATTTCCAGGAACCGTAAGGAGCAGTGAGCTTTTGACTCTCCAGAGCTGTTACTGCCTCATTTGGTTGTTGTTGTATAGCTTGTGCCATTGTTGTTGTTGAGCATGCGCGCTTGAAGCTTCTGCGCTGATGGTTATTGCTTTGTTTTAGCTGTCCAGTGATGTGGCCGAGTTGAAATGAAGAAGAGTGAAACGGCGTCGTTGAGTTTGTGGATAGCCAAACTGGGCGGCGGCGAGTGAGAGTGGCTATGGCTGTTAGGGCCATTTAACTGACTCCACCTGTAGTGTCAAGTAATTCGATTTTTACATTTATTCTTAATAAGATATTGTAATTATTGTTATTTCTTTTCCTCAAGATATTATAGTTATAATCTTTCAAAACTTCCGGAGTTGCATATCTAGATTATGTTTCAGCCCAGTCTATTTTATAGAGAAACTTGTTTAAAAAATTATGCAATGAGTGCATTTTTATTCAATTTGTTAGATTTTTTTTTTTTAGAGAGGGTCAAGACCGAATATACGATCTCTTTTCAGGTAAGTTGCCTCTCACCTATTTTCTTCCAGAAGAGTTTGGAGTTGCCCCACAATTTCACCACACAGCTATCAGCTTCTCTATACGCATGCTTAATTTTAAATCCCATTTTACAATTTAGAATGTTATAGCAACCTTCCACGAGTGGTCTCAAAGGGAGTTTGTTGTGAATCCTTATTTCCAAAAATTAGTCAAAAGCTATGGAGATTTGAGTCAATTATATCATTTTTTAGATAGAGTTGATTATCTGATGAAGAACCATGGGAATCACCTATTAAACATAAATAACTATCTATGATCGCAGTGTGGAGATTTATAGGTTGTTACAAATTGAATATATCTTTGATCAAAAGTTGGTCCTTGAATTTCATATGCTTATGGAAAATTTTTAAACTTATCGACAATAAATGGCCTACATATCACGAGAAGGAAAGCCGATGAGGGCTATTATCATATTACATATTTTCAGTTGCGAAGGACCATTAAGTTTTTATTCTCTACAAGTCTTTCTCCTTTTTATTCTTTTCTCGGGGAGTCTTTATCCTTACAAAAAAATAGTTTTGTGAAAAAGAGAAAAGGAGCCAGATTGTACTTATCACAAAAAATAAAGTGATAATGATTCATAATGTCACCTAAAACAACTAAGCAAATATCCACATTCAATAATTATTTGTTTTTGAGTTCTAGTGTACAAACGTGATTTTAACACTATACCATTTGGTTGTTCCTCGCTAATAATTATTCCGAAATGGTCCACCTGAAGTCATAGTAACTCGTTACGATCTTCTTCCATACATACATCCCAAAAAGTTTTAAAAATTAAATACATGCCGTGTTGTGATTTTGATCAATTAACCTATATGTCATATCTCCCAGAAGCCTCATGAGAACAAACAAGTCCACTGTGTAGCGAAATTCTCAGATGGTGCAAGCCTTTCTCAACCATCAAAACTCTTGGCATGCAATAGAATATCACAGGGAGGCATACATTGTCATCCCGGTGCCACACGACCCAATAGTCAACACCTCAATCAAAATTATCTATTTTGATCGGAGTAATTTCATCGGCCACCTTGAAGTTTCCCACCAAGCGTGCAAAGAACACCATTTGTTGTTCTAAGTGTGAACTTGATGTTTTCAGCCTGTGAGTTGTAACATAAATCAGCCACTTAACCCTGCAGACTTGATTCTGTATCAAAATTTATACAATGGTGTAAATACCTTGCGAAAACCATGTTGTTCTCCTTCATACTCCACAAGGGCAACAGGGCTTCCTTTTGCCTTCAGTGCATGGTAGATTTTACGTGCTTGTTCAGGGGGTACAACCTACAAATAACGCTTGTTAGTCTTAACTTCCAGAATCATGAAAAACAGAATATTCAGAGAATGTCTCAAGAAGTACAAACTGAGAAGGCGGTAAGCATCAGGAACTAAAGCCTTCTTGTCAGTTCAAATACTGAAGATCATTAAAAATCAGAATGATCATGAATAGTTTTAAACAAATATAAAGGGACTAATAAGCAGAGGGGAAAATACAGAATACAGCCCATAGCCCACGATGGAATATATCTAAGCATGATTAACTTCAATGACGCCATATTGGGCTGGTTTCCCCTAACACCCATAAAGGGCAAAGAAGAAGACATTACAAGACTGGTGATCTGTCGGTCAGCTTGCCAATCTGCTTATTTTCTTCTCTGGATAGATGAGGTTTAGGTCTCAGGTATAATCCAATTTGATTAGAATATTGCAGCATGAAAGATCCAAATTAAAATTATTATACTCCAAGGGAAGCAAAGCAAGGGAAAGGAAAGGATTAGGAAGTCTTGAGCTGGAAATTTCCATCCTGATGGCTAAGTATGAACTGGATGAAACTTGGCTCCAAAAATGGTGTCCATCTCACTCAATGGGGACAGAAATTTTTCCAAGAGACTAAAGGGGGAGGAAGAGAAGAAAAAGCAGCAACAGAATAGATTCAGCAGTTAATGCATTCTTCTAAATAAATTCCTGATTTTCCCAGCTCCCAAGAGATTATTTTAATTGTTGCTAAAAGCTGGAACCTAAGAAAGGAAGGAAAATCAATGCCAAGAAAAGGAACAGTAAACCAACTTTAAGCATGCCATATTTTCTACATGCTGCAATAGATGATATTCTTCAAATTAGATTTCCAGTAATTATATCTCAAAAGATGATTCTAAAGTTTCCTAAGGAATGCATGATCCTCAGAGATGAAGGAAAATCGGGAAGAAAATGAATATTAAATTAAACTTAAGCATACCTTATCTTCTAAGCCTTGGAACAGAATAATGGGGCAGGAAAACTTATCAACAAAATTGATGGGAGATCTTTCTAAGTATGCATTTTCACTTCCTGCAGCAACCCAAGTTACCCAACTATAAGATGCAAAGTATTAACAATACCTTAAATGCATTTTCTAAATAAATTACAATTTAAGGAAATGTGTTTCCATCATTACCAACAAGATTGTCAATATAATGAGATTCAAATTTGTGAGTTTCTTCCCTCATGGATTTCAGGTCAGCTATCTGTTTGCCAAGAGAACATAAAAAGAAACACCAAATTCTTAAGAGCATGCTTGAAAGTTCAGAAAAACTTCTAAGAATAAGTAAAAGCCAAAACATAAAACGAAACTTAGAAAGCTATATGCAGTTAAATGGAGCTCCTATATTAGATTTCATTCTTCATGAGCCACAATATACTTTATATTAAATAGTTCAGCAGGCTATATTTGTGCATCCAAACCAAGTGTTTGATTGCCAATTTGATCAAGCATAAGCAAAGCCCGAGAGTTGAGGAACCACTTACACCATACAGGGAGGCTCCAGCTTTAAAAGTATCTCTGAATGCAAGAGCAGCCAATGTAGTGTACCCGCCAGCAGAACCCCCCGTAATACAGAGGCGTTCACCGTCACCGTCAACCCTTCCACTGTCGACCTGTATGGCCATACATAGATTAAGAAAACTTAGAAGAAGCAAATATATTTAACAGCTTCATTCATCAATGTTGAGAAAAGATAAAAATTTTTGTTACCAAAAACTTCGCACAACTGCAGCAGTCATCAACATCGACAATTCCCCAGTGTCCCAATAACCGTTCTCGAAATTCTCTGCCGTAACCTTTATAGTTTTTGAAATCAAGTAAATTTGGCAAGACATATTAGAGATGTTATAACAACTTGACATAAATTACACAAAAAATCATATGGTCTAATCCTTGTTACACAAAAATGCAAATTTCTAGAAAAGCCTTCCATACATTGTCGGCATGATTTCAGCAAGCAGAGAACTGAGCAAAAACCACATGCAGAAATACAGACACCTTCTTTCTACACTCATTTTCCTTTCTTCTTTTGGTTTTGTGGATAGAGGTGAAAAGAACAGAGAGGGATAGATACATACGTACATAAGTACATCCATACATACATACATACAATCATACATACATACATATGTACAAGCATGCATGCATGCATACATAGATATTACATGTGGGCGTACCAGTGCTTCCACCATAATTAACGTCCACAAATGCCCAACCACGACTAGTCCAATACTGAATACTGAGATTTAAGATTCCACGTGTCTCAGCAGTAGGTCCTCCTGCAATGTTGCCCAACTACAGTTCATAAGCTATCCAATGCATGATAAGAGTGATACCATTATTCAAACTATACCAAAAAAGATTTGGTGGCTGACTTGAGATAATAAGCGAACTTCATTTTTCAATAAAGAAGCATAAAATGTCAAAACAATCTCTATAGCATCACAGACAGGCCATAGGGTCCAGCACATTTTAGCGCCAATATCTCAAACTGTTCAACATTTAATTAGACAACCCTCTGCAGGTCATGCCCCTTATATACAAGATAACAAATCATAAGCAAACTTTCATCAAGTATCGATAAAAGGTTACCAGCAGATTACAACATAATTACTAGAAAAAGATATTCTTTAACAAAATGTTGCTAACAACAACATTCGAACAGCAACCAAAATGCAATAGAAAGCATACGTCTGGTCAAGCTCACACATTTTAACAAAACTTCCTTCTGGTAGTGTGTCAAATCAGCATCACAAATATTTACAATTGCAGATACGAAACACCAAGAAGCTACATGTTATTTAAGGCTGTAATAGAGAAAATAAAGAGACAATAAAATAATGCCAAGTCCAAACACTGTTATAATAAAGATCAACAATCTAGCAGATCTCATAATAGCAAAGAAATCAAAACATGCCATGGCTTTTCAAAAGCAGTGGAGGTTTTTCTTCTCGAGTAGCTTGATAAAAGGGGTTGGTAGGTGGATAGAAGTATGCATATGCCTTTTGACCAGGAACTTCTGTCAGGAACTCTATCAATTCTGGCATGCTGAAGTATGATTCACACATCGAACTAATGGACGAAGAGGACCAGACAATCTTGAAATCAATTGCGTTTGCTTTCTGATCATCCAAGGTAACCTATTGATGAAGTGGAGGATGTTTATGAGAATGACGAGCTGGTTTATTCAAGAGGAGGGATAAAAATATCAAAAGCAGACAACTACTAACAACCCAAGTCTCAAGAATTTAAATGAATAAGAGATATCATGTTTAGGAACAATAAGAAAGGAAAGGCTGAGCCATGACCTTAGCTATTGAGAAGGGATGAACAGCAGATGCTCCCTCAACATACAAGCCATTAAGGGTGGCACTCTACAAAATGGAATGTTCACATTTTTGAAGACCATCAAGATGCATTATTAGCAAAAACCAAGGAGAGAGAATTGAGGTTTCCTATATTGTTAATGTCTGTAAAAGGAATCTGGATTAGTGATAATGAACTTTGAGCACCATCTACTATTCCAAGATGTGACCTCCCATTCTTCCTGCACGGTGTTATCAAAAAAATTGCAACTCTCTAGCCTTGCACTATAAAAAGGAAAGAAGGGAAGGTATCGAAATAAACAATCTCTATGCATTGGCCTAAAATGGCACTTAAATGCAAGAAAAAATTAAAACCAAAACGATCAGTAAGACAAAATTGAGCCAAAACCAGCAGTGCAATCAGGAGTGTTACCTGTAACTGCAAGCAATCAAGTTTTTTTGATCATGATCCTGAATGAATTCATAGGAGTTCATACCGAAAACCCAAAAAGGTCTTGCAAACTCAGCATCCAAGGAGTAAACAGGCAGCACCTCATTAGTAGATTCTACCTGTCAACAATGCAGATAAAAGTAAATAAATAATAATAATGAACGAGTTTCAGTCATCTTAACACCAGATACTCACACACACAAAGGAGATGATTATGATGAGGTCATGCTAATGATGATCATGATGGGCCAAGCTATCCTGAAGCATCAATACAAACAAAATTACTCTCCCTTCCATAGTTCAATTTTCATTCTTCTCTTGCACTAGAAGATGGGCTTTTTGTATGCCAATTCACCCATGAGGAACATGTTTTGCAAAACACAAATGCAGGACATTCAATTTGCATATTTATGTCAGTAACATTTCAAGGCATAATAACTTAATGAGAAATAACCTAAATATAATATTCAGCGTAAATGCATGAACAAAA